>JASDDO010000029.1:6650952-7850952 GCA_030015575.1 Agapanthus africanus | reverse complement strand
AACCCGGTTACTTGTGCCCTCCTCCTTGGGTCTATCCTAGTGCGGAAAAGTAAATAATATACAAAGGGTGACATCTTCTGCAACCTGGAAGTGCCCCAATAAAAGAATATTACATACAAGTTTTTATATGAATGAAAATGAAAAACACTCATCTCACATAAAAAACCCCCGGCTATTCAAACACGACGATCCAATATAACATATCCAGCAACACATAACATCACATGTCATCAACGTAAGTAAATATGCGCATCCCAATTGTCGTTGACATATAGCAACGAAACCGGCTATATCACATATTACACTTACGGTCACAGAAAAGAAAGTGTAAAACTGCAACAGTTGGAATCCGCAACCACCTCAGACATCGCATGCCTGACCAAATGAATTACTTAGACATCGCATGCCTAACAATTATAAACCCCGCATTTTAGTCTCATTATCGAAAACACTTTTCAATATCAAGTCGGGCAATTCAACAAGATTCCCGACATTTTGATCGAATGCTCGTCGCAAACTTAAGTAGACGGCCGCACCCCCGATACCGTCGACGAAGTGCACCAAGGCGGAACACCGCTACCGCGAGCACCCGAACGGATGCTTTCGGCGACGGGGTTCTCATACAGTCACTTGGTCGGGGCTATGGAGTGAGGCTGTCTATTAAGTTTACCCGGCGAGTATCCGCGTACGCTACGTGATTGTGACGGACTTTTGATCACATCAAAATTCCGTGGCAACCGATCAAGTGAGACTAAACTGCTATGTTTATAACATTCATTCAGTTATCTCATAACTTCTTGTGAATTCCAATTATTGTATCCCAATCCAGATAATTAGAAAATGTTAAACTTTCCGATTGAACATTCGAACACCCAAGTTTTCCCGATACAGATCAACACATGAAATAAGTCTAACAACATTCAGTTCGTGCCTCAGTACCAACGGTCCAGCCGTAGAAGGGTCAAGCCAACGCCTCACATGTGGCACGCCGTACTGTCCCAAACCCGAAGGTTCAAAGGGCAGTTCAAGACGGTCACATAATCGAGTTAAGGTTTGTTGTCTTCTAGAGGGACCATCGCGTTACTTGCACTACTTAGAACGTCGTTAAACTACGGAAAAATCCAACACTTGGAAATTTCCCGACAGGGGAAAAATTGGGTATTTATATCCGGTCGAACTTTTTAACATATTCTAAAATTTATCCGGAAAGACAAATAGACAAAATTTGATACCCCGATCGAAACACCGAATCCCCAAAACAACTGCAGAAAATTCAACTCTTGAATAACTTTTAAAAATACCCAGAGAACTCAGCACAGCAAACTAATAATTACTGTGCAAATTTTGGTCAACGATGCAACAGTGTTGCCGCGGAACCGCCGCGCCACGTGGGCTAAGGCCGCGGTTCCGCGGCTGTTTGATGGAATTACGACCAAAATTTTTCACCGTAATTCTTAGAAAACCCTGCTTATTTTTCTGCATATTTTTAATTTGGAAAAATCCCAATTTTTGGAAAAAGGACAGAGAGCATTTTGGGTTTGGGTTTTCGGGTTCGTTCGGGTTTCAAAATCCGTCTAGACTTCGCCTAAGGCTCTAGCTAGGCTCTGATACCACTGTAGGTCAGGCAGCCACCCCATCCAATAGGGTCGCCGTGGCACTAACGGGTCCCTCAGCCGCTACTTTTTACGCATGCCCCCTCGCGAGGACTACAACCCGCCGGACACCTTCCGGTCTCGGGACACCCTGGGGGTAAGAGCCTATGCTTCGCCACACTGTCACACAGTGAGAACCCCCCATAGGTCGACATCCAATGTCTAGTAGCTCTGATACCACTGTAGGGTTCCTAGGCACACTAGTGAGGTCTCACAAGGCATTGAACATGCCAATTTCAAAAAATCAAGGTGCCGAGAGACCCAACTACGGATCGTTTGCTAGAAAACTAGGCGAAAAACAAACTAGTTAACACTTAACTAAGAGATACGGAAATACAACCTTTGTAGATCCGGTCCTCCACCTCCACAGCTCCGAGATGGGGTCCTCTCCGCTGTCCAAATCAAATCTGGGCTCTAGCGTCGGCTTCATCGGAGAATGGACGGGCTAGGTCGTCGACGACGTGCCGAAGATGATCTACGTCGAAGCATCACTAGATCGAGCTCTACCTTCACCAAGTCTTGAAAACTCGTGAAGGAAAAACACTTTACTACTTGGCAAGAGGTAGAGGATGAAGAAATAGGAAGTGGGTAGACTTTAGTTTTGGATTTCTCACTCATTTCATCAAGTTGCCATTGATGGTCAAGCTTTTCTTCACTTGAAGGAAGAAGAAGAAGAAGCTAAAATATATGATAAGTTGATTTAAAAATGAAAAGAAAATGAAAACTTATCATAATCTAAACCATGGTTATGTGTAGAGAATTGACCATGGTTAAATCATTGGTTAGGGTTAAGGATGAGATAAGAATGGTGGTCAAGGTCAAAGCTTCATGAAGCTTCAACTAAACAACAAATTAAGCCACCATTCTTTTCTCTTTTCCATTTATTTTCCAAAATATATAAACAAATAAATAAATGAATAAATAAGTAATGGAAAATAAAACCCTAATTATATGTTTAACCATGGTTTAATTCTTTATACTTAACCAAGTAAACATGCATCATCAAACATGATACAATCATGTGTACAAAAGTATATCACATATACAATGTGCACAAACCGAGTGAGAAAATCCATTTAAAGTGAACCAATACTAGTTAATGCAAAGTAATATATCAAATATATAATTATGCATTAAATCATTAAATCAACACTTGATTCAATGATCCGGTCATGTCGCACACAACCGACTAGTATACAATGTATCGACTTATAAAATCAATCCTTGATTCGATAACTAGGTTATATCACATACAGCCATTCGATACATTCATCGCGAGAATGGAATACGGTATCACATACACGCATTATTCTCGGTCCCGCACATATCTCATATGCGCTCCTATTTCGTTTCGCTTGAGCCAGGAAACCTCTGTGTAGGACTCTAAAGACTCGTCAATAAGCCGGCAGCAGGCAATGATCATATCAAACACCCACAAGCCGCAAGCGGTCTGCTAAACGTAATGGCCACCCAGGTATTGAGCGATCTGAAGATCGACGAGCAAGCCCGCTCACACTCCAGTGAATCCAACCAGTAACACTACCGTACAGTCCGGTCTGATCGTCTGATATGTCGCATATCTCGCCTAGGGGTGGTAAACGTCAGACCCCAATAGCTCGATAAGTCGTGTCGATATGAGGTCTATAACACTTCGAGAAACTACTGGTAACACTTACTAGTAAATCTCAGCAACCCTGGCCAGGGATTTCCTGTTATAGCCAATCGAACACAGCGCAACATCAACCCCCTATACCGGGAGAGACAAATCCCCTCCTATCGCTCATTGCCTCCATGTGACTCGGGACTGTACCCAAAAACCACCGTTTTGCATGCCCTCTTGGACGTGGTAAGATGGAAATCAAAGCACAGTGGGAAGCACACAAGACTCTATGACGATATTGGGTCAACAGACTACTCTGTACCAGTGTCACCAGAGAACTGCCATCTGACGTGAGGTATAATACCATCTGGGAGTTCTCGGCGAGTCCGTCCAGTGTACCCAGTCTCTACTGAGCACCCGTATATCATCTCTGATGTCAAACACCGATGGATATGGGATCATCCATCGCCCATCTATATGGGTCGAGAAGGTATACGCTAGTCTACTCTGGTATATCGATGCCCCGTCTCGATACACCCACGACTAGGGACTTTGAAGGATGTACTTATAAACTACCATGTCCCCACTAGTATGATCCGCATCATAGTCCAGGTAGTCAAGTACAGATCCTAAGGGCTTTACCAACATGTAACAGAGAGACAATCAGCATACACGTTAAGGTAAAGGGTAACCAGATAGCATACTATCATGTCGAGCAAGAAAGTCCTCCCTATATATGTCCCAGCATCCACTACAATATACATCCTATGTACAGTAATGGCCTCTAGGGCATACATATAACTAACAGTTTGGTTGCTGCAATTAGGAGAGAGAAGAAACACTCAGCTTGATGCTCTTGCAAGTTTAGAATGGTTTTTAGTTTGTCTAAACAGGATGGCTCCCACTGTTTCTCGAATCCCTCCTCAAACCACAAAGGAAGAATTAGTCAGGATCAATCTCACCGTACAATACTTGCTTAACTGTTCGGCCAGGCTGGTGTCAGTACTTCGAGGGAGGTTTTCCAAAGCTTTCGCGAAGTTCCTTAATTATATACAAAATGGTTTATACATACCCCCAAACTTATTTGGAACAGTGTCCACTGTTCTTGGCTGGATAACCGAAGTTTGGAGGTAGGCAGAGAAAGATCATTCAGGGTAAACCGGCTCCTGTAAGAACAGGAGCTCCTCTGTCGGTTCGGCGCTAAGGTACGGTTTGCATCGGTGTCCGTTTACTTTGAAAAGTGAACCGTCCTTTGGATTCTCCAAATCCACAGCGCCCTGCGGATACACATTCCGCACAAAATACGGCCCTATCCAGCGAGATCTGAGCTTTCCTGGATGGAAGTGAAGTCGGGTGTCGTAAAGCAGTACCTGCTGACCAGGTACGAAGGTTTTGCGCAAAAGGTGTTTATCGTGAAACACCTTCGTTCGATTCTTAACGACAACCGCGTTATCGTAAGCCTCATCCCTAAGCTCGCATAGTTCGTTCAGCTGTAGCTTCCGATGGCTGCCCGCATCCTCAAGAGACAGATTCAGCTCCTTTATCGCCCAAAATGCGCGATGCTCGATTTCGACAGGTAGGTGGCAGGCTTTTCCGTACACAAGCCGATAGGGAGACATGCCAAGGTCGGTCTTATAAGCGGTTCTAAATGCCCAAAGGGCATCAGTGAGTTTCAGCGACCAATCCTTACGGTTCTTGGAAACCGTCTTCTCCAGTATCTGCTTGATTTGCCGATTTGAAACTTCGGCCTTCCCACAGGTTTGGGGGTGGTAGGGCGTAGAAAGCTTATGATTAATGGAGTATTTCCGCATCAAGGCCTCGAAGGTTTTGTTGCAGAAATGACTTCCATTGTCACTAATGATCGCTCGGGGGTGCCCAAACCGGGAGAAAATGTTTTCTTTAAGGAACCTAACGACAACCTTGTTGTCATTAGTCCGGCTGGGCACAGCCTCGACCCATTTAGAGACGTAATCAACAGCTAGAAGGATGTACAAGTTCCCAAGAGAGCTGGGAAACGGCCCCATGAAATCTATGCCCCAAACATCGAAAATATCCACAACCAAGATCGGTTGGAGCGGCATCTCGTTCCTCCGGGATATCCGGCCCATGTGTTGGCACCGGGAGCAAGTCTTGCAATAGTCGTGAGCGTCTTTGAAAAGTTGTGGCCAGTAGAAACCACATTGCAAGATCTTCTCAGCTGTCTTTCTGGGCTCAAAATGCCCGCCACACGCTTGATCGTGGCAAAACGACAGCACACTCTTGAATTCCTCATCAGGGACACACCGATGAATAATCTGGTCGGGACAGTACTTGAACAAGTAAGGTTCGTCCCAGTAAAAGTGTTTTACTTGGGATAAGAAGCGAAGTCTGTCCTGACTCGACCATTCAGTCAGTAGTAATCCCGTGGCCAAATAGTTCACAATATCTGCGAACCAGGGTTCGCATGATACTGTCAAGAGCTGTTCATCCGGGAAAACGTCGTTGATCGGGATTGGAAGCGAAGGCGAAGAAAGAAGTCGTGAGAGATAGTCGGCAACTACGTTTTCACATCCTCGTTTGTCCTTAATGACAAGGTCAAACTCTTGAAGCAAGAGGATCCAACGTATTAACCGAGATTTTGCATCTTTCTTCGCAAAAAGATGGCGCAGAGCAGAATGGTCTGTGTAGACAATGACTGGAGAGTCGATGAGGTAGGGCCTGAACTTTTCTAAAGCAAATAAAACAGCTAAGAATTCCTTCTCAGTTGTTGTATAGTTGAGTTGGGCATCGTTCAGGGTTCGGCTTGCGTAATAGATTACGTGCGGCATCTTGTTGATGTGTTGTCCAAGGACAGCACCGATGGCAAAGTCGGATGCATCGCACATAATCTCGAATGGGTGCGTCCAGTCAGGTGAAGAAAGAACGGGAGCAGAAGTGAGTGAGCGTTTCAGTGACTCGAATGCAGTCACACAGCTCGAGTTGAAGTCGAAAGGCGTGTCCTTGGCCAGCAAAAGTGTCAAGGGCCTAGCAATCTTGCTAAAGTCCTTGATAAACCGTCTATAGAAACCGGCATGGCCAAGGAAGGCTCGGATATCTCTGACGCATCGGGGAAGAGGCAGATTGGAAATGACCTCAATCTTTGCTTTGTCAACCTCTATGCCATTTTGCGAGATGATATGTCCTAAGACAATACCTTCGCGCACCATGAAGTGGCATTTCTCCCAGTTCAAAGTGAGATTCTTGTCCTTACATAGGGTAAGGACAGCGTCAAGATGCAGCAAACACTCGTCGAAGGAGTCGCCGAAGATGGAGAAGTCATCCATGAAAATCTCCAGAAATTTTTCCACCATGTCTGAGAAAATACCCATCATACACCGCTGGAAGGTAGCGGGCGCATTGCATAACCCAAAGGGCATGCGTCGATATGCAAACGTGCCGAAAGGACAAGTGAAAGTGGTCTTGTCCTGGTCTTTTTCGGCGATGGGAATTTGATTATAGCCGGAGTAGCCATCAAGAAAGCAGTAGTACTCGTGTCCGGCCAATCGTTCAAGCATCTGGTCAATGAAAGGTAGCGGAAAATGGTCTTTCCGCGTTGCAGCGTTGAGTTTTCTGTAATCAATGCAAACTCGCCACCCAGTTTGGGTGCGAGTAGGGATTAACTCATTCGCCTCGTTGGTTATGACCGTGATGCCCGACTTCTTGGGGACAACGTGAATGGGGCTAACCCACTGGCTATCAGAGATAGGGTAAATGATACCACTATCTAGACATTTGACGATCTCCTTCTTCACAGCCTTTTTCATGACTGGATTGAGACGTCTCTGTGGATCCTGGGCTGGTTTGGCATCATCCATCAGATGAATGTGATGCTCAACGATCAGGGGACTAATCCCCTTGATGTCCGCCATGGACCAGCCAAAAGCTTGCCTGTTGCTATGCAAGACCGTAAGAAGGGCTTTCTCTTGCTCGGGAGCTAGAGAAGCCGAGATAATGACAGGGAGGGTCTCGTTCTCACCTAAGTAAGCGTACTTAAGGTGAGACGGCAAAGGCTTGAGTTCGAGTGTTGGAGGTGAAACGATGGAAGGCAAGACTGGTGCAAAGGTCTCGAACTCAAAGGACTCCAGCAAAGGTTCAAAGCGAGTGTAAGCAACCGAGTTGGATGGTTCGGGTAACTCATCCGGAAAGTCGAAGGATTCAAACTCAGGTTGTGCGCAGCTAAGATCGTTTGAAAACGTGAAACACTCGTAGTCGTTGTCGGGCGCAGAAACAGCAGCAGGATCGAAGAGAAACGCACTAGTGGCGTCAAGATTATCGTGTTCAAACAGAAACTCCTCGAATTCACACTCTTCTGGGGTGATCTCCTGGATCGAGCAGACGTCCAGTATATGAGCATTAGGTTCGGCGGGTTGATTCCCCAACCTAAAAATGTTGAGTTCAATCGTCATGTTTCCAAAAGAGAGGTTCATAGAACCATTGCGACAATTGATCACAGCATTTGAGGTTGCGAGAAATGGGCGACCGAGTATCACCGGAATTTGATTCCGGGGGTTAGCTATAGGCTGTGTATCTAATACAATGAAGTCAACGGGGAATATGAAGTCCCCGACTCTTATCAACACATCCTCTAGCTCACCCCTAGGGTGAGTGATCGATCGGTCGGCCATTTGGAGAGTGCAGTACATGGGTTTCAGCTCTCCGACGCCTAATTGCTCGTATACTGAATACGGAAGCAGGTTAACACTGGCACCAAGATCTAATAGTGCGCGGTTGATGTTCTTATCCCCAATAGTAATTGAAATCGTAGGACAGCCAGGGTCCTTCCGTTTTTGTGGTAAAGATTGGGTAAAGGCATCACTCACAGCACTAGCCAAGAAAACTTTCTTTGGTACCTGAGACTTCCTCTTTTTCGTGCACAAGTCCTTTAAGATTTTCGCGTAAGACAGGACTTGTTGGACAGCATTTAAAAGAGGAATGTTAATGTTAACTTGCTTAAATAACTCCAGAATCTTCTCCATTTGTGGATGTTGTTTGTTAGACCTCAACCGGTTTGGAAATGGAACATTTTGAAAATTGGTTGAGTCTAATGCTGGAGGAGGAGATTGTGGAGTTGGAACGGATCCCAGAATAGGTGTCTTCGTGGAGTGAGAAGTGGGTCCGTTCAGAGCAGAAGAAGAGGAAGGGGAGCCTTGTGAAGAACGGAGAATAGGCTCAGAAGACGAAGAAGAAGAAGAAGAAGAAGAAGAAGAAGCGGCCGGGGTGTCATCGTTGATCCGTGTGCCAATGTTGTTTTGCAGCATCCTCCCCGATCTCAGTGTAGTCACGGCACTCACATTATGGTTTTGTTGTTCAAGAGCAACATGTGCATTATGTGGGTGACCGGGATTTGGAAGTGGCTGGGACGGGAGCTTCCCCTTCTCTCGCTCGCTTAAGGCTGCGGTCAGCTGTGCAATCTGGGCCTCGATGGTCTTGATGCTTTGCCCGTGTGCGGCAGTGTGTTGCACTAAAGATTGAATCGAAGACTGGATGTTGGCGGTGGATTGAGTCGATTGTTTTACAAACGCCTCCAGACTTCGCTCGAGCGAGGAGACCTTATCGTTGTTTGACGGAACAAAGTTGTTTGGTGGAAAAGAATTGTTGGGTGCAAAGTTGTTCGTCTGGTTTTGGAAAGGTTGGGGTTGGAAGGGCTGCTGATATTGATGTTGAGTTTGTTGTTGCGCTTGTTGTTGCGGCGGAGGGGCCCTTTGGAAATTGTTGCCCTGGAACTGATTCTGATTCTGATTCCAGGCGAAATTGGGGTGGTTCCTCCAACCGGGATTGTAGGTGGAAGAGTATGGATCATTTCTCGGTCTTTGCTGGAAGGCAGCATTAACCTGATCCTGTCCTTGCGAGGGTGGATTGTAAGGACACTCTTCGGTCAAGTGGGAAGGATCGGAACAACAAGCGCAGATGGTACGAAGGGGGAGAACAGGGGCAGGGGCAGGAGTAGAAAATTTGCTCTCTATCGCTTCAAGCTTCCTTGTTATTGCATCCATTTCAGCTTTCATCGCAATAGAGACATCGAGTTGGTGGATTCCTACCCTAGACTGACCGGTAGAAGTGGAGGTAGAAGAAGAAGAAGTCGGTCTGGTGCTCTCCCACTGTAGCGTTTGCTCCGCAAGATCGTCAAAGAACTGCCACGCTTCCTCGTCAGATTTTGATAGGAAGTGGCCCTGACAGATGGTTTCCAGCAACTGCTTCGTTGCTGGGTTCAGTCCCTCGTATAAGGTTTGGCAGAGTTGCCATTTCTCTATACCGTGGTGAGGACACTGAACAAGAAGGTCTTTGTACCGGTCAAAGCACTTCCAGAAGGGTTCAGAAGGAAGCTGGGAGAATTGGTTGATTTCATTTCGAATTCTTGCGGTCTTATGATTTGGATAGAATTTTTTCAGAAACGCTTTAACAAACTCGTCCCAGCTGGTGATTGAGTGGGAAGCGGTGCTATACAGCCATTTTTCAGCGAGATCGCATAAAGTGAACGGAATGACCCGTAGACGTATAGCATCGTCCGACAGCTGGGTGGTTTTCATCATGGCACAGACGTTTTGAAATTTGTTAATGAAGATATAGGCATCTTCAGATTCAAGCCCATGAAAACGTGGGAGCATGTTGATGAAATGGGGCTTAATTTCAAAGTTGTCCCTATTGGCCGGAGGAAGAGAAAGGCAGGTGGGAAGTGCAGAACGGGTGGGATAGAAACGATCCTGGAGCGCGATTCGCTGCGGCGCTACAACAGGCGGAGGTGGTGGGAGATTGGTCTCCATAGGAGGTGGAGCCAATCCCGCGGTGGTCAAAGAGATGTTCGGATTAAATCCCGACATCGCGGAAGAAGAGGTTGGTGAAGGTGAAGGTGAAGGTGAAGATGTATGAACAGAATTCCGGTCAACGTCGGAGTTGGCCGGCAAAGGAAGGGGTGAAAGAGGAGTGGACGGAGTATCGACTTCGGAGTCGATCGCGTAGTCGGTCGCGACTAACGTAACGCGGACTAGACGGGCGCTAGTGTCCCGAGTCCAAGCGGACATACACTAAACGAGTTTAGTATAGTCAAAGCGGAGAAGGTGAGGGTAAGAAAACGTCAATGGAGAAAGGCGATGGATGGTGGGTGAAAATGGATTTGGCGACAAAAAGGGCAAGTTTTTATAAAAGTTTTTGATTTTTTTTTCTTTTTTTTGTTTTTAGAAAGAGATTTACAGAAATATGTACGGAAATACGGCTTAAGCAATCACAAACAAGATATGCACAATCACACCTAGATCTAGGGTAACCTAGGTCTACTAGACCTGCTCCTGAACTTGATTGTCGAAGTTAAACAGTGTCGAGAAACGGGCTTAAAAATACACTGATCACGAGGCCAGGTAAGTGCAGAGATAAGGGGAGGTTGTCCAACGCTTTCGCGAAGTTCCTTAATTAAATAACCCTTTCTCTTTTGGCGGTTGCGCCTTTAACACTTTCCTAGACACCCCGTAAACAATATACGGTTAAGCGAGGTTCTAAACAAGGTTTATCTTCTCCTAATGAGCGCGAAGTCCTTAGGGCTGAAGTCTAGTATTTTTTAATTTACAATGGACAATGCATATGCTTTAGTGATTTTTGGGGTCCTGGGAAGGGTGATGAAATCCCCACCCAATCTGGATTGGTTTCAAGCCCCTTAAGTCCGTATTAAAGAAATGCAAAGCAGTAACAAATCAACTGCAAACAATTTTTATTTGCGGCGCAAAGAATCCTGCACAAGAACTGTTTATTGGAAGGGGGAGAAGAGTTTGCGCAAAGAAGTCTGCAGAAAACACAATTTATTGGAGTCCAGAGGAGTGGGAGAGAGGAGAGAGACTTACAGAGAGAAGTTGGGGCCCTGAAACCACCAAGTGGCCGCGGATCCGCGGCCTAAGCCCTCTATTGCCGCGGATCCGCGGCAGAAAAGAGGAGTTGATGCTTCATTTTTCTGGTGTGGGCTCTGTTTGGTATCCTCTGCTTGTCTGGATGTGTGGAATTCTGATTTGCTCACTGTATCTGCTCCAGATTTTTACAGTAGACCGGATGCTTTGTTTTTGTCCGTCGCGGTGTAGCCGCGAAATGTGGGTCTATCTTCCCACGTCTTTGGCACTGTACTTGAACTCCGTATTTTTAACGTCTTGGCCACTGAACTCGAACTTCGTATTTTCCTGCACACTTGCACAAAAACTAATCAAGAATAACAAGATGGTTTTTTTTTTACAATGTATATTTTTTTTCGTTTTTTTTTTATACTTACAAATTAACCCAAAATTACACAAAGAAATAAACTACCGTCTCCCCGGCAACGGCGCCATTTGATTGATAGAGTATGTTCGTGTTCAAGTTTAGTTTTAAATACCGTAATCAAGACGGTTTCGCTTGTAGCTAGCCGGTTGAGTACGGGTCGTCCGCAGGGAGATGGGAGTCTTTTTCAATGTGTTTTAACGAGTTAAGGCCGGTTGTTTATATTTTGTTTGTGATTATCTAAGTGTTGAGTTGATATTTAAAGCGAGCTTGTTAGGGTTAGGATTAGGTTAGTTTGAGTTAGGAGTTTCCACATCTTTCGTTGCCCCTCTTAATATCGGTGTTACGGTAATCGGCAACAACGGGGATTAGCACGACTAGGAAGGAACTTACGAGTATAAGCTAGGCTTTCCAACGCATAAGTCCTTCCTTTTGGTGCTTGTCCGTCCGTTCTTGGCTCTTAGCCATAACCTCCGGTTAATTCAACCACAACCGGTCTCACTACGGAATCACCGCTATCATGTAGGATAGGGTGCCGTAAGGAGCGGATTGTGGTTCAATTAACGGGAGTTGATTTAAGCTGTTGGCCAAGGAAAGAGTGAGAGAGATTTCCTTCTCTCAAACTTCCCTTATCCTACCCTAACAAGTATGAACTACTCACACATCATGATACGGAAAAACAAAACGAAACAAAAGAGGAAGATAGAAAGAAAGAGATTAGAAGAATACGACTAGCTATTTGCGACCTCACCTTGGCGAGGATCGAGCGTAAGCATTATTGTCGTATGTAAGGATAAAGAAAAAGAGAGAAGAAAGAAACAACAAGAAAATAACAACAACTACTTAACAATTAAAATTACAACAAGTAAAGAAAGAGCAAGACAAGCATGATAATAAAATGATCTTCTTTATTTACCATTTCTCCCTCACAAAGCTCACTACAAGTTTAATGGAGAAGAGATGAGAAGAAGAAGAACATGTAAACTAAAACCTAGAAAAAGAAAATACAAGAATGGACCCCTTCCTTCACAAAGTTCTGGGCTATTTATAGGCCAAAAAATGAAAACCTAGGGCAACCACCAGAACCATGATGAAAATACCAAACTGCCCCTAAAAGCTCTGCAGACTTGGCGCCTAAACGGCCGCAGATCCGCGGCCTAGACCCCCCTTTGGCCGAGGATCCGCGGCCCTATGGGTGAGTTGGAGTGTCGGCTTCTGTGTACTTCCCTGGTCTTCTGTCCCCTCTTGTCTGGTATATGTATTTTCTGAAAACACTTTCACATTTCTTCCAGAATTTCTGTTGAGGAAAGGTGGACTTTTTGTGAGTGTTTTTGTCATGATTGCCTCGAGCTCCGCGTAGATCTCTTGGATCTTGTGCTACCATTGAGCCTTGTGCATGAGAGTGACAATGATTTGACATTTTGTCTTCCTAAACTGGTATCTGGCAACATACGGATGAAGAGCGGAGACCGTGTTTTATCTGTGGTTGGCAGGAACCCGGATTTTGTCGTGTTTTCCATGAATTTCACCGTTTTAGAACCGAGAACCTGTATCCTGCAATTGACTAGCAAACACGGCTCAAGAGTATCTACGGATATGCAATGTGATAAAAATTGGGCGGTATGAAAATGCAAAAATCTGATATGAACAGTCATGTCACCTGCCTTCCAAACCCTACGGTTTCTCAACGCCTGCAAAGAATTACAGATATGAGATCCTGATCCAGTATCCAATACCCAGGAAGTAGAGTTTATTGAAAGACAGTTTTCAATAACATACACACCTGAAGCTGAAGCTGCAACCTGCTTCAATTCCTGTGTCCTGGCTTTCCAAGCCCTGCAATCATTCTTCCAGTGTCCTTTCTTATGACAATAGAAGCATTCTTCCTTATCCACAAGCTTCCCCGCTTTCTTTGTTGCTTTTGCCTTTCCCTTCGTATCCACTTTACTAACACCGCCCCTTGGTTTGGCGGGGGCTTTCTTCTTCTTTCCCTTAGCTTTTTCCTTGGACCTAGAAGAAGATGATCCTCCTACAAACAAAGTGGATATTTCCCTACTTTTCTGTAGGGTGCCCTCTGCGCTCCTCAGCATGTTGAGGAGCTCTGAAAGTTCAACTTCTTTTTCTTGTAAGTTGAAGTTCAGTATAAACTGGGCGTAAGTGGAAGGAAGAGACAGGAGAATCAAGTCCGTATAGAGCTCACTCTCCAATGTGGTCCCAAGGTCCGCGAGCTCCTCAATGTAGCCGATCATCTTAAGCACATGTTCTGCTACTGATGATCCGACGGCCAACCTTGCCGAAAATAACTTCTTTGACGCTTCGTATCTTGCGATACGAGACTGCTCTCCATACAGTTCTTTTGTATGAAGAAATATGGATTCCAGGTCCATATTCTCGTGCCTCCTCTGATGTTCATTGTCCATAGAGGCAAGCACGAGGCACTTGGCCTTCGCGCTATCAATCTCCCAAGTCTTACGGATTTCCTTATCCGTGACGCTGGAAGTGGGACCTGGGACAGGGGGAGCTTTGGTGGTAAGAAGATACCCCAGCTTGTCGTAAGTGATTGCCATCTTGACATTCCTGAGCCAATCTTTGTAGTTTGGCCCTGTCAGTATGTTTTTATCTAGCAATAACTTAAGTCCAGTCATGTCGTTTGGTCGCTGCAATTAGGAGAGAGAAGAAACACTCAGCTTTATGCTCTTGCAAGTTTAGAATGGTTTTTAGTTTGTCTAAACAGGATGGCTCCCACTGTTTCTCGAATCCCTCCTCAAACCACGAAGGAAGAATTAGTCAGGATCAATCTCACCGTACAATACTTGCTTAACTGTTCGGCCAGGCTGGTGTCGGTACTTCGAGGGAGGTTTTCCAAAGCTTTCGCGAAGTTCCTTAATTAAATAACCTCTTTTCCCTGTGGGCGTAGCCCCGCTAACACCTTTCTAGACACCTACTTGGTTTATAGCATTAATCGTTAAGTGAGAAATTTCCCGAGGAGTAGCATATACTCACAGTAGGATCGCGATCCAAATATCATCGCGTGACGAAACTGAAGGAATCCTACCAGAATCATCACACTCCAAATGGTATGCAACACTAGCAAGTTTCAGTTCTTTTGAAACTCCCGATGTGGATTTTTGCCCCATGCTCTTATGACCTTGACTTTAGCCAAAATATCATAAGTCACATGTCAAGTTCTACCCGTCATTCTCCACGTTAATTTGGATCCACCCGTATCTACCCTTGACTTTGGCCAAAATGGCAGTACGACTGTCCCAAACCAACGCATCTATTTATGCTACACATGAATACCCAATAGCTACCAATCACTATGCCTTGACTTTGGCCAACATAGACAGCTTGAATATTATTGACTATTCATGTGAAACGACGGAGGGCTACGAATGGTTTTGGAAAAACCGTGAACGTACTGAACTTGATATAATCGATGGAACGAGATAGCTTTTAAAAGGAGTGGCTCAAGCTCCGCATTTAAAAGTTAGTTTTGAAAAGAACCGAATGGTTTTCTGAAAGTGTTCCAACGATTTTAACCTGGTTTATTTTCTTGCATTAGTTCTTTTAATGCGTGATATTCTTGCATTAGTTCTTTTAATGCGTCCCATCATTTAATCCTACCATTGCAGAAAACAACCAAAATATGACGTACGCTTATGCCATTCGCATTCGCCACGGGGCCCCGTCATTACCCGTTAGGTTACTTAACTAACGACAGAGCGGGGGCTGGGCTAGCGCGGCTGTAAAACATAAGCAACGCCTAAATAATATCATATATAGATATACTGCAATGATAGCCATTTCAGATCACAGATGAACACATTGGATATACTAGGAACCCGCAATTCGTACGAGCCTGTAACGAAAAGCAGATTACACGGTCGCGGTGAATAGACAATACCCCACCCAAGACCCCTACGGGTGCGGCAAACTACCCGCCAAGTACCCGAAGTGAAGCAACCTCCCTCAACTCCGTGAGTAGGCCACTCGGCACTTCGGCATACCCGGTAGTTTGTGCACCCCCTCCATGGGTCTATCCTAGAAGCAAAAACAGTAAAAAGAAATTATACAATGACGGCTACAACCCCGACCCGGTTGTGCGGCCATACAAATAATTATTACATCAATTTATAAATTTACATGAATTGAAAGAAAAGAAAACTCTCGTCTCACAACCCCCCGGCTATTCACCCGCGACAATCCAATGAATTCATATACACATTCCAATGACATTACAGATCACAGATTTATATAACCCCCACTAATCGACATATAGAGATTAGTAGACGTTCAATACAAATATCACATCACAGAAAAACCCATCAGCTTAAGTCTTTTAGAAGTTCGATCAAAAATACGGATTTATAGGCCCCAAACACAAAATTTTCGTTCTGGAAAATCTGGGCAGAAAATACATATTCCAAAAATCCCAAAACAACCCCAGAAATACACTGCACCAAATTTGGACCTCGGCCGAGTCAACTCGGCCGCGGAACCGCGGCGGGAGCGTGCTCCCGCCGCGTTTCCGCGGCTCTTTGAACGGTTCGTGGGACCAAATTTGGTGGTTATTCAAACAAGAGCCTGAGCCGATTTTTAAGATGAAAATTATCAACTTTTGAACAGAATAAAAATCGGCGGAAACTTGACAACTCGGGTTCGTTTCGTGACTTTTTCTTTAATCGATCTTCTAGTTACCTTGCTAACATGTTAGATAGAGTTTAACTAGGCTCTGATACCACTGTAAGTCCATGCTACCTCTCCCGGTACTTTCGGGTATGCGGAATTTGGTGAAAAACAATTTTCTTAGAGGTGGTAACATGGACTCAAAACCCGGATCTTTGTTAAACATCTAACTAACAACCTAACTAAGAGTTGTTAACTACTCGGTTAGGGGGTTTATACCTTTCTTATCTTGAACTCCTTCGTCTTCAAACCTCGATGGTTGTCCGAATCGGCTTCTCCCCGTCGTCTCCTTGCGCCGAAGATCGATCCACCTGAAAGCTTCAACCTTTGGCTCCTTCTTCGATCTTTGAAGAAACTAGTTCACTCGGTTTGCTAAACCTTGTGAACTAGAATGAGTAGAGGAGAGTGTGTTGGAATTTTCTCTATGGTTCTTGGTTCTCAACACATGAGACAAGTGAACCATAGACTCAAGAGAGGGAGAGCAAAAGGAGGAAGATGAGAGCTCAAGAACAAGAGAGAGAATGAGAATGATAGAATGAGAGAAGTCTTTTCTCATTTTGGCTCTCATAATCCATAACCATCATAACACGTCATAGCAATCAAGTATTATGTGATGGTTTAAGCAACAATAGCCATATCATTTCATGCACTCATTTCTCACAAGAGAAACAAGCAAGTAAAAAGTCTTTGCCATGAAATGATAACCATTGTCATCATGATGGTTAACTAGTCAAGCCTAGTCAACCGGTCCACAAAGTCAACAGGTCAACAAAGTCAACAAGTTAACAAAGTCAACCCCTCAACAACCATGTCACCATAATACTTAATTAATATAATTGTTAATCATATATCATATTCTCATTAGGGTTGAGCAAAAAGTCAATAGTCAACGGTCAACGGTCAACAACCCTAATGAGAATTCTCTGCCTCTGTCTCTCCGTCAACTGTGCATACACACCCGCATCCGCGTTCCGAGGAACACGAATACATACTGGATAAATCCAATCCCAATACGTACACTAGGATCTGGCTTAAACCAAAGCCCGCTAGTGTTAACTTTCCGGACACTAAACGTGCACAAGTGCACGGATGTGACTGAACCCTGTCGCAAAACCATGCGGCCTCTACTCTTTTGCCTAAAGGCGAATAGCTTTCTGTGTGGGATTCTAAAAACTCGACACTACGCTGGCAGTGGGTTTAACCACAGACCGCAAGCGGCACTAGCTGTGCGTAACGGTCCCCAGGTAGATGCCGACAAGAAGACTGACGAGGCGAAACCCATCTGAACTCCTACTGAGCCTGAATGTGACATTCTCCGTACAGTCCGGTCTGTTCGTCTGATACATCGCATGGCGGGCCTAGGGGGCGGTAAACGTCAGTCCCCTAATAGCGGTACAAGTCGTGTCGGAGTGAAGCCCAAAACACCCTGAGATAACACTGGAAGCCTACCAGTATATTTCGTTTGCCCTGGCTAGGGACTACTCGTGTAATGGCTCTCCTAGACACAGCGCGATGTCAACCCCCAATACCGGGAGAGACGAATCCTGTCTAACCGTCACTGCCTCCAAGTGCTTCGGGACTGCACCCAACTACCACCTGTTTGCACGACTCATTTGAGCCGTGGTAGGGTAGTAATCAAAGTGCAGTGGGAACACACTCGAGGCGAAGTGACAGTGTCAAGTCAGCGGACTAAGCTGTACTCATGTCGCCTGGGAACTGATAACTGACGATAGGCATAATACCAACTAGTCAGTTCCCGACAAGTCCTGTCCAGTGTACTCGTAACCCAACGAGCACCCGCATACTATCTCTAGTATGACGTACTAACGGCTGTAGGACAGACCGTCTCCCACACTGGGATGAGAAGCGCATGCGCTAGTCTACTCCGGAGTATCGATGCCCTGTCTCGATAATCCTGGGACTAGGGACCTGCATAAGGATGTGCTTATAGATTACCCAGCCCCACTAGTGTGACTGCCATCACAACGCTGGTAATCAAGCAAAGATCCTAAGGCCTCCACTAATGCGTATAGGTGATATAATAAAATAAACACATGTACACATTGAAGTAGAAACAAACCAAGTAGCATACTACTATTTTGAGCAAGATTGTATATACAAGGTGAATATCCCAAGCTTCCATTAAGTAATATACAAACTATTATGATACAGTAATGGACTCTAGGGCATATACACAAACAATTGAATGTGTTAGACTTTAAAAACGGCACTATAAGGGAAAATTGACTGTATTTCATAGCATGGCATCATTCCTATATTGCGCAACTTCTGTTTCGAAGTCTGTGCAGAAAATTCCAAGAGATCGATCAAAATTACAAAACAAAGACTGCTAAAAAGACGCCAACTCAAGGATTTGGAATCTGGCAATGATCTAAAAAGCATTCAGAGATTCAACATATCATAGAGTACATCTGAAGTCATAATAAGCCATCACATGAAGTTTGAAGCCCTAAGGCAGCCAAGTGGCCGTAGAACCGCGGCCGAAGCCGCCTTGAGCCGCGGTTCCGCGGCGGCTTGGCCACGTCATCACCTAATTTCAGCACCAGAACTCCTCCCTCAGTGTGTACACTTCATCAAGCAACTGCAATCTCCAGATTACTCCAGAATATTCTGCCAGATCAGCAACCCTAGGGTTCTAAACTAAACATTCCTAGCTTCCACAACAAGCTTCACCTAAACTACATTAAGGGCCTAGAACCTTCTCCCTAACCTCCTAGCTTAAGCTAGAAGCTAAACCCTAACTAATTACTTCTAGAAGCCTCTCTCTATAACAAACTTTTGGAGGGAAATTCAAAATTCAAAATCCTAGACCTAGGATTTGGGAAACCTATAAAAAGACCCTAGGCCTCTCTTGAAATGGCTAATCTTTGGTTGTTGAAAGCTAATCACTCTCTAGTTCTTCAACCCAACGCCTACCACCTCCAAACCCTAACCCTAATCCAAATCAAGAAACCTCAAATTCAAGATCCTTTGAGTGCAAACATAGCAAGTCTTCAACGATCCTTTAGAAACGGAACCGGACTTCAACGGAGCACGAAATCCAAGCCGATCCACGACTCAAGGAGCCGAGCGACGCTAGATTCGACGATCAAAGTTCCTTCCTCTTGTAGTTCTTGAGAGTTGTAACTAATTGTTGATATAATAAAGGTGAATATTCTTTAAACTTGCTTATATTTCAATTCGAGCATTATGATTCATCTTCAATTCTTGAATGTATTCTTTGTGATGATGCTTGAATAAAACTCCACTCGTGGAGGAATCGAAACGATTGTAGAATGATGATGTTGACGAATCTTTAAACGTTTTATTAAGTCCTATAACAATTGTAAATTCTTGAAAATTGAATGATCGATGATCTAGATCGATGCGAAATGCATTCTTGATTCTTTTCGCATGATCTAGAGATCAACGATCGATTATTCGATTTCCTAGAAGCTATCTAGTGAATGTGATTCATCGAAAGGACAAAGGATAGGATGAGGAACCCTAATTCTTCGCAAGATCCTTGATCCTCGATGAATCTACATCGATTTAGCATCAATTTGTTAATAGATAAGAAATCGTCATTCCGAATCTTTTTCACATCTACGATCTAATCGATTCCTACGAGTTTTACTTCAAATCTTGAAACCTAAATCAATTGGAATTCTATCTCTCTTGATTCTTGATGTTTAATGCGTTCTTGATTCTTGATTAGATTTAGTTGATTCTTGAAATTAATCGATATAAATCTTGAATCGTTTTTGCTTTTCTTTTCTATTAAATTTTCGATTCAAACAAAACAAAATACGAACGAATCGCACAATCCCTATGGACGATCCGCACTTACTAATGCGCTACAATTCGACACCGTTATTGATTGCGGTCAATTAATATTTTTGGTTGTGATTTCTATACAATTTTCCAATTACACACCGGAAATCGTTTCAGTCAGATTCCTACAAACTTGCACAGAACTGACATTGCCTTGAGCTTATCCGGATTTTGCTTTTTAATATAGGCCGGACAACCCCAAATCTTAACTCGTTTAAAAGATAGTCTCTTCCCATTCCATATCTTATATGGATTGGTAAGCAACGGATTTTGGTCGGAACTCTATTCAATAGGTATGTAGCTATCTCAAGTGCATAATCCTAAAAGGAAATAGGTAACTCAGCAGTACTCATCATAGAGTGCACAACATCTAATAGGGTGTGATTCCTCCGCTCCGATACTCCATTGTGCTATGGTGTATACGGAGGAGTAAGCTGAGAGAGAATCCTATTCTCTTTTAAATAGTCCCGGAACTCCGTGCTCAAGTATTCTCTTCCCCGATCAGATTGAAGGATTTTAATACTTTTATCCGTCTGGTTCTCAACTTCGTACTTATTTTCCTTGAATTTCTCAAAAGATTCAGATATTTGTTTCAAAAAGAACACACGTCCGTATCTTGAGAGATCATCGGTGAATGTAATGAAGTACGAAGAACCATTCCTTGCGTGTGTAGATATAGGACCACATACATCACAATGTATCTGTCCCAAGAGTTCAGTAGCTCTTTCTTCGTATCCAGTAAACGGAGATTTGGTCATCATGCCTTTGAGACATGACTCGTAAGTTTTATAAGATGTAAATTCGAACGGTTTCAAATATCTATTTTTATGCAACTTAGCCAGTCTTGTCGCACTGATATGACCTAGTCTACAATGCCATAAGAAGTCTTCATTCATTTCTAAGATGTTCCTCTTCTGTGTATTGTGTATACTTAGAACTGTTTTGGGATTTAGAACATATATACCTTTATACAACGTACCATACCTAATCAACACTTGATTTAGGAAAACATTCATAATATTTTCGGTACGAAATAACAGTCGCTCAGAATCATTATGTTATCGCTTGGTAATACAAGGTGATATTCGCCACCTGCTTTGGCTACAATAATTACACCTTCCCTACTACTAGAGACATATCACCCTTTCACAGTTCTCTACCTATCTTTAGCTCGTGTAACAAATTACATACGTGGGATCTTGATCCGGTATCTAATACCCAGGACATAGAGAAAATTGAGAAACAGTTCTCGGTTCCCGAAGACGATGCATCAACAAGCTTATTCATCGTTTGGGTGGGGTGGGAATCTTGATGTTCCCCTATTCCTTGCTCAGACTTATGACAATCATCCATGCCAGTATATGTTGGGATACCAAGGACGGCAGCAAGGTTTCGGGTGGCATCATCCATGCCAAGTTTAAATTTTTGTCGTTCTAGATAACCCTAACCATGAATCTATAACTAGAGAATCAAACTAAACTACATGTTAACAACTTAAAATCTAAGAGATGGGGATTACAACTTTTGTAGTCCGTTCCTTCGCTTCATAAGCTCCGAGTTGTGGTTCCTTCACTGCGATCATCAAGCTGCCGGACTCTAGAGAGGCTCCATGAGGTGAATGATCCATGCTTGCTTGAAGTGTTCACAATCCAAGATGATCTACCTTGAGGAGTCATAAACCCAAGCTATCTCTTCACTAATTAGAAACTAGTGAAGCTAACACACTAATCTATATGGCTAGTATAGAAAAGGATGATGAAGTAGGAATTTTGCTCTCTTTAGTATTTTATTTCTCACTATTTTTCCATCACATGAAGAAATCGAGAGAGCAAGAATCAAGAGTAAGAAGAAGAAGAAGAAGCTCAAGCTCAAGTGAGAATGAATTGTCATGAGGTTAGAAATGTAACCAAGGGTTAAAATTATCATGGCTAACTCTTGTAGAGAATAAACCATGGGCTAGGGTTAGGGTTAGGTTAACAAATATCTTAGCAAATATCTAAATAGTGGACTAAGTCAACTTAAGAAAATATCTTAAGTAATTATCCACAATTTCGAATTAACTAAAATAAATAATAAATCTAACCCTAATTTTAGCCATGGTGTGAATCTCATTAAACCCTAGTTGTATTTATAACCTAGCATGTTACAATATTATATATCACATATATAATATATAATGCAACAGAAGAAAAGAATACAATAAACATATATCACATATATGTTAAATGTATCCAAAGTGAGAAAATGAAATACTTAAGTGAGCATATATTAGTTAATGTAATTTAATATATCAAATATATAATTATACATTAAATTATCGAATCAACACTTGATCCGATAATCCGGCTATAGAACATATAACCGACTAATATAAAATGTATCATTTCATCGAATCAACACTTGATCCGATGACCCGGCTATATCACATATAACCGGCCGATTCATATATCGCGAGAATAGAATACGGTATCACATATCGTATTAATCTCGGTCCCGCACTTATCACATATGTGCTCCTACTCCGTTTCTCCTGAGCGAGGAAACCTCTGTGTAGGACTCTAAAGACTCATCAATACGCTGGCAGTAGGTAATGATCATATCAAATACCCACAAGCTGCAAGCAGTCAGCTAAACGTAACAGCCACCCGGGTATTGAGCGATCAGAAGATCAACATGCAAGCATACACACACTCCTGTGAATCCAATCAGTAACACTACTGTACAGTCCGGTCTCTTCGTATGATATGTCGCATATCCAGTCTAAGGGTGGTAAACGTCAGACCCCAGTAACCGATAAGTCGTGTCGATGTGATGCTCATAACAGATCAAGAAACTACAGATAACACTTACCGGTAGATCTCCATATCAGCCCTGGCCAAGAACTTCCAGTTATAGCCAATCGAACACAACGCAATATCAACCCCCAATACCGAGAAAGATGAAACCCCTCCTATCGCTCATTGCCTCCATGTGATTCAGGACTGTACCCAAAAGCCACCGTTTTGCACGTTATCATGAACGTGGTAAGGTGGAAATCAAAGCACAGTGGGAATCACACAAGACTCTATGACGATCTTGGGCCTACAGACTAACATGTTCCAGTGTCACCAGAGAACTGCTATCTGACGATAGGTATAATATCATCTAGGAGTTCTCGGCGAGTCCGTTTAGTGTACCCAGTCTCCACTGAGCACCGGTACACCATCTTTGATGTCAAACACCAATGGATGTGGGATCATCCATCGCCTATCATATGGGTCAAGATGCGTATACGCTAGTCTACTCTGGAGTATCAATGCCCTTTCTCGATACACCCTCGACTAGGAACAATTATAGGATGTACTCATGGACTACCCTGGCCCCACTAGTATGATCTGCATCATAGTCCTAGTAGTCAAGTACATATCCTAAGGGCTTTATCAACATGTGAGAGTAAGACAGTAATGCAATACAAGTTAACATGTTTGAACAAAGTGAAACCAGATAGCAAACTATCATGTCGAGCAAGAAAGTCCTCTCTATATATATCCAAGCATCTACTATAATATACATCATATGTACAACAATGGCCTCTAGGGCATATACATAATTAATAATCTCCTACTTGCACTAAGGCCAACTGTTGTAGTATCTCATACCCAACATCCCGAAGAGTCTCTCAAACTGTATCTAGGGTATGGCCTTCGTGAGTGGATCCGCAGTGTTGTCCTTCGTGTCAACACTCTTGACCTCGATCTCCCGGCGATCAACTATCTCCCGGATCAGGTGATACCGCCTCAGAATATACCTGGATCTCTGATGGGACCTGGGTTCCTTGGCCAAAGCCACAGCTCCATTGTTATCATAATACAAAAGTATTGGATGCTCAATAGACGGAACCACACCAAGTTCAGTTATGAACTTCTTCATCCAGACTGCCTCTTTGGCAGCATCGTTGGCAGCGATGTATTCAGCCTTCATCGTCGAGTCTGCCATGGTTTCCTGTTTTGAACTCTTCCAACAAACCGCCCCTCCATTGAGGGTAAAGACAAATCCCGAGTGCGACTTAGATTCTTCCTTATCAGTTTGGAAGATTGAATCTGTAAAGGAATCCACCTAGAGTTCTACATTACTATACACCAAGAACATCTCTTTAGTCCTTCTCAAGTACTTGAGAATGTTATTCATAGCTGTCCAGTGACTCTCTCCTGGATCTGCTTGATACCTACTCATTACACTTAGTGAATATGCTATATCGATTCTGGTACATAGCATCGCATACATGATAGAGCCTACTGCCGAAGAATAGGGTATCCCTTGCATGCGAGCTCTCTCCAAATCAGTCTTGGGAGACATATCTTTGGAGATAGTGAGTCTAGAGATCGTGGGTAAATTCCCACGTTTGGATTCTTCCATACTAAACCTCTTTAGTATGGTGTTAATGTACCTGGATTAGGACAATCTCAATATCAGTTTAGATCTATCTCTATAGATCTTAATCCCCAAGATGCAGGAGGCATCACCTAGATCTTTCATTGAGAATCTTTATGATAAGAAGAGCTTGACCGAGTGCGGCATAGGAACATCATTTCCTATCAAGAGTATGTCATCCACGTACAATACGAGGAAGAAAACCTTACTCTCTGCCACATTCTTTTAAATACATGGTTCATCTACGTTTTTGATGAAGTCAAATACTTTGACTACTACATCAAAACAGATGTTCCAACTCCGCGATGTCTTCTTTAACACATAGATAGATTTAAGCAGCTTCCATTCCTTTCCGCTGCTCCCACTGTCTACGAAGCCCTTTGGCTGAGTCATGTACATGCAGTCTTCTAAATCACCATTTAGAAAGACGGTCTTAACATCCATTTTCCAGATTTCGTAGTCATGGTATGCGGCAATGGCAAGTAAGATCCGGATGGACTTAAGCATATCCACTGGAGAAAAGGTTTCGTCATAATCCACACCTGTTCGTTGACAAAAACCCTTTGCAACAAGTTTAGCTTTGAAAGTCTCAACTTTTCCATCTACACCAAGTTTCTTCTTAAAGATCCATTTGCTCCCAATGGGTTTTAC
Source organism: Agapanthus africanus (assembly GCA_030015575.1). NCBI lineage: Eukaryota > Viridiplantae > Streptophyta > Magnoliopsida > Asparagales > Amaryllidaceae > Agapanthus > Agapanthus africanus. The sequence goes on along the minus strand of JASDDO010000029.1, from coordinate 7,825,866 downwards.
TCCATCAGGAGCAACATCCAAAGTCCATACCTTGTTGGTGTACAAGGATTCTGTTCAGTTGATAAAACTGTACATTTGTTATTACATTTTTCCTACTATTTCCATATTTAAAAAGGTCTTTATTATAATATATCATACATATGAGGGTTTATGTGTAAAAATACTATTTTCCATGTGTTGATATATTATAATTAGAATTTGGTAGGAAAATGTATGCAAATAATATCATTGACCAAATCCTAGTAAAACAAACTCTACTAATATTGTTTGTTGAGTTATTGTGCAGAATTTTCAGGGCTGAAATCAAGGAAAATCAAATCTACCAAAGATATTCAAGAAACTAATTCTGGTAGAAATGTAGAAAAGATTTTCAAAGTCTAGACACTCAAAAGATTACCAAGTGTTATAGATATGAAGCTACAAAAATTAGAGGCCATGATCTCACCAAAAGGGGGCGGATCCGCGCCTAAACCTATCCAATGGCTGCGGTTCCGCCGCGGATTTGAAGAGTTGAGATATGAGATTGTGGTGGTTAGGATCCTAACAACTAGTTTCCATATTAGGAAACTAGGGTTCTGGCTCTGTGACTATAAATAAAGACCGATAGCCTCTTGGAAAAATTATCAAGTCGAAGAGATCACGAAGCTCCAGACGCTCACGCATCCAGGCTGATCATCAACTATTCGTCTACCTCCTTAGGAAAGATCGAGAAGCAACTAGTTTGTAATCATTTTCTACGGAATAAAAGTGTAGATTGTTCAAGTTGATTGATAAAGGTAGTTATTTTATTTAATTCTTTTTTGCATTTTACATTATGTTTTCCCTCTCTGTCTTTTCATCTTCTTCTCCCAACATGCGCGAGTAATTCTCCGCTTGTTAGGGTTCATAGGATTAGGGTAGGCTAATGGATGATGAAAATAACTAAACCCTTTTTAAGTCCTATAAAGTTTAGGAACTTTATCAAAAGAATCATTAGCATCCTAATCGGGCGCGCTAGCAATTCTTTGTTAGTTCCGACCGCGATTAGAGATTAGATTAATGATTGTTTTGGTAAAGGCTAGATATGAACGGAGTTCCGTGTCGAGATAAGGGTTAAGAGTAGGGATTCCTTTTCCCTCCAGAAACCCTAATCTACACGCATCACCGTCGTTCTAGTTCTAAATCTATTAATGGATAAAAATGGTAACTTTTAATTAATCGTCCATAACTACTAAATCCTAACGAACCCTACAAGCCCCCTTATTATATTAACTACATCTTTAAAATAATCTAGATCTATATTTTACATTCTTGTTTAACGTAGATCTAGAAACCATTCTATAAAATTCTTTATCCCTCCACTCTTTCTCAACACATCTAAAGTAAAAGTAAAAGGTTCCACGTTTCCCAGAGGACGACCCATACTCATCTCAGTCTAGCTACGTGCGACACCGTTATTGATTGAGTTATTGTGCAGAATTTTCAGGGCTGAAATCAAGGAAAATCAAATCTACCAAAGATATTCAAGAAACTAATTCTGGTAGAAATGTAGAAAAGATTTTCAAAGTCTAGACACTCAAAAGATTACCAAGTGTTATAGATATGAAGCTACAAAAATTAGAGGCCATGATCTCACCAAAAGGGGGCGGATCCGCGGCTAAACCTATCCAATGGCTGCGGTTCCGCCGCGGATTTGAAGAGTTGAGATATGAGATTGTGGTGGTTAGGATCCTAACAACTAGTTTCTATATTAGGAAACTAGGGTTCTGGCTCTGTGACTATAAATAAAGACCGAGAGCCTCTTGGAAAAATTATCAAGTCGACGCGATCACGAAGTCCCAGACGGCTCACGCATCCAGACTGGTCATCAACTGTTCGTCTACCTCCTTGGAAGAGATCGAGAAGCAAACTAGTCTTTGTAATCATTTTCTAAGGAATCAAAGTGTAATGAATATTGTTGATTAATAAAGGTAGCTCTTTTTCTTATTCTATTTCTTTGTAGTTTAATTATGCAATTTCTCTCTATCTCTTTTTCTCTCAACATGCGCGAGTAATTCTCCGCTTGTTAGGGTTCGTAGGATTAGGGTAGGCTAATGAACGGTGAAAATCCCTAAACCCTTTTTAAGTCCTATAAAATTTATGAACTTTATTAAAAGAATTATTAACATCCTAATCGGGCGCGCTAACAATTCTTTGTTAGTCCCGACCGCGATTAGAGTTTAGATTAATAATTATTTTGGTAAAGGCTAGATTTGAACGGGGTTCCGTGTCGATATAAGGGTTAAGAGTGGAATTCCCTTTTCCTTCCAGAAACCCTAATCTACACGCATCATCGTCGTTCTAGTTTTAAATCTATTAATAGATAAAAAGGGTAAATTTTAATTAATCGTTCATAACTACTAAATCCTAACGAACCCTACAAGCCCTCTTATTATATTAACTACATCTTAAAAAAAATCTAGATCTATATTTTGCATTAGTGCTTAACGTAGATCTAGAAACCATTCATCAACATTCTTATTTCTTCCTCCTTTCTCAACACATCTAAAGTAAGAGTAAAAGGTTCCACGTTTCCCAGAGGACGACCCGTACTCATCTCGGTCTAGCTACACGTGACACCGTTATTGATTGCGGTTATTCTACAAACACTTTTTCGTATCAATCAAATGGCGCCGTTGCCGGGGAAACGTGCGTAATTTTTTATTCTTGCTATTTGTGTTGAATTCTTAGACGATTCATATCATTATTAAAACAAAACTGCAAATTGCATATTTAACGATCTGTGTGTGAATTTTGCGAGGGAATCTGGAGTCACGGACTTGAGGAAACAGGAGATCTAGGGTTTCACACTTCTCTGGTATCTTTCTTAACTCCTTCTCTCTCCTCTCGAATCCAATAAAATCTATTTTCTGCAGGATTCTTTGCAAAATATTCTCCGCTCAAAAATCTTTTTGCAAAAGTTTTGTGATTGGTTTTGTTTTGTATATCTTAATACGGACTCTTAGGGGCAAAGACCAAATCAAGATTAGGTGGGGATTTCATCACCCTTCCTAAGCCCCATAAATCACAAACCGAGCATCTAGATCTACCCTTCATTAATTTAAAAAATATCTAGACCAGACTCTAAGGACTGTCGCGCTCATTAAGGACAGAGGAAGGTCGTGGGTAATCTATCGTTTATCCGCATTACTTTTGTAGTGCCTAGGCAAGTGTGACAAAGGCTAGTGGTTTTTAATTAGGCCCACGACGTGGTTCCTTCCCACTTACCTGGCACTTACCTGGCTACAAGGGTAGTACGGTGGCGGTAGAGGATTGATCCAGCGGCTTGTCCTTTGGAAGTCTAGGAGCGGTCTAGAGACTGGACCTAGGTGACCTTAGTTTCAGGGTTGCTTGTGCATCTTAGGGTGATTTGTCTTGAGTCCCACTTTTTCAAAACAAGCCAATTTTAAATCACATACACGCTGCCACTTGCACTAAACCCGCTTAGTGCATGCTCGGCTGGACACGGGATCCTAGTGCCCCTCTTGTCCGCGTTCCTGCTATCGACGCCGAAGTCGGTACTTCTTCATCTTCTTTTCCCCCACCACACATCACATCGACCGAGATGGACGGCACTCCATCAGAGTATAACACCACGCTGCCACCGCCCGTAGGTGCGCAGAATCCACCGCGCATCTCTCTCCAAGAGAGATGCTATCCTATTCGTGGTCCCCTTCCTACTTGTCTATCTCTTCCACCATTTAACGGGGATAATTTCGAAATTAAACCCCACTACATCAACCTGCTGCCCAAATTTCACGGGCTTGAATCGGAAGACGCGTACGTTTTCATCACCAAATTCGAGAACGTATGCGCAATGATGGGTACTTCACAATTGACTTTAGATGCTATGCGTTTGCGTCTTCTCCCATTCACACTGTGCGACTTGGCAGAAAAATGGCTTTACAATACTGCCGCACACTCTATCACTAATTGGGACGAATTCGTCATAGCATTTCTTAAGAAGTTTTACCCAAACCATAAGACTGCCCATATTAGGAGCGAGATCAACCAGTTCACCCAGCTTCGCACTGAACCATTTTGGAAGTGCTTTGAACGTTTCAAAGATCTGCTTGTCCAATGCCCCCATCACGGAATACAAAGATGGGATTTATGTCGGATTATATATGAGGGCATTAATCCAGCGACAAAGCATATGCTTGAAACAATGTGTCAATGCAATTTCATGTCTAAAGATGATAGTGAAGCGTGGAAATATCTGGAAGACCTTGCTGAACACACGTTGCAGTGGGAAAGCGTAAGACCACCTACAACTAATGGAGGTATTCACCAGCCCGATGTTTCTATCGCAGTAAAAACCGAAATGGCAGCGATACAGAAGAAACTCGATGCTATTGAGAACAAATTTTCATCATTCTCCCTAAATCAGGTCACGCTTCCTAAGACCGTTTGTGGTTGCTGTTCGGATCCTTCACACTTAACGGAAGAATGTCCTATGAATGCATCGTTTCAAGCTAATACTGCTTTTCGGCAGCGACCGAGAAACGACCCTTATTCTTCCACATACAATCAAGGATGGAGGAATCATCCTAACTTTGCTTGGAACCAAAACCAACAAAGCAATTATCAAAGACCTCCTCCACAGCAACCACAACCACAGAATCAGCCCCCCTTTCAGTCATAGAATTTCCAAAATCAGGCCAACATTTCTACACCACAAGTGGCCGGTACTGACAACTCACTTGCACAAACTTTGGATATGTTCATGAAACAATCCATGCAAATTTCGGCTGAGATGAGGTCTTCTATTGATACCATAACGAAAAACTCCGCCTCCCATGGTGAGAGTATTAAATCAATAGAAAACCAAATCGCACAGTTAAACGCCGCAATGAGTGTGAGAGAGAAAGGGAAACTCCCATCTCAACCCATACCTAATCCTGGCCACTCACAAAGTTATAATGTGAGTGCTGTTACCATGTTGAGATCGGGAAAAGTGCTGAATAACCGAGTGGGTGAACAATGTGATGATAGTGACACCAATGATACCCCTTCTTCTTCTTCTTCCCCTAATTCGTCTAGTCTCCCACCTTTACCCGAGCCTATTCTCCGTTTTCCCCAAGGCTCGAACCCTTCGCCCATTTCGCCAAATCTATCTATGTCGATTCCCACTCCAGTTTTGGGATCGAATCCGTCCCCACAATCCTCTCCAATGTTGGACCCAAAACTTATTGATCAAGCACCTTATCCAAACAGGTTAAGGGGCAACAGACCAAGTCCACAATTGGAGAAGATTGTGGAAATTTTTAAGCAAGTTAACATAAACATTCCTCTCCTAGATGCTATTCAACAAGTTCCGTCATATGCAAAAATCTTAAAGGACTTGTGCACTAGGAAGAGAAAAGTTCAAGTACCTAAAAAAGTTTTCCTTGCGAGTAATGTGAGCACTGGTTTTACACAACAACTACCCAAGAAACGAAAGGACCCCGGAACAATTTCTATTTCCATTGGGGGTAAAAATATCAATCGTGCTCTACTCGATCTACGTGCTAGTGTTAACTTGCTTCCGTATTCTGTTTATGAGCAATTAGGGATCGGAGAGTTAAAACCTGCGCATTGCACTCTTCAGATGGCCGATCGATCTATCACCCAACCTAGGGGTGAGCTAGAGGATGTGTTAATCAAAGTCGGGGAATTCATATTCCCTGTGGACTTTATCGTTATAGATACACAACCTGTGGCAAAACCACGCAATCAAATCCCGGTGATACTCGGTCGACCCTTTTTGGCCACTTCCAACGTAGTAATCAATTGTAGAAACGGCTCTATGACCCTATCATTTGGAAAGAAGTCAATTGAGCTTAATATTTACAAGTTGGGAAGTGAACCCTTCGAACCCTATGCTCATGTGTGTTCTGTCGAATTAATGGATGTCGACAGCAGCGAATTTGATCAACCTCATAATTCTGACTCTTTTCAGACGTTGTTGCTTGACACGGACTCTTCCACCGAGTTGTCTGGGTCAACATCTAACACTAATGAGGAACTTTTTATAGAGTCGGACGATCACCCCATTTTTTCTGATGACATTATTCTTCGGGGTATCGATGAAAGCTTTAAGGAAATTTTCGCTGATGAACTCGCATTTTTACAAGACACGGGTGTTGAGATGAATCAACTCCAAGACAAAAAAATTGGACCTCCACCCCTTCTTTTGGACAATCATGATAATGCGGGTAATCCATCATTACTATCACTGTGTCGTCTCTCCAAATTGAGACGCAATCCTTTTACATTACACCTCTTATCACCTCCCCACTTCTTCACGTCGAAAGGTGACATGTTCTTCCACCAACCTTGGTGCTTCATCGATAAAATTTTTGAATGGTTGGTGTTGACCTTCGGTCTTTGCAAAGCTTGGCATTGACCAATAACCTTGACCCCCTCGTGTGATTTTAAAAGATTAAAATTGTTTAACCCAAGTTTGGGGGGTGGTATATTTTGGCTCTTGAAAGAAAATTATTTTTACAAATTTGTGAGCCTAAAATAAGTTTGGGGGAGGATTTTCACTTTCATATATTCTTGCCCCCATCAATTATTTCCTCCCAAGTCTACAGGTTTTTGAGCTTAACGGATGACATCAGTGAGGACACTGCTGTAAACAGGTTTGGGGGAGGTTTGTGCTTATTTACACATACTTTGCATTATACTATATTTAAGAACAAATTTTTTTTGATAATAAAAGAATAGAAGGTGAAAAATTATATATGAAAGATAGGAATAGTTTAAGAAAACCTAGAAAATTAGAAGTTTTCTTAAACGAACTAGTAATACGTAGTTATGAGCTGTTGTCCCAAGGGTTAGTAAGATGAAGGAAGTCACTAATCTGAGGATAAAAATAAGTCTGAAAAATAGTTTCTATTCTGGAGGCCAAACATTTGAATGTTGATACCCTACTATATGCACTTACACACGTCTTGAAACTCAGGATAGTAGAGGATACCTTGAAATGCTCTTGTCTAAAAGCCAAAGTATGAAGGAAATGAAAAGAACAAAAAAAAATGAAGAAAATATAAAAATGGTGAAAAGAAAAAAATGAACACTGGTTTTGTATCGCCAAGGCAGCAATAAAAAAATATAGCGAGGGTGCCTCTTCACCTAGTGCCCTAAGACCAACTGGTCTGGGAGTCACTGCTAAGCCTTAGGTTGTGCAAGACGAGGAAAATATTATCACCTAATCAGCAAGCACATGAGTAATCGGTCGGTTAGTACCTCAAGAAGTATTAACGGTCGCATGAAAATGTGTGAGCAAAACTTAATGTTCATAAAATTAAAAAGTACTGAGGCAGATGGACAAGAGTATGATAGCTTGAATTGAATTCTCCGGGTGTAGGGATGTCCTTTACACATACGTAGGGTTATATGATCGGTGTTTGGATGAAAGGTAGGAATGAAGAATAAAGACGATGTTTTATTGAGAGATAATGTGATTTCTAACATCTTTTCATGACTATTAAGATAGGGCTCATGACAACTGAAAAGCTAGTGTAGTTGGAAACTCTAAATTTTCAAAGTATTTCTTTTATGGTTCTTATCTTTATATGTAAATTTCACCATCTCTCTTTTATTATAGGATTTTGTGGGTGTAATCCCCTGAAAACCCTCAGGAGACAACACTCCTCCTACTAGGGACACCTAGAGGTTTAACGGCTTGTTGCACGTACTCAGTGCAATCGTGTTTGCCTACGAAAGTGTGCTTAGTTTTCTTCTTTCTTTTTCTTCCTTCTCTTGAATAAACTAGTTTGCTCGGGGCGATCAAAGATAAGTTTGGGGGTATTTGTTCAGTTGATAAAACTGTACATTTGTTATTAGATTTTTCCTACTATTTCCATATTTAAAAAGGTCTTTACTATAATATATCATACATATGAGGGTTTATGTGTAAAAATACTATTTTCCATGTGTTGATATATTATAATTAGAATTTGGTAGGAAAATGTATGCAAATAATATCATTGACCAAATCCTAGTAAAACAAACTCTACTAATATTATTTGTTGAGTTATTGTGCAGAATTTTCAGGGCTGAAATCAAGGAAAATCAAATCTACCAAAGATATTCAAGAAACTAATTCTGGTAGAAATGTAAAAAAGATTTTCAAAGTCTAGACACTCAAAAGATTACCAAGTGTTATAGATATGAAGCTACAAAAATTAGAGGCCATGATCTCACCAAAAGGGGGCGGATCCGCGGCTAAACCTATCCAATGGCTGCGGTTCCGCCGCGGATTTGAAGAGTTGAGATATGAGATTGTGGTGGTTAGGATCCTAACAACTAGTTTCCATATTAGGAAACTAGGGTTCTGGCTCTGTGACTATAAATAAAGACCGAGAGCCTCTTGGAAAAATTATCAAGTCGACGCGATCACGAAGTCCCAGACGGCTCACGCATCCAGACTGGTCATCAACTGTTCGTCTACCTCCTTAGAAGAGATCGAGAAGCAAACTAGTCTTTGTAATCATTTTCTAAGGAATCGAAGTGTAATGAATATTGTTGATTAATAAAGGTAGCTCTTTTTCTTATTCTATTTCTTTGTAGTTTAATTATGCAATTTCTCTCTATCTCTTTTTCTCTCAACATGCGCGAGTAATTCTCCGCTTGTTAGGGTTCGTAGGATTAGGGTAGGCTAATGAACGGTGAAAATCCCTAAACCCTTTTTAAGTCCTATAAAATTTATGAACTTTATTAAAAGAATTATTAACATCCTAATCGGGCGCGCTAACAATTCTTTGTTAGTCCCGACCGCGATTAGAGTTTAGATTAATAATTGTTTTGGTAAAGGCTAGATTTGAACGGGGTTCCGTGTCGATATAAGGGTTAAGAGTGGGATTCCTTTTTCCCTCCAGAAACCCTAATCTACACGCATCACCGTCGTTCTAGTTTTAAATCTATTAATAGATAAAAAGGGTAAATTTTAATTAATCGTTCATAACTACTAAATCCTAACAAACCCTACAAGCCCTCTTATTATATTAACTACATCTTTAAAAAAATCTAGATCTATATTTTGCATTAGTGCTTAACGTAGATCTAGAAACCATTCATCAACATTCTTATTTCTTCCTCCTTTCTCAACACATCTAAAGTAAGAGTAAAAGGTTCCACGTTTCCCAGAGGACGACCCGTACTCATCTCGGTCTAGCTACACGCGACACCGTTATTGATTGCGGTTATTCTACAAACACTTTTTCGTATCAATCAGATTCCATCTCAGATCGCATTGCTTCCAGCCATTTTACTGAGTCCCCACTCGTGATGGCCTGCTCGAAACTAGTCGTGTCATCATCTTCCATGATGTATTCCTCGCTCCCACCATCAATGAGAAAATCATAGTATCTTTCAGGTGGATAAGGAACCCTACTAGATCGGCGGAGAGGCTGGGGTTCGTTGGGAGCTATCGAATCCTCCGGTTCCACCAAATCTTCTGTTGCAGTTTGTGTAGCTGGAATTTCTTCCAGTTCTACCTCATTGCCACTAATTTCTTTCATAAGAAAACCCTTTTCTTAAAAGGTGGCATGTCGAGAAACAAACACCTTTTGTTCCTCGGAGTGGTAGAAGATATACCCTCACGAATGTTTGGGATATCCAATAAACTTGCACAGAACAGACCTTGCCTCGAGCTTGTATGGATTTTGTGTTTTCATATAGGCTGGACAACCCCATATCTGAATAAAATTAAGACATGGCATCTTCCCATTCCATATCTCATATGGAGTGGTAGGCACTGATTTGGTGGGAACTCTATTCAATAGATATACTGTTGTCTCAAGCGCATAACCCCAAAAGGAAATAGGCAACTCAGCGGTGCTCATCATAGAGCGCGCTATATCTAATAGGGTGCGATTCCTCCGTTCCGATACACCGTTGTGCTGTGGTGTATAAGGAGGAGTAAGATGAGAGAGAATCCCATTCTCTTTTAGATAGTCCAGGAACTCATTGCTCAAGTATTCTCCTCCTCGATCAGATCGAAGGATCTTAATACTTTTACCCGTTTGGTTCTCGACTTCGTGCTTATATTCTTTGAATTTCTCAAAAGCTTTAGACTTGTGTTTCATCAGGAACATATGTCCGTATCTTGAGAGATCGTCAGTGAATGTAATGAAGTACGAGGAACCATTCTTAGCATGTGTAGACATGGGACCGCATACATCACTATGTATCTGTCCCAAGAGTTTCGTAACTCATTCTCCGTGTCTACTAAACGGAGTTTTGGTCATCTTTCCTTCGGGACATGACTGGCAAGTGCCATAAGATGAAAATTCGAACGGATTCAAATATCCATCCTTATGTAACTTAGCTAGTCGTGCCACGTTGATATGACCCAGTCTACAATGCCATAAGAAGGATTCATTCTCTGAACTCTTTCTCTTGTGTATGTTCTGTATATTAAGAACTGTGGTTTGCTTTAGAACGTATATGCCATTATTTATCGAGCCTGATCCAATCAACTTTTGATTCAGGAATATGTTCATAACATTATCATGTACTATAAAATTATATCCTTCTTTACTTAATAAAGAAACTGGTATAAGATTGTATATCAGGGTCGGAATGTAATAGCATTCGTTCAGAATCAATGTATTACCATTTGGTAACACAAGGTGATATTCGCCAACTGCTTTGGCTGCAACATTTGCACAATTCCCTACTCTTATGGAATGATCACCCTCTCCCAGTTCTCTACCTTTTCGTAGCCCATGTAACATATTACATATGTGGGATCCCGATCCGGTATCTAATACTCAGCACGTAGAGTGAACTGAGAAACAGTTCTTAATAACAAACACACCTGAAGAAGATGCATCAACATGCTTGTTCTTCGTTTGGGCGGCGTGAGAATCCGGATATGTCCCTATTCCCTGCTCAGTCTTATAACAATTATAAGAATGAACGGAACCAACGTTCCCCTGCTCAGTATAATAAGCGGGTTTGGTCAATATATCCATATTATTATCTTGATTAAGACCTGACATGGTCGCTACCTGGAGAGAGAGAGAGAGAAGAAAACACTTTAGCGTAAGCTCTTCCAAGATTAGATTGATTTATTATCTTATCTAATCAGGATGGCACCCACTGTTTTTATCAAATCTTCCTTCAAACCCAAAAAAGTAAGACTAGCCGGGATTAATTACACCTTACAAGTACGCTAATTTTTCAGCCAGGTCAGTGTTGGTACTTTGAGGGAGGTTCCCCGTGCTTTCGCACTGACCTAATTAAAATAAACCACGTTTTCCTAGAGGCTTAACCCCGTTAACACCTTTCTAGACACCTACTTGATCGGCTAAATGTCATGTGTAAAACTCTACCAGGAGTAACTCTTACTCGCAGTGGGTATCGGGATCCAACTATCTCATTGAAAATTTCAACACTTAAAATTCCCGATAATACTTTTACCCCTGACGTCCTATGACCTTGACAGATGCCAAACTACCCATAGGGCGCTAGTCAAGTTCAACCCGTTCATTTCTTGATTGAATTAGACCCACCCGCACGACCCTTGACGGAGGCCAAACTACGTCGTACGAATACCCTAATCCAATCGCATCTCATGCTACAGATAAGTACTAATCAGCTACATACACTACGCTTTGACAGAGGCCAAACTACCGTAGCATGAATACTAAATAATACTTATCTGAAATGACGGAGGGCTACGCAGGTTTTTCAGAAAACCATGAGCGTAATGAACTTGATATCGTTATAGAAATAAGTGATTTTGAAAAGGAGTGTTTTTAGGCTTTTACTAGTTTCGCTAAAGAGGTCACTCCCGGTGAAGGGATCTCAGCTCTTTCCTTAATGAATAAGGTGCAGGATATTTCACAAATACCACTATGCAAAGCAAGAACTATAAAAGAAATCAAAAACAAAACCGAGTGAGTTGTAACATCTGCTAGTTTCTCTAAAGAGGTCATTCCCAGTGAAAGGATCTCGGCTCTTTCCTTATCGAATAAGGTGTAGGATATTCTACAAGGAATACCGCTATGCAAAGCAAAAAATTAGAGCTACCCTTTTTTTATAAATTTGATTCTACAACATCTTTTAGGTTTCTTTATCTTTCATTAATCTCATTAACGAAGTCCCATCATTTATGCTTCCTAAGCATCACAGAAGAAACGAAAATACAACGTACGCTTATGCAATCCGCATTTGCCACAGTGTCCCATTATGCACCGTTAGGTTACATAACTAACGGCATACCGGGGCGGGACTAGCATGGGTGAAAAACATAAGCAACGTTTATTATATATCATATATACAATAATAAAGCATTCGTCTCACGCATATAAAATGATCACATCACAGAATATTAGCATCAGAAGATAACATATGAAATATTGGATATAATAGGAGGTCCGTGTTTTATTTTGAGCCTTTATAAAACACGGATTCCACGGTCGCGATGAATAACCAAACCCACATCCCTAGACCCCTACTAGAGCAGCAAGAAACCCTACCAATTCTATAGTTAGGAGACCGAGACCCAGACTCGACTCCTCGAGTTGGTCTCCCACTAGACTCTAGAACCCGGTTACTTGTGCTCCCTTCCTTGGGTCTATCCTAATGCGGAAAAGTAAATAATATACAATGGTGACATCATCCTCAACCCGGAATTGCCCCAATAAAAGAATATTACATATAATGAATTTTACATGAATGAAAATAAAAACCCTCATCTCACATAAAACCCCCAGCTATTCAAATCACGACGATCCAATATAACATATCACAGCAACACATAACATCACATGTCATCAACGTAAGTAAATATGCGTAACCCAATTGTCGTTTACATATAGCACCGAAACCGGCGATACACCACATATTACTATTACGGTCGCAAAAAAGAAAGTGAAAAACTACAACATTTGGAATCCACAATCACCTTAGAAATCATAAACCCGAAATATCATATATTGCAGATTTCTTGCCTAACTATATGAATTCCACATATTGTATCACATTCCAGATAACTAGACAATGTTAAAATATCCGATCGAATAAACAAACATCCAAAATTTCCCAAATAGCTCAACACTTGAGCGGAGTTCAAAAGGTCTCAGAACATGCCACAGATCCTATGAACCAGCCGTAGAAGGGTCAACCAATGCCTCATATGTGGCACCGCTAAACCACCATAAAACCTAGGGTTTAGTAGCGGTTCTGACGGTCACGTAATCGAGTTAAGGTTTCATTCTTCTAGAGGGTACACAGAATCGCTTGAATGGTTTTCTGAAAGTTTTAAACTAAGGAAAAATCCAACACTTGGAAAAATTTCCAGCAAAGGAAAAAGTGAGTTATTGATATCCGTTCGAACTTTTTAACACCGTCTAAATAACCCTAAAACAAACTAGAATTACGAATACGAAATACTCCGAATTGCCTCTATAAAATGATAACATCACATGCGAATTTAGCAAAAACAAACAACACATGAAATACCAAACCCAGAGACTGGAACACCCTAAAAAATTGGACCCTGAACTCCACCATATGGCCGATCTGGCCAGATTTATTGCTATGGTGCTCGGCCAAAATCCGAGGGGAGGTGCACAATTTTCTAAAGTGTTCATATTATATCACATATAACATTCAGCAACTGTTTAAAAAAAATTGACTCTCAGAAAATTTCGACATAAACTAGGGTTCATATTCGGGTGTTTCGGAGTTGTTTCGGTTTCGTAATCCTACACATATCCGTATAATTCTCTAGCTAGGCTCTGATACCACTGTTGGGATACCTAGGACGGCAATAGGGTTTCGGATGGCATCATCCATGCCAAGTTTAAATTTTTGTTGTTCTAGATAACCCTAACCATGAATCTATAACTAGAGAATCAAACTAAACAACATGTTAACAACTTAACATCTAAGAGATGGGGATTACAACCTTTGTAGTCCGTTCCTTCGCTTCATAAGCTCCGAGTTGTGGTCCCTTCGCTACGATCATCAAGCTCCCGGACTCTAGAGAGGCTCCATGAGGTGAATGATCCATGCTTGCTTGAAGTGTTCACAATCCAAGATGATCTACCTTGAGGAGTCACAAACCAAAACAATCTCTTCACTAATTAGGAACTAGAGAAGCTAATACACTAATCTATATGGCTAGTATAGAAGAGGATGATGAAGTAGGAATTTTGCTCACTTTATTATTTTATTTCTCACTAGTTTTCCATCACATGAAGAAATCAAGAGAGCAAGAATCAAGAGTAAGAAGAAGAAAAAGCTCAAGCTCAAGTGAGAATGAATTGTCATGAGGTTAGAAATGTAACCAAGGGTTAAAAGTATCATGGCTAACTCTTATAGAGAATAAACCATTGGCTAGGGTTAGGGTTAAGTTAACAAATATCTTAGCAAATATCTAAAGAGTGGACTAACTCAATTTAAGAAAATATCTTAAGTAATTATCCACAATTTAGAATTAACGAAAATAAATAATGAATCTAACCCTAATTTTAGCCTTGGTGTGAATCTCATTAAACCCTAGTTGCATTTATAACCTAGCATGTTACAATATTATATATCACATATATAATATATAATGTAACAAAAGAAAAGAATACAATAAACATATATCACATATATGTTAAATGTATCCAAAGTGAGAAAATGAAATACTTAAGTGAGAATATATTAGTTAATGTAATTTAATATATCAAATATATAATTATACATTAAAATATCGAATTAACACTTGATCCGATAATCCGGCTATAGAACATATAACCGACTAATATAAAATGTATCATTTCATCGAATCAACACTTGATCTGATGACCCGGCTATATCACATATAACCGGCCGATATCATATATCGCGAGAATAGAATACGGTATCACATATCGTATTAATCTCGGTCCCGCAGTTATCACATATATACTCCTACTCCGCTTCGCCTGAGTGAGAAAACCTCCATGTAGGACTCTAAAGACTCGTCAATATGCCGGCAGTAGGTGATGATCATATTAAACACCCACAAGCTGCAAGCGGTCAGCTAAACGTAACAGCCATCCGGGTATTGCGCGATCAGAAGATCAACAAGCAAGCTTTTACACACTCCTGTGAATCCAATCAGTAACACTATCCTACAGTCCGATCTCTTCATCGGATATATCGCATATCCAGTCTAGGGGTGGTAAACGTCAGACCCAAGTAACCGATAAGTCGTGTCGATGTGAGGCTCATAACAGGTTGAGAAACTACTGATAACACTTACTAGTAGATCTCTATATCAGCCCTGGCCAGGGACTTCCAGTTATAGCCAATCGAACACAGCGCAACATCAACCCCCAATACTGGGAGAGACGAAACCCCTCCTATCGATCATTGCCTTCATGTGATTCGGGACTGTACCCAAAAGCCACCATTTTGCACGTTCTCATGAACGTGGTAAGGTGGAAATCAAAGCACAGTGGGAATCACACAAGACTCTATGACGATCTTGGGTCTACAGACTAACCTGTACCAGTGTCACCAAAGAGCTGCTATCTGACGATAGGTATAATACTGTTGGATATAGTGCCCTCAAAGTCAATTATTGGATCGCAGGTACGTGATTGCAATGATTGAGGGAGGACCTATACCGGTAGGACAGTCTTACTCGAGATGATAGTATGCTATCTGGTTTGCCTTTATCAGTCGTGTACAGCTTTTGGTGACATTGATGTTCACTATTACACGTTGATAGAGCCCTTAAGATCCTGCTTTACTACCAACAGTATGATGGCGATCATATACGTGAGAGTTAGGTAGTCTATAAGCACATCCTTAATAGTGATCCCTAGTCGTGGGAGTTTCGAGACAGGGCATCGATACTCCGGAGTAGACTAGTGTATACAGTCGAGACCCCGACAAGCGACGGCGGCTGGTCTCACAAGCCACTGGTGTCAGTTGGATCACCTAATATGTATACAGGTGCTCATTGGGTTATGAGTACACCGGACAGGACTCGCCGGGAATCTGCTAGTTAGTAATATACCTAGCGTCAGATAGCAGTTCCCTGGTGACATGTGTACAGGTTAGTTCATCGACCTGAGATCATCATTTGTCTTGTGTGAGTTCCCACTGTGCGTTGATTATTCCCTACAATGGCTCAAAGTAGTCGTACAAACAGGTTTTAGTTGGGTACAGTCCCGAGCCACATGGAGGCAAGTGAGCGGATTGGCAGGGGATTCGTCTTTCCCGGTATTGGTGGATCACGCTATGTCTAGGAGAGCCATTACACAAAGCCCTCGGCTGAGGCAGGAGATTTACTAATAGGTACTCCAGTAGTATCTGAAGGTGTTCTGGGCTACACTCTGACACGACTTATACCGCTTTTAGGGGTCTGACGTTACCAACCCCCTAGGCCCGATATGTGATGCTCATAGACGAACGGACCGGACTGTACGTATATAGTCACTGATAGGCTCAGTAGGGTTCCAGGATGAGTTCGCTCATCGGCTTACCTTACGGTCAGTACATGCGCAGCCGTTACGCTGTCACGACCCGAAAGAGCACGTGACTGGCTTTTGAACCATATGAAGTCTATAGGACCCCATCTGATCCAAGTAAGCCAAAAACCCAGAAATCTAAAACCATTTTAAGGAGTAAATAAGGAAAACTGGTTTAAGAAGTAAAGAAATCATGTTTTGAAAATCAAAGTTTTTAAATAACTAAGCCGAATATGCATTTTTAAAATGTGCAACCTTTTCTGAAAATTTCGGCAGAGTTCCCTTTGTAAAAACTGGCCCCGAACGGGGTACAACACGAATAATATATATGAAATGAAAAAGGCATCCCCAAGCGGGAGCTAGCTCTTCGTCAATCGACGGTCACAACAACGGAAGCAATATAATATACAACGCCAAATGGCGAGGATCAAAACTCAAAAAGAAACTCAAAACAGCCAGAAAACCATAATACTACAAGCGCGACTCTAAGGTCGAAATAAAACATAACTAATTTCTAAGTCTGAAACAATATACAAGTTTGGTTGATGGAATGACTAGATACAACTGAAAGTATATGTACAAGGGTGGTTCTGATGCAAAAGAACCCACCTACCAACGCAAGTCACCCATATGGAAGCAGTGTGCCAGAAATGCCGCTATGGAATCTGTACGGCAAAACCTGCAAGGACTGTGGCACAACGGGGGTGAGTTGCCAACTCGTGAATAGAAAATATCTACAAGCAGAGATCGAATGTATGACCCATCCTAGGTCAATACGATCAGATATATATATAAACCTCAATATGAACAAGTCTGAAGCATGCTAAACTGGCAATGTAATCTCTATACATGAGTGTAGTGCTAAGTGCTCATGCCAGTGCCTCAGGTAATAGCATATCATAAATGTGAGGTATGATCAATGAAATCAATCTGCATGTACGTGGATCATGTCCACTCGTCATCCAATGACAATAACCATCATGCATGTAAAATATCATCAGCATATGCATGGAAATATGAGGATATAAACCACCTGTGTCCCTCACGACACGTCAAAATCATGGAACCGGAGTGCCCAGCATCGACACTCGAAAACATCATGAAAACTGTGCCCAGCATCGGCACGTAAATCCTCATATATCGGGCTCCATCTGCGGAATCGGCCCTCGGCCCCAGCAAGACGCCCATATCCATCTATCGACTCTGGTCGGTATCCTCCGGATAACCGCTAGGTCCAACCAATCACCGGTAGATACTCGCCCGCCTCCAGGCTCAATCGACAAAATCCTTCGATCATCTTGCCGAGGGGAACCATACCGGGTCCACCATGTACCCGCAATCGGCTCGTCCACTCCTCGAATCGGGTTTCACATGTCGCTCTCAGCACCGAGAAAATACATGGTGGACGCACTGAAATATCATATCAAGGGTAACCGGGTTTTTAAAGCAATGACATATTCTCTTTTGAAATACCCACGGTTCCCAAATCCAGAAATGTCATGCAAATATCAATTCTCAATGCGTATAATCAGAAAGCATAATGTATATGAAATGTAAAAGAGATGTAAGAATATCGGTCTGTCATGCAAGAATCATATACCGAATGCAACAGTACTACAGTGTAGTGACATGGCAATTATCGATGATGAAGTGTGTGAGCCGGCAAACAAGTGTACGTGGAATATACGCATCATCGATAATGGTGCTGGTGTCCTAGCAGCATGACTGTAATATATCAATAAACACAAGCAATGCAATGCAAATAGCATGAATATGCGGAATCGAATAATCAACGCAACAGTAAAGAACCTGCCTCAATAAATAGATCATGCTGCCTTGCCTTTTGAAATAAGACGAATCGGGGTTTTTGGTAAAATAAGGACTACGGGGTTTTAAGAAAAGACACGTTGTTTGAAAATATCCGTAGAATCCCTTTTTGCCTATCTTTAAAATATTCCCGATTCGTTAGTTCTGAAATAGGTATGAGTCGGGTCTAGTCTAACGCCTACTATGCGAACTACAGACCCAACTATCAAGTCAATCGGCAGGGGTATGGAAACCACCTAAATCTGAGTCGATATACATATAAATATGTTCAATAGTCGGTGATCTCGCCTCAATAGTATCACGTACGCTACGGTATATCATATAACATCCTCAAGTCATGAGTGCGGATCTAACATCAATATAAAGCTCGTACAGTAAATCGTCGTACGGCATCCCAATAGCTGGGTACGGTCAATATCATAATCAGCTCATCAATTATCAGGTATCCGCATCATCATATCACATAATCTGGGGTACTGATCTAAGTCTAGTACAACTGATACCATCAATATGACTGCGTGCGTAAACACACGTCCAAAGGCCCGCTAGAGATCACATGTCATATCCCACGTACGAATCATATCAAATCACCGATCTCACGGCATAAAGCCCAACATCATCGATTCATCTCCGAAGTCATCCAATATCATCAAACACAGTGCAAGTAAAATGAATATGCAAGGGTGTGTGTGTGTAGGTGTAAATCTATGCTAGGGTTCGCAACTAGGAAAATACATTAGTTCACTTCTTACCCTAAATATCCATAGTACACCTAACACATCTATGATCTCCATGTCACTCAATAAGCTATCATATATAGTATATATAGTATACTAGACATCGAAATGCGGGGGTGCTATACGCCATCCACCCGATTTCCACCGTAGATATAATCTACTCACTTGGTCTTCGCTTGCCGAAATCGATGACGCCATGATCTTTCGCCTCGGAATCCTTGCGAGGGTACCTAGAATAATAAACAGTCGCAATACGTATTAAAATCGAGGCAGAAAACCGATACAGCGCACAGTGTGCTCATAGGTTGGAACCTATGGCCTATACGTGCAAATCAATCAAACAATCCCTGTTGTCGATGTACGAACACCCGAAAAACAAATACAAATCCAAATATCAAGAAGTGCATTTTAAAATACGGAAAACATAGCCTAAAACACACCAAAATGCTTCCAGATTTTCCCCAGGTGACAATTTGCCAAACCTGCATATAGGAGGGGTCTAATTTAGTGCAAAATGAGCCCTAGAACAAAAATGAACCCATTCCCCTCTACTCTGGCCGCAAATGATTAAATCTGCGGCCATAGGTTTGAATTAGGGGCTCGGGTCTTGGTTGTAGCTTCCTAGGTGCCTGCACGACTCACTGTCAGCTCAATTTTATTTTAGGTGTCTCGGGGTGATAGCAGATTCCTAAAACCTTCACAGATTTCACAATATCTCCGATATCGGTTTTCTAAATCCGTATTCCGGCTTTCAAATCTCAGGTTTGGGTCTCAATTCCATCACTAGGGTGTTTGTGCAGCCTCCCCTAAGCTCAATTTCACACTACAACTCACAATTTCCTCAAACCCTAACTAGGTTCTCCTTAAGTCCACAACATCACCCGATATCGATTCAATTTTAACATAGGGGTATAAGTAATGCAAAAACTAATCTAATTGTTCAGTAAATACCTCATTTGGCAACTCAAGAGTTTTCTTGAGTTGCCCCTAGTGGCCAAAATCCTTGTTTCCTTGGTCTAATGTGTAGATCTCGAGCTCGTGCACACTTTTAATGAAAGGAGAGTGGTGTTTTTGTGATGTTTGTGAGATGATTTAGGGCTTGAAGAGGGGAGGGAGAAGAGGGAGAAGGAGCAGCAGCAGCAATGAAGGATAGGGAGAGAGAAATGTGATGAAGAAATGAGGGGGAAAAGGCTAAGTCAACACCCTCACCTACCCTTTCTCTCACCATACCTATTTTCTTTTCTTTTTCTTATTTATTTTCTTTACTAAATGCTTTCTCACTCAAATAGTAAACCCAAACAACATGGTAGAAAATAAAACACAAGTGTAGAAAAAGATAGGTGCATGCTTTGCACAAAATTGCCAAAAATCCAATTAGCGATTTTTAATCGCGATTAGCGCTAAATTAGCATATAATTGATCACAAACACTTAAAAATGGCATAATTCCAATAAATACCCCATTTTAGAATTTTCCATAATTTTCCATAATTTTTCTTCATTTATTTGTATTTAATTATGCCAGAATATTAAAATATACAATAAAATAATATTAAATTATAAAAATTCCCAAAAATAATATTTTATTATTTTGAAACGTTACAATCTACCCCCCTTAAATAAATTCGGTCCCCGAATTTAAATTTAAACCCCCAAATTCTAAAACATTTCGATATAAAGTCCAAGTCTTCGGGGTTCCGAAATCATCAATACATAAAACGCATCATAGCGCAATGTATGCGCATGGATAATGAGCAGGTATCTCAAAAGCAAAACTCCATCAAGCATCTACAATCATCGGAGTTACGGTAAGGTCATAAATGTCAAATCCAATACAAAACCAATACGATATAAATCAGAACTATACATGTAAATATCGAATCTATACATGTAATTAGCTGAAGTAAATGCATGCCAAATATTTTAAGTCGCTGTGCGATGCGCATAACACTGCACAGTGGCGGACGTCTTTCATAAGAAAATAACCATATATGTATATATCATTTGTTTACTATGTACGTTCCGCCGTTTTGAAAACAATTTAGAGGGTTTCCTTGTTTTAAATGTTTTCGTGTCATATCGGACACGTAGGTATATACTGAAACTATAACTCGCTTTTTGAAAATCCCTTCGATAACTATCAATGCATGCAAAATATATCCAGGTACTGTCCTCTGACTAGTCCTGCTCAGTACCAAAACAAATATCAAATATCATAAAAATGTACTGCTCCAAAAGGAATAAATCCCAAAAATGCATATAACACCACCCTGTGCGTCTGGTGCGCACGGAAATCAAAATCCATATATGTGCCATACAGGTGCACAAAACAACATCTAGGTGCAACGGGTGTGCATGAAGTATCTGTCATAGGCAACATGTGTGCCTGACAGCCAAAACAGGTGCATCTGACATGCACGAAGAATCTCGATTTAGTGCATCTGGTGTGCACCAAAATCGTATCTCAAAACACGCGCCCAATATGCGCGAAGGTCCAAATCAGTGGATCCATCATGCACGAATAAAAGCTAAATCCTGTGCGCTCAACATGCATGGAATCATGAAATGCAATAGCAACGCTGAACATGCGTAAGTCCAATCAGATGCACGGAGTGCAAGAATCAATCATCAATATCACGGTCAAAAATCGACGATATAATGCGGCTCAATCAAAATCAGGTGTACTGTGGTGGAAAATCTCACAACCGTGTGCATCAGCGTGCACAAATCAAATCCAAACACTAAAGTGCATGAAAACTATGCTGGAAGCGTAAATCAAATCACCGGCATAAAATAGGCACGAAATCACAATCAATACCTCAAGAATAATAACTATGCGCAAGGTATAAATACCCAGTAGGTGCAACCATGGTGCATGGAAACAGAAATCATAGAACTCAGCTATCAAAACCAAATTATGCAAATAGATCACCAATATACCGAAATCCAAAGTGACGGATACGTGATAGTCGAATCACAAAATCATAAATCATAAATACTGTCGTCGGTATATCCTCTTTCAAAGTCGAGAAGGTGTCGGTGCATCCAATGCTAGCAGCGCAAGATATCTACTTGCCTCTTGCTCACGGTCTGGCGTCCTCTGCCTCTGGGTCTTTATCTTCTCTGTGGATCACCAATCTCACAATCAATCAGCTCATCAGCCCTGTCAGGTGTGCTAACGGGGATGATTCCATTCTGGCACTTCTCTGGTCATCTCTCAGCCAATCCTCATGACCGCTCGTAAAGCATCACATCTCTGGCGCCGACCTCTGGTCCTCTGAATGCACATCACACATCTGCTCCTGGTGCAAATCTTATTGCAGCAGTGTACTGGAAGGAATCCTGCTCAAGGTCTCCTCTGATCTCGCCTAAGCCAAACTGTAAGGAGGTGTAACACCTTAGAATGTGTTTTGTGGTTAATTATATTTTAATATATAGTTTTTAATAAAAAGTTTACCAAATTGGTTTTTAAATATTTTATCCTATTTAATGAATATTTTATTAGATTTTTCCTAGGCTTGCACACACTTGTGCATGTTAACTAGGGTTGTTTTAGGGGTTTAACCTTGATTAGTAACATGGTGAAATAACCATTCCCTAGTCTAGTTTAATATTGTATTAAGTGTTTTGGGTTTAATAGTGATGGTTGTTTTAAAGATGAAAATGAATTTAAAAAGGGTTTTTAAATTGGCTTCATGGTTGACTTTGGGAGAGAGAGAAGCATGGGCTTGATGGTGTGAGCCATGCCTCATTATGATGAAAGAGAAAGAGAATGGGGGGGGGGGTTGTTGGTTTTTCTCTCATTCTCACTTCTCACTCTCATATCTCTCCTTCTTTCACTCTCACACACACACACACTCACACCAAGAGAGAGAGAAGCAACAGCAGAAGTAGCAGCAACACCAGAAGCAACAGCAGTGACAACAACAGCAGCAACAACATCATCATCTTCACCAGCATCAGTGGCAGCAGACAGCAACAGCATCAGCAGCTATAGCAGCTGCAGCCCCAGCACTTGCAGCAGCTCCTCTCACTTCTTCTCCTGCTTCTTGAGATCCTTTTGGGTATGTTTCTAAACCCTTTTTCCCTAGTTGCTTAGCTTGTGTGTTTATTAGCTTCGATTAGTGTTAATTAGCTAGTTTAGTGCTAACTATGGTGATTTATGTGGAACTTTGATTAATTGATGATTGTGTTAGATAACCTAGCCTATTTTAGTGTTAATAGGGTCACTTCAACTGAGAAATAGCCCAGATTACACTAAAATACCATAGGGTTTGCTTTTGTGCTAAATTGTCGTTTTTAAGCGATATATTGGATATCTGAGTTCTGCTTTTGTCCCGGACCCTACAGAGTAAAATTGAGAAGACTGGAACATGTACACTAGGTCTAGATACCACCACCTGAGCACGAAACCCTAATTGCAAACAGTGGCAGCCAATTAATTTAGTTTTGCCGCAATTTGCGGCCAAGTAGGGGGCAGGGGTGTTGGGGTTTTGTGTAGGGCTCTCTTATGTGTTGTCTAGCTCCTGGGCATGTCTAGTTTTGTAATATTTCACCTGTAGGAAAATCTGGGACTATATATCGTTTTTGGTGTTCGTTGTGTTTGCGCGATACGTGCGATACGTGAGAAGGTTCTGTGATCCAGCGTATCGCGGCGTGTCGCGATGGTTTTAGACACGTACACACACGATTCAGCGTATCATGCACACGCGCGTTTAGTTCGCGACGCGAGTTTCTCGTTTTGGTTCGATATCGCGTTTTGCGGAATATTTGGCTTATATGATTTTTGTGTCTTACTTGCAGGTTTGCAGGCAGGGACTACGGACACTACTATAGAGGGAGCAGATGGTAGGATTCACCTAGCGTGGAGCGTAGGTGAGTAGATTTAACATCTACAGGGGAATCGCCCGCATGGCGTTATGCGTCTGGGCTAGGATTCTAATACTTGTCGCATATTCTACGTCATTGTTAGAATTGCACCTTCACCTATTTACTTAGATATAGCTATACTGTGACTAGTAGCCGTAGGGCACTGCACACATTATTGACGGTTCATGTTGCACGAGCACGGATTGTATGCTACACTCACACCGTCAATAATTGCCATGTCACACACAACCCCTTATATATTCTATTGCTTATCACAGATGACATTACCATACCTATATACCTATAGAGTATCGTACCATTAGTGATAGGTACACTTACCCTTTACGATACATCTACAGGTATACCTTACTCATATTTTTCTTATACCCAGGGGGGTATACGACATCAGTTCTTATAGGTAGATACCTACATTGCTACGCCCGTATGTTACACACATATTCAGTTGCAGTTACATATTTACCTTTACTGATGCTATTTAGTTGTACCTTGTTGATTTCGCATACATCTGGTTTCAGCTACATATTCTCTGTTATATGCTCGCATTTCAGATATATCGTATATATTTATTCCTGGATTGCGCATTCTTATTATTTGGATTTTACATGATGTTTTCTGGATTTGGGAACCGCGGGAGTTCATGAAATTATGCATACATTGAAAAACCCGGTTTCCTTGATATGATATTTGCGCATCCACCATGAGCTTTATCGGTGCTGATTATATATACCCCTACGAGGAGGCGTCGAGGTCGTAGAGGGTACATGGTGGGGCCCGGTATGGTTTCCCTCGGCAAGAAGATCGATGGATTTTGCCGATTGAGCCTGGAGGCGGGCTAGTACCTACCGGTGACAGTACTGATGACTCGGCGGGGGTCATGGAGACACCGTTGGGAGTCATGCACGTATGCATACGTCGAAAGGCGAGGGTCAGAGCTAGGCACTCGTGCTTTCGGGGCAGCGTATAATACGTACCTATCAGGATTTCTGTGTCGATACTTGGCACCTTGTTTTCATGATATTTCTCTTAAACACCTTTTGTATATATAACAGGGGATTTAGCCGTTGTTATATATACCTTTACACCAATATTAGTGGAGTGGGACGCTAATATATGTGTATTGCCCCCATCATATTTATTTCTGTATATATATACCTTTAGGATGTTAGAAGCTTGCTTGAGATTCGACTTGGGATATAGGTGATTCATTGAGATTGGATATTGGATATGAAAGAGATTGTGGATTTGTACATTCGAGATATGGGAGAGCTACTCGATATCGTACATTGAGATGATGTGAGACCTATGTGATGTGAGAGCCCTGTTGGGGGCTGATTTGAGGATTTGGGATTTGAGAGTCTTGATGGATTGTGAACCTACCACAATGTCAGGTTTCCGTGGAAATGACATACTCCACCCTATACCTCACACTTATCTACTTTATGCACAGATTCATATATTGGTAGTACCTGTTAGTGTACCCTTATGATAGTTGCATATCGACTTTCTCATATCCCTATTGCATGGTTATTGCATATTATTGTCATGTTACTGTTGCTTCACATATTGATTGTACCTGCTAGTGTACTTCTCTTTATTCAGCATTTGCATGACATGTTATTACTGTAATCACATATCTTAGATTCATGCTGTACGTACATTCCTGCGATTACCTGCATATGTTATCTACTATTCACGAGTTGGCAACTCACCCCCGTTGTGCCACAGGTGTTTCAGGTTGTTCTCCAGAGTAGTCAAGGCAGGCTATTCCTCTATTCAGCTATTCCGTTTTCAGCTATCATCTTTTTCTCCAGATACCGCATCAGCTCACAGTACTATTTTGCTTAGGTGGGTTGGCGGTTATCTGTATTTTGTATTGTACATTCGTTGTATCTTGTACTCTCCATCTACTATTGTATTGTTGACTTAGAGACTTGGTGAGGACGTTACTGTGTATTATTGTGGATTTGATGTCTTTTATATACAGTTTCCTTTCTACTGTCTCTTATTTCTTCGCTACGGCGTCGTATACTTGTGATGAGATTGTTTTTCGCCTTTGGGCCACTTTTTTCAAAAAGGGGGTGTTGCTAAAATTTTAAAGAAAGAAGTGGGACTTTTAAAGAATTTGGGTTGTGATTTCAAATGTTTCAAGAACTTATATTATCTTTTCCGTATTTTCTTGGTTTAGATTTCTGGGTTTTGGCTTTCTTTTATTGCGTTACGTCTTTTGGCATTGCGTAGTATTAGGGCCGTCACGGGCCAATTTTGGGTCGTGACAAAGTTGGTATCAGAGCGCTAGGTTTTACCTTTCGGAGTGTAGGATGACCTTAGTATGATGGAGTAGGTAGCTTAAGCAGAGTAACGTAGTGTGTGTATGTCTGCAGCATACCCACGATGCGGTACCTTACATTAAGTGACCTAAGTACAAATTGGTTGAAATTCCTTCCTTGATGATTCATATCCCTAAGATTCAATTTCCTTATTCTTATCGAATCTTATCTTATATCTATTTATAGCCTTGCCGCCGATGACTATGGGGACTCAGAGTGATGCAGCGAGGGCCGAGGTCAGAGTTGGCTCGGGTGAGACGAGTACTGACCAGGATGGCACTCTAGTTGCACAGGTGCAGACGGATCAGCCTACGATCTATACTATAGATAGACTTTTGGGAAGAGATGCAGGACTTCTGCCAGGCTATGAGTTCCTTGGTTGATGTCGTTCGGGAGCTACGACAGGAAGTTGTCACCCCTGTTACTCAGCTGTCCCTTACGATCGGTATGCAGCAGTCCGTCACTTACATAGCACCAGTGGTTGCAGCTCTAGTTGACGAGGCGCATATTCCAGAGGCTTAGAGAGTTCCAGGACAGTGGAGGACTCGTACCAGCGTACCATCCCAGAGGCAGAGGTTTGGTCATCGAGACAGATTTCGTGGCCGCCGCGGGAGTAGCAGAGGCTTAGGACGAGGACAGTCGTTCAGCTCTCATCCCTAAGATGGTCAGCAGTCAGCGCGTGGATGTTTTCGATGCGGAAGCCTTCAGCACTTCGTCAGGGATTGTTCCTTAGCACCTCATCAGAGTCGTATTCAGAGAGGCCGTGGACGTGGAAGATTCACTCAGAGGGCTCAGTCTACCAGAGGAGTTCATCCAGCTGCGAGTAGAGGGTAGACAGAGGAGTTTGCTTCTACTCATCGGGACGCGCAGACGTCCAATGTGGAGTTTTCAGGTACCCTTGATTTATATGTACTTTGATGTATTCGTTTGTTTTTCATACTTGTACCGTGGTTGGGTAGATTAGTCGGAGTGGTGTTAACTTCTGTCAGCGATTCTTTTGTTGCGCGACACGTATTTCAGTTGTGTGCCAATCGGATAGGAGATAGAGATTCGTCCGTCGTTTTAATCCTTCTAGAGAAGTTGGATTTGACGTTCTCCTGGGCACGGACTGGTTAACTACGTGTTAGGCGTCTGTGGACTACCGTGAGGGAAACAGTCAAGTTTGTTTTTCCCGGCAGGTCAGTTCTTGTTGTGCAGGTGGATAGTTGTGCCGCCTCTCACAGCTTGAATTCAGCCTTTTTCGCTAGTCGGCTACTGAGGAGATGTCGTGGATTCTTGGCGTTCATTCGTGATACCGGAGCCACAGTGGGATTGTTGGACCGGGTTCCTTTCGTGCGAGAGTTTTTCCGACGTTGTTCCGGATGAGCCGGCGAAGCTTGGAGCTTAAGGATCAGCTGCAGAGTTGTGGTTTGAGGAGTTTTGTGTGTCTAAGTGTTTCGCTTTTGGAAGCTCCGATTTCTGTTCGTCAAGGAGGAAGACGGCAGCTTGAGGTTGTGTATCGACGGATCGTCAATTGAACCGGCTTACGGTGCGGATAGGTATCCCTTATCTCGCATTGACGATTTCTTCGATCAGCCCCAGAGTGCGAGACATTTTCTAAGTTTGCTTGGGATCAGGTCATCATTACTGCGGATTCGGAGTGACGGCATTCCGAAGACTGCCTTGTGCATGCTACGGGCTTTGTGTGTTTTTGTGAGTCGTTGGATTCACTGATGCCCTAGCAGCATTCGTAGATGTGATGAACCAGATTTCTTCAGGCCGTTCCTCGACCAGTTTCTGTTGTGTTATCTACAACATTCTGGTCTATCTAATGTGTCTTGAGGAACAGGAGCAGCACTTGAGGATTTATTATGCAGATACTGGGAGAGTACCAGCAGTTTGCTAAATTCTCGGAGTGTTTCTTCAGGCTTGTTTTGTTTGACTCCTAGGTCTTGTAGTCACGGGAGATGGTTTCGTATGGTTCCGAGGGAGATCGTGGCCGTACAGCTTAGGCCTAGACTTGTGTGCAGGACGGAGATCCGCAGATTGTTGGGCTTAGCAGGTTTTTACCGCCGTTTCGTGTAGGATTACGAGAGTAGTGCTGCACCGTCGACTGAATTGACCGAGATGGAGGTTTCTGTTCTGTGGACTGAGGCATGTGTATGGAGTTTTCGGCCGTTGGTGATTCGGTTAACAACTGCATCAGTTCTTTCTTTACCTTTGGTTCGGGCGACCTTGTTGTTTAAACTGTAATGTTTCTTGAGTGGGCTCGAGTGTGTACTGAGGTGACACTATAGAGTTATGCTTTTACTTCCCTACATTTGGAGGAAGTACGAGAAGGATATTCCACTCATGATCTGGAGATGGCCGTGGTGGTTTTGCGTTGGAGATTTAGAGACACTACTTGTTTGAGAGTCGTGTCAGATTTTCCACGGACCACTAGAGCTTAATGTATATCTTCCTGCAGTGGATTTTGATAGTTGTGATAGTCTTCTGCAGATTTACAGTTCTTGTGTGATCGTTGAGTACAGTTTAAGTTCGTCTCTACGGAGGGGACAACTTGCTCATGTCCGCGCCCGACCACCTTTCCTTAAATCGTTTTCGAGAGACACTGCCCGCCGATACTCGTTCGTCAGTGATACTTGAGCATACTCGGCTGGGTAATGATTCGGAGACCTTGATTTGTGACAATGATGTGCTAAGTTAGGGACGCGTTTGTGTACCTGGTTTCATCGGGTAGAGACGTATAATCCTAGAATAGGCACATTAGTCAACTCTCTGTTTTCATTCAAGTTCCGCCAACAGTGACGTGACTTGTGAGATGGTTACGGGTGGACAGGATGTAAAGAGAAGTTTCAGGTTTTGTTTCAAGGTGTCTGTCTTGTTGTGTGCTTGGGTCGAGCATCTGAGGCCGACTGGAGAGTTGCAATCTTTTACCGTTCCGAAGTAGGAGTGGGAGCAGATCTCCACGAATTTCGTTATGGTTTCTACCCAAGTTTAGTCAGGGTGTGACTCCATTCGGATTCTTGTCGTCCGGTTTTACTCAGTTTGCTCGGTTGTTTTGTTAAGATATGTGTTGTGTTGATTGTTGTCAGCAGTTTGGGATCGTCACTCGCCATCGTTAAGGTTCTCCTTCGATAGCTATTATCAGGAGACACTCCAATTGGCCACCTTTAGGTTTGGGGGTTAGGTCGTGTCGATCGCTAGCCTGTTGTTTTTCTGACTCTGCGTAAGTAGGACTTTGGACCCCAGCTATGTCTATAGACATCGGAGATAGTCCAGTTGTGTTAAGTCAGGATGGAAATTGTCCATTGCGAACTGAGGTCTTATGCCGGCTGCGTTGGTCGCAGACTCGAGCTCGCAGGGACAGATCATGTATTCCTATGGACTTTCCGATGAATGACGTGTTGGTTTTTTGGGAAGCTTGTCCCAGGATTTAGGTCCTCCTGAGATCCTATAAGCGAGTTAGTTTTGTTGCCTTTAACTCGGCACTTCCGCCCAGATTATTAGATTTTCACCCCGTATCCCTTGTGAGGATACTCTACGATTACCTTCTTGACCTTTATCACATGATTTAGCACCAGACCATTTAGCTTAGACGCGATCTTTCGTTCACCAGCAGCCAATTGTGTTAATGGCTCAGCAGGTGGAGGAACATCGGTCAATGGTCTTGCTATCTGTGGAGGGTTTTCTTGGACGTAGCCGTATAGTGAGGTAGTCACTTGTGAGGCTGCGAGCGAGATTTGAGAATTTTTATCTTCTCTTTGAAGGTACGCGTATCGGTATGTTTTTAAATTCGGGGACGAATTTCTTTTAAGGGGGGAGATTGTAACACCTTAGAATGTGTTTTGTGGTTAATTATATTTTAATATATAGTTTTTAATAAAAAGTTTACCAAATTGGTTTTTAAATATTTTATCCTATTTAATGAATATTTTATTAGATTTTTCCTAGGCTTGCACACACTTGTGCATGTTAACTAGGGTTGTTTTGGGGGTTTAACCATGATTAGTAACATGGTGAAATAACCATTCCCTAATCTAGTTTAATATTGTATTAAGTGTTTTGGGTTTAATAGTGATGGTTGTTTTAAAGATGAAAATGAATTAAAAAAGGGTTTTTAAATTGGCTTCATGGTTGACTTTCGGAGAGAGAGAAGCATGGGCTTGATGGTGTGAGCCATGCCTCATTATGATGAAAGAGAAAGAGAATGGGAGGGGTTGTTGGTTTTTCTCTCATTCTCACTTCTCACTCTCATATCTCTCCTTCTTTCACTCTCACACACACACACACTCACACCAAGAGAGAGAAGCAGCAGCAGAAGTAGCAGCAACACCAGAAGCAACAGCAGTGACAACAACAGCAGCAACAACATCATCATCTTCACCAGCATTAGTGGCAGCAGACAGCAACAGCATCAGCAGGTATAGCAGCTGCGGCCCTAGCACTTGCAGCAGCTCCTCTCACTTCTTCTCCTGCTTCTTGAGATCCTTTTGGGTATGTTTCTAAACCCTTTTTCCCTAGTTGCTTAGCTTGTGTGTTTATTAGCTTCGATTAGTGTTAATTAGCTAGTTTAGTGCTAACTATGGTGATTTATGTGGAACTTTGATTAATTGATGATTGTGTTAGATAACCTAGCCTATTTTAGTGTTAATAGGGTCACTTCAACTGAGAAATAGCCCAGATTACACTAAAATACCATAGGGTTTGCTTTTGTGCTAAATTGTCGTTTTTAAGCGATATATTAGATATCTGAGATCTGCTTTTGTCCCGGACCCTACAGAGTAAAATTGAGAAGACTGGAACATGTACACTAGGTCTAGATACCACCACCTGAACACGAAACCCTAATTGCAAACAGTGGCCGCCAATTAATTCAGTTTGGCCGCAATTTGCGGCCAAGTAGGGGGCATGGGTGTTGGGGTTTTGTGTAGGGCTCTCTTATGTGTTGTCTAGCTCCTGGGCATGTCTAGTTTTGTAATATTTCACCTGTAGGAAAATCTGGGACTATATATCGTTTTTGGTGTTCGTTGTGTTTGCGCGATACGTGCGATACGTGAGAGGGTTCTGTGATCCAGCGTATCGCGGCGTGTCGCGATGGTTTTAGACGCGTACACACACGATTCAGCGTATCGTGCACACGCGCGTTTAGTTCGCGACGCGAGTTTCTCGTTTTGGTTCGATATCGCGTTTCGCGGAATATTTGGCTTATATGATTTTTGTGTCTTACTTGCAGGTTTGCAGGCAGGGACTACGGACACTACTACAGAGGGAGCAGATGGTAGGATTCACCTAGCGTGGAGCGTAGGTGAGTAGATTTAACATCTAGAGGGGAATCGCCCGCATGGCGTTATGCGTCTGGGCTAGAATTCTAATACTTGTCGCATATTCTACGTCATTGTTAGAATTGCACCTTCACCTATTTACTTAGATATAGCTATACTGTGACTAGTAGCCGTAGGGCACTGCACACATTATTGACGGTTCATGTTGCACGAGCACGGATTGTATGCTACACTCACACCGTCAATAATTGTCATATCACACACAACCCCTTATAGATTCTATTGCATATCACAGATGACATTACCATACCTATATACCTATAGAGTATCGTACCATTAGTGATAGGTACACTTACCCTTTACGATACATCTATAGGTATACCTTACTCCTATTTTTCTTATACCCGGGGGGGTATACGACATCAGTTCTTATAGGTAGATACCTACATTGCTACACCCGTATGTTACACATATATTCAGTTGCAGTTACATATTTACCTTTACTGATGCTATTTAGCTGTACCTTGTTGATTTCGCATACATCTGGTTTCAGCTACATATTCTCTGTTATATGCTCGCATTTCAGATATATCGTATATATTTATTCCTGGATTGCGCATTCTTATTATTTGGATTTTACATGATGTTTTCTGGATTTGGGAACCGCGGGAGTTCATGAAATTATGCATACATTGAAAAATCCGGTTTCCTTGATATGATATTTGCGCATCCACCATGAGCTTTATCGGTGCTGATTATATATACCCCTACGAGGAGGCGTCGAGGCCGTAGAGGGTACATGGTGGGGCCCGGTATGGTTCCCCTCGGCAAGAAGATCGATGGATTTTGCCGATTGAGCCTGGAGGCGGGCTAGTACCTACCGGTGACAATACTGATGACTCGGCGGGGATCATGGAGACACCGTTGGGAGTCATGCACGTATGCATACGTCGGAAGGCGAGGGTCAGAGCTAGGCACTCGTGCTTTCGGGGCAGCGTATGATACGTACCTATCAGGATTTCTATGTCGATGCTTGGCACCTTGTTTTCATGATATTTCTCTTAAACACCTTTTGTATATATAACAGGGGATTTAGCCGTTGTTATATATACCTTTACACCAATATTAGTGGAGTGGGACGCTAATATATGTGTATTGCCCCCATCATATTTATTTCTGTATATATATACCTTTAGGATGGTAGAAGCTTGCTTGAGATTCGACTTGGGATATAGGTGATTCATTGAGATTGGATATTGGATATGAAAGAGATTGTGGATTTATACATTCGAGATATGGGAGAGCTACTCGATATCGTACATTGAGATGATGTGATACCTATGTGATGTGAGAGCCCAGTTGGGGGCTGATTTGAGGATTTGGGATTTGAGTGTCTTGATGGATTGTGATCCTACCACGATGTCAGATTTCCGTGGAAATGACATACTCCACCCTATACCTCACACTTATCTACTTTATGCACAGATTCATATATTGGTAGTACCTGTTAGTGTACCCTTATGATAGTTGCATATCGACTTTCTCAAATCCCTATTGCATGGTTATTGCATATTATTTTCATGTTACTGTTGCTTCACATATTGATTGTACCTGCTAGTGTACTTCTCTTTATTCAGCATTTGCATGACATGTTATTACTGTAATCGCATATCTTAAATTCATGCTGTACGTACATTCCTGCGATTACCTGCATATGTTATCTACTATTCACGAGTTGGCAACTCACCCCCGTTGTGCCACAGGTGTTTCAGGTTGTTCCCCAGAGTAGTCAAGGCAGGCTATTCCTCTATTCAGCTATTCCGCTTTTAGCTATCATCTTTTGCTCCAGATACCGCATCAGCTCACAGTACTATTTTGCTTAGGTGGGTTGGTGGTTATCTGTATTTTGTATTGTACATTCGTTGTATCTTGTACTCTCCATCTACTATTGTATTGTTGACTTAGAGACTTGGTGAGGACGTTACTGTGTATTATTCTGGATTTGATGTCTTTTATATACAGTTTCCTTTCTACTGTCTCTTATTTCTTCGCTATGGCGTCGTATACTTGTGATGAGATTGTTTTTCGCCTTTGGGCCACTTTTTACAAAAAGGGGGTGTTGCTAAAATTTTAAAGAAAGAAGTGGGACTTTTAAAGAATTTGGGTTGTGATTTCAAATGTTTCAAGAACTTATATTATCTTTTCCGTATTTTCTTGGTTTAGATTTCTGGGTTTTGGCTTTCTTTTATTGCGTTACGTCTTTTGGCGTTGCGTAGTATTAGGGCCGTCACGGGCTAATTTTGGGTCGTGACAGGAGGCTGGTACTCTGGCGTAATTTTTTTTCCTCCCTCTCTGGACATCTGCTCCCTTAGTAGAGCATCTACTCGAAGGCTGGTCGCATCCCTGCGCCTCTGTATGCCTATCCGACCTTTAATCTTAACGGGGTATAATAACAGCTCGTCTGCATCTCGTACGAACTTCTTGTCTCGCTTGTCTGTATCATCATCCATTTCGACGTCGCGTCTCTATCTGCGCACTGCAATGTCCTCGGCTACGGTCCATCCGAAGTCTCTCACACGGACTCGAAATCACGAAGTCGGTATCTTCATCACTCTGTAGAAGATATCTAGCCGAACACGTCCTCAGCGTGCATATCGCATCTCTGATGTCAGCGGAGTGGAACGTCATCTCGTCGAAATCTCATGCGAACTCTTTACTCCACTCTGCTTCAATATCGACTGAGCTAGACCCATCTCCTCGTGGCTACACAGACTGCGCTCCAACGGCTATACTCGTATCTGGAGTCTCCCAAGCAGTGTGTCCCATCATAATATCCGAAAGATGTCGAACCATCCGATCGACTCGTCAGAACCACATAATCCCCCAAGAGCTCAACACCTTGGGTACAGTTTAATAGTATCGAGTATATACCACAGCATCGGTGGTCCAGCCGTAGAAGGGCAAACCCAAGCCTCACTAATGGCGCCGCGGAACTGCCGTAAACCCTAAGGTTCAAAGGCTTTCACACGGTCATTAAGTCGAGTTAGGGTTTCATTCTTCTAGAGGGTCCATAGAATCGCTTGCATGTCTTTCCGAATACTTTAAACTTGGAAAATGGGGTCCTGACATTCGATCGTCTCAATCGACTCTCAACGAATCTGCGAGAAGTCGCCTCTAGCTGGAATCAATCTGCCTGATGACCTCGCATCGGGGTAAGCGAACGAACCACATGTCCTAGTCATTCATCCTCGGTGACTAGCGACTCACCATTATATCTCGAAGTATATGCTCATGCTGCAGTAGCTCCAATCATCTGGGCGATATCTCATCATTCGCAGCTGCAACTGGCTCATCCGTCCGTACGCTGAACAACGCCTCAATCACCATGAATAAGCGATATATCAACGGTCATCACATCCTTGCTGGCCTCTATCAGTGGCTCAATCCTCTGGTGCCGATCAGCACATCCGGGAAATCTCGTAAAAGTGATCAATCCAACACTCATAGCGCGAAAACACAATAAGACGACGCCTCAATATGCAATCGTATGTATCTGGGATCACGCCCTGGTCAGTCCTCGTCCACGACGAGCTCATGCTGATGCAACTCGAGCCGTAGCTCACTCTGCCCGTGCAATCGCGGCAGCAAAACCATAACCAGTATCGACGAGGATAGATCATAGGAAGGAATATAACACGGTGCAAGGAAATGTACATCCTAAGGTTTCTTAAGCGGAGTGGCGTGTCGTAACTATGCCGCGGAACATACGTACGGTACGTCCTTCTACTCAAGCTACCTACTGCATCAACCAAGGGTCATCCTATGCGACGAAAGTTCGGGTATAACACCCCCTCGATTAAGTCTAAGTTCCGTAAGGTCAAGCCTAAGTTCCGCATATAGATAAACGCCGTAGGCTCCACATAGTCAAACTTAGACTCAAACTAAGGTTAACCTAGCGCTCTGATACCAACTTTGTCACGACCCGAAAGAGCACGTGACTGGCCCTTGAACCATATGAAGTCTATAGGACCCCATCTGATCCAAGTAAGCCAAAAACCCAGAAATCTAAAACCATTTTAAAGAGTAAATAAGGAAAACAGGTTTAAGAAGTAAAGAAATCATGTTTTGAAAATCAAAGTTTTTAAATAACTAAGCCGAATATGCATTTTTAAAATGTGCAACCTTTTCTGAAAATTTCGGCAGAGTTCCCTTTTTAAAAACTGGCCCGAACGGGGTACAACAAGAATAATATATATAAAATGAAAAAGGCATCCCCAAGCGGGGGCTAGCTCTTCGTCAATCGACGGTCACAACCACGCAAACAATATAATATACAACGCTAAATGGCGAGGATCAAAACTCAAAAAGAAACTCAAAACAGCCAGAAAACCATAATACTACAAGCGTGACTCTAAGGTCGAAATAATACATAACTGATTTCTAAGTCTGAAACAATATACAAGTTTTGGTTGATGGAATGACTAGATACAACTGAAAGTACATGTACAAGGGTGGTTCTGATGCAAAAGAACCCACCTACCAACGCAAGTCACCCATATGGAAGCAGTGTGCCAGAAATGCCGCTATGGAATCTGTACGGCAAAACCTGCAAGGAATGTGGCACAAGGGGGTGAGTTGCCAACTCGTGAATAGAAAATATCTACAAACAGAGATCGAATGTATGACCCATCCTTGGTCAATACGATCAGATATATATATAAACCTCAATACGAACAAGTCTGAAGCATGTTAAACTGGCAATGTAATCTCTGTACATCAGTGTAGTGCTAAGTGCTCGTGCCAGTACCTCAGGTAATAGCATATCATAAATGTGAGGTATGATCAATGAAATCAATCTCCATGTACGTGGATCCCGTCCACTCGTCATCCAATGACAATAACCATCATGCATGTAAAATATCATCAGCATATGCATGGAAATATGAGGATATAAACCACCTGTGTCCCTCGCGACACGTCAAAATCATGGAACCGGAGTGCCCAGCATCGACACTCGAAAACATCATGAAAACTGTGCCCAGCATCGGCACGTAAATCCTCATATATTGGGCTCCATCTGCGGAATCGGCCCTCGGCCCCAGCAGGACGCCCTTATCCAACTATCGACTCTGGTCGGTATCCTCCGGATAACCGCCAGGTCCAACCAATCACCAGTAGGTACTCGCCCGCTTCCAGGCTCAATCGGCAAAATCCTTCGATCATCTTGTCGAAGGGAACCATACCGGGTCCACCATGTACCCGCAATCGGCTCGTCCACTCCTCGAATCGGGTTTCACATGTCGCTCTCAGCACCGAGAAAACACATGGTGGACGCACTGAAATATCATATCAAGGGTAACCGGGTTTTTAAAGCAATGACATATTCTCTTTTGAAATACCCACGGTTCCCAAATCCAGAAATATCATGGAAATAGCAATTCTCAATGCGTATAATCAGAAAGCATAATGTATATGACATGTAAAAGAGATGTAAGCATATCGGTCTGTCATGCAAGAATCATATACCGAATGCAACAGTACTACAGTGTAGTGACATGGCAATTATCGATGATGAAGTGCGTGAGCCGGCAAACAAGTGTACGTGGAACATACGCATCATCGATAATGGTGCTGGTGTCCTTGCAGCATGACTGTAATATATCAATAAACACAAGCAATGCAATGCAAATAGCATGAATATGCGGAATCGAATAATCAACGCAACAGTAAAGAACCTGCCTCAATAAATAGATCATGCAGCCTTGCCTTTTGAAATAAGACGAATCGGGGTTTTGAGTAAAATAAGGGCTACGGGGTTTTAAGAAAAGACACGTTGTTTGAAAATATCCGTAAAATCCCTTTTTGCCTATCTTTAAAATATTACCGATTCGTTAGTTTTGAAATAGGTATGACTCGGGTCTAGTCTAATGCCTACTATGCGAACTACAGACCCAACTATCAAGTCAATCGGCAGGGGTATGGAAACCACCTAAATCTGAGTCGATATACATATAAATATGTTCAATAGTCGGTGATCTCGCCTCAATAGTATCACGTACGCTACGGTATATCATATAACATTCTCGAGTCATGAGTGTGGATCTAACATCAATATAAAGCTCGTACAGTAAATCGTCGTACGGCATCCCAATAGCTGGGTACGGTCAATATCATAATCAGCTCATCAATTATCAGGTATCCACATCATCATATCACATAATCTGGGGTACTGATCTATGTCTAGTACAACTGATACCATCAATATGACTGCGTGCGTAAACACACGTCCAAAGGCCCGCTAGAGATCACATGTCGTATCCCACGTATGAATCATATCAAATCACCGATCTCGCGGCACAAATCCCAACATCATCGACTCATCTCCGAAGTCATCCAATATCATCAAACACAGTGCAAGTAAAATGAATATGCAAGGGTGTGTGTGTGTAGGTGTAAATCTATGCTAGGGTTCGCAACTAGGAAAATACATTAGTTCACTTCTAACCCTAAATATCCATAGTACACCTAACACATCTATGATCTCCATGTCACTCAATAAGCTATCATATATAGTATATATAGTATACTAGACATCGAAATTTGGGGGTGCTATACGCCATCCACCTGATTTCCCCCGTAAATATAATCTACTCACTTGGTCTTCGCTTGCCGAAATCGATGACGCCATGATCCTTCGCCTTGGAATCCTTGCGAGGGTACCTAGAATAATAAACAGTCGCAATACATATTAAAATCGAGGCAGAAAACCGATACAGCGCGCAGTGTGCTCATTGGTTGGAACCTATGCCCTATACGTGCAAATCAATCAAACAATCCCTGTTGTCGATGTACGAACACCCGACAACCAAATACAAATCCAAATATCAAGAAGTGCATTTTAAAATACGGAAAACATAGCCTAAAACACACCAAAATGATTCCAGATTTTCCCCAGGTGACAATTAGCCAAAACTGCATATAGGAGGGGTCTAATTTAATGCAAAATGAGCCCTAGAACAAAAATGAACCCATTCCCCTCTACTCTGGACGCAAATTGCGGCCAGAATGATTAAATCTGCGGCCATGGGTTTGAATTAGGGGCTCGGGTCTTAGTGGTAGCTTCCTAGGTGCCTGCACGACTCACTCTCAGCTCAATTTTACTTTAGGGGTCTCGGGTTGATAGCAGATTCCTAAAACCTTCACAGATTTCACAATATCTCCGATATCGGTTTTCTAAATCCGTATTCCGGGTTTCAAATCTCAGGTTTGGGTCTCAATTCCATCACTAGGGTGTTTGTGCAGCCTCCCATAAGCTCAATTTCACACTACAACTCACAATTTCCTCAAACCCTAACTAGGTTCTCCTTAAGTCTACAACATCACCCGATATCGATTCAATTTTAACATAGGGGTATAAGTAATGCAAAAACTAATCTAATGGTTCAGTAAATACCTCATTTGGCAACTCAAGAATTTTCTTGAGATGCCCCTAGTAGCCAAAATCCTTTCTTCCTTGGTCTAATGTGTAGATCTCGAGCTCGTGCACACTTTTAATGAAAGGAGAGTGGTGTTTTGGTCATATTTGTGAGATGATTTAGGGCTTGAAGAGGGGAGGGAGAAGAGGGAGAAGGAGCAGCAGCACCAATGAAGGAGAGGGAGAGAGAAATGTGATGAAGAAATGAGGGGGAAAAGGCTAAGTCAACACCCTCACCTACCCTTTCTCTCACCATACCTATTTTCTTTTCTTTTTCTTATTTATTTTCTTCACTAAATGCTTTCTCACTCAAATAGTAAACCCAAACAACATGGTAGAAAATAAAACACAAGTGTAGAAAAAGATAGGTGCATGCTTTGCACAAAATTGCCAAATATCCGATTAGCGATTTTTAATCGCGATTAGCGCTAAATTAGCATATAATTGATCACAAACACTTAAAAATGGCATAATTCCAATAAATACCCCATTTTAGAATTTTCCATAATTTTCCATAATTTTTCTCCATTTATTTGTATTTAATTATGCCAGAATATTAAAATATTCAATAAAATAATATTAAATTATAAAAATTCCCAAAAATAATATTTTATTATTTTGAAACGTTACATACGCACAGCTAGTGCCGCAGACGTGCTTGTGGTTAAACCCACTGCTAGGGTACTGATGAGTCTTTAGAGTCCCACATAGATTGTTTCCCAAATTCGGGCGAAACGTTGTAGAGGCCGTAAGGTTTTATGGCAGGGTTCGAATATGCATGTGCATTTTTGCACGTATCATATTTCGGGCAGATAATACTGGTGGGCTTTGGTTTAACCCGGAACCAAGTATTATATTGAGTCGTAATATTTTTAGTCTCATCGTATTCGTATTCTTTCGGAATACGGATACAGGTATGTATATACAGGTGAGTGGTATTCTCGTAATCCGTTACGAGAATATTTTAGAAGATGCATTTCTTTTTTGATTAATCATTTTGGTTTAAATGATTAGTGATTTGGAAAGTGTGACTCATTTGGATGACACATTTATTCTAGCATGTTCATTAGTGACTCATGCTAATGAGTCACTAAGTGAGTCATGAAGAATTAATGGTGTTTTGTTTTGGGTTTGGATATTTGAGGAGATATTTTTGTAAGATATTTTTTTTTTGGTTTTTGACAAAACAACCTCATATATCTATTCACAAAAGGATGAGAAGAAAAGATAAGTATATATGCTTGGTTTTCTTTTTGCTCTCTTGATGTTCTTGAGCTCACACTCTCCAAACCTTAGCATCTTCTTCAACCTCCACCCTAACCCTCTCATGTGATGAGAACCCTAGGGTGTTTGAGACAAAGTATTCTACTCATTCTCTACTTCATCTTGGTCATCTCTTTTAGCAGACTTGATGACCGAGTTGCCTCGTTATAGAGGCGGGAGCCCGTTTAAAGATCCGATGACGTGGTGCCACCTCGAGGAGGTGATAGGAGATCGGAGTTGCCGCGAGGAGCGTGGGATGATGGCTAAAGACCGAAGGACTCGGATCGATCGTTATAGCCTTTCTACCCCTTTACAGTTTGTTAGTTTAGCCTTAATGGCAAGATCCGGGTTATAGTATGCGATAGCGCCAGTTATAAAACTTTTTGTTCCGCGTTGGCATCAGAATGACGGCCAGGGCACTACCGTAGACTTCTATGGTATCAGAGCCACGCCATTAACCTTTACTAGCTTGTTCTAACGTGTTTAAAATATCGATCGAACGAAATTTCCGAAACCGCATTTTCTTGTGTAAAGTTTCTGTCGAATTTTATTTATGGTCTAAAAATTATTTTGAGCATCTCAGAAAATCGTGCAGGCTTTTTTAAGGATACTGTAGAAATTTGGTTCACTGTCTCCACAGTACTGCCGCGGAACTGCCGCACAAACCATGGTTTGGCCGCGGTTCCGCTGCCGTTTTGGAGCAACAGAGAACCATTTTTCTACAGTAGTTTCTTTCATGGGGAATTGTAGTTTCTGAAATATTTTGTTTGGGCCCAGATTTTGTCTGTGTACTGCAGTTGTACTTGGGGCCCGCTTTGGGAAATTTTGTCGATCGGAATTTTAAACTTGTTAGTTTACAGTACTTACATTATATCTCCGACCGTGAATGTCATTCGAGCGGTAAACCGTGTCTAATTGCTATAGTCCTTTTAGACGGGTTTGTGAACGTGACATTCGCGTTGATGTTCTATGTTGTGTTGTGATGTTGCGGATTTGTCATGGTGGATAGCTGTGTGCAATGGTAGTGCAGTTTGGATTTATTTGTATATTTGATATTGCGGGGCGAGCGTCCAACATGTGGACTGCCGTCACTGCCTGTTTGTACAATATTCTTTTGGGGCAAGACCGGGCTGAGGTCGATGTACCCGTTGTATATATTTTTCATTTCTGTACTAAGTTTACCCCGCGACGGAGTGCACAGATAGCCGGGTTCTGGAGGGCAACGGGTCCGCATCTCATGGCTTTGACAGGCAGAGGGCCTCACTCTAGAATTGGCAGACTATTCACCGCACTCGTAGAGGGTACAGGTTGACCCAAGGAGGGGTGCTCAAGTTACCGGATTCCGTGAAGTGTAGGGTGGTCCATTCACTTTGCTGTAGGGGGCTGCCTCGCTTCAGGTTTTGGCGGGTAACTTGCCGCACCTGTAGGGGTCTAGGTTTCATTGCACAGGCTATCTACACGACCAGGGGAACGTCGGGTTTCAGCAGCGGCTCTGTGAAACCCGGGGATCCCAGATTATCTGTATTATTCTGTGATGCTTATTACTTTTCTTTAATGTTGCATTTATCATGCCTGGAGCGATTATTGTATATTGGTATATATACTAGTAGATGTTGTATATGTTTTACACCCGCGCTAGTCCAGTCCCCGCTCTGTCGTTAGTTAAGTAACCTAACGGGTGATGAGGGACCCAGTAGCGAATGCGGATGGCATATACGTACGTTATATTTTCGTTCTTTTCTGGTGTGATTAATTGATGGGACTGCGTTGATTTTGATCAATGCAAAGAAAACAAACCTGTTTGGACGTTGTTGGAACAGTTTTAAAAAAAGTGTTATTTCAAGGACGTTTTCTTTTGTTTTGCATAGTGGTACTCAGTTGGAATATCCTGCACCTCATTCGACGAGGCAAGGGCCGAGATCCCTTCACCGGGAGTGACCCCTTGGGCAGAATTTTACGTCAGGGTAATAACTTCACTATAGCCGATTACTTGTTGCTTTGCATCACGGTATTCAGTTGGAATATCCTGCACCTCATTCTACGAGGAAAGAGCCGAGATCCCTTCACTGGGAGTGACCTCTTTAGCAAAGGTTTTCGCCACTATATTTTTATAAAATGCTATCAGGTTCCTTCAACGAGATCAAGTTCGTTACGTTAAAGGTTTTTCACCAAAAACTAGCCGTAGCCCTCCGTCATTTCATTTGGGTATTCAGTAGTATTCAAGCTATGTATTTTGACCAACGCTAAGGCATAGTGTTTGGTAGCTGCTGGGCATTCATTTGTTGCATAGATAGATGAGTTGTTTTGGGACAGTCGTTCTGCCATTTGGCCAACGTCAGGGGCATGTACGGGTGGGTTCAAATTGACAAGATAATGATGGGTAGAACTTGGCATGTGACTTATGGCATTTGGCCAACGTCAGGGTCATAAGAGCATGGGGCAAAAATCATATCGGGAGTTTCTAAAGAAACTGAAACTTGCCAAGTATGCGCATACCTTCTAGAGTGTGATAACGTGAGTGGATTCCTTCACGTTATCATGCGATGATAGTTGGATCCTGATTCCCACTGATGAGTTGGTTTACTCTTCGGGAGATCCGGATTGATTCTTTTTTCAGGTTTGGAGGAGAATTTGACTGTACAGTGGGAGGTTTCCTGATTAGATAAAGTGATAACCATTCTGATCTAAGTTAGAGTGCACGCAGAGTGTTTCTTTTCTCTCTCTCTTTGGCAGCGACCATTGACCGACCCTAGACTATGACTCAATGACCAAGTTAACCGAACTTTCTTAAAATACTGGCTTTTGGATTGTCTAAAGTTGCATAAGTCATTGCCGCTCCTTCTTTTACCCTTTGCATTTCTCAGAACACCTCGTATCACTACAAACATCCACTTCCATTAGATAGATCTATCGTATGGTTATATACGAACTCGAAGGGACTTTTTCGGGGATGGATTCAGGTTCAGGAGAAATTGAATTGGTTTATTCAGTTGTCTTTTATTATCACCTTCTCTCAGGTTGCGAGGGCTCCTTGGTTTAGGAGAGTACACCTATTACGCTTATTGGATAGTCTTCTTCCAAACCATAGGCAGGTGCCGAATGGTAGGGAATGAAAAAAACCAATTAGCATAAGTAGGGTGTACAGAAGGTAATAAGTAAAGACAAAATAAAGGGATTAGAAAGAGGGCAAAGTAAATTGCGACTGCTATCATTCACGACCAAACCGCGTACTTCATCGCCACTCCTACTTCACCTTTGCTTTTTCCCCAGTTCGGGAGAAATAGAATAAAGTATTATTCAGTTAACTTTTATCAGCACCTTCTCTCAGGTTATGAGTACTCATTGGTTTAGGAGAGTAAACCTATTACGCTTATTGGATAGTCTTCTTCCAAACCATAGGCTGGTGCCGAACGGTAGGGAAGGAAGAAAACCACTTAGCCTAAAGGGGTATACAGAAGGTAATGAATAAAGACAAATAATAGGATTTGGAGAGATGGCAAAGAAATATACGGTTATAGTCATGAATTGGATTATGGAAGAGGCATTACTAGGAATACCAGGATACCCCAACGAAACATTTTCATGTTTCAGTTTCACTGTGCATTGTTAAAGGAAAACAGTTTTCCCGATTAGATACTTACTCCAGGGTATGTATTTACCAGGTATGATTATCACATCTGTATGGTTTTACAGATGGTGAGTGGGAGTAAGTTATTGGGAATAAGGTGATCATCCTCATTATATCGGAATTCGTTGTAATTGGTGATACTTGAGTAAATCGCCTGGGTTTTTTTCCGGACAGCAAGTATTTGGTTTTGAGTATCCATTGTTGTGCACCAATTTTAAACTGATATATCTGTACGTTTATTTTTATAAAGTGAGATATAACTTTTTGAAATTATGTCCGTGACATTTACCTATATTAGTTGACGATTGGGTAAGGAATATTGAACATCGGAGTAGTTTTTAACCATAAGTACAGTTTTCAAACTACGATACACAGGTTTTGAGTTATTAGACTCAGGGGACTCATATAGAGTATTGTATGTTGTCCAGTGTCCATTAGGACAAAGGGGTTGGTCCTCGTACTATGTTCTGTTTACTTATGACTTCTCTAGTTTTTAGAAAAGTGTTTCGTAAAAATACAAGGTCTAAGTTTTGAGAAGTTGTGGGTGTAGGAATAAATTAGAGAACCAGATGTCGCAAGTATCGGGATTCTTCAAAGAGATCGAAGATGTAAATACTTGTGATTAGTATTCAGTTGATAGTAA
The DNA here is from genome assembly GCA_030015575.1 of Agapanthus africanus. Taxonomy (NCBI): domain Eukaryota; kingdom Viridiplantae; phylum Streptophyta; class Magnoliopsida; order Asparagales; family Amaryllidaceae; genus Agapanthus; species Agapanthus africanus. The sequence continues at coordinate 7,781,345 of JASDDO010000029.1, read as the reverse complement.
TGGTTTTGAGAAACTTGTTTCTCTTTCAGGTTACTCATAATTGGATGTATTCCTAAGTTGAGTAATACTGATTAGCCTCTCTCCATTAAGTTGATTTGCACTGGAGACAGCTGCTTGATTTGAATCTGGTTCCAATTAAATAAGTGCCAAAGTTTCTATATTGGATATAGAATGGTTCATATCTTAACGATGTTAAGGTATGGGGAGTTGTCCGGCTTATGATTAAAACCAAACTCTGGATAACTCAAGGCACGTTTCTGTAATGGCAGTTTACGGGTTGGCCCAGGCTATGTCGAGGATTGACTTTCTACCATCTGGAAGATCAATAGTGATATTGTTCTTGACTCGCCACAGTTTTAGTAAAATGGATTTTTTCAGAAAACAGTAGTGGGAGTATGGTAGAACTGGAAGAGATTCCAGAACCGCAAACGATTACGGAAAATTTAACATGACCTAAAGATTCAATCAGGTTTGACATTCCATTAGCCACTCCGCAGATATGGTGGGTAACCTCAGACACCCGAGAGGTACTCCGGTAGCCTCAAGGACGGTGACAGGGAGGTTCTTGTTTACCCAGACTTGACACTACTGTTGTTCCAGGCTATGAGACCCGGCAGGAGGTTAAGTATAGCGTCGTTCTAAACTAGCTTTAGAAGTGCACATATATATTATTCTTCCAGAGGGTTGTTGTGGTCAGTGGGAGGAGAGGAAGCATAGTAGACAAGTTGCTTATGTCTATTTATAGACTCGAGCATATATAGCAGAGATAGATCATCTAATTTTGATATGACAGTCATGGTTTTGACTTCATCAGAATAGGGGATGGATCTGTTAAGAAGGTAGTAGGGTGTGATGTCCTGGTATATGGATGACATACACAGAGTAGGAAGTAAAATTCCTATACTACGATCGGTTGCACTGTGGTTGTCACACAGTTGCTTCTCCACACAGGATTTGGATATAATATCAGACATTCTGGTTACTAGATCTATGGTTTTAGATCTAGATTTGGGTAGTTTCCCAATGTGGGTACTTTGACAGTATTCTAATAGTATTTTAGAATGGACGACTCCTGGCTTGGTGGTGTACCTGCAGGTGATGGAGTCTCCCTCTCTAAAGGTGTCTTACAGACTAAAAGGGAGAGGGATGTGCATGATTGGCATATCACTTGCTTTGGCAATTGAGTCAATCGTGTGATGTCAAATACCACACCAGATGTTGTTTTTGCACTAGATGCAATAAGTTTATATTAATCCAATCCTGGAGAAACATTCGGAGGCAGTTTTAGAACATAAGTGGATATTCTACGGATTTGATGACGCCAGCCTCTTTCAGAGACGGTTATCATTCCAGGTTTCCAAAGGTGGCATGGATGACAGAGTGATTGTCAGAGTTATAGTTTTCCTTCTGACAAAGGGGGCAGTATTATGGACAGGTAGTCCAAAGAGATACTGTGGGAGACATGGTGCTAGATACTGATTAGTTTCAGTTGTGGATACAGTCTAAGAAGTTTGGATTTGGAGTTCATTTATGAACTAGGTCCCATAAGAAATCCAGACATATTCTAAGACAGGTATTACTCAATTCGGGAGATGGCTTTCTCCGCGAACTTGAGATTAAGAGAGACATAGAAAGGAACATCAGGGCAGATCCACTCGCTGAGGCTATTTCTCGAACACAAGAGTTTTACAAATGGGCTTTGTAAAACTGATTAGTAGAGGAGTTGGATGTTCGGTATCACACGGGCTGTGAGTATGCGACATCGCAATAATTAGCCTTAAGTGCAAGTGGGAGATTGTTGGATATAGTGCCCTCAAAGTCAATTATTGGATCGCAGGTACGTGATTGCAATGATTGAGGGAGGACCTATACCGGTAGGACAGTCTTACTCGAGATGATAGTATGCTATCTGGTTTGCCTTTATCAGTTGCGTGCAGCTTTCGGTGACATTGTTGTTCATTATTACACGTTGATAGAGCCCTTAGGATCCTGCTTGACTACCAACAGTATGATGGCGATCATATACGTGAGAGTTGGGTAGACTATAAGCACATCCTTAATAGTGGTCCCTAGTCGTGGGAGTTTCGAGACAGGGCATCGATACTCCGGAGTAGACTAGTGTATACAGTCGAGACCCCGACGAGGGGCGGTGGCCGGTCTCACAAGCCACTGGTGTCAGTTGGATCACCTAAGATGTATACAGGTGCTCATTGGGTTATGAGTACACCGGACAGGACTCGCTGGGAATCTGCTAGTTGGTAATATACCTAGCGTCAGATAGCAGTTCCCTGGTGACATGTGTACAGGTTAGTTCATCGACCTGAGATCGTCATTTGTCTCGTGTGAGTTCCCACTGTGCTTTGAATATTACCCTACCACAACTCAAAGGAGTCGTGCAAACAGGTTTTAGTTGGGTACAGTCCCGAGCCACATGGAGGCAAGTGAGCGGATCGGCAAGGGATTCGTCTCTCCCGGTATTGGTGGTGAGATAGCGCTGTGTCTAGGAGAGCCATTGCACAAAGCCCTGGGCCGAGGCAGGATATTTACTGGTAGGTACTCTAGTAGTATCTCAAGGTGTTCTGGGCTACACTCTGACACGACTTATACCGCTTTTGGGGGTCTGACGTTACCAGCCCCCTAGGCCCGATATGCGATGCTCATAGACGAACGGACCGGACTATACGTATATTGTCACTGATAGGCTCAGTAGGGTTCCAGGATGAGTTCGCTCATCGGCTTCCCTTTCGGTCAGTACATAGGCAGCCGTTACGCACAGCTAGTACCGCTGACGTGCTTGTGGTTAAACCCACTGCCAGGGTACTGATGAGTCTTTAGAGTCCCCCACAGATTGTTTCCCAAGTTCGGGCGAAACGTTGTAGAGGCCGTATGGTTTTATGGCAGGGTTTGAATATGCACATGCATTTGTGCACGTGTTATATTTCGGACAGATAATACTGGTGGGCTTTTGTTTAAGCAGGGTCTAAGTATTATATTGAGTCGGAATATTTTTAGTCTCATCGTATTCGTAGTCTGTCGGAATACGGATACATGTATGTGAATACAGGTGAGGGGTATTCTCGTAATCCGTTACGAGAATATTTTAGAAGATGCATTTCTTTTTGGATTAATCATTTTAGTTTAAATGATTTGTGATTTAGAAAGTGTGACACATTTGGATGACACATTTATTCTAGCATGTTCATTAGTGACTCATGCTAATGAGTCACTAAGTGAGTCGTGAAAAATTAATGGTGTTTTGTTTTGGGTTTGGATATTTGAGGAGATATTTTTGTAAGATATTTTTTTTGGTTTTTGATAAAACAACCTCATATATCTATTCACAAAAGGATGAGAAGAAAAGATAAGTATATATGCTTGGTTTTCTTTTTGCTCTCTTGATTTTCTTGAGCTCACACTCTCCAAAGCTTAGCATCTTCTTCAACCTCCACCCTAACCCTCTCATGTGATGAGAACCCTAGGGTGTTTGAGACAAAATATTCTACTCATTCTCTATTTCATCTTGGTCATCTCTTTTAGCAGACTTGATGACCGAGTTGCCTCGGTATAGAGGCGGGAGCCCGTTTAAAGATCCGATGACGTGGTGCCACCTCGAAGAGGAGATAGGAGATTGGAGTTGCCGCGAGGAGCGTGGGATGTTGGCTAAAGACCGAAGGACTCGGATCGATCGGTATAGCCTTTCTACCTCTTTACAGTTTGTTAGTTTAGCGTTAATGGCAAGATCTAGGTTATAGTATGCGATAGCGCCAGTTATAAAAGTTTTTGTTCCGCGTTTGGCGTCAGAATGACGGCCGGGGCGCTAACGTAGACTTACAAATACCATCTAGGAGTTCTCGGCGGGTCCGTTCAGTGTACCCAGTCTCTACTGAGCACCCGTACACCTTCTTTGATATCAAACACCAATGGATGTGGGATCATCTATCGCCTATCATATGGGTCAAGATGTGTATATGCTAGTCTACTCTGGAGTATCGATGCCCTGTCTCGATACACCCTTGACTAGGAACAATTATAGGATGTATTCATGGACTACCTTGGCCCTACTAGTATGATCAACATCATGGTCCTAGTAGTCAAGTACATATCCTAAGGGCTTTATCAACATGTGAGAGTAAGATAGTAATACAATACAAGTCAACATGTTTAGACAAAGTGAAACTAGATAGCATACTATCATGTCGAGTAAGAAAGTCTGCTCTATATATATCCAAGCATCTACTATAATATACATCATATGTACAACAATGGCCTCTAGGGCATATACATAACTAACAGTATAATAAGTGGGTTCGGTCAATACATCCATATTATTATCTTGATTAAGGCGTGTCATTGGTCGCTTCCAGGACAGAGAGAAGGATAATCAATTTTGCGTGTGCTCTTTGCAAGATTAGATTGGTTATTTTATAATCAGGATGGCTCCCACTATTTTTATCAAATCTTCCTTCCATCCCTAAAAGGTAAGATTAACCGGGATTCATTACACCCTACAAATTCAACAATCGGTCAGCCAGGCAGGTATTAGAACTCCGAGGGCTTTCGCATGGAACTAATTAAAAAACCTCGTTTCCGTAGGGGCATCATCCCGTTAACACCTTTCTTAGACACCTAATGGATCGGCTAATTGTAAAGTAGAAAACTCTCCCAGGAGTAATTCTTACTCGCAGTGGGTATCGGGATCCAACTATCATACAGAAGGTATGCAATCTCATTACAAATTCCAACACTTGAAATTCCCAATATCTATTTTTGCCCCTAGCAACTTATGACCTTGGCTATGGTCAACAAATCATAAGCGCTAGCCAAGTTCAACCCGTCATTTCTTGATTGAATTAAACCCACCCGTACGACCCTTGGCTAAGGTCAACAAAGCCCTACGACTACCCTAATCCAATCGTATCAAATACGACAGATAAGCACTAATCAGCTACCGCACACTACGTCTTGACGGAGGTCAACAAATGTAGCACGAATACTAAATAACACTTATCTGAAATGATGGAGGGCTACAGCTGGTTTTAAGAAAACTTTTAACGTAATGAACTTGATATCGTTGTAGAATCTAGTGATTTTGAAAAGGAGTGGCTTAAGCTCCGCTTTTAAAATCGAGTAGTTTTCAAAAACAAACCAAATAGCTTTTACTAGCTTTTGCTAAGAGGGTCACTCCCGGTGAAAGGATCTTGGCTCTTTCCTCATCGAATGAGGTGCTGGATATCCATCAAGGAATACCACTGTGCAAAGAAAGAACTACAGAAGTTATGATGATAAATCGAGTGTTAGTTATACGTATGCCCTAGAGGCCATTACTGTACATTGGATGTATATTGTAGTGGATGCTGGGACATATATAGGGAGGACTTTCTTGCTCGACATGATAGTATGCTATCTGGTTACTCTTTACCTTAACGTGCACACTGATTGTCTCTCTGTTACATGTTGGTAAAGCCCTTAGGATGTGTACTTGACTATCTGGACTATGAAGCGGATCATACTAGTGGGGACATGGTGGTCCAAAAGTACATCCTTCAAGGTCCCTAGTCGTGGGTGTATCGAGACGGGGCATCGATATACCAGAGTAGACTAGCGTATACCTTCTCGACCCATACAGATGGGCGATGGATGATCCCATATCCATTGGTGTTTGACATCAGAGATGATATACGGGTGCTCAGTGGAGACTGGGTACACTGGACGGACTCGCCGAGAACTCCCAGATGGTATTATACCTTACGTCAGATGGCAGTTCTCTGGTGATACTGGTACAGAGTAGTCTGTTGACCCAAGATCGTCATAGAGTCTTGTGTGGTTCCCACTGTGCTTTGATTTCCATCTTACCACGTCCAAGAGGGCGTGCAAAACGGTAGTTTTTGGGTACAGTCCCGAATCACATGGAGGCAATGAGCGATAGGAGGGGATTCGTCTCTCCCGGTATAGGGAGTTGATGTTGCGCTGTGTTCGATTGGCTATAACCGGAAATCCCTGGCCAGGGTTGCTGTGATTTACTGGTAAGTGTTACCTGTAGTTTCTCGAATTGTTGTAGACCTCATATCGACACGACTTATCGAGCTATTGGGGTCTGACGTTTACCACCCCTAGGCGAGATATGCGACATATCAGACAATCAGACCGGACTGTACGGTAGTGTTACTGGTTGGATTCACTGGAGTGTGAGCGGGATTGCTCGTCGATCTTATGATCGCTCAATACCCGGGTGGCCGTTACGTTTAGCAGACCGCTTGCGGCTTGTGGGTGCTTGATATGATCATCACCTGCTGCCGGCGTATTGACGAGTCTTTAGAGTCCTACACAGAGGTTTCCTGGCTCAAGCGAAACGAAATAGGAGCGCATATGAGATATGTGCGGGACCGAGAATGATACTAGTATGTGATACTGTATTCGATTCTCGCGATATGTAACATTGATCGGTTATATGCGTTATAGCCGGGTTATCGGATCAAGTGTTGATTCGATAAGTTGTTACTATTGATACTAGTCGATTATGTGCGACATGACCGGATCATTGAATCAATTGTTGATTTAATGATTTAATGTATAATTATATATTTGATATATTACTTTGCATTAACTAGTATTGGTTCACTTTAATAGGATTTTCTCACTTGATGCACATTGTATATGTGATATATTTTTGTGCACCTTTTTGTATCATGTTTGATGATACATGCTCACAAGGGTTTGTGTAAAGATTAAACCATGGTTGTGTAATGGTTAGGGTTTTCTTTTGCTTAATCATTTATTTATTTTGTTTATTTATTTTGCAAAATAAATGAATGGTGGCTTTCTTTGGATGCTAGTTGAAGTTTCATGAAGCTTTGACTATATGACCATTTTGTCTCATGCTTAACCCTAACCACTTCACTTAACCTTGGTTCATTCTCTACACTTAACCATGGTAACTATTATGATAAGAATGAATGGGATTATCTTTTCAAGTTAATCTTTTTATTCTACCATAATATTATCAACTTCTTCTTCTTCTTCTTCAAGATGAAGAACCTTGACTTCATCAATGGTGATTGATGAAAATGAGTGAGAAATCCAATTCTAAAGTGAACCCACTTCCTATTTCTTCATCCTCTACCTCTTGCCAAGTAGTATAGGGTGTTTCCTTCACCAGTTTTCATGGCTTGGTGAAGGTGGAGCTTGATCTAGTGATGCCTCGACGTAGATCATCTTCGGCACGAAGCCGACGACCTTGCCCGGCCATTTCTCCGATGAAGCCGACGCTAGAGCCCAGGTTTCCATTTGGACAGCGAGGAGACTTCATTGCGGAGCTATGGAGGTGGATGACCGGATCTACAAAGGTTGTATTTCCGTTCTCTTAGCAAAGTAGTTTACTAGTTGCATCTTTCGCCTAAATTTCTAGTTAACGATCTAGTCTAGGGTTTCTCGGCACCGTAATTTTTAGAAATTGGCATGGTTGATGCCTTGTGAGACCTCTTGAGAGTGCCTAGGAACCCTACAGTGGTATCAGAGCCTAGCTAGAGCCTTAGGCGATGCGTAGACGGAGTTTGAAGTCCGATCGAACCAAAACCCTAACCTGAAACATGCTCTCTGGACTTTTTCTAAAAACTGGGATTTTTCCACATTAAAAATGCTTAAAAAATTCAGCAGGGATTTATAAGAATTACGGTGCAAAATTTGACTCATGAACAGTAAAAAGAGCGGCGGAACCGCGGCAGAAGCATGCCTTCTGCGGCGGTTCCGCGGCTAAAGTATGACATCATCATCCCCTGTTTGCACAGTAACTCCTATTTTATTATGCTGGATTTTCTGGGAATTTTTAATATTTATTCAAGAGTTTAATTTTCTGGGGTTGTTTTGGGGATTCGGTGTTTCGATCGGAGTATCAGATTTTGTCTATGTGGCTTTCCGGATAAATTTTAGAATATGTTAAAAAGTTCGACCGGATATAAATACCCAATTTTTCCCCTGTCGGGAAATTTCCAAGTGTTGGATTTTTCCGTAGTTTAACGACGTTCTAAGTAGTGCAAGTAACGTGATGGACCCTCTAGAAGACAACAAACCTTAACTCGATTATGTGACCGTCTTGAACTGCCCTTTGAACCTTAGGGTTCGGGGCAATACGGCGTGCCACATGTGAGGCGTTGGCTTGACCCTTCTACGGCTGGACCGTTGGTACTGAGGCACGAACTGAATGTTGTTAGACTTATTTCATGTGTTGAGCTGTATCGGGAAAACTTGGGTGTTCGATTGTTCGATCGGAAAGTTTAACATTTTCTAATTATCTGGAATGTGATACAATAATTGGAATTCACAAAGAGTTATGAGATAACTGAATGAATGTTATAAACATAGCAGTTTAGTCTCACTTGATCGGTTGCCACAGAATTTTGATGTGATCAAAAGTCCGTCGCAATCATGTAGGGTACGCGGATACTCGCCGGGTAAACTTAATAGACAGCCTCGCTCCATAGCCCCGACCAAGTGACTGTAGGAGAACCCCGTCGCCGAAAGCATCCGTTCGGGTGCTCGCGGCAGCGGTGTTCCGCTTTGGTGCACTTCATCGACGGTATCGGGGGTGCAGCCGTCTATTGAAGTTTGCGACGAGCATTCGATCAGGATGTCGGGAATCCTGTTGAATTCCCCGACTTGATATTGAAAAGTGTTTTCGATAATGAGACTAAAATGCGGGGTTTATAATTGTTAGGCATGCGATGTCTAAGTAATTCATTTGATTAGGCATGCGATGTCTAAAGAGGTTGCGGATTCCAACTGTTGTAGTTTTACACTTTCTTTTCTGTGACCGTAAGTGTAATATGTGATATCGCCGGTTTCGTTGCTATATGTCAACGACAATTGGGATGCGCATATTTACTTACGTTGATGACATGTGATGTTATGTGTTGCTGGATATGTTATATTGGATCGTCGTGTTTGAATAGCCGGGGGTTTTTATGTGAGATGAGTGTTTTTCATTTTCATTCATGTAAAAACTTGTATGTAATATTCTTTTATTGGGGCACTTCCAGGTTGCGGAAGTTGTCACCGTTTGTATATTATTTACTTTTCCGCACTAGGATAGACCCAAGGAGGAGGGCACAAGTAACCGGGTTCTGGAGTCCAGTGGGAGACCAACTCGAGGAGTCGAGTCCGGGTCTCCTAACTCTAGAATTGGTAGGGTTGCTTGCCGCTCTCGTAGGGGTCTAGGGGTGTGGGTTTGGCTATTCATCATGACCGTGGAATCCGTGTTTTATACTGGCTCGTATTAAAAATACGGACGTCCTAGTATATCCAATATTTCATATGATTCTTCTGCTGCGATATCTGTGATGTGATCATGTGATATGTTCTGTGATAGATACTGTATATAGTATATATGATATATTATATAGGCGTTACTTATGTTTTACACCCGCGCTAGCCCTGCCCCGCTCTGCCGTTAGTTAACTAACCTAACGGTGCACGAGGGGACATCGAGGCGAATGCGGATGGCATAAGTGAACGTCGTATTTATCTGTGATGTTTAGGTATTTAAATGATGGGACTTCATTAATGTGATTAATGAAATAAAAGAAACCTAAGATGTTGTAGAATCAAATTTCAAAAATAAAACAGGTAGCTACAGTTCTTGCTTTGCACAGCGGTATATGTGATATATCCTGCACCTTATTCGATGAGGAAAGGACCGAGATCCCTTCACCGGGAGTGACTCCTTTAGCAATAACTGGCAGATGCTACACACTCGGTTTGTCTTTTGATTGCTTTTAAGAGTTCTGCTTTGCACAGTGATATATATGATATATCCCGCACCTCATTCGACGAGGAAAGGACCGACGATCCCTTCACCAGGAGTGACTCCTTTAGCAAAACTAGAAAAGCCTCAAAAACACTCCATTTTAAAATCATTTGATTCTACAACGATTTCAAGTTCATTACGCAATAGGTTTTCAGAAAAACCTGTCGTAGCCCTCCGTCATTTCAGATAAGTACTAGTTAGTATTCGTGCTGCGGTAGTTTGGCATTCGTCAAGGCGTAGTGTGCGGTAGCTAACTAGTATTTATCTGCTTATGCATATGATGCAGATTGGATTAGGGTATTCGTACGGCGTTGTTTGGCATTCATCAAGGGTCGTGCGGGTGGGTTTAATTCAATCATGAAATGTACGGGTTGAACTTGACTAGTGGACTATGGGTTGTTTGGCATTCGTCAAGGTCATAGAACACTAGGGGAAAAATTATCGGGAATTTCAAGTGTTGAAATTTGCAATGAGATTGCATACCTTCTATGAGATAGTTGGATCCCGATACCCGCTGCGAGTAAGAGTTACTCCTGGGAGAGTTTTACATATTACAATTAGCCGATCAAGTAGGTGTCTAGAAAGGTGTCAACGAGGTTACGCCTCTGGGAAAACGAGGTTTACATTAATTAGGTTCGTGCGAAAGCACGGGGGACCTCCCTCAAAGTACCGACACTGGCCTGGCTGAAAGATTGGCGAACTTGTAGTGTGTAATTAATCCCGGCTAGTCTTTCCTTTTAAGGTTTGAAGGAAGATTTGAAAAAAAGCAGTGGGAGCCATCCTGATTAGATAAAATAAAAACCAATCTATTCTTGCAAGAGCGCACGCTGAGTGTTTTCTTCTCTCTCTCTCCAGGTAGCGACCATATCACGCCTTAATCAAGACAATAATATGGATATTTGACCGAACCCGCTTGTTATACTTAGCTGGGGAACGTTGGTCCCGCTCCAACTTATAATAGTTATAAGATAGAGCAGGAAATTGGGGATTACCAGAATTCCCGTGCCGCCCAAACGAAGAGAGTGCATGCTGATGCATCATCTTCGGGTGTGTTCATTACAGAGAACTGTTTCTCAGTATCCTTTACGTCCTGGGTATGTGATACCAGATCAGGATCCCAGATATGTAATCTGTTACATAGGGCTATAGAAAGGTAGAGAACTGAGAACGGGTGATAAGTTTCATGAGGCAGAAAACGGGGCAAGAGTTGCAGCCAAGTCTGTTGGTCACTGTCACCCTGTATTACCAATACATTGATTCTGAACGAATGTTATTAGATACCGAACCTGATATACAAAATCATATCAGTCTCTTTATCAGTAAAGAAATGATAAAATTTTGTATTGTTGGATAATGTTTTGAACATTTCCTGTATCAAAAGTTGATCGGTTCAGGCACGTTATCTAAAAGCATTGATGTTCTAAATCAAACAACAGTTCTTTAGTATACGGAACACACACAAGAGGAAGAGTTCAGAAATGAACGAATCCTTCTTGAGGTATTGTAGACTAGGTCATATCAATGCGACCCGACTAGCTAAGTTGCACATAGATGCATATTTAAATCAGTTTGAATTTACATCTTGTGAAACTTGCCAGTCATGTCACAAAGATAAGATGACCATAGCTCCGTTTACTGGAAACAGAGAAAGAGTTAGTTGAACTCTTGGGATGATACATGTTGATGTATGAAGGTCCCCAGTCTATACATACCAAGAACCATTCTTTTTACTTCATTACATTCTCTGATGATCTTTCGAGATTCAGACCTATGTTCCTGTTGAAACACAAGTCCGAACCTTTTGAGATATTCACAGAATATAAGTTAGAAGTAGAGAACCAATACGTGTATAAGTATTATGTCCTATGATGAGATCAGGGAGGAGAATACTTGGGCACGGAATTCCTGGATTATTCTAAAGGAGAATGAGATTCTCTCTCAGTATTACTCCTCCGTATACACCATGGCATGATGGTATATCGGGGCGGAGCAATCACACCCTATATAATAAGGTGTGCTCTATGATGAGTACTACTGAGTTACCTATTTCCTTTTTTGGAAGTTATGCACTTGAGAAGCTGCATACCTATTGAATTGGGTTCGAATCAAATCAGTGCCTACCACTTCATATGTGATATGGAAAGGGAAGAGCCCATGTCTTAAGCTAGTTAAGATTTGGGGTTGTCCGGCCTATGTCTAAAAGCAAAATCCGGACAAGCTCGAGGCAAGGTCTGTAATGTAGAACTGGAAAGGTTCCAGCTATACAAACTACAGCAGATGATTTGGTACAACCAAAGGATTCAGTAGATACCAACGAACCTCAGCCTCTCCGCCGATCTAGTAGGGTTCCTCACCCACCTGAGAGATACTTCGGTTTCTCTATGACAGTGGGAGCGAGGATTGCATCATGAGATGATGACCCAACTAGTTTCGAGCTGGCCATCAGGAGTAAGACTCTGTAAGAATGGCTGGATGCTTAGCGATCTGAGATGGAATCCTTATACACCAACAAAGTATGGACTTTGGTTGCTATATCTGAAGGGTTAAATCCCCATCAGGAGCAAGTATATCTTGAGAAGATTACTTGGTGTACATGGAAAAGTTGAGACTTTCAAAGCTAGACTTGTTAAAGCTTTTCGTCATCGACCAGGCGTGGATTATGATGAAACCTTTTCAAGTGGCTATGCTTAAGTCCATCCAGATCCTACTTGCTACGGCTACATACCATGACTACGATATCTGGCGGTTGGGTGCCATGACTACTTTTCTAAATAATGATTTAGAAGAGAACGTCTATAAGAACACAGCCAGAGGGCTTCGTAGACAGTGGGAGCAGCGGAAACGTGTACAAGATACTTTATAGGATAAAGTAGGTATCGCGGAGTTGGAACATCTGTTTTTATGTATTAGTCAAAGAGTTTGATATCATCAAAATGGGAGATGAACCTTGTATATACAAAAAGGTAGTAGGGAGTATGGTGATGATCCTCATAGAGTACGTGGATGACATACTCTTGATAGGGAAGGAGTTTCCTATGCTGCGCTCTGTCAATCTCCGCTTATCACAAGGATTCTCCTTATAGGATCAAAGTGATACCTCCTAAATCCTGGGTTTTGGATCTATGAGATAGATCTAAATGGATGTTAGGATACTCACTAGTTGTAGTGAGATGGTATCAATCGATCCTGGGGAGAATCACTGGAATGGTTCCAGGGTGATAAAGACGACTGAATGTCAGTCACAGGCATTGTATTTACCCTCAGTGGAGGGACGGTATGTTGGAAAAGTTTCAAGCTAGATACCGTGACATTCTAGACGATAAAGGCTCGATACATCGCTACTCAAGATGCTACCAAAGAGGATGTTTGGGTGTATATTGGTTCATGAGATGAACTTTGTTCCAACCATTGTGAGACAATGGAGTTGTGGCTTATGCCAAGGAACGCCAGTCCCATCAGAGATCCAGATATATTCTAAGGCAGTGTCACCTGATCATGGAGATGGTTGATCTCCAGGGTGATCGAGGTTTGAAGAGTAGACTCAGAGGACAAACACAGTGGATCCACTCACAAAGGCCTGTTCCCAGAGAGAGATTTTTATGGGATGGTTGAGTATGAGATACTACAACCACTGCTATCAGATGGCCCTAGTGCAAGTGGGAGATTGTTAGTTATACGTATGCCCTAGAGGCCATTACTGTACATTGGATGTATATTGTAGTGGATGCTGGGACATATATAGGGAGGACTTTCTTGCTCGACATAATAGAATGCTATCTGGTTACTCTTTACCTTAACGTGCACACTGATTGTCTCTCTGTTACATGTTGGTAAAGCCCTCAGGATGTGTACTTGACTGTCTGGACTATGATACGGATCATACTAGTGGGGACATGGTAGTCCAAAAGTACATCCTTCAAGGTCCCTAGTCGTGGGTGTATCGAGACGGGGCATCGATATACCAGAGTAGACTAGCGTATACCTTCTCGACCCATACAGATGGGCGATGGATGATCCCATACCCATTGGTGTTTGACATCAGAGATGATATACGGGTGCTCAGTGGAGACTGGGTACACTGGACGGACTCGCCGAGAACTCCCAGATGGTATTATACCTTACGTCAGATGGCAGTTCTCTGGTGACACTGGTACAGAGTAGTCTGTTGACCCGATATCGTCATAGAGTCTTGTGTGGTTCCCACTGTGCTTTGATTTCCATCTTACCACGTCCAAGAGGGCGTGCAAAACGGTAGTTTTTGGGTACAGTCCCGAATCACATGGAGGCAATGAGCGATAGGAGGGGATTCGTCTCTCCCGGTATAGGGAGTTGATGTTGCGCTGTGTTCGATTGGCTATAACCGGAAATCCCTGGCCAGGGTTGCTGAGATTACTGGTATGTGTTACCTGTAGTTTCTCGAATTGTTATAGACCTCATATCGACACGACTTATCGAGCTATTGGGGTCTGACGTTTACCACCCCTAGGCGAGATATGCGACATATCAGACGATCAGACCGGACTGTACGGTAGTGTTACTGGTTGGATTCACTGGAGTGTGAGCGGGCTTGCTCGTCGATCTTCTGATCGCTCAATACCCGGGTGGCCGTTATGTTTAGCAGACCGCTTGCGGCTTGTGGGTGCTTGATATGATCATCACCTGCTGCCGGCGTATTGACGAGTCTTTAGAGTCCTACACAGAGGTTTCCTGGCTCAAGCGAAACGAAATAGGAGCGCATATGAGATATGTGCGGGACCGAGAATGATACTAGTATGTGATACTGTATTCGATTCTCGCGATATGTAACATTGATCGGTTATATGCTTTATAGCCGGGTTATCGGATCAAGTGTTGATTCGATAAGTTGTTACTATTGATACTAGTCGGTTATGTGCGACAAGACCAGATCATTGAATCAATTGTTGATTTAATGATTTAATGTATAATTATATATTTGATATATTACATTGCATTAACTAGTATTGGTTCACTTTAATAGGATTTTCTCACTTGATGCACATTGTATATGTGATATATTTTTGTGCACCTTTTTGTATCATGTTTGATGATACATGCTCACAAGGGTTTGTGTAAAGATTAAACCATGGTTGTGTGATGGTTAGGGTTTTCTTTTGCTTAATCATTTATTTATTTTGCAAAATAAATGAATGGTGGCTTTCTTTGGATGCTAGTTGAAGTTTCATGAAGCTTTGACTATGTGACCATTTTGTCTCATGCTTAACCCTAACCACTTCACTTAACCTTGGTTCATTCTCTACACTTAACCATGGTAACTATTATGATAAGAATGAATGGGATTATCTTTTCAAGTTAATCTTTTTATTCTATCATAATATTATCAACTTCTTCTTCTTCTTCTTCAAGATGAAGAACCTTGACTTCATCAATGGTGATTGATGAAAATGAGTGAGAAATCCAATTTTAAAGTGAACCCACTTCCTATTTCTTCATCCTCTACCTCTTGCCAAGTAGTATAGGGTGTTTCCTTCATAAGTTTTCATGGCTTGGTGAAGGTGGAGCTTGATCTAGTGATGCCTCGACGTAGATCATCTTCGGCACGAAGCCGACGACCTTGCCCGGCCATTTCTCCGATGAAGCCGACGCTGGAGCCCGGGTTTCCATTTAGACAGCGAGGAGACTTCATTGCGGAGCTATGGAGGTGGAGGACCGGATCTACAAAGGTTGTATTTCCGTTATCTTAGCAAAGTAGTTTACTAGTTGCATCTTTCGCCTAAATTTCTAGTTAACGATCTAGTCTAGGGTTTCTCGGCACCGTAATTTTTAGAAATTGGCATGGTTGATGCCTTGTGAGACCTCTTGAGAGTGCTTAGGAACCCTACACCGAGTGGGTTGTAGCATTTGCTAGTTTTGCTAAAGAGGTCCCTCCCGGTGAAGTGATCTCGGCTCTTTCCTCATCGAATGAGGTGCTGGATATTTATCAAGGAATACCACTATGCAAAGAAAAAACTAGAGCTACCTTTTTAAAAACTTTTGATTCTACAACATCTTTAGGTTTCATTTCATTTCATTAATCTTATTAATGAAGTCCAATCATTTAATGTTTCCCTGCACATCACAGAAAATGAAACGAAAATAGAACGTACGCTTATGCCATCCGCATTCGCCACGGGGCCCCGTCATGCACCGTTAGGTTACTTAACTAACGGAAGAGCGGGGGCTGGACTAGCGCGGGTGTAAAACATAAGCAGTGTTTATTATATATATCATATATATATATATAGCATTCGCCTCACGCAGTTATATGATCACATCACAGAACCAAGAAGCAGAAGTCAATATATGAAATATTGGATATACTAGGAGGCCCGTGTTTTAAATTCAGCCACTAATGAAAAACACGGATTCCACAGTCGTGATGAATAGCCAAACCCACATCCTTAGACCCCTACATGAGCGGCAAGCAACCATGCCAATTCTAGAGTTAGGAGACCCGGTCTCGATTCCTCGAGATGGTCTTCCACTGGACTCCAGAACCCGGTTACTTGTGCTCCCCGGCTTGGGTCTATCCTATTGCGGAAAAGTAAATAATATACATCAAAGGTGACACCGTCCTCAACCCGAAAGTGTCCTAATAAAAGAATATTACATACAAATATTACATGAATGAAAATTGAGAAACTCTCATCTTACATAAAATTCCCGGCTATTCATTCACGATGATCTAATATAACATATCACAGCAACACATAATATCACATATCATCAACGTAAGTAAATACGCGTATCCCAAATTCCGTTGACATATAGCAACGAGATTTGGGATACCCCACATATTACACGTACAGTCGCAGAAAAGAAATGAAAAACTACAATAATTAGAATCTGCATTTCCTTAGACATCATAAACCTGGAATATCTCATATGTCGAATTTCATGCCTAACCTATAAACCTTGCATTTTAGTCTCATATCGAAAACAATTTTCAATAACTTAGTCGGGTAATTCAACAAGATTCCCGACTACCCGATCGAATACTCTTCGGAAACTTTAGTAGATGGCCACACCCCCGATGCCGTTGACCAAGTGCACTTAGGAGGAACACTGTGGCCGCGAGCACCCGAGTGGATGCTTTTGGCAACGGGCTTCTCCTACAATCACTTGGTCAGGGCTATGGGGCGTGGCTACCTAGTAAAGTTATCTGGCGAGTATTCATATACGATATGCGATTGCGACGAAGTTTCGATCCGAATCGAAACTTCGTGTCAATCGATCAATAGAGACTAAGATGCTAGATTTACAAACAAACTAGTTTTCACAAAACTAATTTAATGTGGATTCCAACTACTGCATCACATATCAAACTTAAACCCGAAACGATATAAAAATTACGACTACGAAACACTCTGTATTTTCCCCTTCACAAAATTAACATCACATGCAATTTTGGACTAATCAAACACAACCCGAAACCCCAAAATCTACAGACCAGAACACCAAACAAACACGAGCTAAAAATGACTATGGAGGGCCGGCGACGCCAGTCAAAACGCCGATCTCTCCAAGTGAATAGTGGAATTTTGGTCTCGTTTTTGTTCTGTATTCTAGTTATATCATATATAACATTCTGCGGCTGTATAAAAAAAATTAGAGTCCATTTTGAAAACAACAGAGAGCAGGGTTTCTAGTTTGCATGTTTCAGAGTTTTTCGGTTTCACAATTCTATAAACATCGTCTAATCTTCTCGCTTTGGTTCTGACACCATGAAAGTGTATGTTAGAACCGCCACTGGATTTTACTAGCATCAAACTTGCCGTTTTCAAAATTTTAGGGGTGCTAATCTACACTAAACAAGATCTTAAACTAGATGATTAGGGTTTCACTATGATATTAAGAAACTATACTAAGAGATGGATGGCTACAACCTTTGTAGACCGTGTCCTTCTCTTCTAAAGCTCCAGATTGTAGTCCACGCGACTCCACTAGGCTCCACTTGAAGGTTGAACGAACTTGTTTCGATGACCTTCGTACCGAAGATGATCCACCCGAAGTCCGCTAATCGAAGCTACCTCTTCACTAAACTCTTTAGTGAAGGAAACACACTACACCAAAGCGCTAATCTAGTGTAGGATGGTGAAATAGGGGTTATGTTTGCTCACTAGGGTTCTTACAAGCTCAAGGCTTCACAACTCATGTGAGGGATTGAGCTTGGAGGTGGAGGTGAGTAAAAGGGAGAGAGCTAGAGAGAGAAAAACACATCACATGAGCTCAACTCAAGAAAAATGGCTAAGTATGGAATGAAGTGAATAATGGCTCTTTCTTGACCACACACTTATTCAAGCATGGAATTATTTGCAATAATAAATTGCAACCATGCTTGAATAGTGAGTCAAGACTAATAAACAAATGTTAAAGCCCATGCTTCACACCATACACAAAAAGTCTCCCTAATTTTCTACCTCATTTTCTATTTTCTAAAAATAGAAAATCCTTGTCATGCTTCATATATATATATATATATATATATAGTATATATATATATATATATATTATGAAGATAAGCATAGAATTAGTGAGCGATAATATTAGTCAATATACAATTATATCAAATATAAATATATATCATATTATTAAATCAACACTTTATTTAATAAACTGGTTATATCACATATAACCGACTAATATCATTTATCTGTATATCACATTATCAAATCAACACTTGATTCAATAATCCGGTTATATCACATATAACCTAACCGATAACAAATAACCGCCCTTGGATGCTAGGGATATGTATGTACAGGACAATCTTGCTCAGTTTATAGTATATTATTTGACTTGTCTTTGTCAGGATATGTGTATTTATTTCTATTGTTGTTATATCTGGCTTGCACATATTGATAAAGACTTGATACGGTAGTATACTTTTATAGCTTGTCTTTGTCTTAACATGGCATATGTCATACTCGTTATTACATATTGCGGTTACATGTTGATAAAGCGCGTATGATCTTTCTTGACTGCCTGCGTTGTGATGGCGATCATACTTGTGGGAGCAGGGTTGTCCATAAGCACATCCTTAATTAGTCTCTAGTCGCGTGAGTATCGAGACTGGGCATTGATACTCCAGAGTTGACTAGTGTATACGTTTCTAGCCCCGTCGGGGGATGGTTGGTCCCACAGCCATTGGTCTGATGCACTTAAGATCGTATACAGGTGCTCACTGGGGGTGAGTACACTGGACGGACTCACCGAGAACTTCCATATGGTATTATACCAATCGTCAGATAGAAGCTTCTCATGTGACATGTGTACTGGTTAGTCCTTGGACCTGAGATCGGTATTTGTCTCGTGTGAGTTCCCACTGAGCTTTGATCACTACCCTACCACGGCTCTACTGAGTCATGCAAACAGGTTTTGGTTGGGTTCAGTCCCGAGCCACATGGAGGCAGTGAGCGATTGTCGGGGATTCGTCTCTCCCAGTATAGGGAGTCGATATCGCACTGTGATTCGATTGGTCAGGACCATAAGACCTTGGCCAGGACAGTTGGGATTTACTGATATGTTGATCAGTAATTTCCCGGTTTGGTCCTGAGCCACATCAGCACGACTTATCAGGTTATTAGGGTCTAGCGTTCACCACCCCCTAGACCCGGTATGCGATACTCTTTGACAAAGAGACCGGACTGTACGGATATTGTCACGGATAAGCTCAGTAGAAGTTCGGACGAGTTTGCTCGTTGGCCTTCCTTTCGACAGGTACCCGGGTAGCCGTTACGTACAGCTAGTGCCGCTAACGTGCTTGTGGTTAGGGATTTATCCAGTAACTCACTGCCGGCATACTGTCGAGTCTTTAGAGTCCCACACAGAGGGTTTCCCTGGTTCAGGCGAAATGATGTAGTAGCCATATTGTATACGTGCAGGGTTCGATCGATCGATGTACTTTGTACTCGGACTTTCGATCGGACAGTTGGTAATACTAGCCGTCTCGGGTTTGAGCCGGATTATTAAATCAGGTATTGATTTAATAATTTACTTATATGTATTTCGATATATATTCTAGTATTACGTTCTTCGTGTTATTCTATCTCTTTGGGCGTTCGGGTTTTTATCCGATTGCCGGTATGTATATAGAGTAGACTAAAATCCGTATTTATTACAGATTTCCTTCTAGAAGGTGGCCACCTCATTATGTATTTTCCTTTTATTTGATAATTTGAAATGAGGTGTAAAGTGAGAGGTAAGGGAGGAATGGAGGTGACCATGCTTCAATAGTTGACAAACGAATTTATAATTCAATTTGGAGTTACTATTGAAGCATGGTTGCTAATTGTTTAATGAAAGAATTCATGCACAAAACCTATATGTGTATTTTCTCTTTCATACCATGCTTCATAATTTCTTGAGATCTCATTTTTCTTGAGTTCCTCCCTCCTCTTGTTTTCCTCCACCTTCATCTTCTTCCTCTTCACTAACATTCTCATGAGTTGAGAAACAACTGAAGAGGTTAGAAAAGAGATAGCAAACACATAGACATCCTCACTACATCCTAGACTACTTGGTTTAGCAACCCAAGTTCTCTAGTTGCTCCTTATAGTTATTTGGTTAGGAGCTAGAGCCATGGATCATATTCCTCGGGTGGATCATCTATGACAAAGGAAGGCCGGAGAACAAGCTTGATCCCGGAGGACCGATGGAGCCGGAAAGGAAGATCAAGCAAGTTCAAGATGGCTACAAGGATCTAAGGATGAAGAACGAAGACCGAAGGACTTGGTTCGTTTGGTAAGAATTCCTCATCATAGTAGATAGAACTCTAGAATAGCTAAACTAGGTTTATGGAAAAGATCCGGATAAAGGTTAATCTAGTGCCAAGGTTTTGTTCGCTATAAAATTTTTGTTCCGCATTTGGCCACGGAAGTTGGCCGGGGCACTAGGGTAACCCTTCATGGTATCAGAGCCAGCCCATAAATCCTAGATTAGCAAGTTTAAACAATGTTAAAACAACGAAACCGAAAAGACTCCGTAACACCAAAACCAAAACTGCAGTTTCTGTTGATTTTAAAAAGGTTTCAGAATTTTTTTTAAACAACTGCAGAGTGATCCTTATACTGTGAGATGTACCCAGAACAAAAACGAGGCAATTTCAAAAAGTTTTAGCCGGCCACATGCTTGAAATTTTCGGCCACCTCGATTTTTTAGTGGGCAAATGCAGTGAGTTTTGTTCTGAGCACTTATCTCAAGCCTTTTGGTTTTCTGGTGTTGTTTGTTTTTGCCAAAAATTTGATTCTCTGTTGTTTTTTGTTCGAGGCAACTGGGCATGTTTCAAATTCGTTAAATTTAACACTGTTAATAGTTTACAATACATTCACTTTTATCTGCGACCGTGAATGTCACTTGATCGGTAAACTCGTCTGATTGCTATATGTTCTTTTAGACGGGTTTGCGAACGTGACATTCGCGTTGATGTTTTGTGCTTATGCTGTGATTGTGGTTGGATAGTCATAGTGGATAGCACGTGGTGCAATGTTAGAAATACAGTTTATATTCATTTGTACATTTGTTATTGCGGGGCGAGCGTCCGACATGTAAACTGCCGTCTTTATCGGGTTGTATATTATTTTGGGGCACGACCGGGTTGAGGTCGATGTCACCGTTTGTACATATTTTTTTTACTTTTTCTGTATTAGGATTACCCCACGGTGGAGTGCACGAATAGCCGGGTTCTAGAAGGCATTAAGCCTGCATCTCATGGCATTGAGACGGAAGGGGTTTCATTCTAGAATTGGCGGGCTATTCACCACACTCGTATGGGGTATAGGTTTTTCATTGCATAGGCTATCCACACGACCGGGAACGTCGGGTTTTATTTATGGCTCAAATGAAACCCGGGGATCCAAGATTATCCACCATTCTGTATTGTTGGTTGAGATTCTGTGATGTTGTTTATTATCATGTCTAGGAAGAATGTTATATATACTTATATATATATATACTAGTAGATGTTGTATATGTTTTGCACCCGCGCTAGTCCAGCCCCCGCTCGGTCATTAGTTAAGTAACCTAACGGGTGATGATAGGGCCCAGTGGCAAATGCGGATGGCATATACATACATCGTATTTTCGTTCGTTTCTGGTGTAATAGGATTAAAATGATGGGACCGCATTGATTTTGATTAATGCAAGAAAATAAACATAAAAGATGTTGTTGGAACAAATTTTTAAAACTGACATTACAGACGTTCTCTTTTGCTTTGCACAATGGTATTCGGTTATGAATATCCAGCACCTCATTCGACGAGGCAAGGGCCGAGATCCCTTCATCGGGAGTGACCCCTTGAGTAAAAGTTTGCGTCAGGGTAATAACTTCACTATAGACAATTATTTTTGCTTTGCATCGTGGTATTCAGTTTGGAATATCCTGCACCTCATTCGACGAGGAAAGAGCCGAGATCCCTTCATAGGGAGTGACCTCTTTAGCAAAAGTTTTCGCCACTATATATTTACAAAACTACTTAGGTTCCTTCAACGATATCAAGTTCATTACGTTAACGGGTTTTTCGCCAAAAACCCAGCTGTAGCCCTCTGTCATTTCCTATAGGCATTACTCAGTATTCGTGCTCCGCTTGTTGACCTTGTCAAGGCGTAGTGAACGGTAGCTAGGTGGTGTTTGTTTGTAGCACATGATGCGATTAACTAGGACAGTCGCATAGCCTTGTTGGCCTTGTCAAGGGCTTATGCGGGTGGGTCTAGGGTAATCAAGATAATGACAGGTTGAACTTGACTAGCAATTTATGATTTGTTGACCTTGTCAAGATCATAGGTTGTTAGGGGCAAAAACCACATCGGGAGTGTAGGGATGCTAGGCACACGCACAAGGGTCTACGAGGCATCAACCATGCCCGATTAAAATTTTAGCTGTGCCGAACAACCCAAAGCCGGATCTTTAAACTAGAGTTTATGCGAAACAAGTTTGTTAAACACTTTAACCCTAAGTGAGAGGGATTACAACCTTTGTAGATCCGGTCGTTCACTTCTTAAGCTCCGTGTTGAGGTCCCTTCGCTGCGATCATCGTGTTCCGGACTCTCGAGTGGCTTCACGAAGAGAAAAATGCAGTCTTGCTTCCGATCTTCGATACAAAGATGATCTACCTTGAAATTTCATTAACACAAGCTAACACTCACTAAATAAAGTGAACACTCTCATCTAAAGGGAAATGATAGATGAGAATGATGAAGTAGGATTTTTGCTCTCATTTGTTTTCATATTCTCACTCATTTTCATCACAAAGCAAAAAGCTAGAAAGCTTTTGCTCAAAGGAAGAAGAAGGAAGAAGATGATGAATAATATCATTAGAAACCTTTTGTGATGAATAATGAAAGATAAATATGATGAATAATGCAACCATGGTTGAATAAACCTTTGTAGAGAATTAACCAAGGCTAGGGTTTGGGTTAGGTTAAGAATGAGTCACTTGAAAATATCTTTGCACAAAACAAAACTAAACCTTCTAGAATCATCTAGAAAAACTTAACCCAAATCAAACCCTAACCATGTTTAATCTCCACTAATCATATTGCATTAGTTATCATATCATGTTACAATATTATATATCACATACATAATATTTATTGTAACAAAATAAAATAATACAATTAACATATATCGCATATATATCAATGTATTACCCGAGTGAGAAAAAGAATCTTTTAGTGAGCTAATATTAGTTAATGTAATTTAATATATCATATATATTATTATACATTAAATTATCGAATCAACACTTGATCCGACAATCCGGCTATATCGCATATAACCGACTAATATTTATCCGTACCGATTCATCGAATCAACACTTGATCCGATGACCCGGCTGATATCAAATATCACGAGAATAGAATACGGTATCTCATATCGCATTATCCTCAGTCCCGCACATATCATATACGTGCCCCTACTCCATTTTGCCTGAGTCAAGAAACCTCTGTGTAGGACTCTAAAGAATCGTCAATACGCCGGCAGTAGGTGATGATCATATCAAACACCCACAAGCTACAAGCGGTCAGCTAAACGTAACAGCTACCCAGGTATTGAGCGCTCATAAGATCAAAAAGAAAGCTTGTACATTCTCCTGTGAATCCAAACGGTAACACTCCCGTACGGTCCGGTCTCGTCGTCTGATATGTCGCATATCTCGTCTAGGTGTGGTAAACGTCAGACCCTAGTAGCTTGATAAGTCGTGTCGATATAAGGACTATAACAGTTCGAGAAACTACTGATAACACATATCAGTAGATCTCAGCAACCCTGGCCAGGGATTTCTGGTTATAGCCAATCGAACACAGCGCAACATCAACTCCCAATACCGGGAGAGACGAATCCCCTCCGATCGCTCCTTGCCTCCATGTGATTCGGGACTGTACCCAAAAGCCACCTTTTTGCACACCCTCTTGGACGTGGTATGATGGAAATCAAAGCACAGTGGGAATCATACAAGACTCTATGATGATCTCGGGTCAACAGACTAATCTGTACCAGTGTCACCGGAGAACTACCATCTGACGTGAGGTATAATACCATCTAGGAGTTCTTGGCGAGTCCGTCCAGTGTACCCAGCCTCTACTGAGCACCCGTACACCATCCTTGATGTCAAACACCGATGGATATGGGATCATCCATCGCCCATCATATGGGTCAAGATGTGTATACGCTAGTCTACTCTGGTGTATCGATGCCCTGTCTCGATACACTCTCGACAAGGAACAGTTATAGGATGTACTCGTCGACTACCGTGGCCCCACTAGTATGATCTCATCATAGTCCCAGTAGTCGAGTACATATCCTAAGGGCTTTATCAACATGTAATATAGAGACAATCAGAGTACATATTAAGATAAAGTACAACCAGATAGCATACTATCATGTCGAGCAAGAAAGTCCTCCCTATATATGTCCAAGCATCCATTACATTATACATCGTATGTACATTAATGGCCTCTAGGGCATACAAATAACTAACAATCTCCCACTTGCACTAGGGCCATCTGTTGTGGTATCGCATACCCAATAATTAGCTGTGGTCAAAGTATCTCATACTCAACCATCCCATAAAAGTCTCTACTGGGAAAAAGGCCTTTGTGAGTGGATCCGCGCTGTTGTCCTCTGTGTCTACTCTCCTAACCACGATCTCCCTGGAGATCAACCATGTCACGTCCCGAAAGTACGGAACATGACCGGCACTTAAACTACGAAACGTCTCGAGGCGTACGTAATCTAAGTAAGCCGAAAAGCCAGAAATCGAAACCAAGAAAAGTAGTAGAGTGAAGGAAAACCAATTTAAATCAAGTAGTTTTAATAGCATAAGCCGAATTATGCGTTTTTAAAAACATCAAATATTTACTGAAAATTTCGGCAGAGTCTCCTTTGTAAATACTGGCCCCCAAACGGGATACAACATGAATAGTATACGAAATCAATAAAAGGCATCCCCAAACGGGAGCTAGCTCTTCGTCAATCGACGGTCACAACCACACAAGCAATATAACATACAACGCCAAGGGCGAGGATCAAAACTCAAAAGCAAACTCAAAACCACAAGAAATCCACAGAAATATAACGTGCGACTCTAAGGTCGAAAGAATAACATCACTGGTCCCTATCTAAAAATAAATACATGTTTGGTTGATGGAATTTACTAGATACAACTGAATAATATTATACAAGGTAATATGATGGGTACGATACCAATAAACCCACCTACTAGCAAGTCACCCGAACGAAACTGTGCCCTCAAAGCCGTAATGAAACCTGCACGGCAAACCTGCAAGAAACGGGGGCACAGCGGGGGTGAGTTGCCAACTCGTGAATAGAAAAACATCTACGAATAGAAATCGCATGTATGACGCAATCCTAGGTCATACGATCATAATATATAATCTTCAAATATATAACCAGCAACCTATAACCATGGCTAGGGCAAATATCTAACCCAAGTGTAATCCCATGTGCCCGTGTCAGTGCCTCGGGTAGCTATATATCATATGGATGATGTATGAATGCATGAAACAGAATGCATGTACTGAAAAAAACAGCTTTCAAAACTTTGTGAGATTACTTTATTTTTAAAGCGAGGTTTCATAAATGAAATCAGCATATACAGTGTCTAGTATCGACACAAAACATAAATCCCAATGTCTCAAAAATCCGAGGCTCCGGCTATCCGGACTGGCCTGTATCATCAAATCTCAGTACCTCAATATATCAAAATCTCAGTATCAATCTCACTATCTAGGGCGCCGTCAGTCCTGAACGGCCCCTACCATCAATCTCAAGACCACGACGGTATCCTCCGGATATCCGACGCGTCGGGTAAAATCACCGGTCGGTAGTGCTCCCCTGCAAGGCTCAACGTCAACAACACGGCCTTCTGGCCCCGGGGTACCGCACCGGGCCCACCATGTACCCGAAAAGGTTCATCCAACTCCTCGAATCGGGTCTCGAAATCCATCAGCAAACTCATGGTGGACGACTCATACATCATGGGAAAACCACACTTTTCATTTAAAAGAGAGAGAAAAGAAGTTTATAAATGTTTTTGCGGTTTTCCCCCAAATCCAGGAAATCTCATGAAAATCCGAATCCAAATCCTCAATAGCATGTAAACAGTGAATATTGGCATAACAGTGAATAATAACATGCATGAAGTAGCAGGTAATAACTACAATGTCTGAACTAGCATATAAGGCAAGTACACTAATATCATGTCAATGTAATAGTATTTTCTAAGTGTACGTGACATGGCAATTACCGATGAAGATGTGTGTGAGCCGGTAAGTAAGTATACGTGGTACATACGCATCATCGGTAATGGTGCTGGTGTCCTAACAGCATAATATCAACAATGGCATATGAAATCACAATATGAATATGCGATGCGGAGCGAACATCAATAATGTGCGGGAGCAGAATACTAGACACAACGATACCTATAAGTCAAACAATGGTGCCTTTTAAAAATAACACGAATCGCGGTGTTTTGAAAATAAGGGCTACGGTGTTTTTAAGAAAAGATACGTCTTTTGAAATATCCGTAGAATCCCTTGACCTGTCTTTTAAAATACCCGCGATTCGTTAGCTTTTGAAATAGGTAGGAGTCGAATCAAGTCTACCAACTATACTAAACTATAGGGCTAAGCTAACAGGCTAACTGAAGGTAAGGAAACCGCCTAACATCTGAGTCGATACATATATATACCTGTATATATATTAGTCGGTGATCCCGCCTCAATAATATCATATCCGATACCATATCTATAATCAGACTTCCCAAGTCAAGAGTGCGGATCAATCATCAATATATAGCTCGTACATAAATCCGTCGTACGGCATCCCCAAATCTGGGTACGGGTCAATATCATACTCATCACACTGTTCATCTGGTATCCTCTTTATCAAGATCATCATCTGGGGTACTGACCTACGTCTAGTACAATACTGATACCGCCTAAGTATGCATGCACGTGTGTGAAACACTACGTCAAGGACCCGCTACAACGTCATGTCGTATCTCAAATACGAACCCTGCCATATCACCGATCTCATCGACTCATCTCAAATCCCAAGTACTATTCTCATCATCCATGCATGTGTATATGAATGTATATATGCATAGTCCCATACCCACGCGTATATACATATATACACATCCCCATCTACGCACAAGAAAGTAACGTATGCAAGTCTGTGTGTGCGTATGTGGGTATAACAACTACTCTAGGGTTTCGCAACTAGCTCAAAGCTAATCCATGAACACATAATCATATCATGAATAAACATTCTCGTATCATAAAACACCTATATAAACATATATATGAACTATACTACGGGCTGCGGGGGTGCTATACGCCATCCACCCGACTTCTCCCCGTAGATATAAATCTACTCACCTGGTCCTCGCTCGCCGGTGCCGACGTAGCCACGCGCTTGCTTGTCGTATCGAAGTCCACATGGGGTACCTACATATCATAACGCACCGTATCGCATTAAAACCAAATTCAAAATCGAAACAGCATACGAAAATCAAATCGGCACGCGTATCACGCATAGGTCAAAACCTATCGCCTACGCATGCAAGAATAGCCAAACCAACCCTCGATGTCGATGTACAAACGTCAAACCATCTAGAAAAACCCAGACATACTCATTTGCGCAATCACGAACACTAAATATAATATAAAATAGGTTAAAATTCACAAAAACCCCAAACTCACTTTAAAAGCCATTTTTCCGAAAATCTAGCAAGCAAAAATTACCCGTTTTAGTACAAAACTCGACGTTTAAACAAATCTAGCGGCCATAATACTTATTAAACATCTTAAATAAGTCATATAACCCATAACCACAATTTAAGCTCATCAAACTATATACGTTCAAAAAAAACTAGTTTGCAATTTTACCCAAATTTCAACCATTTTAGCAAAAAAAGCATAAACAACAAATTTAGCTCGGATTTGCTTGATCTAAAATATTAAAATACAATTTAAAATGTTAATAATACCATGGATACCCTAATTAGATTTTAAACTCACTCATTTCCACTAATTCTAAAAACATAGTTTGCAATATTTATACAATTATAACAATTTTAAATTAACAATTTGCAAACTCGCAATTAGATTTGTTTTTGCAAGCATTAACATGATAATCATCTCATGGTAACCTTAAGCAAGTAACAACCACTCTAATTGAATCTAAACCCTAACTTTTGAATCCAAAACCTTCTCTTGAAAATTCAAGTCTTGAAATTGAATCCAAATTAAACCCTTTCTTAACCTAGTTTGAAGTAATAACAACAATTTAACAAAAGCTCAAGATTTATACCTCATAATATTTGAGATATAGCATGAAAATCTTGACCTCCAATATGCTAACTTGCTCCAAGAATCATGCTAGTATAGGCTAAGGAGAAATGGGTAGGGATTAGATTTGAATTTTGTGGGATTTTTGTATTGATTTTTGAGTGAAATTTGATGAATTTTGAGGGGAAATGAGATGAGAATTTTTGTGGGGCTGTACAATGGAGGGCTCGGCCAGAATGGGGAGGATGAGGAGAGAGAGTGAGGTGTTGAAAATGATGGGAAAAAAACAAAGCCAAAACCTCTATGTTATAACATATTCAATTCCCTTTTAATTTCTTGTATTCTTTTCTCTTCATTGACTTTTCAAATGGGGAAAATGAGGGGAGGGCTGCTGATTTCAGCCATAAAAGGGGAGAGGGTGAGGGTGTGTGGGTGTGGGTATGGGTGTGGGATGAGGGAAAAAGATAAATACTATACCCCAAACATCCATTTACACTAAATTCATTATTTGAGCCTTTTTCTTCGACATTTTCTAACACCGTTTAACAACTTCATTTCAATTCAAAAACCATATATTAAAATTTTGTTTAATGTGTTATGATGCAAAAAATTTGTTTCAACTCATTTTAATTTGTAATTTTCCCTAATTTAATGTATTAGTGACGGCTTAAAATAATATTAAAATCATTAATTTCGGAAAAAATTTCAGAAAATTTGAAATTTCACCAGTGGCTCAATAAACACCAAAAACTAGCAATTACATATCTAGAATATGTATATTTAATTTTAAAATAAAGATATTTGTATTTTGACTTTTTACAGAAACCCCCTTATTTTACCGATTTTCCGAAATTTCACCGAATCGATTTTCAAAACGTTACAATCTTCCCCACATAAAGAAATTCGGTCCCCGAATTTAAATTAAAACTCCCCCCAAATACTAAAACATCTAAGCAAAACCCTCAAGTCGTCGGGGCTCCGAAATCGTAAATACATAAAACAAATCGTAACGCAGCGCATGCGCATGAAAATGAGCATATAACTCAAAATCAAAACTCCGTCAAGCATCCCGCAATCATCGGGGTCATGGTAAAGACACAAATGTCAAATCCAATACCAAAACCAATATGATATAACTCGAAACTATACACGTAAATATCAAATCTATATATGTAAATATCTGAAGGAAATGCATGCCAAATCATTTAAAGTCGCTGTGCAATGCGCATAACACTGCACAATAGCGGACGTCTATCATAAGAAAATAACCATATACATATATACCTATTGTTTAAAATGTACGTTCCGCCGTTTTGGAAACAATTTATAAGGGTTTCCTTTTTTTAAACGTTTCGTGTCATATCAGACACGTAGATAAATACTGAGACTATAGCTCGCTTTTGGAATTCCTTTCGATAGGTATCAATGCATGCAAAATACATTCAGGTACTGTCCTCTGACTAGTCCTGCTCAGTACGAAAACACATAGCAAATGTCATAAAAACGTACTGCTCTATAAGAAATCAATCCCAAAATATGCATATGAATACTACGTGCGTCTGGTGCGCACAAAAATCAAAATCCATATATGTGCCATACATGCGCACAGAAACAACATCTAAGTGCATCGGGTGTGCACACAACATTTGTCATAGGCAACGTGTGTGCCTGACAGCAAAGACAGGTGCATCTGACATGCACGAAGAATCTCGATTTAGTGCATCTGATGTGCACCAAAATCGCATCTCAAAACATGCGCTCAACATGCGCGAAAATCCAAGGCAGGTGCATCTATCATGCATGAAATCATGAAATCCAATATCAAGCGCCGAACATGCGCAAAATCCAATCAGGTGCACAAGGTGCACAAAACAAACATCGAGCGTCACAATCGAAACCGAAGTCCAGTGCATTTAAGTGCACAAAATGCGTATCATTGCACTGCAAGCATATGGGAACTATACCGAGTGCATAAACCAAATCGTATGCGTATATAAGCACAAATCAACTCAACTGTATAAAATCCATATAATCTCAAACATGAGAAACCAAGGCACGAAAACTATCTCAAGTGCAACAACTATGCAAAAATCGTAAATACTCAGTAGGTGCAACCATGGCGCATGAAAACGATATCCTGAAACTCAATCATCAAAACCAAATCATGCGAATATATCACTCAAAATACCAAAATCAAGTATGGCGGAATAGTCCCGCTCAAGTACATCCTCCAAGAATCTCTGGCCAACTGTCGTGGTCACTCATAGCATGTCTCGTCGGCGATCCTGAACTCTGGCCTGCCGGTGTGCGTAACATGACCACTCCTGGGTCCAAGTCTTCTCGTAATTTATTCCAGAAAGGTCCTGTCGAAATCTCTCCCAAATCTCCTCTATGCCGAACTGTCCGGAAGTCATCATCCCTTACTAGATCTGTTCTCGTTCCGGAACGGCTGCATACTCATCACGACTCCTTCTGGAAGGTATATCCAAGTACAATGCCTTGGCATGCGTATCGCATCTCTAATGTCGGCGGAGTGGAACGTCGTCTCATCAAGATCTCGTACGAAGCTCTTACTCCACTTTCTCTAATGTCGACTGCTTCGGACTCGTCTCGTCGTGGCTGCATGGACTGAGCTCCAACGGCTATCCTCGTATCCGGAGTCTCCCAAGAAATGCATCTCACCACCTAGCATCCGAATGAAGTCGAACCATCCGATCGATTCGTCAAAACCTCATAATCCCCCAAGAGCTCAACATCTTTTGGTACAGTTTAATAGTATCGAGTACGTACCACAGTATCGATGGTCCAGCCGTAGAAGGGCAAACCCAAGCCTCACTAATGGCGCCATGGAACTGCCGCAAACCCTAAGGTTCAAAGGCTTTCACATGGTCATTAAGTCGAGTTAGGGTTTCATTCTTCTAGAGGGTCCATAGAATTGCCTGCATGTCTTTCCGAATACTTTAAACTTGGAATAATAGGTTTCTGACATTCGATCGCCTCTATCGACTTTCAACGTATCCGCGTGAAGTCGTCTCTAGCTGGAATCTATCTATCTGATGACCTCGCATCGGGGTAGACGAACGAACTACTTGTCCTAGTCATTCATCCTCGGTGACTAGCGACCTTCTATCGTCTTTTAGTACAACTCGTATCGCAATAGCTCCAACATCTGGGGCGATATCTCGTCGTTCGCAGCAATAACGGGCTGACTCGTCTGCACGCTGAACCGTGCCTCAATCATCATGAATAGGCAATATATCAACGGTCATCAAAATCTGGCCGGCCTCTATCAGTGGCTCAATCCTCTAGTGCAAATCGGCACGTCCGAGTAATCTCATACAGCAATCCACCCAACGCTCGTGGCGCGAAAACACAATGAAAAGACACATCTCTACAATCGTATGTCGCCGGAATCATGCCCTGGTCAGTCCTCGTTCTTGACGAGCTCATGCTGACCGCAACTCTAGCCGTAGCTCTCCCTGCCCGTAACCGTGGCAGCAAAACCATAACTGGTACCGATGAGGCTAGATCAGGAATGAATATGATACTGAGCAAAGAAATGTATATCCTAAGGCTCCTTAAGTGGAGTAGCGTATCGTAAGTATGCCGCGGAACATACCACGGTACGTCACTCTACTTTAGTCACCTATTCCATCAACCAAGGGTCATCCTACGCTCCGAAGGTAAAACCTAACGCTCTGATACCAACTTTGTCACGTCCCGAAAGTACGGAACATTACCGGCACTTAAACTACGAAACATCTCGAGGCGTACGTAATCTAAGTAAGCCGAAAAGCCAGAAATCGAAACCAAGAAAAGTAGTAGAGTGAAGGAAAACCAATTTAAATCAAGTAGTTTTAATAGCATAAGCCGAATTATGCGTTGTTAAAAACATCAAATATTTACTGAAAATTTCGGCAGAGTCTCCTTTGTAAATACTGGCCCCCAAACGGGATACAACATGAATAGTATACGAAATCAATAAACGGCATCCCCAAGCGGGAGCTAGCTCTTCGTCAATCGACGGTCACAACCACACAAGTAATATAACATACAACGCCAAGGGCGAGGATCAAAACTCAAAAGCAAACTCAAAACCACAAGAAATCCACAGAAATATAACCTGTGACTCTAAGGTCGAAAGAATAACATCACTGGTCCCTATCTCAAAATAAATACATGTTTGGTTGATGGAATTTACAAGATACAACTGAATAATATTATATAAGGTAATATGATGGGTACGATACCAATGAACCCACCTACTAGCAAGTCACCCGAACGAAACTGTGCCCGCAAAGCCGTAATGAAACCTGTACGGCAAACCTGCAAGAAACTGGGGCACAACGGGGGTGAGTTGCCAACTCGTGAATAGAAAAACATCTACGAATAGAAATTGCATGTATGACGCAATCCTAGGTCATACGATCATAATATATAATCCTCAAATATATAACCAGCAATCTATAACCATGGCTAGGGCAAATATCTAACCCAAGTGTAATCCCATGTGCCTGTGTCAGTGCCTCGGGTAGCTATGTATCATATGGATGATGTATGAATGCATGAAACAGAATGCATGTACTGAAGAAAACTGCTTTTATAACTTTGTGGGATTACTTTATTTTTAAAGCGAGGTATCATAAATGAAATCAGCATAAACAGTGTCTAGTATCGACACAAAACATAAATCCCAATGTCTCAAAAATCCGAGGCTCCGGCTATCCGGACTGGCCTGTATCATCAAATCTCAGTACCTCAATATATCAAAATCTCAGTATCAATCTCACTATCTAGGGCGCCGTCAGTCCTGACCGGCCCCTACCATCAATCTCAAGACCACGACGGTATCCTCCGGATATCCGACGCGTCGGGTAAAATCACCGGTCGGTAGTGCTCCCCTGCAAGGCTTAACGTCAACAACACGGCCTTCTCGCCCCGGGGTACCGCACCGTGCCCACCATGTACCCGAAACGGTTCATCCAACTCCTCGAATCGGATCTCGAAATCCATCAGCAATGTCATGGTGGACGACTCATACATCATGGGAAAACCGCACTTTTCATTTAAAAGAGAGAGAAAAGAAGTTTATAAATGTTTTTGCGGTTTTCCCCCAAATCCAGGAAATCTCATGAAAATCCGAATCCAAATCCTCAATAGCATGTAAACAGTGAATATTGGCATAACAGTGAATAATAACATGCATGAAGTAGCAGGTAATAACTACAATGTCTGAACTAGCATATAAGGCAAGTACACTAATATCATGTCAATGCAATAGTATTTTCTAAGTGTACGTGACATGGCAATTATCGATGAAGATGTGTGTGAGCCGGAAAGTAAGTGTACGTGGTACATACGCATCATCGGTAATGGTGCTGGTGTCCTAACAGCATAATATCAACAATGGCATATGAAATCACAATATGAATATGCGATGCGGAGCGAACAGCAATAATGTGCAGGAGCAGAATACTAGACACAACGATAACTATAAGTCAAACAATGGTGCCTTTTAAAAATAACACGAATCGCGGTGTTTTGAAAATAAGGGCTACGGTGTTTTTAAGAAAAGATACGTCTTTTGAAATATCCGTAGAATCTCTTGAACTGTCTTTTAAAATACCCGCGATTCGTTATCTTTTGAAATAGGTAGGAGTCGAATCTAGTCTACCAACTATACTAAACTATAGGGCTAAGCTAACAGGCTAACTGAAGGTAAGGAAACCGCTTAACATCTGAGTCGATACATATACATACCTGTATATATATTAGTCGGTGATCCCGCCTCATTAATATCATATCCGATACCATATCTATAATCAGACATCCCAAGTCAAGAGTGCGGATCAATCATCAATATATAGCTCGTACATAAATCCGTCGTACGGCATCCCCAAATCTGGGTACGGGTCAATATCATACTCATCACACTGTTCATCTGGTATCCTCTTTATCAAGATCATCATCTGGGGTACTGACCTACGTCTAGTACAATACTGATACCGCCTAAGTATGCATGCACGTGTGTGAAACACTACGTCAAGGACCCGCTACAACGTCATGTCGTATCTCAAATACGAACCCTGCCATATCACCGATCTCATCGACTCATCTCAAATCCCAAGTACTATCCTCATCATCCATGCATGTGTATATGAATGTATATATGCATAGTCTCATACCCACGCGTATATACATATATACACATCCCCATCTACGCACAAGAAAGTAACGTATGCAAGTCTGTGTGTGCGTATGTGGGCATAACAACTACTCTAGGGTTTCGCAACTAACCTAAAGCTAATCCATGAACACATAATCATATCATGTATAAACATTCTCGTATCATAAAACACGTATATAAACATATATATGAACTATACTACGGGCTGCGGGGGTTCTATACGCCATCCACCCGACTTCTCCCCGTAGATATAAATCTACTCACCTGGTCCTCGCTCGCCGGTGCCGACGTCGCCACGCGCTTGCTTGTCGTATCGAAGTCCACATGGGGTACCTACATATCATAACGCACCGTATCGCATTAAAACCAAATTCGAAATCGAAACAGCATATGAAAATCAAATCGGCACGCGTATCATGCATAGGTCAAAACCTATCGCCTACGCATGCAAGAATAGCCAAACCAACCCTCGATGTCGATATACAAACGTCAAACCATCTAGAAAAATCCAAACACACTCATTTGCGCAATCACGAACACTAAATATAAGATAAAATAGGTTAAAATTCACAAAAATCCCAAACTCACTTTAAAAGCCATTTTTCCCAAAATCTAGCAAGCAAAAATTACCCGTTTTAGTACAAAACTCGACGTTTAACAAATCTAGCGGCAATAATACTTATTAAACATCTTAAATAAGTCATATAACCTATAACCACAATTTAAGCTCATCAAACTATATACGTTCAAGAAAAACTAGTTTGCAATTTTACCCAAATTTCAACCATTTTAGCAAAAAAAGCATAAACAACAAATTTAGCTCGGATTTGCTTGATCTAAAATATTAAAATACAATTTAAAATGTTAATAATACCATGGATACCCTAATTAGATTTTAAACTCACTCATTTCCACCAATTCTAAAAACCTAGTTTGCAATATTTATACAATTATAACAATTTTAAATTAACAATTTGCAAACTCGCAATTAGATTAGTTTTTACAAGCATTAACATGATAATCATCTCATGGTAACCTTAAGCAAGTAACAACCACTCTAATTGAATTTAAACCCTAACTTTTGAATCAAAACCTTCTTTTGAAAATTCAAGTCTTGAAATTGAATCCAAATTAAACCCTTTCTTAACCTAGTTTGAAGTAATAACAACAATTTAACAAAAGCTCAAGATTTATACCTCACAATATTTGAGATCTAGCATGAAAATCTTGACCTCCAATATGCTAACTTGCTCCAAGAATCATGCTAGTACAGGCTAAGGAGAAATGGGTAGGGATTAGATTTGAATTTTGTGGGATTTTTGCATTGATTTTTGAGTGAAATTTGATGAATTTTGAGGGGAAATGAGATGAGAATTTTTGTGGTGCTGCACAATGGAGGGCTCGGCCAGAATGGGGAGGATGAGGAGAGAGAGTGAGGTGTTGAAAATGATGGGAAAAAAACAAAGCCCAAACCTCTATGTTATAACATATTCAATTCCCTTTTAATTTCTTGTATTCTTTTCTCTTCATTGACTTTTCAAATGGGGAAAATGAGGGGAGGGCTGTTGATTTCAGCCATAAAAGGGGAGAGGGTGAGGGTGTGTGGGTGTGGGTATGGGTATGGGATGAGGGAAAAAGATAAATACTATACCCCAAATATCCATTTACACTAAATTCACTATTTAAGCCTTTTTCTTCGTTATTTTCTAACACCGTTTAACAACTTCATTTCAATTCAAAAATTGCATATTAAAATTTTGTTTAATGTGTTATGATGCAAAAAATTTGTTTCAACTCATTTCAATTTGTAATTTTCCCTAATTAAATGTATTAGTGACGGCTTAAAATAATATTAAAATCATTAATTTCGGAAAAAAATTCAGAAAATTTAAAATTTCACCAGTGGCTCAATAAACACCAAATAATAGCAATTACATATATAGAATATGTATATTTAATTTTAAAAGAAAGATATTTGTATTTTGACTTTTTACAGAAAACCCCCTTATTTTACCGATTTTCCGAAATTTCACCGAATCGATTTTCAAAACGTTACAAACCATCTCCATGATCAAGTGATACTGTCTAAGAAATATATCTGGATTTCTAATGGGACGGGGGGTTCCTTGGCAAAAGCCACAACTCCATTGTCACACAATGGTAGGAACAAAGTTCATCTCATGAACTTATATGTCCAGACTGCCTCTTTGGTAGCATCCTTGGTAACGATGTATCTTGCCTTTAATCATCTAGTATGTCACGGTATCTAGCTTGGAACTCTTCCAACATACCATCCCTCCACTGTGGGTAAAGACAATGCCTGCGACTGACATTCAGTCATCCTTATCACCCAGGAACCTTTCCAGTGATTCTCCCCAGGATCGATTGATAACATCTCACTACAACTAGTGAGTATCCTAACATCCAATTAGATCTATCTCATAGATTCAAAACCCAGGATTTAACAGGTATCACTTTGATCCTATATGGAGAGAGTCCTTATGATAAGCGGAGATTGACCGTGCGTAGCATAGGAAACTCCTTCCCTATCAAGAGTATGTCATCAACGTACTCTACAAGTATCACCACCATACTCCTTACTACCTTTTTATATATACAAGGTTCATCTACCATTTTGATGAAGTCAAACACTTTGACTACCATATCAAAACAGACGTTCCAACTCCACGATGCCTGCTTTATCGCATAAAACATCTTGCACACGTTTCCGCTGCTCCCGCTGTCTACGAAGCCCTCTGGCTGTGTACTTATAGACGCTCTCTTCTAAAACATCATTTAGAAAAGCTGTCATGACACCCAACCACCAGATATCGTAGTCATGGTATGTAGCCGTGGCAAGTAGGATCTGGATGGACTTAAGCATAACTTTGAAAGTCTCAACTTTTCCATGTATACCAAGTAATCTTCTCAAGATATACTTGCTACTGAAGGGGATTTAACCCTTCAGATAAAGGAACCAAAGTCCAAACTTTGTTGGTGTATAAGGATTCCATCTCAGATCACTAAGCATCCAGCCATTCTTACAGAGTCTCACTCCTGATGGCATGTTCGAAACTAGTTGGGTCATCATCTCATGATGCAATCCTCGCTCCCACTATCATAGAGAAACCGAAGTATCTCTTTGATGGCATGTTCGAAACTAGGTGGGTTCGTTGGAAACTATTGAATCCTTTGGTCTACCAAATTATCTGCTGTAGTTTGTATAGCTGGAACTCTTTCCAGTTCTACAGAACAGACTTTGTCTCGAGCTTGTCCGGATTATGCTTTTTTGACATAGGCCGGACAACCCCAAATCTTAACAAACTTAAGATATAGGCTCTTCCCTTTCCATATCACATATGACATGGTAGGCAAATGATTTGATTTGAACCCTATTCAATAGGTATGCAGCTTCTCAAGTGCATAACTCCCAAAAGGAAATAGGAAACTCAGTAGTACTCATCATAGAGCATACCATATCACATAGGGTGTTATTGCTCCGCCCTGATATACCATCGTGCTATAGTGTATACGGAGGAGTAATGCCGAGAGAGAATCTCATTCTCCTTTAGAATAGTCCAGGAATTCCGTGCTCAAGTATTCTCCTCGCTGATCTCATCAAAGGACATAATACTTATACCCGTTTTTGGTTCTCTACTTCTAACTTATATTCTGTGAATATCTCAAAAGGTTCGGACTTGTGTTTCAACAGGAACATATGTCTGAACCTTGAGAGATAATCAGTGAATGTAATGAAGTACAAAGGACCGATCTTGGCATGTGTAGACAGGGGACCTTCATACATCAGCATGTATCAATCCCAAGAGTTCACTAACTCTTTCTCTGTTTCCAATAAACGGAGCTGTGGTCATCTTATCTCTGTGACATGACTGGAAAGTTTCATAAGATGTAAATTCAAACTAATTTAAATATGCATCTTTATGTAACTTCAGCTAGTCGGGTCGCAATGATATGACCTAGTCTACAATGCCTCAAGAAGTATTCGTTCATTTCTGAACTCTTCCTCTTGTGTGTGTTCCGTATATTAAGAACT
Source organism: Agapanthus africanus (assembly GCA_030015575.1). NCBI lineage: Eukaryota > Viridiplantae > Streptophyta > Magnoliopsida > Asparagales > Amaryllidaceae > Agapanthus > Agapanthus africanus. The sequence continues at coordinate 7,742,471 of JASDDO010000029.1, read as the reverse complement.
ATAGTTTGATTTAGAACGTCTATGTTTTTAGATAACGTACATGAACCGATCAACTCTTGATATAGGAAATGTTCAAAACATTATCCAACAATAAAAAATTATATCCTTTCTTTACTAATAAAGATACTGATATGATGTTGTATATCAGGTTCGGTATCTAATAACATTCGTTCAGAATCAATGTATTCTGGTAATACAGGGTGATAGTGACCAACAGACTTGGCTGCAACACTTGCACCGTTCTCTGTCTCATGAAACTTATCACCCATTCTCAGTTCTCTACCTATCTGTAGCCCATGTAATAAATTACATATATGGGATCCTGATCCGGTATCAAATACCCAGGACGTAAAGGATACTGAGACACAGTTCTCGGTAATGAACACACCCGAAGAAGATGCATCAGCATGCACTTTCTTCGGTTGGGCGGCACGGGAATTCTGGTAATCCCCAAATTTCATGCTCTATCTTATTACAATTATATGTTGGAGCGGGACCAACGTTCCCCAGCTCAGTATAACAAGCGGGTTCGGTCAATACATCCGTATTATTATCTTGATTAAGGCGTGATATGGTCGCTACCAGGAGAGAGAGAGAAGAAAACACTCAGTGTATGCTCTTGTAAGATTAGATTGGTTATCTAATATATCTAATCAGGATGTCTCCCACTGTTTTAGTCAAATCTTCCTTCAAACCCTAAAAGGAAAGACTAGCCGGGATTAATTACACCCTATAAGTTCGCCAATCTTTCAGCCAGGCCAGTGTCGGTGCTTTGAGGGAGGTTCCCCGCGCTTTCGCACGGACCTAATTAAACTAAACCTCGTTTTTCCAGGGGCGTAACCCCGTTAACACCTTTCTAGACACCTAATTGATCGGCTAATTGTAATGTGTAAAACTTTCCCAGGAGTAACTCTTACTCGCAGCGAGTATCGGGATCCAATTATCTGATAGAAGGTATGCAGTCTCATTGCAAATTTCAACACTTGAAATTCCCAATTATATTTTGCCCCAAGCATTCTATGACCTTGACGAATGCCAACAAACCATAGGCTAGTAGTCAAGTTCAACCTGCCATTTCACGATTGAATTAAACCCACCCGCACGACCCTTGACGAATGCCAACTAAGTCGCACGACTACCCTAACTCAATCTGCATCATATGCATAAGCAAATAAGCATAAATAGCTACCGCACACTACGCCTTGACGAAAGCCAACAAACGTAGGACGAATACTATGAAGTACTTATCTGAAATGACGGAGGGCTACGACAGGGTTTTAAAAAAACCCTTTGCGTAATGAACTTGATATCATCGTAGAATCGTGTGATTTTTAAATGGAGTGTTTTTTTAGGCTTTTTCTAGTTTTTCTAAAGGGGTCACTCCCGGTGAAGGGATCGTCGGCCCTTTCCTCATCGAATAAGGTGCAGGGTATATCATATATACCACTATGCAAAGCAAGAACTATAGAAGCAATCAGAAGACAAACCGAGTTTGTAGCATCTGCTAGTTTCACTAAAGAGGTCACTCCCGGTGAAGGGATCTCGGCTCTTTCCTTATCGAATATGGTGCTGGATGTTCTACAAGGAACACCGCTATGCAAAGCAAGAACTAGAGCTACCAGTTTTTAAACAAGTTTCTACAGCATCTTTAGGTTTCTTTTAGTTTCATTAATCTCATTAAAGAAGTCCCATTTTATTATGCTTCACAAGCATCACATCTGAAACGAAATCTGCAATATAACAAATATCTCATATATATAATATAAATATTCGTCTCAGGCAGTAATATGATCTCATCACAGAACATAGCAGCAGAAGAACATATATGAAATATTGGATATACTAGGACGTCCGTGTTTTCAATACGAGCCTGTATAAAACACGGATTCCACGGTCGCGATGAATAGCCAAACCCACATCCCTAGACCCCTACGAGAGCGGCAAGCAACACTGCCAATTCTAAGTTAGGAGACCCGGTCTCGACTCCCTAAGATGGACTCCCACTGGACCCTAGAACCCGGTTACTTGTGCTCCCCGCCTTGGGTCTACCTAATGCGGAAAAGTAAATAATATACAATGGTGACATCATCCTCAGCCAAAAAGTGCCCCAATAAAAGAATATTACATATGTAAGTCCACGGCGGCGCCCCGGCCGTCAATTAGACGCCGGAATGCAGAAGTGGTGGTTTACTTTAACTTTTCAAACTGGCACCACCGCGCACTATAAAACCCGGATCGGGCCATTAAACTAGTCCTAGCTATCAAGAGAGGGGTAGAGAGATATACCGAGTGATCCGTGTCCTCCGGTCTTCTCGTCGTCGTCCCGATCTCCTCGCGGAATCTCCGGTCTCCACCTCGTCGCCGGAAGAGCACCACGTCGCCGGCTTCTTTTACGGGCTCCCACCTCTGGTCCGAGGCAACTCGGGCACGAAGTTAGTGAGCCGACGTGCCCAAGGTTTGCTGTAGAATGTGTAGTGCTCATGTCTCATTTCGGGGTTTATGGAAGTTGCCTTTTGAGATGGTGGAGGAATGAAGTTTTGGAGATGGAGCTAAATGGATTTTGTGCAATACAAAAGAACAAATTTCCCCACCAAAACTTTTGGGACAGCCCCCATCAACTTGTTGTGGCCGGCCATGAGATCGGAGAGGAGAGAATGAGAGAGGGAGTATGAAAAAGATAGCCACAAGAATAATGCAAGTTAGAGGAATGGTCATCATGAAAGAATCATCATCACTAGCAAAACCAACACACCAAACCCACCATCATCACTCACAAAAGTCAAGTCATCATGGAGTCAAAACAAATCAATGGATGGTGCACCATCATGAAAACCATCATGATGCAACTATATGCAAAGAGAACCCTCCATAATGCTTATTTGCACAAATGCAAATAAGCCCTCCTACACCAAACTTCGGCCAATGAAAGATACAAAGAAATATGGCCGAAACGGAAAGCAAACTGGCAACTCCAGAAAACTGGTCCCGTAATAAATTACAGGAAAACCCCGATACTGTGTATACACACCCGCATTTGTATTCCAACCGAAATACAAATGCAATGAGACAAAATCTACACTGTACTATACTAGGATCCGGCTTAAACCAAAGCCGGCTAGTATTATCCGTCCGATCCTGATCCGTGCAATACCGCACGTATCTGATCGAACCCTGCCATATCACCATACGGCCTCTAGTACTAACCGTCCGATCCTGATCCGTGCAATACCGCACGTATCTGATCGAACCCTGCCATATCTCCATACGGCCTCTACAGCGTTTCGCCCGAAAACTTGAGCAACTGCCTGTAGGGGACTCTAAAGACTCGTCAATACTATGGCTGTGGATTTAACCACTAGCACGTCAGAGGTATTAGCTATACGTGACGGGCAACCAGCTATTGACCGAAAGGGACGTCGATGAGCGAACTCATCCTGACACCCTACTGAGCCTGTCAGTGACAATATCCGTACAGTCCGATCCATTCGTCTATCAGCATCGCATGGCGGGCCTAGGGGGTTGGTAAAAGTCAGACCCCTAAAAGTGGTACAAGTCGTGTCAGAGATCAGCCCAGAACACCCTGAGATACTACTGGAATACTTACCAGTAAATCTCCTGCCTTGGCCAAGGACTTTTCATGTTCTGGCTCTCCTAGACAAAGCGCGACCTCACCCCCAATACCGGGAGAGACGAACCCCTGAAGATCCGCTCACTGCCTCCATGTGGCTCGGGACTGTACCCAACTAAAACCTGTTTGCACGTCTCCTTTGAGCGTGGTAGGGTAGTAATCAAAGTATAGTGGGAACTCACACGAGACACATGACGATCCCCAGGTCGATGAACTAACCTGTACACATGTCACCAGGGAACTGCTATCTGAAGTCAGGTATAAGACCAACTAGCATGTTCCCGGCGAGTCCTGTCCGGTGTACTTATAACCCAATGAGCACCTGTATACATCTTAGGTGAACCAACTGACACCAGTGGCTTGTGAGACCGGCCACCGCCCCTCGTCAGGGTCTCGACTGTATACACTAGTCTACTCTGGAGTATCGATGCCCTGTCTCGAAACTCCCACGACTAGGGACCATTTAAGGATGTGCTTATAGACTTCCAGCTCCCACGCATATGATCACCCTCATACTGCTGCCAGTCAAGCAAGAATCCTAAGGGCTCTATCAACGTGTAATAGCGACCTGTCAGGTCACCTAAAGCAGTACACGATGATAAAGATAAACCAGATAGCATACCATCATCTCGAGTAAGACTGTCCTACCGGGATAGGTCCTCCCTCAATTATTGCAATCACGTGCCTGTGATCCAATAATTGACTCTGAGGGCACTATCTCCAACAATCTCCCACTTGCACTTAAGGCTAATTATTGCGATGTCGCATACTCACAGCCCGTGTGATACCGAGCACCCAACTCCTCTACTAGTCAGTCTCACAAAGCTCGTTTGTGAAACTATTGCGTTCGAGCAATAGCCTCGGCGAGGGGATCCGCTTTGATGTTTCTTTCTATGTCTCTCTATATCTCAAGTTCGCGGAGAAACCCATCTCCCGAAATGAGTAATACCTGTCCAAGAATGTGTCTGGATGTCTGATGGGACCTAGCTCATAAATGAACTCCAAATCCAAACTTCTTAGACTGTATCGTCAACTGAACTTAATCAGTATCCTGCGCCATGCCTCCCTCAGTATTGCCTTGGACCACCTGTCCAAAATACTGCCCCTCGTCAGAAGGAAAATTATAACTCTGACAACCTCCTTGTCGTCCAGTTCACCTTGGAAGCCTGGAATGATAACTGTCTCCCGAATGGGGCTGTCGTTATCATATCCCTAGAACATCCACTTATGTTCTAAAACTGCTTCCGATTGTTTCTCCAGGATTGGATCAATATCAACTTATTGCTTCCACTGCAAAAACAACATCTGGTGTGGTACTTGACATCTTATGATTGACTCAATTGCCTAAGCAAGTGATTTGCCAATCATGCACATCCCTCTCCCCTTTAGTCTGTAAGACACCTTTAGAGAGGGTGACTCCATTACCTGCAAGTACACTACCGTGCCAGGAGTCGTCCATTCTAAATACTCTTAGAATGCTGTCTAAGTACCCTGATTGGGAAACCACCCAAATCTAAATCTAAAACCATAGATCTAGTAACCAGTATTTCTGATATAATGTCCAAGTCCCATGAGGAGAAACCACTGTGTGACGACCAAAGTATAACCGATCGTAGTATAGGAGTTTCTTTTCCTACTCTGCGTATGTCATCCAAATACCAGGACATCACACCCTACTACCTTTTTAACAGATCCATCCCCTATTCTGATGAAGTCAAACCTATGACTGTCACATCAGAAACTGATGATCTATCTCCGCTACATCTGCTTTAGTCTATAAATAGACATAAGCCACTTGTCCACCATGCTTCCGCTGCTCCCACTGACCACGACAACCCTCTAGCAGAGTCATATAAATGTACACTTCTAAAGCCAGTTTAGAATGACGCTATACTCATCCTCCTGCCGGGTCTCACAGTCTGGAACAACAGCTATGGCAAGTCTGGGTAAACAAGAACTTCCCTGTCACCGTCCTTGAGGCTACCGGAGTACCTCTCGGGTGCCTGAAGTTACCCACCTTATCTGCGGAGTGGCCAATGGAATGTAAAACCAGATTGAATCTTTAGGTTCCTATCAAATCTTCAGTAATCGTTTGTGGTTCTGGAATCACTTCCAGTTCTACCATACTCCCACTACTGTTTTCTGAAAAAATCCATTTTTATTAAAACTGTGGCGAGTCTAGAACAATATCACTATTGATCTTCCAGATGGTAGAAAGTTAACCCGCGTCATAGCCTGGGTCAACCCACAAACAACCATTACAGAAACGTGCCTTGAGTTGTCCATGTTAGTTATATGTATGCCCTAGAGGCCATTACTGTACATTGGATGTATATTGTAGTGGATGCTGGGACATATATAGGTAGGACTTTCTTGCTCGACATGATAGTACGCTATCTGGTTGCTCTTTATCTTAACGTGTATACTTTCTGTCTCTCTGTTACATGTTGATAAAGCCCTTAGGATGTGTACTCGACTTCCAGGACTGTGATGCAGATCATACTAGTGGGGCCTGGATAGTCCATGAGTACATCCTTCAATGTTCCTAGTCGAGGGAATATCGAGACGGAGCATCGATATTCCAAAGTAGACTAGCGTATATCTTCTCGACCCATGCGATGGGCGATGGATGATCCCATATCCATTGGTGTTTGACATCAGAGATGGTATACGGGTGCTCAGTGGAGACTGGGTACACTGAACGGACTCGCCGAGAACTCCCAGATGGTATTATACCTCACGTCAGATGGCAGTTCTCTGGTGACACTGGTACAGCTTAGTCTGTTGACCCGAGATCGTCATAGAGTCTTGTGTGTCTCCCACTGTGCTTTGATTTCCACCCTACCACGACTCTACTGAGTCGTGCAAACAGGTGGTTTTTGGGTACAGTCCCGATTCACATGGAGGCAATGAGCGATAGGAGGGGATTCGTCTCTCCCGGTATTGGGGATTGATGTTGCGCTATGCTCGACTGGCCATAACAGGAAATCCCTGGCCAGGGTTGCAGTGACCTACTGGTAAGTGTTATCAATAGTTTCACACATGTCATGGACTTCACGTCGGCATGACTTATCGAGCTACTGGGGTCTGACGTTTACCACCCCTAGGCGAGATATGCGGCATATCAGACGAACAGACCGGACTGTACGGTAAGTGTTACTGGTTGGATTCACAGGAGTGTGAGCGGGCTTGCTCGTCGATCTTCTGATCGCTCAATACCCGGGTGGCCGTTACGTTTAGCAGACCGCTTGCGGCTTGTGGGTGTTTGATATGATCATCATCTGCTGCCGGCGTATTGACGAGTCTTTAGAGTCCTCCACAGAGCTTTCCTAGCTCAAGCGAAACGAAATAGGAGCGCATATGAGATATGTGCGGGACCGAGAATAATACCAGTATATGATACTGTATTTGATTCTCGCGATTTGTAACATTGATCGGTTATATGCGATATAGCCGGGTTATCGGATCAAGTGTTAATTCGATAAGTTGTTACTATTGATATTAGTCGGTTATATGCGATATGACGGGATCGTTAAATCAAGTGTTGATTTAATGATTTAATGCATAATTATATATTTGATATATTACTTTGCATTAACTAGTATAGGTTCACTTAAATTGGATTTACTCATTTGTATTGCACATTGTATATGTGATATATTTTTTAGTGCACATGATTGTATCATGTTTGATGATACATTCTTACTTGGTTTTGTGTAAAGAATTAAACCATGGTTAGTTAGTGGTTAGGGTATCATTTCTTTTACTTATTCATTTATCTATTTATTTATTTCATTTAGAAAAAGAAAAAGAAAAAGAGAAAAGAATGGTTGCTATTTTTGTTTTTATTTGAAGCTTCTTGAAGCTTTGAACAAGTCCACCATTCTTGTCTCTACTCTAACCCTAACCACTCATCTAACCTTAGTTAAATCTCTACACTAAACCATGGTTGAAGTCATGATAAGTATTGATTTATTTATCAAATTAAATATAACTTATCATATATTTATCTTCATCTTCTTCTTCTTCTTCTTCTTCAAGAAGAAGCATGCCTCCATCAATGGCAACTAGCCAAAACAAGTGAGAAATCCAATTCAAAAGTGAACCCACCTCCTATTTCTTCATCCTCTACCTCTTGCCAAGTAGTATAGGGTGTTTCCTTCACAAGTTTTCTTGACTTGGTGAAGTTGGAGCTTGATCTAGCGATGCCTCGACGTAGATCATCTTCGGCATCGTCGTCGATGACCTAGCCCGCTTTTTCTCCGATGAAGCCGACGCTAGAGCCCAAGATCCGATTTGTACAGCAAGGAGACTTCATCGCGGAGCCATGAAGGTGGAGAACCGGATCTACAAAGGTTGTACCCACTTTCCTTTAGCATTTAATTCGTTTACATGCTTGCATCGCCTCATTATCTAGTTAACGATCCGTATTAGGGTTTGTAGGCACTTGTAAAATTTTAATTGGCCATGTTTGATGCCTTGTGAGACTCCATGAGAGTGCCTAGGAACCCTACAGTGGTATCACAGCCTAGCTAGAGCCTTAGGCGATGCACAGACGGAATTAGAAATCCGATTGAACCGAAACCCCAATCGCATTTTGCTCTCTGGACATTTTTGAAAAACGTGGTTTTTTCCAGATTAAAAATATGCAGAAAACTCAGTAGAATATTCTAAGAATTACTGTATAAAACAGGGCCCCTGAATCCATTAAAACGCGGCGGAACCGCGGCATTAGCATGCTAATGCGGCGGTTCCGCGGCCCTTTTGTCTCCTCTTGTAATAAATTTTGCACAGTAATTCCTAGTTTGCAGTGCTGGTTTTCCTGGGAATGTTTAATATTTTTTCAAGAGTTGAATTTTCTGGGTTGTATTGGGGACTCGGTGTATCGGTCGGATTGTCTAATTTTGTCAGTGTGTTTTTCCGGGTATTTTTAGAATATGATAAAAAAGTTCGACCGGATATAAATACCCACTTTTTCCCTTGCCGGGAAATTTCCAATTGTTGGATTTTTCCGTAGTTTAACGACGTTCTAAGTAGTGCAAGTAACGCGATGGTCCCTCTAGAAGACAACAAACCTTAACTCGATTATGTGACCGTCTTGAACTGCCCTTTGAACCTTCGGGTTTGGGGCAGTACGGCGTGCCACATGTGAGGCGTTGGCTTGACCCTTCTACGGCTGGACCGCTAGTACTGAGGCACGAACTAAATGTTGTTAGACTTATTTCATGTGTTGAGCTGTTTCGGGAAAACTTGGGTGTTCGAATGTTCGATCGGAAAGTTTAACATTTTCTATTTATCCGGAATGTGATACAATAATTGGAATTCACAAGTAGTTATGAGATAACTGAATGAATGTTATAAACATAGCAGTTTAGTCTCTTTTGATCGGTTGCTACGGAATTTTGATGTGATCAAAAGTCCGTCGCAATCACGTAGCGTACGCGGATGCTCGCCGGGTAAACTTAATAGACAGCCTCGCCCCATAGCCCCGACCGAGTGACTGTAGGAGAACCCCGTCGCCGAAAGCATCCGTTCGGGTGCTCGCGGCAGCGGTGTTCCGCCTTGGTTCACTTCGTCGACGGCGTCGGGGGTGCGGCCGCCTACTGAAGTTTGCGACGAGCATTCGATCAAAATGTCGGGAATCTTGTTGAATTGCCCGACTTGATATTGAAAAGAGTTTTCAATTTTGAGACTAAAATGCGGGGTTTATAATTGTTAGGCATGCGATGTCTAAAGAATTCATTTGGTCAGGCATGCGATGTCTGAGGTGGTTGCGGATTCCAACTGTTGTAGTTTTACACTTTCTTTTCTGTGACCGTAAGTGTAATATGTGATATCGCCGGTTTCGTTGCTATATGTCAACGACAATTGGGATGCGCATATTTACTTACGTTGATGACATGTGATGTTATGTGTTGCTGGATATGTTATACTGGATCGTCGTGTTTGAATAGCCGGGGGGTTTTTATGTGAGATGAGTGTTTTTCATTTTCATTCATGTAAAAACTGTATGTAATATTCTTTTATTGGGGCACTTCCAGGTTGCGGATGTTGTCACCATTTGTATATTATTTACTTTTCTGCACTAGGATAGACCCAAGGAGGGGAGCACAAGTAACCGGGTTCTGGGGTCCAGTGGGAGACCAACTCGAGGAGTCGAGTCCGGGTCTCCTAACCCTAGAATTGGTAGGGTTGCTTGCAGCTCTCGTAGGGGTTTAGGGGTATGGGATTGGCTATTCATCACGACCGTGGAATCCGTGTTTTATACTGGCTCGTATTGAAAACACGGACGTCCTAGTATATCCAATATTTCATATGTTTCTTCTGCTGTGATTTATATGTGATGTGATCATGTGATGTTTTGTGACAGATATTATATATAGTATATATGATATATTATAAAAACGTTGCTTATGTTTTACACCCGCGCTAGCCCTGCCCCGCTCTGCCGTTAGTTACCTAACCTAACGGTGTAGACGAGACATCGAGGAGAATGCGGATGGCATAAGCGTACGTTATATTTATCTGTGATGATTAGGTGGACTTAAATGATGGAATATTCATTAATGAGATTAATGAAAGAAAATAAACCTAAAAGATGTTGTGGAATCGAATTTCAAAATAAAACAGGTAGCTACAGTTCTTGCTTTGCATCGCGGTGTTCATTATAGAACATCCTGCACCTTATTCGATGAGGAAAGGACCGAGATCCCTTCACCGGGAGTGACTCCTTTAGCAATAACTGGCAGATGCTACAACCCTCGGTTTGTCTTTGATCGCTTCTATAGTTTCCGCTTTGCACAGTGATATATATGATATATCCCGCACCTCATTCGACGAGGAAAGGGCCGACGATCCCTTCACCGGGAGTGACCCCTTTAGCAAAACTAGAAAAGCCTCAAACACATTCCATTTAAAAACTATTTGATTCCGCAGCGAGATCAAGTTCAAAGCGTTAAAGGTTTTCACAAAAACCATTCGCAACCCTCCGTCATTTTAGGAAGTAGAGTACTTAGTATTCGTGCTACGTTTGTCGACCATAGCCGAGGCGTAGTGTGCGGTAGCTAAGTGATGTTTTCCTACACAACATATGATGCGATTAGTTAGGACAGTCATGTGGCTTTGTTGACCTTAGCCAAGGGTCATGTGGGTGGGTCTAATTAATCACGAAATGACGGGTAGAACTTGACTATACCTATGATTTGTTGACCTTAGCCAAGGTCATAGGTGCTAGGGGTAAAAACCATTATCGGGAGTTTCAAGTGTTGAAACTTGCAATGAGATTGCATGCCTTCTATGTGATAGTTGGATCCCGATACCCACTGCGAGTAATTGTTACTCCTGGGAGAGTTTTGCACTTTGCAATTAGCCGATCAAGTAGGTGTCTAGAAAGGTGTCAACAGGGTTACGCCTCTGGGAAAACGAGGTTTATTGTAATTAGGTCCGTGCGAAAGCACGGGGAACCTCCCTCAAAGTACCGACACTGGCCTGGCTGAAAGATTGGCGAACTTGTAGAGTGTAATTAATCCCGGCTAGTCTTTCCTTTTAAGGTTTGAAGGAAGATTTGATAAAAACAGTGGGAGCCATCCTGATTAGATAAAATATATAACCAATCAAATCTTGCAAGAGCGCACGCTGAGTGTTTTCTTCTCTCTCTCTCCAGGTAGCGATCATATCACGCCTTAATCAAGATAATAATATGGATGTATTGACCGAACCCGCTTGTTATACTGAGCTAGGGAACGTTGGTCCCGCTCCAACTTATAATTGTTATAAGACAGAGCAGGAATTAGGGGAATACCAGGATTCCCATGCCGCCCAAACGAAGAAAGTGCATATGATGCATCTCCTTCGGGTGTGTTCATTACAAAGAACTGTTTCTCAGTATCCTCTGCATCCTGGGTATATGATACCGGATCAGGATCCCAGATATGTAATCTGTTACATAAGGCAACAAAAGGGTAGAAAAACTGAGAACGGGTGATAAGTTTCATGAGACAGAAAACGGGGCAAGAGTTGCAGCCAAGTCTGTTGGTCACTATCACCCTGTATTACTAATACATTGATTCTGAACAAATGCTATTAGATACCGAACCTGATATACCAAATCATATCAGTCTCTTTATAAGTAAAGAATTGATAAAATTTTGTATTGATGGATAATGTTTTGAACATTTCCTATATCAAAAGTTGATCGCTTCAGGTACGTTATCTAAAAGCATTGACGTTCTAAATCAAACTACAGTTCCTCGTATACAGAACACACACAAGAGGAAGAGTTCAGAAATGAACGAATCGTTCTTGAGGCATTGTAGACTAGGTCATATCAATGCGACCCGACTGGCTGAAGTTACATTTTAGATGCATATTTAAATCAGTTTGAATTTACATCTTGTGAAACTCGCCAGTCATGTCACAAAGATAAAATGACCATAGCTCCGTTTACTGGAAACAGGGAAAGAGTTAGTAAACTCTTGGGATTGATACATGATGATGTATGTAAGGTCTCCTGTCTACACATGCCAGGACCGGTTCTTTATACTTCATTACGTTCTCTGATGATCTCTCAAGATTCTGACATATGTTCCTGTTGAAACACAAGTCCGAACCTTTTGAGATATTCACAGAATATAAGTTAGAAGTAGAGAACCAATAACCGGGTATAAGTATTATGTCCTATGATAAGATCAGGGAGGAGAATACTTGTGCATGGAATTCCTGGACTATTCTAAAGGAGAATGAGATTCTCTCTCAGTGTTACTCCTCTGAATACACCACAGCACAACGGTGTATCGGGGTGGAGCAATCGCACAATATTAGATATGGTGTGCTCTATGATGAGTATTACTGAGTTACCTATTTCCTTTTTGGGTTATGCGCTTGAGAAGCTGCGTACCTATTGAATTGGGTTCAAATCAAATCAGTTGCTTACCATTTCATATGTGATATGGAAAGGGAAGAGCCCATATCTTAAGTTAGTTAAGATTTGGGGTTGTCTGGCCTATGTCAAAAGCAAAATCCGGACAAGATCGAGGTAAAGTCAGTTGTATAGAACTGGAAAGGTTCCAGCTATACAAAACTGCAGCCGATGATTTGACAGAACCAAAGAATTCAATAGTTCCCGACGAACCTCAGCCTCTCCGCCGATCTAGCAGGGTTCCTCACCTGCTTGAGAGATACTTCGGTTTCTCGATGACAGTGGGAGCAAGGATTGCATCATGAGATGATGACCCAACTAGATTCGAGCTGGCCATCAAGAGTAGGGACTCTGTAAGAATGGCTGGATGCTTAGCAATCTGAGATGGAATCCATATACACCAACAAAGTATGGACTTTGGTTGCGATATCTGAAGGGTTAAATCCCCATCAGGAGCAAGTATATCTTGAGAAGATTACTTGGTGTAGATGGACAAGTTGAGACTTTCAAAGCTAGACTTGTTAAAGGTTTTCGTCATCGACCAGGCACGAATAATGATGAAACCTTTTCCAGGGACTATGCTTAAGTCCATCCAGATCCTACTTACCACGGCTACATACCATGACTACGATATCTGGTGGTTGGGTGCCATGACTACTTTTCTAAATAATGATTTAGAAGAGAACGTCTATAAGAACACAGCCAGAGGGCTACGTAAACAGTGGGAGCAGCGGAAACGTGTGCAAGATGTTTTATGTGATGAAGCAGGCATCGCGGAGTTGGAATATCTGTTTTGATGAGTTAGTCAAACAATTTGACATCATCAAAATGGTAGATAAACCTTGTATATACAAAACGGTAGTAGAGAGTGAAGTGGTCATCCTCGTATTGTACGTGGACAACATACTCTTGATAGGAAAGGAATTTCCTATGCTACGATCGGTCGATCTCCTCTTATCACATAGATTCTCCATAAAGGATCAAAGTGATACCTCCTAAATCCTGGGATTTGGATCTATGAGATAGATTTAAATAGATTTTAGGATTCTCACTAGCTATAGTGAGATAGTATCAGTTGATCCTGGGGAGAATCACTGGAAGTGTTCCAGGGTGATAAAGTCGACTGAATGTCAGTCACAGGCATTGTCTTTACCCTCAGTAAAAAGACGGTATGTTGGAAGATTTCCAAGCTAGATACCGTGACAAACTAGAAGATAAAGGCTGGTAACATCGCTATTAAAGATACTACCAAAGAGGCAGTTTGGGTGTATATTGGTTCATAGGATGAACTAGGTTCCTACCATTGTATGACAATGGAACTGTGGCTTTGGCCTAGGAACCTTGGTCCCATCAGTGACCCAGACATAATCTGAGGCAGCATCACCTGATCATGGAGATAGTTGATCTCCAGGGTGATCGAGGTTAGGAGAGTAGACTCAGAGGACAACACGGCGGATACACTCACGAAGGCCTTTTCCCAAAGAGAGACTTTTAGGGGATGGTTGAGTATTAGATACTACAACTACTGCTACAGATGGCCCTAGTGCAAGTGGGAGATTGTTAGTTATATGTATGCCCTAGAGGCCATTACTGTACATTGGATGTATATTGTAGTGGATGCTGGGACATATATAGGTAGGACTTTCTTGCTCGACATGATAGTACGCTATCTGGTTGCTCTTTATCTTAACGTGTATACTTTCTGTCTCTCTGTTACATGTTGATAAAGCCCTTAGGATGTGTACTCGACTTTCAGGACTGTGATGCAGATCATACTAGTGGGGCCTGGATAGTCCATGAGTACATCCTTCAATGTTCCTAGTCGAGGGAATATCGAGACGGGGCATCGATATTCCAGAGTAGACTAGCGTATATCTTCTCGACCCATGCGATGGGCGATGGATGATCCCATATCCATTGGTGTTTGACATCAGAGATGGTATACGGGTCCTCAGTGAAGACTGGGTACACTGAACGGACTCGCCGAGAACTCCCAGATGGTATTATACCTCACGTCAGATGGCAGTTCTCTGGTGATACTGGTACAGCTTAGTCTGTTGACCCGAGATCGTCATAGAGTCTTGTGTGTCTCCCACTGTGCTTTGATTTCCACCCTACCACGGCTCTACTGAGTCGTGCAAACAGGTGGTTTTTGGGTACAGTCCCGATTCACATGGAGGCAATGAGCGATAGGAGGGGATTCGTCTCTCCCAGTATTGGGGGTTGATGTTGCGCTATGCTCGACTGGCCATAATAGGAAATCCCTGGCCAGGGTTGCAGTGACCTACTGGTAAGTGTTATCAGTAGTTTCACACATGTCATGGACTTCACGTCGGCATGACTTATCGAGCTACTGGGGTCTGACGTTTACCACCCATAGGCGAGATATGCGGCATATCAGACGAACAGACCGGACTGTACGGTAAGTGTTACTGGTTGGATTCACAGGAGTGTGAGCGGGCTTGCTCGTCGATCTTCTTATCGCTCAATACCCGGGTGGCCGTTACGTTTAGCAGACCGCTTGCGGCTTGTGGGTGTTTGATATGATCATCATCTGCTGCCGGCGTATTGACGAGTCTTTAGAGTCCTACACAGAGCTTTCCTAGCTCAAGCGAAACGAAATAGGAGCGCATATGAGATATGTGCAGGACCGAGAATAATACCAGTATATGATACTGTATTTGATTCTCGCGATTTGTAACATTGATCGGTTATATGCGATATAGCCGGGTTATCGGATCAAGTGTTAATTCGATAAGTTGTTACTACTGATATTAGTCGGTTATATGCGATATGACCGGATCGTTAAATCAAGTGTTTATTTAATGATTTAATGCATAATTATATATTTGATATATTACTTTGCATTAACTAGTATAGGTTCACTTAAATTGGATTTACTCACTTGTATTGCACATTGTATATGTGATATATTTTTTGGTGCACATGATTGTATCATGTTTGATGATACATTCTAGCTTGGTTTTGTGTAAAGTATTAAACCATGGTTAGTTAGTGGTTAGGGTATCATTTCTTTTACTTATTCATTTATCTATTTATTTATTTCATTTAGAAAAAGAAAAAGAAAAAAAGAAAAGAATGGTTGCTATTTTTGTTTTTATTTGAAGCTTCTTGAAGCTTTGAACAAGTCCACCATTCTTGTCTCTTCTCTAACCCTAACCACTCATCTAACCTTAGTTAAATCTCTACACTAAACCATGTTTGAAGTCATGATAAGTATTGATTTATTTATCAAATTAAATATAACTTATCGTATATTTATCTTCTTCTTCTTCTTCTTCTTCAAGAAGAAGCATGCCTCCATCAATGGCAACTAGCCAAAAACAAGTGAGAAATCCAATTCTAAAGTGAACCCACCACCTATTTCTTCATCCTCTACCTCTTGCCAAGTAGTATAGGGTGTTTCCTTCACAAGTTTTCTTGACTTGGTGAAGTTGGAGCTTGATCTAGCGATGCCTCGACGTAGATCATCTTCGGCATCGTCGTCGATGACCTAGCCCGGTTTTTCTCCGATGAAGCCGATGCTAGAGCCCAAGATCCGATTTGTACAGCAAGGAGACTTCATCGCGGAGCCATGGAGGTGGAGAACCGGATCTACAAAGGTTGTAGCCACTTTCCTTTAGCATTTAATTCGTTTACATGCTTGCATCGCCTCATTATCTAGTTAACGATCCGTATTAGGGTTTGTAGGCACTTGTAAAATTTTAATTGGCCATGTTTGATGCCTTGTGAGACTCCATGAGAGTGCCTAGGAACCCTACAGTCCAGTGTCTGGTTTTAATCATAAGCCGGACAACTCCCCGTACCTTAACATCGTTAAGATATGAACTGTTCTATATCCAATATAGAACCAGAGGCACTGATTTAATTGAACCAGATTCAAATCATGCAGCTGTCTCCAGTGCATGTCAACTAAATGTAAGAAGGCCGATCAGCGTTACTCAACTTAGGAATGCTTCTAATTATGAGTAACCTGAAAGAGAAGCAAGTTCTCTTAATCATTACTATCAACTGAATACCATACACAAGTATCTACATCTTCGATCACCTTGAAGAATCCCGATGCTTGCAACACCTGGTTCTCTACTTTATTCATATACCTATAACTTCTCAAAATTCGGACCCTGTGTTTGTACGAAACACCTGTCTAAAAACTAGAGAAGTCATAAGTAAACTGAATATAGTACGAGGACCAACCCCTTTGTCCTGATGGTCGCTGGACAACATACAATACTCTGTACAAGTCCTTTGAGTCTAATAACTCACTCCCTGTGTGTTGCAGGTCGAAAACTGTACTTATGGTTAAGAAGAATTACACCGCTGTTTAATGCTCCTTACCTAACCATCCACTGATATAGGTAAATGTCGTAGACATAATTTCAAAAAGGTATATCTCACTCTATGAAAATAGACGTACAGATATATCAATTTGAAATTGGTGCACAACTACGGATATTCAAAACTAAATATTTTCCATCCGGCAAACAACCCAGGTGACTTCCTCAAATATCACCGATTACAACGAATCCTGATATAATGAGGATAATCACCCAATTCCCAATAACTTACTCCCACTCATCATCTGTAAAACCCTACAGATGTAAGAATCATACCTGGTAAATACATACCCTGGAGTAAGGACTAATTGGGAAATCAGTTTTCCTTTAACAGTACACAGTGAAACTGAAACATTGAAATGTTTCGATGGGGTATCCCGGTATTCCTAGTAATGCCTCTTCCAGATTCACGACTGTAACCGTATAATTCTTTGCCACCTCTCCAAATCCCTTTATATGTCTTTAGTCATTACCTTCTGCACACCCCTTTAGGCCAAATGGTTTTCTTCCTTCCCCACCGTTCGGCACCAGCCTATGGTTTGGAAGAAGACTATCCAATAAGCATAATCGGTGTACTGTCCTAATCCTAGGAGCACTCGCAATGAGAGAAGGTGAAGATAAAAGACAACCGAATAAACCTTATTCCTATTTCTCCTGAACCAGAATCCATCCCCGAACTGGAACAAGTTCCTTTCGAGTTCGTATATAACCATACGATGGAGTATCCAATAAACTGTGGATCTTCTTAGTGATACGGAGTGTTCTGGAGAAATACAAAGGTGATTTAGGATAGGCGAATAAATACTTGGTTTGGTCGTGAATAGCAGTCGCAATTTACTTTGCCCTCTTACTAATCCCTTGATATGTCCTAACTTAATACCATCTGTACACCATCGTTAGGCTAATTGGTTTTCTTCATTCCCTACCGGTCGGCACCTGCCTATGGTTTGGAAGAAGACTATCCAATTTGCATAATTGGTGTACCGTCTCCTAAACCAAGGAGCACTCGCAACCTGAGAGAAGGTAAAAGGAAAAGACAACTGAATAGTCCTATCCGTTTCCTCCAGAACCGGAAACCATCCTCGAATAAATTCCTTCGAGTTCGTATATAACCATACGATGGTTTTGTCCAATGGAAGTGGACGTTTGTAGTAATACGGGGTGTCCTGGAGAAAAGGGTAAAAGTAGGAGTGGCAATGAGGTTTGCAACTCTGACAATCCAAAAGCCAATGTTAAAGAAGGTTCGGTTAATATTGGTCACTGAGTCATAGTCTCAGGGTCGGGTCAATGGTCGCTGCCGAAGAGAGAGAGAAAAGAAACACTCAGCGTGCACTCTAACCTAGATCATAATGGTTACCAATTTATCTAATCTGGAAACCTCCCACTGTACCGTCAAATTCTCCTCCAAACCTGAAAGAAGAATTAGTCGGGGTCACCCGAGGAGTAAACTAACTCATCAGTGGGAATCGCGATCCAACTATCATCGCATGATAATGTGACGAAATCCGCTCACATCATCACACTCCAGAAGGTATGCGCATATATGGCAAGTTTCAGTTTCTTTAGAAACTCCCGATGTGATTTTTGCCCCATGCTCTTATGACCTTGACTTTGGCCAACATATCATAAGTCACATTTCAAGTTCTACCCGTCATTCTCCAGGTTAATTTGAGCCCACCCGTACATACCCATGACTTTGGCCAAAATAGTAGTACGACTGCCCCAAACCAACGCATCTATCTATGCTGCATATGAATACCCAATAGCTACCAATCACTGTGCCTTGACTTTGGCCAACATACACAGCTTGAATACTATTGACTACCCATATGAAACGATGGAGGGCAATGAATGGTTTCTGGCAAAAACCTTTAATGTAATGAACTTGATATCGGTTAAGGAACTGGATAGCTTTTAAAAATATAGTGACGAAAACCTTTGCTAAAGAGGTCACTCCCGGTGAAGGGATCTCGGCTCTTTCCCCGTAGAATGAGGTGCAGGATATTCCAACTGAATACCACGATGCAAAGCAAAAGTAATCGGCTATAGTGAAGTTATTGCCCTGACGCAAACTTCTGTCCAAGGGGTCACTCCCGGTGAAGGGATCTCGGCCCTTGCCTCGTCGACTGAGGAGCAGGATATTCCAACTGAATACCACTGTGCAAAACAAAAGTGAACGTCCTTGCAATAACAGCTTTTTGAAAAAGTGTTCCAACAACATCAGATTAGGTTTGTTTTTAACTTTCATTGATCCGAATCAACGCAGTCCCATCAATTGATCACACCACAAAGAACGAAAATATATTGATGTACGTATATGCCATCCGCATTCGCCACTGGGTCCCGTCATTACCCGTTCGGTTAGCTAACTAATGACAGAGCGGGGACTGGACTAGCGCGGATGCAAAACATATACAACATCTACTAGTATATATATTAATATATAATTTTCGCTCAAGGCGTGATAAAATGCAACATCACAGAAATGTACAGCATCACAGAACAATACAGATATCTGGGATCCCCGGGTTTCACAGAGCCGCTACTGAAACCCGACGTTCCCCTGGTCGTGTGGATAGCCTGTGCAATGAAATCCTAGACCCCTACAGGCGCGGCAAGTTACTCGCCAAAACCTGAAGCGAGGCAGCCCCCTTCAGCAACGTGAATGGACCACCCAGCACTTCACGGAATCCGGTAACTTGGGCACCCCTCCTGGGTCAACCTATACCCCCTACGAGTGCGGCGAATAGCCCGTCGATTCTAGAGTGAAACCCCCTCCGTCTCAATGCCATGAGATGCAGTCCCGTTGCCCTCTAGAACCCGGCTATCCGTGCACCCCTCCTTGGGGTAATCCTAGTACAGAAAGTAAAATATACATACAACGGGTACATCGACCGCAACCTGGTCGTGCCCCAAAATAATAATACAATCAGGCAGTGACGCCAGTCCACATGTCGGACGCTCGCCCCGCAATATCAAATGTACATAATACAACAAAAACTATACTAGCATTGCATCCAGGCTATCCCCCACGACCGATCCGCAACATCACAGCATAACACAGAACATCAATGTGAAGGTCACATTCGCAAATCCGTCTAATCGGGCTATAGCTGTTAGACAGGATTTACCGATTAAGTGATATTCACGGTCGCAGATATAATGTAAATACTGTGAACTATTGTGTTTAAAATATCTGATCGATCAAAAATTACCAAGTGGGCCCCAAGCACTACTGTAGCACATAAAGAAATCTGGGCCCAAAAAATAACATTCCAGAAAACCTATTTTCCACTCAGGAGCATTCTGTAAAATTTTGGGGGCATGAACAGTGAACAATGCGGCGGAACCGCGGCCCAAGCATGGGTTTGGCCGAGGTTCCGCGGTGGTATAGTAAGTTCATGCTACCAAATTTTTTCAGTATGCTTATAATGCCCTGCACATCATTCTGAAACAACCTGAAAAATTTTTGGAGTCCAAAAAATTTCGACAGAAACTGATGCTAGGAAAAATACGGTTTTTGGAAAATCCGATCGATCGAAGTTCTAAACACTTTAGACCAAGCTAGACTATGTTAATGGCGAGGCTCTGATACCACTGTAAGTGCACGGCGGCACCCCGGTCGTCAATCAGACGCCGGAATGCGGAAGCGGTGATTTACTTTAACTTTTCAAACTGGCACCACCGCGCACTATAAAACCCGGATCGGGCCATTAAACTAGTCCTAGCTATCAAGAGAGGGGTAGAGAGATATACCGAGTGATCCGTGTCCTCCGGTCTTCTCGTCTTCGTCCCGATCTCCTAGCGGAATCTCCGGTCTCCACCTCGTCGCCGGAAGGGCACCACGTCGCCGGCTTCTTTTACGGGCTCCCACCTCTGATCCGAGGCAACTCGAGCACGAAGTTGGTGAGCCGACGTGCCCAAGGTTTGCTGTAGAATGTGTAGTGCTCATGTCTCATTTCGGGATTTATGGAAGTTGCCTTTTGAGATGGTGGAGGAATGAAGTTTTGGAGATGGAGCTAAATGGATTTTGTGCAATACAAAAGAACCAATTTCCCCACCAAAACTTTTGGGACAGCCCCTATCAACTTGTTATGGCCGGCCATGAGATCGGAGAGGAGAGAATGAGAGAGGGAGTAGGAAAAAGATAGCCAGAAGAATAATGCAAGTGAGAGGAATGGTCATCATGCAAGAATCATCATCACTAGCAAAACCAACACACCAAACCCACCATCATCACTCACAAAAGTCAAGTCATCATGGAGTCAAAACAAATCAATGGATGGTGCACCATCATGAAAACCATCATGATGCAACTATATGCAAAGAAAACCCTCCATAATGCTTATTTGCACAAATGCAAATAAGCCCTCCTACACCAAACTTCGGCCAATGAAAGATACAAAGAAATATGGCCGAAACGGAAAGCAAACTGGCAACTCCAGAAAACTGGTCCCGTAATAAATTACAGGAAAACCCCGATACTGTGTATACACACCCGCATTTGTATTCCAACCGAAATACAAATGCAATGAGACAAAATCTACACTGTACTATACTAGGATCCGGCTTAAACCAAAGCCGGCTAGTATTATCCGACCGATCCTGATCCGTGCTATACCGCACGTATCTGATCGAACCCTGCCATATCTCCATACGGCCTCTAGTACTAACCGTCCGATCCTGATCCGTACAATACCGCACGTATCTGATCGAACCCTGCCATATCTCCATACGGCCTCTACAGCGTTTCGCCCGAAAACTCGAGCAACTGCCTGTGGGGGACTCTAAAGACTCGTCAATACTATAGCTGTGGATTTAACCACTAGCACGTCAGAGGTATTAGCCATACGTGACGGGCCACCAGCTATTGACCGAAAGGGACGTCGATGAGCGAACTCATCCTGACACCCTACTGAGCCTGTCAGTGACAATATCCGTACAGTCCGGTCCGTTCGTCTATGAGCATCGCATGGCGGGCCTAGGGGGTTGGTAAAAGTCAGACCCCCAAAAGCGGTACAAGTCGTGTCAGAGATCAGCCCAGAACACCCTGAGATACTACTGGAATACCTACCAGTAAATCTCCATCCTTGGCCAAGGACTTTTCATGTTCTGGCTCTCCTAGACACAGCGCGACCTCACCCCCAATACCGGGAGAGACGAACCCCTGAAGATCCGCTCACTGCCTCCATGTGGCTCGGGACTGTACCCAACTAAAACCTGTTTGCACGTCTCCTTTGAGCGTGGTAGGGTAGTAATCAAAGTACAGTGGGAACTCACACGAGACACATGACGATCCCCAGGTCGATGAACTAACCTGTACACATGTCACCAGGGAACTGCTATCTAAAGTCAGGTATAAGACCAACTAGCATGTTCCCGGCGAGTCCTGTCCGGTGTACTCATAACCCAATGAGCACCTGTATACATCTTAAGTGAACCAACTGACACCAGTGGCTTGTGAGACCGGCCACCGCCCCTCGTCGGGGTCTCGACTGTATACACTAGTCTACTCTGGAGTATCGATGCCCTGTCTCGAAACTCCCACGACTAGGGGCCATTTAAGGATGTGCTTATAGAATTCCAGCTCTCACGTATATGATCGCCCCCATACTGCTGGCAGTCAAGCAAGAATCATAAGGGCTCTATCAACGTGTAATAGCGACCTGTCAGGTCACCTAAAGCAGTACACGATGATAAAGATAAACCAGATAGGTTACAATCATCTCGAGTGAGACTGTCCTACCGGGATAGGTCCTCCCTCAATCATTGCAATCACGTGCCTGTGATCCAATAATTGACTCTGAGGGCACTATCTCCAACAACATACAAATGAATTTTACATGAATGAAAAAGAAAAACTCTCATCTCACATAAAACCCCCGGCTATTCAGAACGTGACGATCTAATATAACATATCACAGAAACACATAACATCGCATGCCATCAACGTAAGTAAATATGCGCATCCCAATTGTCGTTGACATTTAGCAACGAAACCGGCGATAACACATATTACACTTACGGTCACAGAAAAGAGAGTGTAAAAATACAACAGTTGGAATCCGCAACCTCCTTAGATATCGCATGCCTAACAATTATAAACCCCGCATTTTAGTCTCTATATCGAAAACTCTTTTCAATATCAAGTCGGGCAATTCAACAAGATTCCCGACATCCTGATCGAATGCTCGTCGCAAACTTTAGTAGACGGTCGCACCCCCAGATGCCGTCGACGAAGTGCACTAAGGCGGAACACCGCTGCCGCGAGCACCCAAACGGATGCTTTTGGCTATGGGGTTCTCCTACAGTCCGATCGGGGCTATGGGGCGTAGCTGTCTATTAAGTTTACCCGGCGAGTATCCGCGTACGCTACGTGATTGCGACGGACTTTTGATCGCATCAAAATCCCGTGGCAACTAATCATTTGAGACTAAACTGCTATGTTTATAACATTCAAATTAGTTATCTCATAACTACTTGTAGATTCCAAATATTGTATCACATTCCAGATAAATAGACAATGTTAAATTTTCCGATCGAATAAACAAACACCCAAGTTTTCCCAAATAGTTCTCAACACTTGAAATTAATTTTAAAACATCCATCATATGCCACAGTATCAATGGTCCAGCCGTAGAAGGGTCAAGCCAATGCCTCACATGTGGCACGCCGTACTGCCACAAACCCTAAGGTTTAGAGGCAGTTCAAGACGGTCATATAATCGAGTTAAGGTTTGTTGTCTTATTGAGGGTCCACCGCGTTTACTTGCACGACTTAGAACGTTCTTAAACTACGGAAAAATCTAACTCTTGGAAATTTTCCGGCAGGGGAAAAAATGAGTTATTGATATCCGTTCGAACTTTTTAACACGTTCTAAAAATTACCCGGACAAAACTAAACAAAGTTAAATTATCTGATCGAATCAACGAGTCCCCAATACAACCCTATAAAACTCAACACTTGAGTGGAATTAAAAAATTCCCAGAAAAAAATGACAAGAAAGGACCTAAGAATAAATAAATGAAATATGAGGGACTAAGTCCAAATTTTGGCCGCGGAACCGCCGCCAAAACCTTGGTTATGCCGCGGTTCCGCGGTCAAGTGAGCGACTTAGTGGACCGTACTTCACAGTAATTCTTAGTTTTTCCTGATTGTTTTTCTGAGCATTTTTAATTCATAAAAAATCACATTTTAAAAAATTCTCCAGAGTGGGGTTCAAATTAGGGTTTTGATGTTCGATCGGACTTTAAATTTCGTCTAGACTTCGTCTAAATCTCCAATTAGGCTTTGATACCACTGTAAGGATGCTAGGCACACGCACAAGGGTCTACGAGGCATCAACCATGCCCGATTAAAATTTTAGCCTTGCCGAACAACCCAAAGCCGGATCTTTAAACTAGAGTTTATGCGAAACAAGTATATTAAACACTTTAACACTAAGTGAGAGGGATTACAACCTTTGTAGATCCGGTCCTTCACTTCTTTAGCTCCGTGTTGAGGTCCCTTCGCTGCGATCATCGTGTTCCGGACTCTCGAGAGGCTTCACGAAGAGAAAGATGCAGTCTTTCTTCCGATCTTCGATACAAAGATGATCTACCTTGAAGTTTCATTAACACAAGCTAACACTCACTAAATGAAGTGAACACTCTCATCTAAAGGGCAAGGATAGATGAGAATGATGAAGTAGGATTTTTGCTCTCATTTGTTTTCATATTCTTACTCATTTTCATCACAAAGCAAAAAGCTAGAAAGCTTTTGCTCAAAGGAAGAAGAAGGAAGAAGATGATGAATAATATCATTAGAAACCTTTTGTGATAAATAATGAAAGATAAATATGATGAATAATGCAACCATGTTTGAATAAACCTTTGTAGAGAATTAACCAAGGCTATGGTTTGGTTTAGGTTAAGAATGAGTCACTTGAAAATATCTTTGCACAAAACAAAACTAAACCTTCTAGAATCATCTAGAAAAACTTAACCCAAATCAAACCCTAACCATGTTTAACCTCCACTAATCATGTTGCATTAGTTATCATATCATGTTACAATATTATATATCACATATATAATATTTATTGTAACAAAATAAAATAATACAATTAACATATATCGCATATATATCAATGTATTACCCGAGTGAGAAAAAGAATCTTTTAGTGCGCTAATATTAGTTAATGTAATTTAATATATCATATATATTATTATACATTATATTATCGAATCAACACTTGATCCGACAATCCGGCAATATCGCATATAACCGACTAATATTTATCCTACCGATTCATCGAATCAACACTTGATCCGATGACCCGGCTGATATCAAATATCGCGAGAATAGAATACGGTATCTCATATCGCATTATCCTTGGTCCCGCACATATCACATACGTTCCCCTACTCCGTTTTGCCTAAGTAAGGAAGCCTCTGTGTAGGACTATAAAGAATCGTCAATATGTCGGCAGTAGGTGATGATCATACCAAACACCCACAAGCTGCAAGCGGTCAACTAAACGTAACAGCTACACAGGTATTGAGCGCTCAGAATATCAACAAGCAAGACTGTACATTCTCCTGTGAATCCAAACAGTAACACTCCCATACAGTCCGGTCTCATTGTCTGATATGTCGCATATCTCGCCTAGGGGTGGTAAACGTCAGACCCCAGTAGCTTGATAAGTCATGTCGATATAAGGACTATAACAGTTCGAGAAACTACTGATAACACTTACCAGTAGATCTCAGCAACCCTGGCCAGGGATTTCCGGTTATAGCCAATCGAACACAGCGCAACATCAACTCCCTATACCGGGAGAGACGAATCCCCTCCTATCGCTCATTGCCTCCATGTGATTCGGGACTGTACCCAAAAGACGCATTTTTGCATGCCCACTTGGACATGGTATGATGGAAATCAAAGCACAGTGGGAATCACACAAGACTCTATGACGATCTCGGGTCAACAGACTACTCTGTACCGGTGTCACCGGAGAACTGCCATCTGACGTGAGGTATAATACCATCTGGGAGTTCTCTGCGAGTCCGTCCAGTGTACCCAGTCTCTACTGAGCACCCGTACACCATCCTTGATGTCAAACACCGATGGATATGGGATCATCCATCGCCCATCATATGGGTCAAGATGCGTATATGCAAGTCTACTCTGGTATATTGATGCCCTGTCTCGATACACCCTCGACTAGGAACAGTTATAGGATGTACTCGTCGACTACCGTGGCCCCACTAGTATGATCTCATCATAGTCCCAGTAGTCGAGTACATATCCTAAGGGCTTTATCAACATGTAACATAGAAACAATCAGAGTACATGTTAAGAAAAAGTACAACCAGATAGCATACTATCATGTCGAGTAGGAAAGTCCTCCCTATATATGTCCAAGCATCCATTACATTATATATCGTATGTACAGTAATGGCCTCTAGGGCATACACATGACTAACAATCTCCCACTTGTACTAGGGCCATCTGTTGTGGTATTGCATACCCAACAATTAGTTGTGGTCGAAGTATCTCATACTGAACCATCCCATAAAAGTCTCTACTGGGAAAAAGGCCTTTGTGAGTGGATCCACGCTGTTGTCCTCTGTGTCTACTCTCCTAATCTCGATCTCCCTGGAGATCAACCATCTCCATGATCAGGTGATACTGTCTAAGAATTATATCTGGATTTTTGATGGGACGGGGGGTTCCTCGGCAAAAGCCACAACTCCATTGTCATACAATGGTAGGAACAAAGATCATCTCATGAACTTATATGTCCAGACTGCCTCTTTGGTAGCATCCTTGGTAACGATGTATCTTGCCTTTAATCGTCTAGTATGTCACGGTATCTAGCTTAGAACTCTTCCAACGTACCGTTCCTCCACTGAGGGTAAAGACAATGCCTGTGACTGACATTTAGTCGTCCTTATCACCCTGGAACCTTTCCAGTGATTCTCCTCAGGATCGATTGATACCATCTCACTACAACTAGTGAGTATCCTAACATCCAATTAGATCTATCTCATAGATCCAAAACCCAGGATTTATGAGGTATCACTTTGATCCTATATGGAGAGAGTCCTTGTGATAAGCGGAGATTGACCGAGCGTAGCATAGAAACTCCTTCCCTATCAAGAGTATGTCATCCACGTACTTTACAAGGATCAGCACCATACTCCCTACTACCTTTTTGTATATACAAGGTTCATCTACCATTTTGATGAAGTCAAACTCTTTGACTACTACATCAAAACAGACGTTCCAACTCCGTGATGCCTGCTTTATCGCATAAAACATCTTGGACACGTTTCCGCTGCTCCCACTGCCGACGAAGCCCTCTGGCTGTACTTATAGACGCTCTCTTGTAAAACATCTTTTAGAAAAGCTGTCATGACACCCAACCACCAGATATCGTAGTCATGGTATGTAGCTGTGGCAAGTTGGATCTGGATGGACTTAAGCATAGCTTTGAAAGTCTCAACTTTTCCATGTACACCAAGTAATCTTCTCAAGATATACTTGATACTGATGGGGATTTAACCCTTCAGATAAAGCAACCAAAGTCCATACTTTGTTGGTGTATAAGGATTCCATCTTAGATCACTAAGCATCCAGCCATTCTTACAGAGTCTCACTCCTGATGGCCTGTTCGAAACTAGTTGGGTCATCATCTCATGATGCAATCCTCACTCCCATTGTCATAGAGAAACCGAAGTATCTCTCAGGTGGGTGAGGAATCCTACTAGATCGGAGGAGAGGCTGAGGTTCGTTAGAAACTATTGAATCCTTTGGTTCTACCAAATTATCTGCTGTAGTTTGTATAGCTGGAACTCTTTCCAGTTCTACAGAACTGACTTTTCCTCGAGCTTGTCTGGATTATGCTTTTTAGACATAGGCTGGACAATCCCAAATCTTAACAAACTTAAGTTATGGGCTCTTCCCTTTCCATATCACATATGAAGTGGTAGGCAACTGATTTGATTTGAACCCTATTCAATATGTATGCAGCTTCTCAAGTGCATAACTCCCAAAAGGAAATAGGAAACTCAGTAGTATTCATCATAGAGCACACCATATAACATAGGGTGTTATTGCTCTACCCCGATATACCATCGTGCTATGGTGTATACGGAGGAGTAATGCTGAGAGAGAATCTCATTCTCCTTTAGAATAGTCCAGGAATTCCGTGCTCAAGTATTCTCCTCCCTGTTCTCATCAAAGGACATAATACTTATACCCGTTTTTGGTTCTCTACTTCTAACTTATATTCTGTGAATATCTCAAAAGGTTCGGACTTTTGTTTCAACAGGAACATATGTCTGAAGCTTGAGAGATAATCAGTGAATGTAATGAAGTACAAAAGACCGATCTTGGCATGTGTAGACAGGGGACCTTCATAAATCAGCATGTATCAATCCCAAGAGTTCACTAACACTTTCTCTGTTTCCAATAAACGGAGCTGTGGTCATCTTATCTCTATGACATGACTAGCAAATTTCATAAGATGTAAATTCAAACTAATTTAAATATGCATCTTTATGTAACTTCAGCTAGTCGGGTCGCATTGATATGACCTAGTCTACAATGCCTCAAGAAATATTCGTTCATTTCTGAACTCTTCCTCTTGTGTGTGTTCCGTATATTAAGAACTGTAGTTTGATTTAGAACGTCTATACTTTTAGATAACATACCTGAACCGATCAACTCTTGATATAGGAAATGTTCAAAACATTATCCAACAATACAAAATTATATCCTTTCTTTACTAATAAAGAGACGGATATGATGTTGTATATCAGGTTCGGTATCTAATAACATTCGTTCAGAATCAATGTATTCTGGTAATACAGGGCGATAGTGACCAACAGACTTGGCTGCAAGACTTGCACCATTTTCTGTCTCATGAAACTTATCGCCCGTTCTCAGTTCTCTACCTATCTGTAGCCCATGTAACAAATTACATATATGGGATCCTGATCCGGTATCAAATACCCAGGACGTAAAGGATACTGAGACACAGTTCTTGGTATTGAACACACCCGAAGAAGATGCATCAGTATGCACTTTCTTCGGTTGGGCGGCACGGGAATTCTGGTAATCCCGGAATTTCCTGCTCTATCTTGTTTCAATTATAAGTTGGAGCGGGACCAACGTTCCCCATCTCAGTATAACAAGCGGGTTCAGTCAATACATCCGTATTATTATCTTGATTAAGGAATGATACGGTCGCTACCTGGAGAGAGAGAGAAGAAAACACTCAGCGTATGCTCTTGCAAGATTAGATTGGTTATCTAATATATCTAATCAGGATGTCTCCCACTGTTTTAGTCAAATCTTCCTTCAAACCCTAAAAGGAAAGACTAGCCGGGATTAATTACACCCTACAAGTTCGCCAATCTTTCAGCCAGGCCAGTGTCGGTAGTTTGAGGGAGGTTCCCTGCGCTTTCGCACGGACCTAATTAAAGTAAACCTCGTTTTCCCAGGGGCGTAACCCCGTTAACACCTTTCTAGACACCTACTTGATCGGCTAATTGTAATGTGTAAAACACTCCCAGGAGTAACTCTTACGCGCAGCAGGTATCGGGATCCAACTATCTCATAGAAGGTATGCAATCTCATTGCAAATTTCAACACTTGAAATTCCCAATAATATTTTGCCCCTAGCATCCTATGACCTTGACGAATGCCAACAAACCATAGGCTACTAGTCAAGTTCAACCCGTCATTTCCCGATTGAATTAAACCCACCCGCACGACCCTTGACGAATACCAACAAAGTCGCACGACTACCCTAACTCAATCTGCATCATATGCATAAGCAAATAAGCATAAATAGCTACCGCACACTACGCCTTGACGAAAGCCAACAAACGCAGCACGAATACTATGAAGTACTTATCTGAAATGACGGAGGGCTACGACAAGTTTTGAAGAAAACCCTTTGCGTAATGAACTTGATATCGTCGTAGAATCGAGTGATTTTTAAATTGAGTGTTTTTTAGGCTTTTTCTAGTTTTGCTAAAGGGGTCACTCCCGGTGAAGGGATCGTCGGCCCTTTCCTCATCGAATAAGGTGTAGGGTATATCATATATACCACTATGCAAAGCAAGAACTATAGAAGCAATCAAAAGACAAACCGAGTTTGTAGCATCTGCTAGTTTCAGTAAAGAGGTCACTCCCGGTGAAGGGATCTCGGCTCTTTCCTTATCGAATAAGGTGCTGGATGTTCTGCAAGGAACACCGCTATGCAAAGCAAGAACTAGAGCTACCAGTTTTTAAACAAGTTTCTACAATATCTTTAGGTTCCTTTTATTTCATTAATCTCATTAATGAAGTCCCATTTTATTATTCTTCACAAGAATCACATTTGAAACGAAATCTGCAATATAACAAATATCTCATATATATAATATAAGCATTCGTATCAGCCAGTAATATGATCTCATCACAGAATATAGCAGCAGAAGAACATATATGAAATATTGGATATACTAGGATGTCCGTGTTTTCAATACGAGCCTGTATAAAACACGGATTCCACGGTCGCGATAAATAGCCAAACCCACATCCCTAGACCCCTACGAGAGCGGCAAGCAACACTGCCAATTCTAGTGTTAGGAGACCCGGTCTCGACTCCTCTAGATGGTCTTCCACTGGACCCTAGAACCCGGTTACTTGTGCTCCCCGCCTTGGGTCTACCTAATGCGGAAAAGTAAATAATATACAATGGTGACATCATCCTCAGCCCGGAAGAGCCCCAATAAAAGAATATTACATACAAATGAATTTTACATGAATGAAAAAGAAAAACTCTCATCTTGTTAGTGTTTATGCCCTAGAAGGCCATTACTGTATCATACTAGTTTGTATATTACTTAATGGAAGCTTAGGATATTCACATGTATATAACAGTCTTGCTAAACATGGTAGTATACTATTTGGTTTTTCTATCTTAATATGTGAGTGTACGTATTGATAGAGCTCTTAGGATCTTGCTTGTCTACCAGCGTTGTGATGGCAGTCACACTAGTGGGGGCAGGGTAGTCTACAAGCACATCCTTATTCAGGTCCCTGGTCATTGGATTATCGAGACAGAGCATCGATACTCCGGAGTAGACTGGTGTGTACGCTTCTCATCCCAGTTGGGGAGATGGTCTGTCCCACAGCCGTCAGTACGTCGTACTGGAGATAGTATGCAGGTGCTCGTTAGGTTACGGGTACACCGGACAGGACTCACAGGGAACTGTTGGTTGGTTTGATACCAGTCGTCAGTGAGCAGTTCCCAGGTGACATGAGTACAGCATAGTCCGCAGACTTGACACGGCTGCTTCGCCTCGAGTGTGTCCCACTGTTCTTAGATTGCTACCCTACCACGGCTCAAATGAGTCGTGCAAACAGGTAGCAGTTGGTTGCAGTCCCGAGCACTTGGAGGCAGAAGCGGTTAGACAGGATTCGTCCCTCCCGGTATTGGGAGTAGATATCGTGCTGTGTCAGAGAGCCATTACGCAAAGTCCCTGGCCAGGGCAAGCGAGATTTGCTGGTAGTTTCCAGTAGTTTCTCAGGGTGTAATGGGCTTCCCTCCGACACGACTTATACCGCTATTAGGGGACTGACGCTTGCCGCCCCCCTAGGCCCGATATGCGATAGTCTTGGACGAACGGACCGGACTGTATGGAGATTGTCACATCGGACTCAGTAGGAGTTCGGATGGGTTTACTCATCGGCCTTCTTATCGACAACTACCTGGGGACCGTTACGTACAGCTAGTGCCGCTTGCGGTCTGTGGTTAAACCCACTGCCAGCGTAGTAGTCGAGTCTCTAGAGTCCCACACAGAGAGTTTCCTACTCCAGGCGAAACGATATAGAGGTCGCATGGTTTTGCGACAAAGGGTTCGGACGCATACGTGCGTTTACGCGCGTACGACTTTCGGACAGTTTTTACCAGTCATCTTTGGTTTAAGCCAGTTACTGGTATCCGGTTATTGGATTTATACAGTCTAAAGTTTTTCCGTATTTTTTCGGATCGGAGGGGCGTTCTCGTAATTACTCGAGAAGCTTCTAGAAGGTGGTGACTAAGGAGGTTTAGGTGTCATTTGCATTAAATGAGTTTAGTGAGTCATGAGGGTGATTCATGCATATCATTAATGCATGATAAATGCTTAGTGAGTCATGACAATGAATCACCATTAGATATTTGTGAAGCATGCTTATTCATTATGTATTATTCTTTTTCTCATAAATAAGAATGCTTCATATTTATTATGATACATTACTATTCTCATCATAATTCATTCTCACCTTCTCTCTCCTCAAGCTCTCCCTCTTCAAAGACTAATCCTCCCTTCTCATGAGTTGAGTACAAGGGTTAGTAAGACTAATCAATCCATAACCATCACTCTATTTCATCCTAGCTTCTTTGATTAGCAATCCAAGAAGGTTAGTTGCCTCAAGTTTAGAGGTTTAGCTTGGAGTTTTGCTCTCGGGTGGATCGTCTACTACCTAGAGAAGGCCGAGGAGGACAAGGAGATCGTAAAGACGAAGGAGTTGGTTCATTAGGTATAATCCCTAAACACAGTAGTTTAGAAACACTTTGTGTTTGCTTATTTATAGTTTAGCTTCGATTCAAGCGGTTAGTCGATGTTCGTTCACTAAACAAGATCGTTTTTGAAAATTCCGCCTCCCCACAAGTTCTGGGGTGTAGTACATCGACTTACAGTGGTATCAGAGCCTCGCTAAACAATAAATAACTTTATTGCAAATTTGTACGAATTTCGAACGGAAAAACGAAGCCAGAAAACCCTAAAAATGTCAAGTTTCTGTCGAAATTTAAATGAAGTCCAAAAATTTTTCAGGTGAGCTCAGAAAGCTTGAAAAGGGTCCAGGAGAACACCCATGAAATTTGAGCCCATGAATCGGCTAAAGAGCCGCGGAAGCGCGGCGGATCCCACCGATCCGCCGCTGTTCCGCGGCCGAGTTGCCGAGTCATGGACTCATTTTTCATGTGTGGGTCCTCTCTAATATTTGGGGTTTTCTGGAATATTTTAATTTTGCTCAGGTTTCCAGTTTACAGAGCAGTTTTTGGAGCAATATTAAAGATGTTTAATCGATCGAAATTGTACAGTATTTGCATGTTGGATTATATCTGTGATTGATAAATGTGTTCGTAAACCTCCCCTAACTGCTAGTATGTCGGTTGGCAGGGGGTTGCACATTTCTGTAATGGTTATATCTGTTTGTGCATATGAACTGTATTGGACTGTTGTGGTGTATAGCCGGGGTTTAGCAATGGGTTATTATTTAATTCATTTGTTGTAAATGTAATTTGTTGTAATATTATTTTTGCGGGGCACATCCAGGTTGCGGTTGTAGCCACCGTTGTATTATTTCATTTTACTGTTTTTGCTCCTAGGACTGACCCAAGGTGGGGTACACAAACTGCCGGGCGGGTAGTTTGCCGTACCCGTAGGGGTCGAGGGTGGGGTAACGGCTATTCATCACAACTGTGTAATCTGTCTTTTCTTGCAGGCTCAAAGGAAATACAGATTGCTTGCAAATCCAATATTGTTTATCTGTGTTCTGGAATGTATATCATTGCGTCAGACGAATGTAAAATATCTATATATATGATAGCTATTTAGACGTCACTTATGTTTTACACCCGCGCTAGCCCAGCCCCCGCTCTGTCGTTAGTTAAGTAACCTAACGGGTAATGACGGGACCCCGTGGCGAATGCGGATGGCATAAGAGGACGTTGTATTTTCGTTGTTTTCTGCAATGATAGGTTAATGATGGGACGCATTATCTATAATGCAAAGAAAAACAAACCAAAGTTTAAATCGTTGGAACAATTTAAAAGAAACCACTCGGTTAATTTTAAAAACAGATATTTTTAAATGCGGAGCTTTAACCACTCCTTTTAAAAGCTATCAGGTTCCTTCGGTTATATCAAGTTCACTACGTTCACGGTTCGCCAAAACCATTCGTAGCCCTCCGTCATTTCTTATGGATAGTCAGTAGTATTCAAGCTGTGTTTGTTGGCTTTCGTCAAGACATAGTGTTTGGTAGCTGCCGGGTATTCATTTGTTACATAGATAGATGTGTTGGTTTGGGACAGTCGCATTACCTTGTTAGCTTTCGTCAAGGGTATATACGGGTGGGTTCAAATTAACAAGATAATGATGGGCAGAACTTGACATGTGACTTATGATTTGTTGGCTTTCGTCAAGGTCATAAGAGCATGAGGCAAAAACTTATATCGGGAATTTCTAGAGAAACTGAAATTTGCAAAGAGATGCATACCATTTGGAGTTTGATGAATGTTGGTAGGATTCCTTCAACATTATCATACGATGATATTTGGATCCCGATCCTACTGTGAGTATATGCTACTTATCAGGATATTCGTCACTTAACGATCAATGCTATAAACCAAGTAGGTGTCCAGAAAGGTGTCAGCGGGGTTACGCCCCCAGAGAAAAGAGGTTATTTAATTAAGGAACTTCGCGAAAGCGTCGGAAAACCTCCCTCGAAGTATCGATACTGGCCTGGCTGAACGGTTAAGCAAGTATTGTACGGTGAGAATAGTCCTGGCTAATTCTTCTTTTATGGTTTGAGGAAGGATTCGAGAAACAGTGGGAGCCATCCAGTTTAGATAAACTAAAAACCACTCTAAACTTGCAAGAGCATCATGCTAAAGAGTTTTCTTCTCTCTCTCCTAATTGCAGCGACCCTGAAAATGACTGGACTTAAGTTACTTTTAGAGAAAAATATACTGACAGTGCCAAACTATAAAGATTGGCTGCGGAATGTCAAAATGGCTTTGACCTATGACAAACTGGGGTACGTCCTCACCGCTACGGCACCTGCTGTCCCTGGTCCCAAATCCAGCAATGCGGATAAGGAAATCTGCAAAACCTGGGATTTATATTGCGCGAGAGCCAAGTGCATCGTGCTTGCCTCAATGAACAATGAACATCAGAGGAGGCACGAGGATATGTCCCTAGATGGCATATTTCTCCATACAAAGGAACTTTATGGAGAGCAATCTCGTATAGCAAGATACGAGACCTCTAAGAACTTGTTTCGAGCGAGGTTGGCTGTCGGGTCATCGGTAGGTGAACATGTCCTACAGATGATCGGCCATATTGAAGAGCTCGCAGACCTTGGGACGACTTTGGATAATGAGCTGTATACAGACCTTATTCTCCAGTCCCTTCCTCCCACCTACGCCCAATTTATCCTCAACTTCAACCTTCAGGGAAAAGAAGTTGAACTTGCGGAACTCCTGAACATGTTAAGGAGTGCAGAGGGCACCTTGCAGAAGGCAAGGGAAACACCCGCTATGTTTGTTAGCGGTGCATCTTCTTCCGGGTCCAAGGCTAGGGCCAAAGGAAGGAAGAAGAAGGCCGCACCCAAACCTAGAGGAGGTGTTAGTAAGGTGGGAAAGAAGGGAAAGAAAAAGTTTGCGGTATCGGTAGTGGGCCAGGATGAGTGCTTCCATTGTCACAGGAAAGGGCACTGGAAGAAGGATTGCAAGGCGTGGAACGCCAAGAACCAGGAACCGAAGCAAGCTGTGGCTTCGACTTCAGGTGTGTTTGTAATTGAGAATTGTCTGTCGATCAACTCTACTTCCTGGGTATTGGATACCGGATCAGGATCTCATATTTGCAATTCATTGCAGGCACTGAGAAACCGTAGAGTGCTGAAGGAAGGTGATATGACCCTAAAGGTTGCTAACGGAGCTAGCGTGGGAGCTGCGTCCGTCGGGGATTATCACCTAGGATTGACGAGTGGACATATTTTAGTTTTGCATAACTGTTATTTT
Organism: Agapanthus africanus; assembly: GCA_030015575.1. Taxonomy (NCBI): domain Eukaryota; kingdom Viridiplantae; phylum Streptophyta; class Magnoliopsida; order Asparagales; family Amaryllidaceae; genus Agapanthus; species Agapanthus africanus. The sequence continues at coordinate 7,706,736 of JASDDO010000029.1, read as the reverse complement.
GTACCAAGCTTAACGTGTAATATCATATTAGTTTCCTTGTTATCAAATAAAGGTTATGATTTCACGTTTGTAAGAGATGTTGTTAACATCCACCTTAATCATGGTTTGATTGGGTCCGGTACTCTAAATAACGGCATATATGTTTTAAACCAACTCCAAATTTTCAATGTCCAGAACACACTAAAAAGAAAGTCTCCAGATTTAAATAAAGCTTTCTTATGGCATTGTAGACTGGGTCACATCAATGAGAGAAGGTTGACTAAGTTGCATAGAGAAGGATATTTGGACTCGTTCGAATATCAAACTTATGACACTTGTCAATCCTGTCTCAAAGGAAAGATGACAAAGACTCCATTTACTGGACAAGGAGTAAGAGCGAGCGAGCTTTTAGGACTCATACACAGTGATGTATGCGGTCCAATGTCTACACATGCGAGAGGTGGTTTTTCCTATTTCATTACTTTCACGGATGATTACTCAAGATACGGATTCATTTATCTGATGAAACATAAATCCGAGGCTTTTGAGAAATTCCGAGAGTATAAGAATGAAGTAGAAAACCAAACCGGCAAAAGTATCAAGACACTTAGATCTGATCGAGGTGGTGAATACTTGAGTGCCGAGTTCCTTGGTTACCTAAAAGAGAAAGGAATTCTCTCTCAGCTTACTCCTCCATACACTCCACAGCATAACGGTGTATCGGAGAGACGGAATCGAACCCTATTGGATATGGTACGATCCATGATGAGTAATGCTGAGTTACTGCGATCTTTCTGGGGTTATGCACTAGAATCGGCGGCATATCTTTTGAACAAAGTTCCAACCAAAACTGTGCCTACCACACCATATCAGATATGGAGTGGGAAGAAACCCTGTCTTCAGTACCTGAAGACGTGGGGATGTCCAGCTTTTGTAAAAAAGCAGCATTCGGAAAAGCTCGAGGCACGCTCAGTAGAGTGTAAGTTTGTGGGATATCCAAAGAACTCTATGGGATATTACTTCTATTACGCAGAGGAACAAAAGGTTTTTGTTTCTCGTCATGCCCGCTTCTTAGAAACTGAATTTTTAGAAAATCAGAAGAGTGGGAGCGTAGTAGAACTGGAAGAAATTCCAGAACCATAAACTGCTACTGAAAGTTTGGTAGAACCGGAGGTTCAAGAAGAACAGAACATTCCCGCACCCCTCCGCAGGAGTAGTAGGCCGTCTCATCCGCCTGAGAGATACTACGGTTTTCTCATAGATGGGGATAGAGAGGATTGCATCATAGATGATGATGAACCTACTGACTTCCAGCAGGCCATCCAGAGCGGCGACTCGGTACGATGGCTAGATGCAATGCGGACCGAGATAGAGTCCATGTACACCAACAAAGTATGGACTTTGGACTTTGCTCCAGATAGGGTAAAACCCATAGGATGCAAATGGATCTTCAAGAAAAAGATTGGTGTAGATGGACAGGTGGAAACCTATAAGGCTAGACTTGTTGCAAAGGGTTTTCGTCAAAGACCTGGTTTGGACTATGACGAAACTTTTTCTCCAGTGGCTATGCTCAAATCCATTCGGGTCCTTCTTGCTATTGCTGCCTTCCATGATTATGAAATCTGGCAGATGGACGTAAAGACGGCTTTTCTGAATGGAAATTTAGAAGAGAGCGTCTATATGGATCAGCCAGAGGGTTTCAATCAGAGTGGGAGCAGCGGGAAAGTATGCAAGCTGCTTAAGTCCATTTATGGACTAAAGCAGGCATCGCGGAGTTGGAACATCTGTTTTGATGAGACAGTCAAAGAATATGACTTTGTCAAAAATCCAGATGAACCGTGCATATATAGTAAAGTTGTAGCTAGAAGTGTCGTATTCCTCGTCTTGTACATGGATGACATTATATTGATAGGAAATGATATTCCTATGCTACAATCTGTCAAAGGATTCTTGTCACACAGGTTCTCCATGAAAGACCTGGGTGATGCCTCGTACATTCTGGGGATCCGGATCTATCGTGATAGATCCAAGAGGATGTTGGGACTTTCGCAGTCCAGGTATATCGACACTGTACTGAAAAGATTCAGTATGGAAGATTCTAAGCGCGGTAACCTACCGGCTTGTCACGGAATCACCCTCTCTAAAGAGATGTCTCCCAAGACTGATTTGGAAAGGGAACGCATGTCTATTATACCCTACGCTTCTGCGGTAGGCTCTATAATGTATGCGATGTTGTGTACCAGACCAGATGTTGCTTACGCACTGAGCGTGGTAAGCCGGTATCAGTCAGACCCAGGGGAGAAACACTGGATAGCAGTAAAGAATATTCTCAAGTACCTGAGGAGGACTAAGGAGATGTTCTTGGTTTACGGCGGAAAAGACCTCAGGTTGGAGGCCTTTGCTGATTCCGGCTTCCAGAGTGATAAGGACGATTCCAAGTCCATGTCGGGATATGTCTTTACCCTCAATGGAGGGGCGGTGTGCTGGAAGAGCTCCAAGCAGGACACCGTTGCTGACTCGACGATGGAAGCGGAGTATATAGCTGCTTGCGATGCCGCAAAAGAAGCAGTCTGGATGAAGAAGTTCCTAACAGAACTTCAGGTGGTTCCTACCATAGTTGATCCAATACCTCTGTATTGCGACAACAACGGAGCTATAGCTTTAGTGAAGGAACCAAGGTCCCATCAGAAGTCCAGACACATCTTAAGGCGGTATCACCTGATCAGGGAGATCATTGATCGTCAGGAGATCGAGGTTCGGAGAGTTGCTTCAGAAGAGAACATTGCTGATCCATTCACGAAGGCCCTACCTCAGATTCAGTTCGAGAGGCTACTCGAGATCATCGGTCTACGATATGCCAGTACATGGCCCTAGTGCAAGTGGGAGATTGTTAGTGTTTATGCCCTAGAAGGCCATTACTGTATCATACTAGTTTGTATATTACTTAATGGAAGCTTGGGATATTCACATGTATATAACAGTCTTGCTAAACATGGTAGTATGCTACTTGGTTTTTCTATCTTAATATGTGAGTGTACGTATTGATAGAGCTCTTAGGATCTTGCTTGTCTACCAGCGTTGTGATGGCAGTCACATTAGTGGGGGCTGGGTAGTCTACAAGCACATCCTTATTCAGGTCCCTGGTCGTTGGATTATCGAGATAGAGCATCGATACTCCGGAGTAGACTGGTGTGTACGCTTCTCATCCCAGTTGGGAAGATGGTCTGTCCCACAGCCGTCAGTACGTCGTACTGGAGATAGTATGCAGGTGCTCGTTAGGTTACGGGTACACCGGATAGGACTCACAGGGAACTGTTGGTTGGTTTGATACCAGTCGTCAGTGAGCAGTTCCCAGGTGACATGAGTACAGCATAGTACGCAGACTTGACACTGCTGCTTCGCCTCAAGTGTGTCCCACTGTTCTTAGATTGCTACCCTACCACGGCTCAAATGAGTCGTGCAAACAGGTAGCAGTTGGGTGCAGTCCCGAGCACTTGGAGGCAGTAGCGGTTAGACAGGATTCGTCCCTCCCGGTATTGGGAGTAGATATCATGCTGTGTCAGAGAGCCATTACGCAAAGTCCCTGGCCAGGGCAAGCGAGATTTGCTGGTAGGTTCCAGTAGTTTCTCAGGGTGTAATGGGCTTCCCTCCGACATGACTTATACCGCTATTAGGGGACAGACGCTTGCCGCCCCCTAGGCCCGATATGCGATAGTCTTGGACGAACGGACCGGACTGTATGGAGATTGTCACATCAGACTCAGTAGGAGTTCGGATGGGTTTACTCATCGGCCTTCTTATCGACAACTACCTGGGGACCGTTACGTACAGCTAGTGCCGCTTGCGGTCTGTGGTTAAACCCACTGCCAGCGTAGTAGTCGAGTCTCTAGAGTCCCACACAGAGAGTTTACTACTCCAGGCGAAACGATATAGAGGTCGCATGGTTTTGCGACAAAGGGTTCGGACGCATATGTGCGTTTACACGCGTACGACTTTCGGACAGTTTTTACCAGTCGGCTTTGGTTTAAGCCAGTTACTGGTATCCGGTTATTGGATTTATACAGTCTAAAGTTTTTCCGTATTTTTTCGGATCGGAGGGGCGTTCTCGTAATTACTCGAGAAGCTTCTAGAAGGTGGTGACTAAGGAGGTTTAGGTGTCATTTGCATTAAATGAGTTTAGTGAGTCATGAGGGTGATTCATGCATATCATTAATGCATGATAAATGCTTAGTGAGTCATGAAAATGAATCACCATTAGATATTTGTGAAGCATGCTTATTCATTATGTATTATTCTTTTTCTCATAAATAAGAATGCTTCATATTTATTATGATACATTACTATTCTCATCATAATTCATTCTCACCTTCTCTCTCCTCAAGCTCTCCCTCTTCAAAGACTAATCCTCCCTTCTCATGAGTTGAGTACAAGGGTTAGTAAGACTAATCAATCCATAACCATCACTCTATTTCATCCTAGCTTCTTTGATTAGCAATCCAAGAAGGTTAGTTTCCTCAAGTTTAGAGGTTTAGCTTGGAGTTTTGCTCTCGGGTGGATCGTCTACTACCTAGAGAAGGCCGAGGAGGACAAGGAGATCGTAAAGACGAAGGAGTTGGTTCATTAGGTATAATCCCTAAACACAGTAGTTTAGAAACACTTTGTGTTTGCTTATTTATAATTTAGCTTCGATTCAAGCGGTTAGTCGATGTTCGTTCACTAAACAAGATCGTTTTTGAAAATTCCGCCTCCCCACAAGTTCTGGGGTGTAGTACATCGACTTACACATCTCACATAAAACCCCCGGTTATTCAGAACGCGACGATCCAATATAATATATCACAGCAACACATAACATCACTTGTCATCAACGTAAGAAAATAGGCGCATCCCAATTGTCGTTGACATATAGCAACGAATCCGGCGATAGCACATATTACACTTACGGTCACAGAAAAGAAAGTGTAAAACTACAACAGTTGTAATCCGCAACCTCCTTAGACATCGCATGCCTAACAATTATAAACCCCGCATTTTAGTCTCTATATCGAAAACTCTTTTCAATATCAAGTCGGGCAATTCAACAAGATTCCCGACATTCTGATCGAATGCTCGTCGCAAACTTTAGTAGACGGTCGCACCCCCAGATGCCGTCGATGAAGTGCACTAAGGCGGAACACCGCTGCCGCGAGCACCCAAACGGAGGCTTTTGGCTACGGGGTTCTCCTACAGTCACTTGGTCGGGGCTATGGGGCGTGGCTGTCTATTAAGTTTACCCGACGAGTATCCGCGTACACTACGTGATTGCGACGGGCTTTTGATCGCATCAAAATCCCGTGGCAACCGATCATCTGAGACTAAACTGCTATGTTTATAACATTCAAATTAGTTATCTCATAATTACTTGTGGATTCCAAATATTGTATCACATTCCAGATAAATAGACAATGTTAAATTTTCCGATCGAATAAACAAACACCCAAGTTTTCCCAAATAGTTCTCAACACTAGAAATTAGTTTTAAAACATCCATCACATGCCACAGTATCAATGGTCCTGCCATAGAAGGGTCAAGCCAACGCCTCACATGTGGCACGTCGTACTGCCACAAACCCTAAGGTTTAGGGGCAGTTCAAGACGGTCACATAATCGAGTTAAGGTTTGTTGTCTTCTAGAGGGTCTACCGCGTTACTTGCATGACTTAGAACGTTCTTAAACTACGGAAAAATCCAACTCTTGGAACTTTTCCGGCAGGGGAAAAAATGAGTTATTGATATCCGTTCGAACTTTTTAACACGTTCTAAAAATTACCCGGACAAAACGAAACAAAGTTAAATTATATGATCGAATCAACGAGTCCCCAATACAACCCTATAAAACTCAACACTTGAGTGGAATTAAAAAATTCCCAGAAAAAACCACAAGAAAGGACCTAAGAATAAATATATGAAATATGAGGGACTAAGTCTAAATTTTGGCCGCGGAACCGCCGCCAAACCCTTGGTTTGGCCGCGGTTCCACGGTCAAGTGAGCGACTTAGTGGACCGTACTTCACAGTAATTCTTATTTTTTCCTGCTTGTTTTTCCGAGTATTTTTAATTCATAAAAAATCACATTTTTGAAAAATATCCAGAGAGGGGTTCAAATTAGGGTTTCGATGTTCGATCGGACTTTAAACATCGTCTAGATTTCGTCTAAAGCTCTAATTAGGCTCTGATACCACTGTAGGGATGCTAGGCACACGCACAAGGGTCTATGAGGCATCAACCATCCCCGATTAAAATTTTAGCCGTGCTGAACAACCCAAAGCCGGATCTTTAAACTAGAGTTTATGCGAAACAAGTATGTTAAACACTTTAACACTAAGTGAGAGGGATTACAACCTTTGTAGATCCGGTCCTTCACTTCTTAAGCTCCGTGTTAAGGTCCCTTCGCTGCGATCATCGTGTTCCGGACTCTCGAGAGGCTTCACGAAAAGAAAGATGCAGTCTTGCTTCCGATCTTCGAGACAAAGATGATCTACCTTGAATTTTCATTAACACAAGCTAACACACACTAAATGAAGTGAACACTCTCATCTAAAGGGCAAGGATAGATGAGAATGATGAAGTAGGATTTTTGCTCTCATTTGTTTTCATATTCTCACTCATTTTCATCACAAAGCAAAAAGCTAGAAAGCTTTTGCTCAAAGGAAGAAGAAGGAAGAAGATGATGAATAATATCATTAGAAACCTTTTATGATGAATAATGAAAGATAAATTTGATGAATAATGCAACCATGGTTGAATAAACCTTTGTAGAGAATTAACCAAGGCTAGGGTTTGGGTTAGGTTAAGAATGAGTCACTTGAATATATCATTGCACAAAACTAAACTAAACCTTCTAGAATCATCTAGAAAAACTTAACCCAAATTAAACCCTAACCATGTTTAATCTCCACTAATCATGTTGCATTAGTTATCATATCATGTTACAATATTATATATCACATATATAATATTTATTGTAACAAAATAAAATAATACAATTAACATATATCGCATATATATCAATGTTTTACCCGAGTGAGAAAAAGAATCTTTTAGTGAGCTAATATTAGTTAATATAATTTAATATATCATATATATTATTGTACATTAAATTATCGAATCAACACTTGATCCGACAATCCGGCTATATCGCATATAACACTCCCGTACATTCCGGTCTCGTCGTCTGATATGTCGCATTTCTCGCCTAGGGGTAGTAATTGTTGGATATAGTGCCCTCAAAGTCAATTATTGGATCGCAGGTACGTGATTGCAATGATTGAGGAGGACCTATACCGGTAGCACAGTCTTCCTCGATATGATAGTATGCTATCTGGTTTGCCTTTATCAGTCGTGTATAGGTTCAGGTGACTGATCACGATTGCACGTTGATAGAGCCCTTAGGATCTTGCTTGACTACCAACAGTATGAGGGTGATCATTTACGTGAGAGTTGGGTAGTCTATAAGCACATCCTTAATAGTGGTCCCTAGTCGTGGGACTTTCGAGACAGGGCATCGATACTCCGGAGTAGACTAGTGTATACAGTCGAGACCCCGACGAGGGGCGGTGGCCGGTCTCACAAGCCACTGGTGTCAGTTGGATCACCTAAGAAGTATACAGGTGCTCATTAGGTTATGAGTACACCGGACAGGACTCGCCGGGAATCTGCTAGTTGGTATTATACCTATCGTCAGATAGCAGTTCCCTGGTGACATATGTACAAGTTAGTTCATCGACCTGAGGTCGTCATTTGTCTCTTGTGAGTTCCCACTTTGCTTTGATTTCTACCCTACCACGGCTCAAAGGAGTCGTGCAAACAGGTAGTTTTTGCGTACGGTCCCGAGCCACATGGAGGCACGTGAGCGGATCGGAAGGGGATTCGTCTCTCCCGGGATTGGGGGTGGAGATCGTGCTGTGTCTAGGAAAGCCATTACACCAAGTCCTAGGGCAAGGCAGATGAGAATTACTGGTAGGTACTCTGGTAGTTTCTCAGGGTGTTCAGGGCTTGTCTCCGACACGACTTATACCGCTATTGGGGGTCTGACGTTACTAGCCCCCTAGGCCGGCTATGCGATACTCATAGACGAACAGACCGGACTGTATATACATTGTCACTGTTAGGTTTAGTAGGATTTCTGGATGAGTTCGCTCATCGGCCTCCCTTGAGGTCAGTCCATGGGCAGCCATTACGCACAGCTAGTGCCGCTGACGGCTTGTGGTTAAACCCACTGCCAGGGTGCTGATGAGTCATTAGAGTCCCCCACAGATAGTTTCCCAAGTTCGGGCGAAACGTTGTTGACGCTGTATGGTTTAATGGCAGGGTTCGGAAAATCCATATGCGTTTACGCACGTGTTATATTTCGGACAGATAATACTGGTGGGCTTTGGTTTAAGCCGAATCCGAGTATTATATTGAGTAGATATAATATCTTTGTCCCAGTTGTATTTGTATTCGGTCGTAATACAAATGCGGGTATATTTATACAGTTACGGGGTTATCCTGAACTTCGTTTCAGGATCACTTTTTGGAAGTTGCCAGTTTTCAGTTTTCTATCACCCGTATTAAACATTCGGTTTAATGCGGATTTATCTTTTCTTCTTTTGGGTGAGTCATGAGATGAGTCAAGAGTGTGGAAGGTTCTAGAAGAGGTGACTAGGTTAGTGACTCATTGTTTGCTTTAATGAGTTGATGAGGTGTATTAGTGACTCATTCTTTTGCATTAATGATTCTTGTTCTTGCTAAGATCTTTTGTGAGAAGCTTTGCTTGTGGTCACCCCCTTTTGCTCCTACACTCACCCCCCACCTCTATATGGCAGGCCTCTCCCCTCCTCTTCTCTCACTCACTTGGTAGAAAAAAGATATGGTTGTTGATTAAAATTTTATGTGATTTGGTTCATGAAATTTCATAGCTCATTTCTCATTTCATATTATTTCAAATGGCAACTTCGTTTACCGTTCGTCCATGGCTTTGGACAAAGCGAGACAAAGTGTTCTACTCATTCTCTACATCAATCTTGGTCATCTCTTTTAGCAAACTTGATGACCGAGTTGCCTCGGGTCAGAGATGAGAGCCCGTTTAAAGATCCGATGACGTGGTGCCACCTGGACGAGGAGATCGGAGATCGACGAGATCGGAGCAGCCGCAAAAGAGCATGGGATGATGGTTAAAGAACGAAGGACTCGGATCGTTCGGTATAACCTTTCTACCCTATTTGTAGTTTGTTAGTTTAGCGTTAATGGCAGATCCGGGTTATAGTATGCGATAGCGCCAGTTATAAAAGTTTTTGTTCCGCATTTGGCGTCTGAAAGACGGCCGGGGCGCTACCGTAGACTTACATGGCATCAGAGCCTTGCCATTAAGCTTTACTAACTTGTGCTAACGCGTTTAAAATATCGATCTAACGGATTTTAGAAAACCGCAAATTTCATGTGTAAAGTTTCTGTCGATTTTAAAACAGGTCTAAAAATCATTTTGAGCATCTCAGAAAATCGAGCAGGCTTTTTAAAGAACACTGAAGAAAAACGACAAAGTGAATCGACCGTACGACCGCGAAAACGCGGTCAAAGCATGGCTTTGACCGCGGAACCGCGGTCGTTTTTGTCAATCACTTGATCATTTTTCTTCTGGGCTTCTACTTGGAAAATTTTGGTTCTGGAATTGTTCTTTTGGGCCCAGATTTTGTTACTGTACAGCAAATGTACATGGGGCCCACTTCAGGAAATTAAGTCGATCGAAATTTAAACGTGTCAATTTACAGTACTTGCATTATATCTCCGACCGTGAATGTCATTCGAGTTGTAAACCGCGTCTAATTGCTATAGTCCTTTTAGACGGGTTTGCGAACGTGACATTCGCGTTGATGTTCTGTGTTGTGTTGTTGCGGATTTGTCGTGGTGGATAGCAGTGTGCAATGGTAGTGCAGTTTGGATTTATTTATACATTTGATATTGCGGGACGAGCGTCCAACATGTGGACTGTCGTCACTTCCTGTTTGTATAATATTCTTTTGGGGCACGACCGGGTTGAAGTCGATGTACCCGTTATACATATTTTTCTTTTATGTACTAGGTTTTACCCCACGACGGATTGCACGGATAGCCGGGTTCTGGAGGGCAACGAGTCCGCATCTCATGGCTTTGAGAGGCAGAGGGGCCTCACTCTAGAATTGGCAGACTATTCGCCGCACTCGTAGGGGGTACAGGTTGACCCAAAGAGCGGTGCTCATGTTACCGGATTCCGTGAAGTGCAGGGTGGTCCATTCACTTTGCTGTAGGGGCTGCCTTTCTTCAGGTTTTGGCGGGTAACTTGCCACACCTGTAAGGGTCTAGGTTTCATTGCACAGGCTATCCACACGATCAGGGGAATGTCGGGTTTCAGCAGCGGCTCTGTGAAACTCGGAGATCCCAGATTATCTGTATTGTTCTGTGATGCCTATTATTTTTCTGTAATGTTGCATATTATCACGCCTGGAGCGATTATTGTATATTGGTATATATACTAGTAGATGTTGTATATGTTTTACAGCCACGCTAGTTCAGTCCCCGCTCTGTCGTTAGTTAAGTAACCTAACGGGTGATGACGGGACCCAGAGACGAATGCGGATGGCATATACGTACATTTTATTTTCGTTCTTTTCTGGTGTAATTAATTGATAGGACTGCGTTGATTCTGATCAATGCAAAGGAAAACAAACCTGTTTTGGATGTTGTTGGAACAAATTTAAAAAGTGTTATTACAAAGATGTTTCCTTTTGTTTTGCATAGCGGTATTCGGTTGGAATATCCTGCACCTCATTCGACGAGGCAAGGGCCGATATCCCTTCACCGGGAATGACCCCTTGGGCAGAAGTTTGCATCAGGGTAATAACTTCACTATAGTTGATTACAAGTTGCTTTGCATCGCGGTATTCAGTGGAATATCCTGCACCTCATTCCACGAGGAAAGAGCCGAGATCCCTTCACCGGGAGTGACCTCTTTAGCAAAGGTTTTCACCACTATATTTTTATAAAAAGCTATCAGGTTCCTTCAACGAGATCAAGTTCATTACGTTAAAGGTTTTTTGCCAAAAACCAGCCGTAGCCCTCCGTCGTGTCTTATGGATGGTCAGTAGTATTCAAGCTTTGTTTGTTGGCCTTCGTCAAGGCATAGTGTTTGGTAGCTGCTGGGGTATTCATTTGTTGCATAGATAGATGTGTTGGTTTGGGACAGTCATATTACCTTGTTGGCTTTCGTCAAGGGTATGTACGGGTGGGTTCAAATTGACAAGAATATGACGGGTAGAACTTGACATGTGACTTATGATTTGTTGGCTTTCGTCAAGGTCATAAGAACATGGGGTAAAAATCATATCGGGAGTTTCTAAAGAAACTGAAACTTGTCAGGCATGCGCATACCTTCTGGAGTGTGATAATGTGAGTGGATTCCGTCACGTTATCATGCGATGAGAGTTGGATCCTGATTCCCACTGATGCGTTGGTTTACTCTTCGGGTGATCCCGATTGATTCTTCTTTTAGGTTTGGAGGAGAATTTGATAGTACAGTAGGAGGTTTCCGGATTAGATAAAGTGTTAATCATTCTGATCTAGGTTAGAGTGCACGCAGAGTGTTTCTTTTCTCTCTCTCTTTGGCAGCGACCTTTGACCGACCTTAGACTATGACTCAGTGACCAAGTTGACCGAACCTTCTTAAAATACTGGCTTTTGGATTGTCTATGTTGCATAAGTCATTGCCACTCCTTCTTTTACCCTTTGCATTTCTCAGAACACCCCGTATTATTACGGACATCCACTTCCATTTGATAGATCCATCGTATGGTTATACACGAACTCGAAGGGACTTCTTCGAGGATGGATCCAGGTTCAGGAGAAATAGAATTGGTTTATTCAGTTCTCTTTTATTATCACCTTCTCTCAGGTTGTGAGGGCTCCTTGGTTTAGGAGAGTACACCTATTACGCTTATTGGATAGTCTTCTTCCAAACCATAGGCAGGTGCCGAAAGGTAGGGAATGAAGAAAACCAATTATCCTAAGTAGGGTGTACAGAAGGTAATATGTACAGACAAAATAAAGGGATTAGAAAGAGGGCAAAGTAAATTGCGACTGTTATCATTCACGACCAAACCACGTACTTCATCGCCACTCCTATTTCACCTTTAAAAAAATAAGGTATTATTCAGTTGCCTTTTATCATCACCTTCTCTCAAGATGTGAGTACTCCTAGGTTGAGGAGGGTACACCTATTATACTTACTGGATAGTCTTCTTCCAAACCATAGGCTGGTGCCGAATGGTAGGGAAGGAAGAAAACCATTTAGCCTAACGATGGTGTATAGAAGGTAACGACTAAAGACAAATAAAGGGATTTGGAGAGATGGCAAAGAAATATATGGTTAAAGCCATGAATTAGATTATGGAAGAGGCATTACTAGGAATACCAGGATACCCCTACGAAACATTTTCATGTTTCAGTGCATTGTTAAAGGAAAACTGTTTTCCCGATTAGATACTTACTCCAGGGTATGAATTTTCCAGGTATGATTCTCACATCTGTATGGTTTTACAGATGATGAGTGGGAGAAAGTTATTGGGAATTAGGTGATCATCCTCATTATATCGGAATTCGTTGTAATTGGTGATATTTGAGGAAGTCACCTGGGTTATTGCCGGCAGGCATGTATTTGGTTTTGGGTATCCGTTGTTGTGCACCAATTTCAAAATGATATATCTGTACGTTTATTTTTATAAAGTGAGATATATCTTTTTGATATTATGTCGATGAAATTTACCTATATCAGTTGGCGATTGGGTAAGGAGCATTGAACAACGGAGTAGTTCTTAACCATAAGTACAGTTTTCAACCTATGACGCACAGGTTTTGAGTTATTCAACTCAACGGACTTATACAGAGTATTGTATGTTGTCCAGTGTCTATCAGGACAAAGGGGTTGTTCCTCGTACTATGTTCTGTTTACTTATGACTTCTCTAGTTTTTAGACAAGTGTTTCGTACAAATACAAGGTCTAAGTTTTAAGAAGTTGTGGGTATAAGAATAAAGTAGAGAACCAGATGTCGCAAGTATCGGGATTCTTCAAAGTGATCGAAGATGTAGATACTTGTGATTGGTATTCAAATGATAGTGATGGTTTTGAGAAACTTGTTTCTCTTTCGGGTTACTCATAATTGGATGTATTCCTAAGTTGAGTAATGCTGATTAGCCTCTCTCCATTAAGTTGATATGCACTGGGGACAGCTGCATGTTTTGAATCTGGTTCCAATTAAATCAGTGCCAAAGTTTCTATATTGGATATAGAATGGTTCATATCTTAACGATGTTAAGGTACGGGGAGTTGTCCGGCTTATGCTTAAAACCAGACTCTGGATAACTCAGGGCACGTTTCTGTAATGGCAGTTTGTGGGTTGACCTGGGCTATGTCGAGGGTTGACTTTCTACCATTTGGAAGATCAATAGTGATATTGTTCTTGACTCGCCACATTTTTAGTAAAATGGATTTTTTCAGAAAACAGTAGTGGGAGTATGGTAGAACTAGAAGTGATTCCAGAACCGCAAACGATTACGGAAAATTTAATAGGACCTAAAGATTTAATCAGGTTTGACATTCCAATAGCCACTCCGCAGATATGGTGGGTAACCTCAGACACCCAAGAGGTACTCCGGTATCCTCGAGGACGGTGACAGGGAGGTTCTTATCTATCCAAACTTGACACTACTGTTGTTCCAGACTATGAGACCCGGCAGGAGGTTAAGTATAGCGTCGTTCTAAACTAGCTTTAGAAGTGCACGTATATATTATTCTGTCAGAGGATTGTTGTGGTCAGTGGGAGAAGCGGAAGCATAGTGGGCAAGTAGCTTAAGTCTATTTATAGACTAGAGCAGTTATAGCGGAGATAGATCATCTAATTTTGATTTGACAGTCATAGGTTTGACTTCATCAGAATAGAGGATGGATCTGTTAAGAAGGTAGTAGGGTGTGATGTCCTGGTATTTGGATGACATGCACAGAGTAGGAAGTAAAATTCCTATACTACGATCGGTTGTACTGTGGTCGTCACACAGTTGTTTCTCCAGACAGGATATGGATATAATATCAGACATTCTGGTTTCTAGATCTATGGTTTTAGATCTGGATTTGGGTAGTTTCCCAATGTCGGTACTTTGACAGTATTCTAATGGTTTTTAGAATAGTTGACTCCTGGCATGGTGGTGTACCTGCAGGTGATGGAGTCACCCTCTCTAAAGGTGTCTTATAGACAAAAGGGGAGAGGGAAGTGCATGATTGGCAGATCACTTTCTTAGGCAATTGAGTCAATCGTGAGATGTCAAGTACCACACCAGATATTGTTTTTGCACCAGATGCAATAAGTTTGTATTAGTCCAATCCTGGAGAAACATAAGGAAGCAGTTTTAGAACATAAGTGCATGTTCTACGGATTTGATGACGGCAGCCTCCTTCGGGAGACGATTATCATTCCAGGCTTCAAAGGAGACATGCGTGACAGAGTGATTGTTAGAGTTGTAGTTTTCCCTCTGACGAAGGAGGCAGTATTATGGACAGGTGGTCCAAGAGGATACTGTGGGAGGCATGGTGCAGGATACTGATTAGGTTCAGTTATCGATACAGTCTAAGAATTTTGGATTTGGAGGTCATTTATGAACTAGGTCCCATCAGATATCCAGACATATTCTAAGACAGGTATTACTCGATTCGGGAGATTGCTTTCTCCGCGAACTTGAGATTATGAGAGACAAAGAAAGAAACATCAGGGCGGATCCACACACTAAGGCTATTTCTCGAACACAATAGTTTTACAAATGGGCTTTGTAAAACTAATTAGTTGAGGAGTTGGATGTTCGGTATCATACGGGCTGTGAGTATGCGACATCGCAATAATTAGCCTTAAGTGCAAGTGGGAGATTGTTGGATATAGTGCCCTCAAAGTCAATTATTGGATCGCAGGTACGTGATTGCAATGATTGAGGAGGACCTATACCGGTAGCACAGTCTTGCTCGATATGATAGTATGCTATCTGGTTTGCCTTTATCAGTCGTGTATAGGTTCAGGTGACTGATCATGATTACACGTTGATAGAGCCCTTAGATCTTGCTTGACTACCAACAGTATGAGGGCGATCATTTACGTGAGAGTTGGTTAGTCCATAAGCACATCCTTAATAGTGGTCCCTAGTCGTGGGAGTTTCGAGACAGGGCATCGATACTCCGGAGTAGACTAGTGTATACAGTCGAGACCCCGACGAGGGGCGGTGGCCGGTCTCATAAGCCACTGGTATCAGTTGGATCACCTAAGATGTATATAGGTGCTCATTGGGTTGTGAGTACACCGGACAAGACTCACCGGGAATCTGCTAGTTCGTATTATACCTATCGTGAGATAGCAGTTCCCTGGTGACATGTGTACAGGTTAGTTCATCGACCTAAGGTCATCATTTGTCTCGTGTGAGTTCCCACTGTGCTTTGATTTCTACCCTACCACGGCTCAAAGGAGTCGTGCAAACAGGTAGTTTTTGGGTACAGTCTCGAGCCACATGGAGGCACGTGAGCGGATCGGCAGAGGATTCGTCTTTCTCGGTATTGGGGGTGGAGATCGTGCTGTGTCTAGGAAAGCCATTACACCAAGTCCTTGGCTAAGGCAGATGGGAATTACTAGTAGGTACTCCGGTAGTTTCTCAGGGTGTTCAGGGCTTGTCTTCGACACGACTTATACCGCTATTGGGGGTCTGACGTTACTAGCCCCCTAGGCTGGATATGCGATACTCATAGACGAACGGACCGGACTGTATATACATTGTCACTGTTAGGCTCAGTAGGGTTTCCGGATGAGTTCGCTCATCGGCCTCCCTTGAGGTCAGTCCATGGGCAGCCGTTACGCACAGCTAGTGCCGCTGACGGCTTGTGGTTAAACCCACTGCCAGGGTGCTGACGAGTCATTAGAGTCCCCAACAGATAGTTTCCCAAGTTCGGGCGAAACGTTGTAGAGGCCGTATGGTTTTATGGCAGGGTTCGGGAAATTCACGTGCAATTACGCACGTGTTATATTTCGGACATATTATACTGGTGGGCTTTGGTTTAAGACGGATCCGAGTATTATATTGAGTAGATATAATATCTTTGTCTCAGTTGCATTTGTATTCGGTCGTAATACAAATGCGGGTATATTTATACAGTTACAGGGTTATCCTGAAAGTCGTTTCGGGATCACTTTTTGGAAGTTGGCAGTTTCCAGTTTTCTATCACCCGTATTAAACATTCGGTTTAATGCAAATTTATCTTTTCTTCTTTTGGGTTAGTCATGAGGTGAGTCAAGAGTGTGGAAGGTTCTAGAAGAGGTGACTAGGTTAGTGACTCATTGTTTGCTTTAATGAGTTGATGAGGTGTATTAGTGACTCATTCTTTTGCATTAATGATTCTTGTTCTTGCTAAGATCTTTTGTGAGAAGCTTTGCTTGTAGTCACCCCCCCTTTGCTCCTACACTCACCCCCCACCTCTATATGGCCGGCCCCTCCCCTCCTTTTCTCTCACTCACTTGGTAGAAAAAAGATATGGTTGTTGATTAAAAGTTTATGTGATTTGGTTCATGAAATTTCATAGCTCATTTCTCATTTCATATTATTTCAAATAGCAACTTCATTTACCGTTCGTCCATGGCTTTGGACGAAGCGAGACAAAATGTTCTACTCATTCTCTACATCAATCATGGTCATCTCTTTTAGCAAACTTGATGACCGAGTTGCCTCGGGTCAGAGGCGGGAGCCCGTTTAAAGATCCGATGACGTGGTGCCACCTGGACGAGGAGATCGGAGATCGACGAGATCGGAGCAGCCGCAATAGAGCGTGGGATGATGGTTAAAGAACGAAGGACTCGGATCGTTCGGTATAACCTTTCTACCCTCTTTGTAGTTTGCTAGTTTAGCGTTAATGGAAGATCTGGGTTATAGTATGCGATAGCGCCAGTTATAAAAGTTTTTGTTCCGCATTTGGCGTCTGAAAGACGGCCGGGGCGCTACCGTAGACTTACAGTAAACGTCAGACCCCAGTAGCTTGATAAGTCGTGTCGATATAAGGACTATAACAGTTCGAGAAACTATTGATAACACTTACCAGTAGATCTCAGCAACCCTGGCCAGGGATATCCGGTTATAGCCAATCGAACACAGCGCAACATCAACTCCATATACCGGGAGAGACGAATCCCTTCCTATCGCTCATTGCCTCCATGTGATTCGGGACTGTATCCAAAAGCCACCTTTTTGCACGCCCTCTTGGACATGGTATGATGGAAATCAAAGCACAGTGGGAATCACACAAGACTCTATGACGATCTCGGGTCAACAGACTACTCTGTACCAGTGTCACCGAAGAACTGCCATCTGACGTGAGGTATAATACCATCTGGGAGTTCTCGGCGAGTCCGTCCAGTGTACCCAGTCTCTACTGAGCACCCGTACACCATCCTTGATGTTAAACACCTATGGATATGGGATCATCCATCGCCCATCATATGGGTCAAGATGCGTATACGTTATTCTACTCTGGTGTATCGATGCCCTGTCTCGATACACCCTCGACTAGAAACAGTTATAAGATGTACTCGTCGACTACCGTGGCCCCACTAGTATGATCTCATCATAGTCCTAGTAGTCGAGTACATATCCTAAGGGCTTTATCAACATGTAATATAGAGACAATCAGAGTACATGTTAAGATAAAGTACAACCAGATAGCATACTATCATGTCGAGCAAGAAAGTCCTCCCTATATATGTTCAAGCATCCATTACATTATACATCCTATGTACAGTAATGGCCTCTAGGGCATACACATAACTAACAGGGAGTTTCAAATATACAAGAAACTTGTAGATTTAGCATACCTTCTGGAGTGCGGTGACTGGAGTGGATTCCATCTAGGGCATCACACAATGATAGTTGGATCTCGATCCCACTGATGAGTAGGATTACTCTCGGGAGATTATCACACTTAACAATCAATGCTATAAACCAAGTAGGTGTCTAGAACGGTATCAGCGGGGCTATGCCTCCAGGGAAAAGAGGTTATGTAATTAAGAAACTTTGCGAAAGCATTGGAAAACCTCCCTCGAAATACCGACACCAGCCTGGCTGAAAGGTTAAGCAAGAATTATGACGTGCGATTAATCCTGACTACTTCTTCTTTTAAGGTTTGACGAAGAACTCGAGGAAAACAGTGGGAGCCATCCTGGTTAGATAAATTAATAACCAATCTAATCTTGCAAAAGCGCACGCTGAGTATTTCCTTCTCTCTCTCCAGGTAGCAACCATTTCATGCCCTAATCAAGATAATAAAATGTATCGCTTGACCGATCTGAATTCTTATTCGGGGCTGGGGAACGTCTGTTCGGCTCTTATTTATGACAACTGTCATGAGTATGAGCCAGGGAAAGAGGAAAGCATGAATTCCTTGATGACCTCATCGAAGAAGAAGCATAATATTGCATCTCCTTCAGGTGTTCTTGTAATTGAGAACTGCTTTTCGGCTAGTCCTACCTCCTGGGTACTAGATACCGGATCAGGATCTCATATCTGTAATTTATTGCAGGGACTGAGAAAAAGTAGGATAGTTGGACCTGGTGATATGTCCCTCAGGGTAGGGAATGGAGCACAAGTTAATGCTGCGGCCGTCGGTGAATATCACCTAGTGTTGCCAAATGGCAATACTATGATTTTGAACAATTGCTACTATATACCTT
Source organism: Agapanthus africanus (assembly GCA_030015575.1). NCBI lineage: Eukaryota > Viridiplantae > Streptophyta > Magnoliopsida > Asparagales > Amaryllidaceae > Agapanthus > Agapanthus africanus. The sequence goes on along the minus strand of JASDDO010000029.1, from coordinate 7,687,968 downwards.
CTATGTTATGCAACATAATATCAGTTTCTTTACTTGATAAAGATGGATATAACTTTGTTCTTGATAGAAATATCATGAACATCTACCTTCATAAGGTATTAGTTGTAGAAGGTACACTGTGTAATGGTATCTATGTTCTAAATCAGAACACAGTTCTCAATGTACAAAACACACGCAAGAGGAAAAGTGCAGATACGAACGAATCCTACTTGTGGCATTGTAGACTTGGTCATATCGGAGAGAAAAGACTAAGTAAGTTACATAAAGATGGAATCTTGAATACGTTCGAATTTTCATCTTATGAAACTTGTCAGTCTTGTCTCAAAGGAAAGATGACCAAATCTCCATTCACCGGACATAGAGAAAGAGCATCGGAGCTCTTGGGACTCATACACAGTGATGTGTGTGGTCCAATGTCTATACATGCAAGGGGTGGGTTCTCGTACTTCATCACATTCACCGACGATCTCTGTAGATTCAGATATTTGTATCTTATGAAACACAAATCTGAAGATTTTGAGAAATTCAAAGAATTCAGATACGAAGTAGAGAACCAGACTGACAAAAGTATTAAGATTCTCAGATCTGATAGAGGAGGGGAGTACTTAAGCACGGAATTCCTAGAATACCTAAAAGAGAATGGAATTCTCTCTCAGCTTACTCCTCCGTATACACCATAGCACAACGGTGTGTCGGAGAGGAGGAATAGTACCCTATTGGACATGGTTCGCTCCATGATGAGTAATGCTGAGTTGCCTTTTTCATTCTGGGGATATGCGCTTCAAACGGTGGCACATCTGTTGAATCACGTTCCATCCAAGTCCGTACCTAAAACACCATTTGAGATGTGGAATGGTAAGAAACCATATCATAAAAAATATAAGATATGGGGTTGTCCGGCTTATTTTAAAAAGCATAAACCAGATAAACTAGAGGCACGGTCAGTTTTATGTAAGTTTGTCGGATATCCATTTGTAAGTGCACGGCGGCGCCCCGGCCGTCAATCCGACGCCGGAATGCGGAAATGAAACTTTTCAATATCTAGAAAACCGGCACCACCGTGCACAAAAATCCTGGATCGGGCCATTAACCTAATGCTAGTAAATACGAGAAAGGGTAGAATGCTATACCGAGCGATCCGTGTCCTTCGGTCTTCGGCCTCCACTCCGATCTCCTCGCGGAATCTCCGGTCTTCATCTCCTCGTCGGAACGGGCACCACATCGCCGGGTTCTTTTACGGGCTCCCACCTCTGGACCGAGGCAACTCGCACACGAAGTTGGCAAGCCGACATGCCCAAGAAAAGCTGTAGATGAAGTGTAGAATGGATTGTCTCATTGGGGTTGAGAAGTTGCCATTTTGATGGAAGATGAGAAGAACTTTTTGGAGAAAATGGAGCTCTCATTTTTCAAGTAAGGAATGAAATAAGAATGAATTCCTCACACCAAAAATCTCACACCCACACCCTCAAAATGTAGCCGGCCCCTCTAAAATGGTGGAAGGAAAAATAAATGAATAAACAAGAGAAGAAAAGCCATGATAATGATAAGAAAATGGTCACACCATTTTCCAAATCAATCCTTATCAAAATCCAATCTCATAAATGAAAAAGAGTTGATTCAAAAAGAATCAAATGATGCTAGTCATATCATAATCTCTCCTTTCACAAGAAACCCCCTCCACAATACTAATTTGCACAATTGCAAATTAGCCCCTCCCTCAGATAAGTCCGGCCGTGAAGGAACAAAGAAAAATTGGCCGAAACGGAATGCAAACTGGCAACTTCAGAAAACTGATCCCGTAATAAATTACAGGAAAACCTCGCGACGGCATATACATGCCCGCATTTTTATTCCCACTGAATACAAATGCAAAGAGACAAAATCTACACTATACAATACTAGGATCCGGCTTAAACCAAAGCCCGCTAGTATTAACCGTCCGATCATGATCCGTGCAATACCGCACATATACGATCGAACCCTGCCATATCTCCATATGGCTTCTATAGCGTTTCGTCCGAAACTTGAGAAAACGGTCTGTGGGGGACTCTAAAGAATCGTCAACACCTTGGTTGTGGATTTAACAACTAGCACGTCAGAGGTATTAGCCATACGTAACAGGCTACCAGGTATTGAACAAAAGGGACGTCGATGAGCGAACTCATCCTGACACCCTGCTGAGCCTGTCAGTGACAATATCCGTACAGTCCGGTCCGTTCGTCTATGAGCATCGCATGGCGGGCCTAGGGGGTTGGTAAAAGTCGGATCCCCAAAAGTGGTACAAGTCGTGTCGGAGTGTAGCCCAGAACACCCTGAGATACTACTGGAATACCTACCAGTAAATCTCCTGCCTTGGCCAAGGACTTCGTGTAATGGATCTCCTAGACACAGCGCGACCTCACCCCCAATACCGGGAGAGACGAACCCCTGATGATCCGCTCACTGCCTCCATGTGGCTCGGGACTGTACCCAACTAAAACCTGTTTGCACGTCTCCTTTGAGTGTGGTAGGGTAGTAATCTAAGTACAGTGGGAACTCACACGAGACAAATGACGATCTCAGGTCGATGAACTAACCTATACGCATGTCACTAGGGAACTGCTATCTGACATCTGGTATAAGACCAACTAGCATGTTCCCGGAAAGTCCTGTCGGGTGTACTCATAACCCAATGAGCACCTGTATACATCTTAGGTGAACCAACTGACACCAGTGGCTTGTGAGACCGGCCGCGGCCCCTCGTCGGGGTCTCGACTGTATACACTAGTCTACTCTGGAGTATCGATGCCCTGTCTCAAAACTCCCTCGACTAGGGACCTTTTAAGTATGTGCTTATAGACCCCAGCTCCCACGTATATGATCGCCCTCATACTGCTGGCAGTCAAGCAAGAATCCTAGGGGCTCTATCAACGTGCAATAGTGACCTGTAAGGTCACCTAAAGCAGTACATGATGATAAAGATAAACCAGATAGCATACTATCATCTTGAGTAAGACTGTCCTACCGGTATAGGTCCTCCCTCAATCATTGCAATCACGTTCCTGTGATCCAATAATTGACTATGAGGGCACTATCTCCAACATAGTTATGGATATCTGTTTTACCACACCGAGGAACAGAAGGTGTTTGTTGCTCAACATGTTGTTTTCTTGGAAACAGAGTTTCTTGCGAAAGAAATTAGTGAGAGCACGGTAGAACTGGAAGAAATTCCAGAGGGACAAACTGTGACTGAAGACTTGGTGGAACCTTAGGATTCAATAACCCCGGATGAACCTCAGCCGCTCCGCATATCTAGTAGGATTTCTCATCTGCCTGAGAGATACTACGGTTTTCTCATAGATGGGGATCGAGAGGATTGCATCTTGGAAGAAGATAATCCTACTAGTTTCAGACAGGCCATTATCAGTAGGGAATCTGATAAGTGGCTAGATGCTATGCAATCTGAAATGGATTCCATGTACACCAATAAAGTGTAGACCCTGGATGTTGCTCCACCTGGGGTAAAACCCGTTGGATGCAAATGGATCTACAAGAAGAAACTTAGTGTAGATGGGCAGGTGGAAACCTATAAGGCTAGACTTGTTACAAAAGGTTTTCGTCAAAGAACAGGAGTGGACTATGACGAAACCTTTTCTCCAGTGGCTATGCTCAAATCCATTAGGATCCTGCTTGCCATTACTACCTTCCATGACTATGAGATCTGGCAGATGGATGTAAAAACGGCTTTTCTAAACGGAAGTTTAGAAGAGTGCATTTATATGGATCAGCCGGAAAGGTTTTGTAGATAGTGGGAGCAGCGGGAAGGTGTGCAAGTTACTCAAATCCATTTATGGATTGAAGCAAGCATCGCGGAGCTGGAACATCTATTTTGATGAGACAGTCAAAGACTTTGACTTCATCAAGAACGAAGATGAGCCCTATATTTATTAGAAGATTGTAGGACGAACTGTCATGTTCCTAGTCTTGTACATGGACGACATTCTTTTGATAGGAAATGATATTCTTATGCTACAATCGGTCAAGCTATTCTTATCACAAAGGTTCTTTATGAAAGACCTAGGCTATGTCTCGCACATTCTTGGGATCAAGATCTACAAAGATAGATCTAAGAGATTATTGGGACTTTCGCAGTCCAGGTACATAGAGACCGTACAAAAGAGATTTAGTATGGAAGATTCCAAGCGCAGTAACATACCCGCATTGCATGAAATCACCATCTCCAAGGAGATGTCTCCCATGACCGACGAGGACAGGGTTCGCATGAGCACTATACCATACGCTTCGGCGGTAGGATTTATAATGTATGCGATGCTATGTACAAGACCAGATGTAGCTTACGCACTAAGCGTGGTGAGCCGGAATCAGTCAGACCCAGGTGAGAACCACTGGACAGCAGTAATGAACATTCTCAAGTACCTGAGAAGGACTAAGAAAATGTTCCTGGTTTACAGTAATGGAGACCTCAGGGTCGAGTCCTTTACCGACTCAAGCTTCCAGAGTTACAAGGATGGCAACAAGTCTGTCTCGGGTTTTGTGTTTACCCTCAACGGAGGGGCGGTATGTTGGAGGAGTTCCAAACAGGATACCGTCGCAGACTCGACGATGGAGGCTGAATACATTGCTGCAAGCGATGCCGCAAAAGAGGCAGTCTGGATGAAGAAGTTCATAATTGAACTTCAGGTAGTTCCGTCCATTATTGATCCGATACCTTTGTATTGTGATAACAATGGGGCTATAGCTTTAGCGAAGGACCACGGTCCCATCAGAAATCCAAGCACTTCATAAGGCGGTATCACCTGATCAGGGAGATCGTAGATCGCCATGAGATCGAGGTCCGGAGAGTGGATACGAAAGAGAACACGGCGGATCCATTTACAAAGGCCCTCCCTCAAACACAGTTCGAGTGACTTTTTGGGATGTTGGGTATGCGGTACGCCGGCAGCTGGACTTAGTGCAGACGTTAGGTATTCGGTACGCCAATTACTGGCCTTTAGTGCAAGTGGGAGATTGTTGGATATATATGCCCTAGAGGCCAGTATTGTATATGTATACGTATGGATGCTAGGGATATGTATGTACAGGACAATCATGCTCAGTTTATAGTATATTATTTGACTTGTCTTTGTCAGGATATGTATATTTATTTCTATTGTTGTTATATCCGGCTTGCACATATTGATAAAGACTCGATACGGTAGTAAACTATTATGGATTGTCTTTGTCTTAACATGGCATATGTCATACTCGTTATTACATATTGCGGTTACATGCTGATAAAGCCCGTATGATCTTGCTTGACTGCCTGCGTTGTGATGCCGATCATACTTGTGGGAGCAGGGTAGTCCATAAGCACATCCTTAAATAGTCTCTAGTCGCGTGAGTATCGAGACTAGGCATTGATACTCCAGAGTAGACTAGTGTATACGTTTCTAGCCTCGTCGGGGATGGTTGGTCCCGCAGCCATTGGTCTGATGCACCTAAGATCGTATACAGGTGCTCACTGGGGGTGAGTACACTGGACGAACTCGCCGAGAACTTCCAGATGGTACTATACCTATCGTCAGATGGAAGCTTCTCATGTGACATGTGTACAAGTTAGTCCTTGAACCCGAGATCGGCATTTTTCTCGTGTGAGTTCCTACTGAGCTTTGATCACTACCCTACCACGACTCTACTGAGTCGTGCAAACAGGTTTTCGTTGGGTTCAGTCCCGAGCCACATGGAGGCAGTGAGCGATTGTCGGGGATTCGTCTCTCCCAGTACAGGGAGTCGATATCGCACTATGATTCGATTGGTCAGGACAATAAGACCTTGGCCAAGGCAGTTGGGATTTACTGATATGTTGATCAGTAATTTCCCGGTTTGGTCCTGAGCCACATCAGCACGACTTATCAGGTTATTAGGGTCTGACATTCACCACCCCTTAGACCCGTTATGTGATACTCTTTGACGAAAAGACCGGACTGTACGGATATTGTCACGGATAGGCTCAGTAGGAGTTCGGACGAGTTTGCTCGTCGTCCTTCCTTTCGACAGGTACCCTGGTAGCCGTTACGTACCGCTAGTGCCGCTGACGTGTTTGTGGTTATAGATTTATCTAGTAACTCACTGCCGGCATACTGTCGAGTCTTTAGAGTCCCACACAGAGGGTTTCCCTGGTTCAGGTGAAATGATGTAATAGCCGTATTGTATACGTGCAGGTTTCGATCGATTGATGTACTTTGTACTCGGACTTTCAATCAGACAGTTGGTAATACTATCCGGCTCGGGTTTGAGCCGGATTATTAAATCAGGTATTGATTTAATAATTTACGTATATGTATTTCGATATATATATATTCTAGTATTACGTTCTTCGTGTTATTCTATCTCTTTAGGCTTTCGGATTTTTATCCGATTGCCGGTATGTATATACAGTAGACTGAAATTCGTATTTATTACAGATTCCTTCTAGAAGGTGGCAACCTCATTATGTATTTTCCTTTTATTTGATAATTGGAAATGAGGTGTAAATTGAGAGGTAAGGGAGGAATGGAGGTGACCATGCTTCAATAGTTGACAAATGAATTTATAATTTATTTTGGAGTTATTATTGAAGCATGGTTGCTAATTGTTTAATGAAAGAATTCATACACAAAACCTATGTGTGTATTTTCTCTTTCATACTATGCTTCATAATTTCTTGAGATCTCATTTTTCTTGAGTTCCTCCCTCCTCTTGTTTTCCTCCATCTTCATCTTCTTCCTCTTCACTAACATTCTCATGAGTTGAGAAACAAGTGAAAATGTTAGAAAAGAGATAGCAAACACTTAGACATCCTCACTACATCCTAGACTACTTGGTTTAGAAACCCAAGTTCTCTAGTTGCTCCTTATAGTTATTTGGTTAGGAGCTAGAGCCATGGATCATATTCCCCGGGTGGATCATCTACGACAAAGGAAGGCCGGAGAACAAGCTCGATCCTGAGGGACCGATAGAGCCAGAAAGGAAGATCAAGCAAGTTCAAGGTGGCAAAAAGGATCTAAGGATGAAGAACGAAGACCGAAAGACTTAGTTCGTTTGGTAAGAATTCCTCATCAGAGTAGATAGAACTCTAGAATAGCTAAACTAGGTTTATGGTAAAGATCCGGATAACGGTTAATCTAGTTCCAAGGTTTTGTTCGCTATAAAATTTTTGTTCCGCATTTGGCCACGGAAGTTGGTCGGGGCACTAGGGTAACCCTTCACAAGATACCGCCCCAGATGATTGAAGCTATTGCAGCACGAGTTATACTTAGAGATATGATAGAAGATCGCTAGTCACCCATGGATGAATGACTAGGACATATGTTTCGTTTACATACCCCGATGCGAGGCCATCAGATTGATTGATTCCAGTTAGAGAAGACTTCACGCAAGTACGTTGAGAGTAAATAGAAAACGATCGAATGTCATAAACCCATTTTTCCAAGTTTAAGGTATTCGGAAAAACATGCAAGTAATTCGGTGGACCCTCTAGAAGAATGAAACCCTAACTCGACATAATGACCATGGGAACGGTTTTGAACCTTTGGGTTTACAGCAGTTTCGCGGTGCCATTAATGAGGCTTGGGTTTGCCCTTCTACGGCTGATCCATAGGTACCGTGGCATGTACCGGATATTATTAAACTGTACTCAAGTGTTTAGCTCTCAGGGAATTTTGGGACTTTGACGAATCGATCGAAAAGTTCGACCTCCTCCGGATATCATGTGATGGGATACTTTATTTGGAAGACTCTAGATATGAGTATAGCCGTTGTAGCGCAGTCCATACAGCTACGAAGAGACGAGTCCGAATCAGTGGACAATAGAGAAAAGTGGAGTAAGAGGTTCGTACGAGATTTTGATAAGATGACGTTCCACTCCATTGACATCAGAGATGTGATACACATGCAAAGGCGTTAAATATGGATATATCTTCCAGAAGGAGTCGTGATGAGTATACAGCCGTTCTGGAACAAGAAATAGATTTAGTAAAGGGTGATAACTTCCGGGAAATTCAGCAGAAACGAAATTTGGGAGAGACCCCGACAAGATCTTTCTGGAAATACTAAACGAGAAGACTTGGACCCAGGATCGGTCATGTTACGCACACCCAGTAGGCCAGAGTTCGGCAGCATCGACGAGACATGTTATGAGTGACCGTGATAGTTGGCCAAAGATCTTTAGAGGATGTGCCTGAGCGGAACTGTTTCTTTCATCATTTTCATATTAGGCCATTGAGCCGAGGAGCTGTGTAACTGGCAATTCGCAGTGAGAGACGAGAGCCTAAGGGCACAAGGCGCCAGGCCATGAACAGGCGACAAGTGGATATCTTGTTCTGCTAGCTTTGGATGTACCGACACCTTCTCGACTTTGAAGGAAGGACACATCGACAACAGTGTTTGCGATTTTGTGATATGAATATTACGTGTCCGTTATTTTGGATTTCGGTGTTTTGGGCGATTTATGGCATGATTGAGTTTTCGTGCACCACAGTTGCACTTGATTTCGATTTGATGTCATTCGATATGTTTGATTTGATTTCATGCCTACGGTATGTACGTGATTTGACTTCCTTCGGTGTAGTTTTCATGCACTTTTAGTACGTGATTTGATTTGGTGCACGATGATGCACGTGGTTATGAGATTATATACCACGGTATACCTGATTTGGATTGAGATGTGTTGTATACAGTCGATTTTGATTTTGATACTTGATATTTGTTTTCGTGCACCTTGTGCACTTGATTTGGATTCTTGCGCATATTTGATGCGCTTGATGCGATTTTGATGCACACCAGATGCACTAAATCGGGATTTCCTTGTGCATATCAGATGCACCTGATAATGCTGTCAGGCACTCCCGTTGCCCTTGACAGGTGTTTTCGTACACACCCGTTACACTTAGATTTGGTTTCTGTGCACATGTACAGAACATTCGTTGATTTCGATTTCTATGCGCACCAGGCGCACATGGCATTGTTACATGTACTTTTGAGTACGATTTCTCTTGAGCAGTACGTTTTTATGATATTTACTATTTGGTTTAGTAGCTAAGCAGGACTAGTCAGAGGACAGTACCTGAATATATATTTGCATGCATTGATACTTACCGAAGGGACTTCCAAAAAAGGAGCTATAGTCTCAGTATTTACCTACGTGTCCGAGATGACACGAAACATTTACAAAGAGAACCCTTCTAAATTATTTTCAAACGGCGGGACGTGTATGTTAAACAAAATATATATATATATATATATATATATGTGTATAGAGTTATTTTCTTACAATAAACGTCTGCTACTTGTGCCGTGATACGCGCATCGCAGAGTGATTTGAAAAGGGTTTGGCATGCATTTCTTTTCAGATGTCTATATACATATTTTAGTCTTGAGTATATCATGTTGGTTTTCGTATTAGATTTTGACATTGGTATCATCCCCATAACTCCGATGATTGCGTGATACTTGACGGAGTTTGATTTTGAGTTATATACTCGTTTTCCATACGCATGCATTGTGCTACGATATGACTTATGTATTTATAATTTCGGAGCCCCGACGACTTGATCATTTTACTGAAATGTTTTAGTAATGGAAGGGATTAAATTTAAATTCGAGGACCAAATTTATTTAAGGGGGAAGACTGTAACATTTCAAAAAAATAAAATATTATTTTTGGGAATTTAAATAATTAAAATAATAAATTTTATGAATATTTTACTGATGCGGTATAATTATCTACTGATAGTTTGGGAAATGTCGGAAAACAAATTGGAATGTTGATTTTTGAAGGGATTATCAAAATGGAGCATTCATAGATTTTCTTATAATTAATTATATTCTATGTTAATGCTAAACTCGATTAATTTTTGTTAATCTTGCATTAAGCTTGATTTGGCACCATGACATGCAACAAAACTTGTTTCATCTTTCTACCATGGCACCTTGTGTTTCTTTATATGTATATGGTTTTAAATTGTTTTTGTTTTTAAAAAAAAAAGAAAAGAAAATGAATAAACAAAAGGGTATGGGCAAAAGAGAGAATAGAGAGAGAGGTGAGGGGTCATTTGACCATTGTCCCATTTGTTTTCCCTCCATTTCCTTCATCATTCTCACCTCCTCCTCTCTCATGGCTGCCCCTTCTCTCCACCTCCTCCGCCTCCTCACAACACCACCAAAACCTCCTCAAAACACCCATTTCCCTTCATTAAAATTGTGCACAAGCTCACTACAAGTATGGGGAAACAAAAAAGTTTGGATTTTGAGCAGTAGGGGCAACCCAAGAAATTTCTTGAGTTGTCAAATGAGGTATTCTCTACACCCTTAGCTTAGAATATAGTTTCCTTTAACCCATATAGTAGTTTTGAGTTGTTAAATTATGGTTTAGTGATCTTTGAAATTTCCAAGTTGAGATTGGGGGATATTATATGTTGTGATGGTGAAATTGAGAAATAGTAGAGACCATAAATCCATTTAGTGTTAGGATTCTGATCCAACCTGAGACTGGAACCCCAAACCATGATGTTAGATTTTGTCGATATCGGATATTGTGGTTTTTGTGATGACTTATTGAGATCTGCTGCAACTTGGAAGTCCTAAAAAATAAATAGCGATCACAGTGAGTCGTGCAGGCAATATAGAAGCTACCTTGGAGACCCGAGAATATAATTCCATAGCCTAGCCGCAAATAAATTGCGTTTGACCGCAAATTGTGGCCTGGGGGTGTGGGTTTGGGTTTATGCTTGGTCTGTAGTTCCTTTACCTAGTAATTAGACCCTCCACATATGCAAAATTGGTTAATTTCTCCTAGGGTAAAATCTGTAAGTGTTTTTCATAGTTTCTGATTTCGGTTTGTGAATTCTGTGAACTTGAACTTTGGTATTTGTGTTTTATCTCGATCACTTGACGTTTGTACGTCGATATCGTGTGTTATTTGTCTCTTTTGCATGAGTAGACCGTAGGTTTTAACCTATGTGCGTTTCGTGTGCCGTTTTGGTTTTTATCCACGATTGCGGTTTACGATGTTATATGTTTATATATAGGCACCTCCACGTGGACATTGTGCGACGAGGAAAGGATGGCGTCATTGAATTCGGCAAACGAGTATTAAGGTGAGTAGATATATATCTACAGGGGAAGTCGGGTGGATGGCGTATAGCACCCCTGCAGTTTCGTATTGTTGCATACGAATGAGTTATATCTATATACTTATGTGTTAGTATGAGATGTGTATACTTAGCAAGTAATGATTTAGGTGACTTTGGGTTAGTGTTAGCGTATTTGGAAGTTAATACTTTAGTTTAGTTCTTAGTCGCGAAACCCTAGAGTAAGGATTGGCACACACGCGCGCGCGCACGCATAAATCTTGTTTTCTTGTGCGTATATGGGGATATATATATACACACACACAAATATGTATGTGAGTGTGTGTGTGTATATATATATACATATACACGGATGATGAGGATAGTATATGAGACTTGGAGATGAGTCGATGTGATTGGGCATGATGCCATGAGATAGGTGATGTGATTTGGGTCGTGTGATGAGACACGACATGATTTTATAGCGGATCGTTGGGCGATGTGTTTTCATACACATGCGGAGATATATATATACATATATATATATATGTTGATGGTATCGGAATGTACTAGACTTTATATCAGTACCCAAGTTCATGATATATGATGAGGATACCATATGATAATGAGATAAATATGATATTTGACCCGTACCCTGATTTGGGATGCCGTACGATGGATTTTACCGTACGACGTATAAATATGATGATCGATCCGCACTCTCGACTCGAGAATGTCGTATTATATATTTTATCATACGTGACGCTATTGAGGCGGGATCACCGACTACTAGAAATATGTATCGACTAAGACTTAGGTGGATTTCCTTACCCTTTCGATTAGTCTCTTAGTTAGTCATGTAGTTTATCAGGTATATGTTAGACTGGGCTCGAGTCATACTTATTTTCAAAACTGACGAATCGTGGGTATTTTAAAAACAAGCCCTATTTTCTAAAAGCCACAATTCGTGCCATTTCAAATGCCAAAACTGTATGACTCGTATATATAATGTTTATTCTTACATGTTGCATTTACTATTCAATTTCCATGTATTCTTGTTGTTCGCATCGCATTGCATGCTTAAATGTGTTTTCATTAGTTATTATGAACCCATGCTTTCAGGACACCAGCATCCTTACCGATGATGTGTATGCTCTACGTATACTTTCTTGCCGGCTCACACACATCATCATCGGTAATTTCCATGTCACGTACACTTTAGAGAATATTATTTCATTGGCATAACTTGCTAGCTGATAGTTCTAATATATCATTACTGTGCTGGTTTAGATATTGTATTATTTTTTCAGATACCCATGTATATATACATTCCTTGTCATGCAATATTATGGAGCTTTATGTCGGTAATTCATTATTTATTTACTCTTGAGATTGGGATTTCGGATTTCCATGAGATTTCTAGATTTGGAGAAACCGCAAGAATTTTATAAACTTATTATCATTTGAAAGATAAAAAATTATGGTTTTCTCGTGATATGATTTGAAAGGTGGCCACCATGAGTTTTTTCGGCTCTTGAGCGGTATCATACACCCGATTCGAGGAGGAGGAGGAGGAGGAGGAACCGTCTGCGGGTGCATGGTGAACCTTATGCAGTACCCTGGGGCAAGATGGTCGCATATGATGGCGTTGAGCCTGGCAGGGGAGCACTACCGACCGGTTATTTGTGACGCAGCGGATATCCGGAGGATACCGACATGGTCATGAGATTTGATGATTTGGGCCTGTCCGGATTGCCGGAGCCCGGGGCCAGTCCGGATTGTCGGAGCCCGAGATATTTAGACTTTGAGGTATTGAGATTATATGATATGGGCCAGTCCGGATTGCCGGAGCCCGAGATATTGGATATTGGGATTTATGTTTTGTGTCGATGCTTAACACAGATTCTATGTTGATTTCATTGATGATATCTCGATTTTTATATACAGAAATCTCACTAAATTAAGAAAACAATTTTATCATTCATGATGTATTCTGTTTTCATTTTAATGCATTCATACACATATATGTATCATGTTGCTACCTGAGGCACTGACACGAGCACTTGATATTACACTTATGTGTAGATGCTTCAGGCTATATTATTTTGAGGATATTACTATCGTATGACCTAGAATGGAGTCATACATACGATTTCTGCTCGGTGATGTTTTCTACTCACGAGTTGGCAACTCACCCCCGTTGTGCCACACTTTCTTGCAGGTTTTGCCGTACAGGTTTCCTTGGCGGCTTTGCTGGCACACTGCTTCCTTCCGGGTGATTGCTTTGGTAGGTGGGTTCACTTGCATCGTGACCACCATTGTACCTTATTTCTATTTTGTTGTATCTAGTAACTCCATCAACCGGATTTGTATTAATTTATAGCCTTAGAAGACCAGTATGTATATTCTTTCGACCTTAGAGTCGCGCGCTTTTATTATTACGGTTTTTCTGGTTTCCTTGATGATGTTGGATTTCATTCAGAGTTTTGATTCTCGCCCTTCGACGTTGTATATTATATTGCATTGCATGGTTGTGTCCGCCAATTGGTAAAGAGCTAGCTCCCGCTTGGAGATGCCTTTTTCATCATGTGTATTATTCATATTTGTACCCGTTCGAGGCCAGTATTTACAAAGGAAACTCTGCCAAAATTTTTGGAAAAGACTTGATGTTTTAAAAATTCTTACTACGGCTTATTTTATTAAAACACTTACTTTAAAACTATGTTTTTCCTTCACTTTTTCTTTAAAATGGTTTAGATTTCTGGGCTTTTTGGCTTACTTGAATTAGGTGGGGTCCTATAGACTTCACATGATTCAAGTGCCACTCACGTGCTATTTCGGGTCGTGACAGAACACCTCCGGCACACTACTGTCACCATCGTCGGATGCCATCCCCCCTCCCGCAGCAGCTAGGGCCACTGTCGACGCCTGCCAGAACCTCCTCCATCGGCGATGAGCCCCAACTCCTCTCACACGCCGAGCCCCGCGACAAAAGTCCAAGCCTAGCCAAGCCTTGCTGCCACCGAGCCCATTCCTATACCTGCCGTGTCACCATCGTCGTTTTGTCATCGCCAGGTAAGCAAACTTCTCACTTGCTTACATGCTATTAATATACGATTTAGATCTATTGCTTAATTGACCTATATGCCTCTATATGTATGTGTACTGGTAACGAACTATCGTTCGGGTTACTACTAATCATGTTGTTATTTGGATCTGATATGAATTGTTTAGAATTGAGTTTAGAACCCAATGTTAATTGTACAAGAATATATAGATTGCAATCGCCTTGAAATTGGTTAGATAAAGTAAGATCCTCATATATTGTGCTAAGTGTTCGATACGAAACCCTAAACCAAAACATATTTTAAAAGACCAGAATTTATGATCCATAAATCCTTTTACTGATAATGAATATTGTGCAGGAATTTAGGTTGAAAATATTGACGTTTACACCATAAAATGACGCCTCCATTTGGCTACGTAAAATCTAGAATATGTCGTATACTTTGCATTGTAAAATTAATAATTAATTGTATATAAATTGAATCATAGCGTTTCAGGGCTCGTATCGAATCCAACTAGATAAATCTTAACCTTATGTAGATGGTTTCTGAGTATTGACAAGTTAAAATAATAAAATTTGGATGGAAGTACGGCTCTGGACTGCAGTCTAAAGCAGTAATCTCTACTAAAACCTGTTTTTAAACACCTATAAGTCCCTGTTCAAATATATAAATGTTTGTAGTCCTATATCGATGCGTTTAAAATTGAGTTAACTTTCATATGCCACTAGTTTCACCAAATTCCATCACAGTTTGATATTTATAACATAATTTATATTGTCGACATGTCTGGCTGTTTACTGCAGTAACAATTTAAACGTAGTGACACTAAACAGATCGTAACCCCCTGCATACGATAGTTATTACTGATCCATCTATTGCGTTGAAAACTTAACTAATAAACCTAGATATCATTGAACTGAAGTAATGCCTAATTCTAAACATAATTAATGAAAAATTACGTTCGAAGTTAGACTTCCAGTTCTAGAACTGGGATTCCAGTAGTGAACACCCATCTTAAAATGATCATATCTCCCAAACCAGTACCCCAATTGAGTTAAAACCAATTTTAATGCTTATATCAATGAGTCTACTTCATATGTATTTTATATCATCACCTGATTATGCACGTATAAATTACTATGAATTTTCCAACTTGAATACCACTGGCTGCTCATATTTTACGTGAAGTATATTTTACTGCATTCTCAACATATTGCTTGATTGTTATACCCTCACGGATTAGTGACCAATTTCATTGACACCATAGTGATTATAATGCATTTTTAGTGATAAGTGGTATCGATTGGACATGACAAGTATGTCAGTGACAGTGATTGAAAGTGAAAGTGATAAAAGTGAAATCGTGACTGAACAGCGAAAGTAATACGTACTTGTGCACAACTAATTCGATACCTGGATATATTATAACCTGGGGAAATGGGAAAATTGAGGGTAGAATCGAACTCGTATTTTGTGAGGTATAGTATTTAGAGGATGATCATTCAAACATCGATATATATATATATATATATATATATATATATATATATATATACTGATTAGGTCATGGGCCTAGCGGCATGGCTGTAGAGTTATGTTCTGGGCACAGTGGACTGTAGTCTCGTGCATGTACGAGATCCTTATTAAACACGAAATTTTTTTTCCACCGATTGATTTCAACTGGCTTAGAGAGTGATAGGTTTAGTGACATGAATATTGCATTGATTAATGATCTGACACTCATATTATACTGTTTATCTATGCCTACTATTTTTCACATTCACTTGTCATTATTTACATTCCTACTATTTCATGTTTATTTTATTGCACCATTATATATATTACTATATTGTGTCGCTCTGATGACCTGAGTATGCATGCTCAGAGGACGAAGTGGACCCAACACAAGACCAAGATTTGCCCTACGAGATCGCCGAGATTTAGACCGCGGCATCAGTGTTATTGAAGGGTTACCCCAGCGCCCTGGCCAACTCACATGGCCAAATGCGGAACAAAAATTTCAAGACGAACAAAAACTAGGTGCTAGACTAAACCCTAAAACCGGATCTTTTCCATAAAACTAACTAGCTAAAGAAGAAGGGCTATCTACTATGATTGAAACCTCACCAAACAAACCAAGTCCTTCGGTCTTCGTTCTTCATCCTTAGCTCCTTGCTTCCACCTTGAACATGCTTGAACTCCAACTCCGGCTCCATCGGTCCTCCGGGATCGAGCTTGTTCTCCGGCCACCCTTTGTCGTAGATGATCCACCCGGGGAGTATAATCCATGGCTCTAGCTCCTAACTATGTAACTAAAGGAGTAACTAGAGAACTTGGTTTGCTAAACCAAGTAGTCTAGGATGTAGTGGAGAGTGTCTAAGTGTTTGCTATCTCTTTTCTAATCTCTTCACTTGTTTCTCAACTTAGGAGAATGTTAGTGAAGAGGAAGAAGATGAAGGTGGAGCAAAGCAAGAGAAGGGCGGGGATGAGAGCAAAAGAGAGCTTAAGGAAAGTAATGAATCAACCATGAAAGAGAAAATATACACAATGGTTTTGTATATCAATTCTTTCATTAAACAATTAGCAACCATGCTTCAATAGTAACCCAAAATGAATTATAAATTCATTTGAATACTATTGAAGCATGGTCACCTCTTTTCCTCCCATACTCTTACTTTAAACCTCATTTCCATTTATGAAATAAATGGAAAATACAAAATGAGGTGGCCACCTTCTAGAAGGAAAACTGTAATAAATATGGATTTCCAACTATTGTATAAATATACCGGCAATCAGATAAAAATCTGAACGCCTAAAAGAGATAGAATAACATGAAGAACGTAATACTAGAATATATATATCGAAATACATATATGTAAATTATTAAATCAATACCTCATTTAATAATCCGGCAAAAACCCGAGCCGGCTAGTATTACAAACTGTCCGATCGAAAATCCGAGTACCAAGTACATCAATCGATCGAACCCTGCACGTATCCAATACGGCTACTACATCGTTTTGCCTGGATCAGGAAAACCCTCTGTTTGGGACTCTAAGGACTCGACAGTACTCTGGCAGTGGGTTTAACCACAAGCACGTCAGCGGCACTAGCTGTACGTAACGGCTGCCCAGTTACCTGTCGAAAAGGAAGGCCGACGATCAAACTCATCCGGACTCCTACTAAGCCTATCCGTGACAATATCCGTACAGTCCGGACTCTTCGTCAAAGAGTATCGCATACCAGGTCTAGGGGATGGTGAACGTCTGACCCTAACAACCTGATAAGTCGTGCCGATGTGGCTCAGGACCAATCCGGGAAAACTACTGATCAACCTATCAGTAAATCCCAAGTGCCTTGGCCAAGGTCTTATGGTCCTGACCAATCGAATCACAGTGCGATATCTACTCCCTATACCGGGAGAGACGAATCCCGGACAATCGCTCACTGCCTCCATGTGGCTCGGGACTGAACCCAACCAAAACCTGTTTGCACGACTCAGTAGAGCCCTGGTAGGGTAGTTATCAAAGTTCAGTGGGAACTCACACGAGACAAATGCCGATCTCGGGTCCAAAGACTAACCTGTACACATATCACCTGAGAACTTTCATCTGACGATAGGTATAGTACCACATGGAAGTTCTCGGCGAGTCCGTCCAGTGTACTCACACCTAGTGAGCACCTGTATACGATCTTAGGTGCATCAGACCAATGGCTGCGGGACCAACCATCCCCCGACAGGGCTAGAAACGTACATACCAGTCTACTCTGGAGTATCAGTGCCCAGTCTCGATACTCACATGACTAGGGACCATTTAAGGATGTGCTTATGGACTACCCTGCTCCCACAAGTATGATCGCCATCACAACGCAGGTAGTCAAGCAAGATCCTAGGGGCTTTATCAACATGTAACCGCAATATGTAATAACGAGTATGACATATGCCATGCTAAGATAAAGACAAACCACAATAGTATACTACCGTATCGAGTCTTTATCAATATTTGCAAACCAGATATAATAACAATAAATACACATATCCCGATAAAGACAAGTCAAATAATATACTATAAAACTGAGCAAGATTGTTCTGTACATACATATCCCTAGCATCCATATGTATACATATACAATACTGGCCTCTAGGGTATATACATCCTACAATCTCCCACTTGCACTAAAGGCCAGTGATTGGCATACCGAATACCCAACGTGTTCTCTAAGGCCAGCTGCTGGCGTACCGCATACCCAACATCCCAAAAAGTCGCTCGAACTGTGCTTGAGGGAGGGCCTTTGTAAATGGATCCGCTGTGTTGTCTTTCGTATCCACTCTACGGACCTCGATCTCCTGGCGATCTACAATCTTCCTGATCAGGTGATACCGCCTTAAGATGTGCCTGGATTTCTGATGGGACCGCGGTTCCTTCGCTAAAGCTATAGCCCCATTGTTGTCACAATACACTGGTATTGGATCAACAATAGACGGAACCACCTGAAGTTCGGCTATGAACTTCTTTATCCAGACCGCCTCTTTTGCGGCATCGCTTGCAGCAATGTATTCAGCCTCCATCGTCGAGTCTGCGACGGTATCCTGTTTGGACCTCTTCCAACATACCGCCCCTCCGTTGACGGTAAACACAAAACCCGAGACAGACTTGCTGTCATCCTTATCACTCCGGAAGCTTGAGTCGGTAAAGGACTCGACCCTGAGGTCTCCATTACCGTAAATCAGGAACATCTCCTTAGTCCTTCTCAGGTACTTAAGAATGTTCTTTACTGTTGTCCACTGGTCCTCACCTGGGTCTGATTGATACCGGCTCACCATGCTTAGCGCGTAAGCTACATCTGGTTTTGTATATAGTATCGCATACATTATAGATCCTACCGCCGAAGCATACGGTATAGTGCTCATGCGAACCCTCTCCTCGTCAGTCTTGGGAGACATCTCCTTGGAGTGGGTGATTCCGTGCAATGCGGGTCTGTTACCGTGTTTGGAATCTTCCATACGAAACCTTTTTAGTACGGTCTCTATGTATCTGGACTGTGAAAGTCCTAGTAGTCTCTTGGATCTATCTCTGAAGATCTTGATCCCCAGAATGTACGAGACATCACCTAGGTCTTTCATAGAGAACCTTTGTGATAAGAACAGCTTGACCGACTGTAGTATAGGAATGTCATTTCCTATCAAAACAATGTCGTCCACGTACAAGACTAGGAACACGACAGTTCGTCATACAATCTTCTTATAAATACATGGCTCATCTTCGTTCTTGATGAAGTCAAAGTCCTTGACTGTCTCATCAAAACAGATGTTCCAGCTCCGCAACGCTTGCTTCAATCCATAAATGGATTTGAGCAGCTTGCACACCTTCCCGCTGCTCCCACTGTCTAAAAAACCTTCTGGCTGATCCATATAAACGCACTCTTCTAAACTTCCGTTTAGAAAGGCCGTTTTCACGACCATCTGCCAAATTTCATAGTCATGGAAGGCAGCAATAGTAAGCAGGATCCTAATGGATTTGAGCATAGCCACTAGAGAAAAGGTTTCGTCATAGTCCACTCCTGGTCTTTGACGAAAACCTTTTGCAACGAGTCTAGCCTTATAGGTTTCCACCTGCCCATCCACACCAAGTTTCTTCTTGTAGATCCATTTGCATCCAACGGATTTTACCCCAGGTGGAGCAACTTCCAGGGTCCACACTTTATTGGTGTACATGGACTCCATTTCAGATTGCATAGCATCTAGCCACTTATCAGAGTCCCTGCCGATAATGGCCTGTCTGAAACTAGTAGGATCATCTTCTTCCAAGATGCAATCCTCTCGATCCCCATCTATGATAAAACCGTAGTATCTCTCGGGCGGATGAGAAATCCTACTAGATCTGCGGAGTGGCTGAGGTTCGTCCGGGATTATTGAATCCTGAGGTTCGACTAAATCTTCTGTTATAGTTTGTTCTTATGGAATTTCTTCCAGTTCTACCGCGCTCCCACTTGTTTCTTTTGCAAGAAATTGCCATTCCAAAAAGGTGGCGTGGCGAGTGACTAACACATTCTGTTCCTCGGTGTGGTAGAACAGATATCTCATTGAATGTTTTGGATATCCTATAAACTTACATAAAACTGATCGTGCCACTAGTTTGTCCGATTTCTATGATTTAAATTAGGCCGGACAACCCCATATCTCAATGAATTTAAGACATGGTTTCTTTCCACTCCATACTTCATATAGAGTCTTAGGCACGGATTTAGACGGAATTCGATTCAACAAGTAGGCTGCTGTTTCAAGCGCAAATCCCCAAAATGAAAGAGGTAACTCGGCACTACTCATCATGGAGTGAACCATATCCAATAGGGTATGATTCCTCCGCTCCGATACACCGTTGTGTTGTGGTGTATAAGGAGGAGTAAGCTGAGAGAGAATTCCATTCTCTTTTAAGTAGTCTAGGAATTCCGTGCTTAAGTACTCTCCTCCTCTATCAGATCGGAAGATCTTGATACTTTTGCCAGTCTGGTTCTCTACTTCATTTCTAAATTCTTTGAATTTCTCAAAAGCTTCAGATTTGTGTTTCAAGAGATGCACATATCCGAATCTAGAGAGATCGCCAGTGAATGTGATGAAGTATGAGAACCCATCCCTTTCATGTATAGACATCGGACCACATACATCACTGTGTATGAGTCCCAAGAGCTCTGCTACTCTTTCTCCATGTCCGGTGAACGGAGATTTGGTCATCTTTCCTTTGAGACAAGATTGACAAGTTTCATAAAATGAAAATTCGAACTTATTCAAGAGTTCATCTTTATGCAGCTTACTTAGTCTTTTCTCTCCGATATGACCAAGTCTAGAATGCCACAAGTAGGATTCGTTCGTATCTGAACTCTTCCTCTTGCGTATGTTTTGTACATTGAGAACTGTGTTCTGATTTAGAACATAGATACCATTACACAGTGTACCTTCTGCAACCAGTACCTTATCAAGGTAAATGTTCATGATATTTCTATCAAGATCAAAATTATATCCATCTTTATCAAGTAAATAAACTGATATGATGTTGCAAAGCATGGAAGGCACATAGTAGCAATTGTTCAAAATTATAGTATTGCCATTTTGCAATGCTAGGTGATATTCACCGACGGCAGCAGCATTAACTTGTGCTCCGTTCCCCACCCTGAGAGACATATCACCAGGTCCAACTATCCTATTTTTTCTCAGTCCCTGCAATAAATTACAGATATGAGATCCTGATCCGGTATCGAGTACCCAAGAGGTAGGACTGACCGAAAAACAGTTCTCAATAACAATAACACCTGAAGAAGACGCAACGGTATGTTTCTTCTTCGATGGGTTTATCAATGAATTCAAACTTTCCTCTTTCCCATGCCCATACTCATGACTGTTGTCATAAGTAAGAGCCGAACAGACGTTCCCCAGCCCCGAATAAGAATTCGGATCGGTCAAGCGATACATTTTATTATCTTGATTAGGGCGTGAAATGGTTGCTACCTGAAGAGAGAGGGAGAACACTCAGCGTGCGCTCTTGCAAGATTAGATTGGTTATTTAATTTATCTAACCAGGATGGCTCCTACTGTTTCCTCAAATTCTTCTTCAAATCTTAAAAGAAGAACTAGTCAGGATTAATCGCACGTCACAATACTTGCTTAACCTTTCAGCCAGGCCGGTGTTCGTACTTCGAGGGAGGTTTTCCAACGCTTTCGCGAAGTTCCTTAATTATATAACCTCTTTTCCTTGGAGGCGTAGCCCCGCTAACACCTTTCTAGACACCTACATGGTTTATAGCATTGATTGTTAAGTGTGATAATCTCCCGAGTGTAATCCTACTCATCAGTGGGATCGGGATCCAACTATCATTGTGTGATGCACTAGATGGAATCCACTCTAGTCACCACACTCCAGAAGGTATGCTAAATCTGCAAGTTTCCTGTATATTTGAAACTCCCGATGTGGTTTCTGCCCCTAGGACCCAAGTGACCTTTACTAAAGATCAAAATGTCAAAGAGTCCTAGTCAAGTTCTACCCATCATTATCTGGATTGCATTAGACCCACCCGTGCGAGGCTTGACTAAAGATCAAAATAATTGCACAACTGTCCTAACCAATCGCATAAGCAACGGAAAAGCATTACATAGCTACCGAACACTATGCATTGACTAAAGATCGAAATGCGTAGCACGAATACTAAGCAATACCAATCCGAAATGACGGAGGGCTACGGCTGGGTTTTTGGCGAAAAACCCGTTAACGTAATGAACTTGATATCGTTGAAGGAACCTGAGTGGTTTTGTAAATATATAGTGGCGAAAACATCTGTTAAAGAAGTCACTCTCTGTGAAGGGATCTCGGCTCTTTCCTCGTCGAATGAGGTGCAGGATATTCCAAACTGAATACCACGATGCAAAGCAAAAATAGTCGACTATATTAAATTTATTACCCTGACGCAAACTTTTACTCAAGGGGTCACTCCCGGTAAAGGGATCTCGGCCCTTGCCTCGTCGAATGAGGTGCTGGATATTCCAAAATGAATACCACTGTGCAAAGCAAACAAAACGTCTGTAATGTCAGATTTTAAAATCTGGTACCTACAACATCTTTTAGCTTTTTATCTTGCATTAATTAAAATTAATGCGGTCCCATCAATTTGTAACCTATCACACCAGAAAAGAACGAAAATAAAATGTACGTATATGCCATCCGAATTCGCCACGGGGCCCCATCATCACCCGTTAGGTTACTTAACTAACGACAGAGCGGGGGCTGGACTAGCGTAGGTGCAAAACATATACAACATCTACTAGTATATATATAAGTATATATAACATTCTTCCCAGGCATGATAATAAACAACATCACAGATAACATTACAGAATGGTGGATAATCTTGGAGCCCCGGATTTCATTTGAGCCGCAAATAAAACCCGACGTTTCCGGTCGTGTGGATAGCATGTGCAATGAAAACCTGTACCCCTACGAGTGCGGCGAATAGCCCTCCAATTCTAGAATGAAGCCCCCTCCGTCTCAATGCCATGAGAAAGAAGCCTCCTCCGTCTCAACGCCAAGAAATCTGGGCTCGTTGCCTTCTAGAATCCGGCTATTCGTGCACTCCTCCACGGGGTAATCTTAGTACAGAAATAATAAAATAATATGTACAAACGGTGACATCGACCTCAGCCCGGTCGTGCCCAAAAATAATATACAACCTGGCAAAGACGGCAATCCACAAGTCGGACGCTCGCCCCGCAATAACAAATGTACAAATAAAATTATAAACTGTATTTCTAACATTGCACCACATGCTATCCACCACGACAATCTAACCACAATCACAGCACAAGCACACAACATCAACGCGAATGTCACGTTCGCAAAACCCGTCTAAAAGAACATATAGCAATCAGACGAGTTTTACCGATCGAGTGACATTCCCGGTCGCAGATAAAAATGAATGTACTGATAATAAAAATACGAATTTTAAAATTATGATCAACTAAACTTTCCAAGTGGGCCCCAAGTATTAAACCAACATTGTAACAAATATGGGCCCAAAAGTAATCATTCCAGAAACCACAATTTCCAAAAAATGAGGCCCAGAAAAAATTTGATCACGTGAGCCCCCAAAATGGCCGCAGATCCGCCGCCAATAGGGGGTTTGCACGGCGGATCCGCGGCGGTTTAGAGGGCTCACGTGCTAAATTTTCTTCTGTGGTCTTAGAAAATCCTGCATGATTTTCTGAGAGCAAAATTTTGATTTTTCGAGCACTTTAAAAATCGACCGAAACATTATGTGAAGAAATGCTGTTTTTGAAAAATCCAGTCGATCGTTATTTTAAACACGATTTAACAAGCTAGTATAGGTTTTATGGGTGGCTCTGATACCACGAAGGATTACCCTAGCGCCCCGGCCAACTCACGTGGCCAAATGCGGAACAAAAATTTCAAGACGAACAAAAACTTGGTGCTAGACTAAACCCTAAAACCAGATCTTTTCCATAAAACTAACTAGCTAAAGAAGAAGGGCTATCTACTATGATGGAAACCTCACCAAACGAACCGAGTCCTTCGGTCTTCGTTCTTCATCCTTAGCTCCTTGCTTCCACCTTGAACATTCTTGAACTCCAACTCCGGCTCCATCGGCCCTCCGGGATCGAGCTTATTCTCCGGCCTTCCTTTGTCGTAGATGATCCACCCGGGAAGTATGATCTATGGCTCTAGCTCCTAACTATGTAACTAAATGAGCAACTAGAGAACTTGGTTTGCTAAACCAAGTAGTCTAGGATGTAGTGGAAGGTGTCTAAGTGTTTGCTATCTCTTTTCTAACCTCTTCACTTGTTTCTCAACTCATGAGAATGTTAGTGAAGTGGAAAAAGATGAAGGTGGAGCAAAGCAAGAGGAGGGAGGAGATGAGAGCAAAAGAGAGCTCAAGGAAAATAATGAATCAACCATGAAAGAGAAAATATACACAATGGTTTTGTATATCAATTCTTTCATTAAACAATTAGCAACCATACTTCAATAGTAAACCCAAAATGAATTATAAATTCATTTGAATACTATTGAAGCATGGTCACCTTTTTTCCTCCCATACTCTTACTTTACACCTCATTTCCATTTATGAAATAAATGGAAAATAGAAAATGAGGTGACCACCTTCTAGAAGGAAAACTGTAATAAATACGGATTTCCAACTACTGTACAAATATACCGGCAATCAGATAAAAATCCGAACGCCCAAAAGAGATAGAATAACACGAAGAACGTAATACTAGAATATATATATCGAAATACCTATATGTAAATTATTAAATCAATACCTGATTTAATAATCCGGCTCAAACCCGAGCCGGCTAGTATTACAAACTGTCCGATCAAAAATCCGAGTACCAAGTACATCAATTGATCGAACCCTGCACGTATCCAATACGGCTACTATATCGTTTTGCCTGGATCAGGGAAACCCTCTATGTGGGACTCTAAAGACTCGACAGTACTCTGGCAGTGGGTTTAACCACAAGCACGTCAGCGGCACTAGCTGTACGTAACGGTTGCCCAGGTACCTATCGAAAAGGAAGGCCGACGAGCAAACTCATCCGGACTCCTACTGAGCCTATCCGTGACAATATCCGTACAGTCCGGTCTCTTCGTCAAAGAGTTTTGCATACCGGGTCTAGGGGATAGTGAACGTCAGACCCTAAAACCTTATAAGTCGTGCCGATGTAGCTCAGGACCAATCCGGGAAAACTACTGATCAACCTATCAGTAAATCTCAAGTGCCTTGGCCAAGGTCTTATGGTCCTAACCAATCGAATCACAGTGCGATATCGACTCCCTTTACCGGGAGAGACGAATCCCCGACAATCGCTCACTGCCTCCATGTGGCTCGGGACTGAACCCAACCAAAACCTGTTTGCACGACTCAGTAGAGCCGTGGTAGGGTAGTGATCAAAGTTCAATGGGAACTCACACGAGACAAATGCCGATCTCGGGTCCAAAGACTAACCTGTACACATGTCACTTGAGAACTTCCATCTGACGATAGGTATAGTACCACATGGAAGTTCTCGGCGAGTCCGTCCAGTGTACTCACACCCAGTGGGCACCTGTATACGATCTTAGGTGCATCAGACCAATGGCTGCGGGACCAACCATCCCCTGACAGGGCTAGAATCGTACACACCTGTCTACTCTGGAGTATCAATGCCCAGTCTCGATACTCACACGACTTGGGACCATTTAAGGATGTGCTTATGGACTACCCTGCTCCCACAAGTATGATCGCCATCACAACGCAGGTAGTCAAGTAAGATCCTAGGGGCTTTATCAACATGTAACCGCAATATGTAATAACGAGTATGACATATGCCATGTTAAGATAAAGACAAACCACAATAGTATACTACCGTATCGAGTCTTTATCAATATTTGCAAACCAGATATAATAACAATAAATACACATATTCCGATAAAGACAAGTCAAATAATATACTATAAAACTGAGCAAGATTGTTCTGTACATACATATCCCTAGTATCCATATGTATACATATACAATACTGGCCTCTATGGCATATACATCCTACAATTATCGTCATCTACTTTAATAAAGAACTTTGTTATTTAGGTTAGTAATTTCTTTTATTATTAAACTCCTTGTATCCATTAAGCTCATTTGGATTAATATAATAAAGTGGTGATTGTAATTCCATTTACATTATTCTGTGTTTATTGATTATCATGTAATGCTAGAAACCAAAGTGTGACTGCGGCAGGATTATTTCTTAATCGTAGAAGCATGGCTGGCCTAGTCATCCTCGTATTCTATATTTTTGGAAGCGGGGCGTAACAATCAGCTTCTTCACTTACATCACTTTCTCTGAGTTCATGGTGATAATCTTCAGAGTATATGTCATCAGCATCATCTTCTGCTGCTGCTACAAAATCAACAACACTAGCATCATCATCTATCATATCATCTTCAAGATTCACATAGTTGTCATCTTCATAAATTGGAAAAGTTAATTTTCCTTTATCTTTGTTCTTCATCTTCCCTTTACTCTGAGCCACTGATGTTGTTGCTTTCTTGTTCTTGGACTTAAGTCTTCAACATCTTCTAAGTATAAGTACAGGGTTTGAATCTAACTGGTTTGAAGCTCTTGGACAGTTGAATACTTGTTCTTCTTAAGAGAATGTAACTTTGTTGAGTCCAGGACTTTTTCTTGGTGTAGCAACTACTTCTGAAGTTGATTTTCCTTTAAGACTCTCCTTTATTCTATTACAAGTTTAAGGTGTATATATATATAATTTCTTTTCTGTACTAGGATTACCCCACGTAGGACTGCTTGAGTAGCCTAGTTCTAGAGGGCAACGGGGTCCCATCTCATGGTATTGAGACCAGGGTGCCTTACTCTAGAATTGGCGGGCTACTCGCTACACTCGTAGAGTGTATAGGATGACCCACGGTGGATTGCTCAGGTTACCGTATTCCGTGAAGTGTTGGTGTTAGTGTATATGCCCTAGGGGCCATTATTGTATCATACTAGCATGTATATCACTTAATGGAAGCTTGGGATATTCACAGTTGTATATATACAGTCTTGCTGAAAATGGTAGTATGCTACTTGGTTTGTGTCTACTTTAATATGTGCATATGTTTCTTGTAATGTATCACCCATACATATTAGTAGAGCCCATAGGATCTTTGCTTGATTACCAAGCGTTGTGATGGCAGTCACACTAATGGGGGCTGGGTAGTCTATAAGCAACATCCTATACTTGTCCCTAGTCATAGGATTATTGAGGCAGGGCATCGATACTCCAGAGTAGACTAGTGTGTACGCTTCTCATCCCAGTTGGGGAGATGGTTTGTCCTATTGCCATCAGTATGTCGTATTGGAGATAGTATACAGGTGCTCGTTAGGTTACGGGTACACCGGACAGGACTCGCAAGGGAACTGTTGGTTGGTACTATACCCACCGTCAGTTAACAGTTCCCAGGTGACATGAGTACAGCATAGTCCGCAGACTTGACACTGCTACTTCGCCTCGAGTGTGTCCCACTGTTCTTAGATTGCTACCCTACCATGGCTTAAAGGAGTCGTGCAAACAGGTAGCAGTTGGATGCAGTCCCGAGCACTTGGAGGCAGTGGCAGTTAGATAGGATTCGTCTCTCTCGGTATTAAGAGTTGATATCGCACTGTGTCAGAGAGCCATTACGCAAAGTCCCTCGCTAGGGAAAGCGAGATATACTAGTAGGTTCCAGTAGCTTCTCAGGGTGTAATGGGCTTCGCTCCGACACGACTTATACAGCTATTAGGGGACTGACGCTTGCCGCCCCCTAGGCTTGATATGCGATAGTCTTAGACGAACAGACCGGACTGTACGGAGATTGTCACATCTGGCTCAGTGGGAGTTCGGATGGGTTTCCTCATCGTCCTTCTTATCGACATCTACCTGGGGACCGTTACGTACAGCTAGTGCCGCTTGCGGTCTGTGGTTAAACCCACTGCCTGCGTAGTGTCGAGTCATTAGAGTCCCACACAGAGAGTTTCTCTGCTCCAGGCGAAACGATATAGAGGTCGTATGGGTTTACGACAAGGGTTCGAACGCATACGTACGTTTACGCACGTACGACGTTCGGACAGTTTTTACTAGCCGGCTTTGGTTTAAGCCAGATTCTAGTATCGGGTTAGTGGATTTATACAGTCTAAAGTTTTTCCGTGTTTTCACGGATTGGAGGGGCATTCTCGTAATTTGTCGGGAAGCTTCTAGAAGAGTGGTGACTTGGGGGGTAAGGTGGCATTGCATTAAATGAGATTAGTGACTCATTTGTGTGATTCATCCATGTCATTAATGCATCATAAATGCTTAATGACTCATGGAGATGAATCACACATAGATATTTATGAAGCATGGTTGTTAATTATTTTATTTCATTTTTGGATAAAAAAGTAATGCTTCATATATATTATGAGAGTTCATTATCTCATTTCATTCTTCTCTTCACCTTCTCTCTCTCCTCAAGCTCACTCTCTCTTCAAACCCTAACCCTAACCTTTCATGTGTTGAGATCAAGGGTTAGCTAGACTAATACATCCATAAGCTCACTCTATATCCCCTAGGTAGCTTAGATTAGCACTTTAAGCAACCTAGTTATCTCAAGTTTGAGATCAAGCTTGGCGTAGCAGCTTTCGGGTGGATCGTCTTTGATTCGAGGAGGCCGTTGAGGTGCCGATGTTCCAAAGAGCCTACGAGGAGTGGAGGATAGCGATGAAGACCCGAAGGACATGTAACGTGAGGTATAACTTCGAATCCGAGTAGTTAAACCTCTAGTAGATAGTTAGCAATGGTTTAGATAATGATTCATGCGCTCAAGTCCGTGTTACGAAGCTTTGATAATCGTTTTTCATATATTCCTCCTCCCCGCAAGTTCGTGGGATGCATGGCATGGACTTACAGTGGTATCAGAGTTACT
This sequence comes from Agapanthus africanus, assembly GCA_030015575.1. Taxonomy (NCBI): domain Eukaryota; kingdom Viridiplantae; phylum Streptophyta; class Magnoliopsida; order Asparagales; family Amaryllidaceae; genus Agapanthus; species Agapanthus africanus. Next base: position 7,658,828 of record JASDDO010000029.1, on the reverse strand, counting down.
AGGCATTGGATGTCGACCTATGGGGGGTTCTCACTGTGTGACAGTGTGGCGAAGCATAGGCTCTTACCTCTAGGGTGTCCCGAGACCGGAAGGTGTTCCGGCGGGTTGTAGTCCTCGCGAGGGGGCATGGGTAAAAAGTAGCTGCTGAGGGACCCGTTGGTGCCACTGTGACCACATTGGATGGAGTGGCTGACTGATCAACAGTGGTATCAGAACCAACTAAACCATTACTAGCTTGTTAGCAACTAATTAGAAGTTCGATCGACGGAATACATGAAAACAAAACCCTATCACCCTATCAGTTTCTATTGATTTTAAAAGTGTCACAAAAGTTATTTGACATGGCTTAAAATTCATAGCAGGGTATTATAAGAGATATGGGAAAATTCGAGGGGGCAACTCGGCAAGACGGCCGCGGAACCGCGGTCAAATGGTGCTTTTGGCCGCGGATCCGCCGCCGAGTCAACGCCGAGTCAACTCGGAGTTTCACAGTAATTCATTGTTTCTGGTGTTTTGTTTCCCTGTATATTCTTTTTCCTACCCAGGTTACTTCAGTACAGGTTTGCTTTTGGGGTAGACACGGAAAATTGTTATCAATCGATGTTCTAAGATATTTGCTAATTGGGTTTTTATCCGTAATGTTTAATGTGTTCGTAAACCTTCCCTAACTGCTAGTATGTCGGTTGGCTGGGGGTTGCACATTTCTGAAATGTTTACGGTTTGTGTATATGAACTGTGTTGGACTATTGTGATGATTAGCCGGGGTTTGAGATATGTTCAATATTCATTCATTCGATATAAATGTAATATGATGTAATATTCTTTTGCGGGGCACATCCAGGTTGCGGTTGTAGCCACCGTTGTATTATTTCTTTTTACTGTTTTTACTCCTAGGACAGACCCAAGGTGGGATGCACAAACTACCGGGTACGTCGAAGTGTTTAGTGGCCTACTCACGTTGTTGAGGGAGACCGCTTCACTTCGGGTACTTGGTGGGTAGTTTGTCGTACCCGTAGGGGTCTAGGGTGGGGTAATGGCTATTCATCACAACTGTGTAATCCGTCTTTTATTGCAGGCTCAAAGCAAATGTGGATTGCTAGTATATCCAATAAAGTTCATCTGTGATCTGGAATGCTTATTATTGCGTCTGACGAATGTACAATATCTATATATAATAGCTATTAGACGTCACTTATGTTTTACACCCGCGCTAGCCCAGCCCCCGCTCTGTCGTTAGTTAAGTAACCTAACGGGTGATGACGGGACCCAGTGGCGAATGCGGATGGCATAAGAGGACGTGGTATTTTCGTTGTTTTCTGCAATGATAAGTTTAATGATGGGATGCATTATAATAATGCAAAGAAAATAAACCAAAGTTTAATCGTTGGAACAAATTTAAAAGAAACCACTCGGTTATTTTAAAAGAGCAGATTTTTTAATTGCGGAGCTTTAACAACTCCTTTTAAAAAGTATCAGGTTCCTTCGATTATATCAAGTTCACTACGTTCACGGTTTTGCCAAAACCATTCGTAGCCCTCCATCATTTCATATAGATAGTCAATAGTATTCAAGCTGTGTTTGTTGACTAAAGTCAAGGCACAGTATTTGGTAACTTATATGTAACATAGATAGATGCGTTGGTTTGGGACAGTCGTATTACCTTGTTGACTAAAGTCAAAGGTATGTACGGGTAGGTTCAAATTAACCTGGATAATGACGGGTGGAACTTGACATATGACTTATGATTTGTTGACTAAAGTCAAGGTCATAAGAGCATGGGGCAAAAATCAATATCAGGAATTTCTAAAGAAACTGAAATTTGCAGAGATATGCATACCATTTTGGAGTTTGATGAATGTTGGTAGGATTCCTTCAACATTATCATACGATGATATTTTGGATCCCGATCCTACTGTGAGTACAAGCTACTTATCAGGGGATTCGTCACTTAACGATCAATGCTATAAACGAAGTAGGTGCCGAGAAGGGTGTCAGAGGGGTTAAGCCTCCAGAGAAAAGAGGTTCTTTAATTAAGGAACTTCGCGAAAGCGTTGGAAAACCTCCCTCGAAGTATTGACACTGGCCTGGCTGAACGGTTAAGAAAGTATTGTACGGTGAGAATAGTCCTGGCTAATTCTTCTTTTATGGTTTAAGGAGGGATTCGAGAAACAGTGGGAGCCATCCTGTTTAGATAAATTAAACCAAATCTAAACTTGCAACAGCATCATGCTAAAATGATTTCTTCTCTCTCTCTTAATTGTAGCGACCTTGTGACCACACATAGGTTACATCTAGATAACATATTGACTGAATCTGACTTATATGACAGGCAAAGGTCGGTCCAGATGTCCATTAGCTATGACAAGCTGGACCACCCTATTACTACTCAAGATCCCGCCGTCCCAGGTCCAGTTTCCACTATTGCGGATATGGATATCCGTCAGACAAGGGAAAAAGATAAAGCGAAAGCTAAGTGCCTCTTGTTAGCTTTAGATGATGGTGTATACCAGAAGCAGCATGAGAAGATGGACTTAGTTTCCATCTTTCTCCATAATAAAGATTTATATGGAGAGCAATCTCATATCACTAGATATGAAAGCTCGAACGAATTAATTCAAGCGAGGTTGGCTGACGGGTCATCTGTAGGGGACAATGTCCTTACAATGACTAGCTATATTGATGAGCTCCAGGACTTGGAGACCGCATTGGAAAACGAGTCAAATACTGACTTGATTCTACAGTCTCTGCCTTCTACCCTGAAGGAAACCAGGGAAGGAGAAGGAAAGAGAAAGGAAAAAGTTTCGGGAATGGATACAGTAAAAGAGGGACGTTCCTATTGTTACAGGAATGAACATTGGCAGAATGATTACAGGGATTTAGAAGCCAGTAGCCAGGATACGAAGCATGTTGTGGCTTCAGCTTCGGGTGTGTTTATGATAGAGAACAGTATGTCAGTTAATCCTGCTTCCTGGGTATTAGATACCGGGTCAGGATCTCACATCTGTAATTCATTACAGGCTCTGAGAAACTATAGGGTTATTGGGAGAGGTGATATGACTCTCACTGTTGCTAACGGAATCAGCATGGACGTTGAATCCGTAGGAAATATCATATTGGACTGACAACTGGGCAGATATTGATTCTGCGTAACTGTTTTATGTACCAGGTACTACTTGTAATATCATATCTGTATCCTTACTTTCTAAAGAAGGATATGATTTTACTTTTATAAGAGATGTGGTTCACATCCACCTAAATCAAGTTATGATTGGGTCAGGTACATTACAAAATGGAGTATACGTATTAAATCAAGCTCAGATTTTCAGTGTCCAGGATAAACTTAAAAGAAAGTTTTCGGAATTAAATCAGGCTTTCTTATGGCATTGTAGACTAGGTCATATCAATGAGAGAAGGTTGACTAAGTTACATAGAGAAGGATATTTGAATCCGTTCGAATATCAATCTTATGCTACTTGTGAATCTTGTCTCAAGGGAAAGATGACAAAGACTCCATTTTCTAGACACGGAGTAAGAGCAAGCGAGCTCTTGGGACTCGTATACAGTGACGTGTGCGGTCCAATGTCTACACATGTGCGAGGTGGTTATTCCTACTTCATTAATTTACAGATGATTTATCTAGGTATGGATATATCTCCTTAATAAAGCATAAATCCGAGGCCTTTGAGAAATTCCAAGAATACAAAAATGAAGTAGAAAAGCAAACCGGCAAAAGTATCAAGACACTGAGATCTGATCGAGGTGGTGAATACTTAAGTGCCGAGTTCCTAGGTTACTTAAAAGAGAATGGAATTCTCTCTCAGCTTACTCCTCCATACACCCCACAACATAACGGTGTATCGGAGAGAAGGAACCGAACCCTATTGGATATGGTTCGTTCCATGATGAGTAACGCTGAGTTACCGCGATCATTCTGGGGATATGCACTAGAATCAGCTGTATATCTTTTGAACCGAGTTCCAACCAAGACTGTGCCTACCACACCATATCAAATGTGGAGTGGAAAGAAACCCTGTCTTAAGTATCTTAAGACATGGGGATGTCCAGCTTTTGTAAAGTAACAGCATGCGGACAAACTCGAGGCACGCTCAGTACAGTGTAAATTTGTGGGATATCCAAAGAACTCCATGGGATATTGTTTCTATTACGCAGAGGAACAAAAGGTTTTTGTTTCTCAACATGCCCGGTTCTTGGAAACTGAATTTTTGGAAAATCAGAAGAGTGGGAGTGAAATAGAACTGGAAGAAATTCCAGAACCACAAAACAATACTGAAAGTATGGTAGCACCATAGGTTCAAGAAGAACTGAACATCCCGACGCCACTCCGTAGGAGTAGTAGGCAGTCCCATCCGCCCGAGAGATACTACGGTTTTCTCATTGACGTGGATAGAGTGGATTGCACTATTGACTATGATGAGCCTACTAGCTTCTAGTAAGCCATTCAGAGCGGTGACTCAGTAAAATGGCTGGATGCAATGCGGACCGAAATGGAGTCCATGTACACTAACAAAGTATGGACTTTGGACTTTGCTCCAGATGGGGTAAAACCCGTAGGATGCAAATGGATCTTCAGAAAGAAGATTGGTGTAGATGGACAGGTTGAAACCTATAAAGCTAGACTTCTTGCAAAGGGTTTACGTCAAAAACCTGGTTTGGACTATGACGAGACCTTTTCTCCAGTAGCTATGCTAAAATCCATTAGGGTCCTTCTTGCTATTGCTGCCTTCCACGATTATGAGATCTGGCAGATGGACGTAAAGACGGCTTTTCTAAATGGAAATTTGGAAGAGAGCGTCTATATGGATCAGCCAGAGGGATTCATTCAGAGTAGGAGCAGCGGTAAAGTATGCAAGCTGCTTAAGTCCATTTATGAACTAAAGCAGGCATCGCGGAGTTGGAACATCTGTTTTGATGATGCTGTCAAAGAATTTGACTTTATCAAAAATCTAGATGAACCATGAATATACAGTAAGAATGTAGGGAGAGCTGCAGTATTCCTCGTCTTGTACGTGGATGACATTCTCCTAATAGGAAATGATATTCCTATGTTACAGTCAGTCAAAAGATTCTTGTCACATAAATTCTCCATGAAAGACCTGGGTGATGCCTCCTACATTCTGGGGATCCGGATCTATCGTGATAGATCAAAGAGGATGTTGGGACTTTCGCAGTCCAGGTACATAGACACCACAGTGAAGAGATTCAGTATGGAAGATTCGAAGCGCGGTAACTTACCGGCTTGTCACAGAATCACCCTCTCCAAAGATATGTCTCCCAAGAATGATTTGGAAAGGGATCGCATGTCGATTATACCCTACGCTTCTGCGGTAGGCTCTATAATGTTTGCAATGTTATGTACCAGACCAGATGTAGCATACGCATTGAGCGTAATAAGCCGGTATCAAGCAAACCCAGGGAGGAATCACTGGATAGTAGTAAAGAACATTCTCAAGTACCTAAGGAGGACTAAGGAGATGTTCTTGGTATATGGCGGAAAAGACCTCCAGATGGAGGCCTTTGCCGACTCCGGCTTCCAGAGTGACAAAGATGACTCAAAGTTCTTGTCGGGTTATGTCTTTACCCTTAATGGAGGGGCGGTCTGTTGGAAGAGTTCCAAACAGGAGACCGTTGCTGACTCAACAATGGAAGCGGAGTACATAGCTGCTTGCGATGCCGCAAAAGAAGCTGTCTGGATGAAGAAGTTCCTCACAGAACTTCAGGTGGTTCCTACCAGTGTTGATCCAATACCTCTGAATTGTAACAACAACGGCGCTATAGCTTTAGCGAAGGAACCCAGGTCCCATCAGAAGTCCAGACACATCTTAAGACGGTATCACCTGATCAGGGCGATCATAGATCGCCGGGAGATCGAGGTGAAGAGAGTAAAGACGGAGGATAACATTGCTGATCCATTCACAAAGGCCATTCCTCAGACGCGGTTCGAGAGGCTATTCGAGATGATAGGTCTACGATATGCCAGCTCATGGCCCTAGTGCAAGTGGGAGATTGTTAATGTATATGCCCTAGGGGCCATTATTATATCTTACTAGCATGTATATTACTTAATGGAAGCTTTGGATATTCACAGTTGTATATATACAGTCTTGCTGAAAATGGTAGTATGCTACTTGGTTTGTGTCTACTTTAATATGTGCAAATGTTTCTTGTAACGTATCACCCATACATATTACTAGAGCCTATAGGATCTTTGCTTGATTACCAAGCGTTGTGATGGCAGTCACACTAGTGGGGGCTGGGTAGTCTATAAGCAACATCCTATACTTGTCCCTAGTCGTAGGATTATCAAGGGAGGGCATCGATACTCCAGAGTAGACTAGTGTGTACGCTTCTCATCCCAGTTGGGGAGATGGTTTGTCCCATTGCCATCAGTACGTCGTACTGAAGATAGTACATAGGTGCTCATTAAATTACGGGTACACCGGACAGGACTCGCAGGGGAACTGTTGGTTGGTACTATACCCACCGTCAGTTAACAGTTCCCAGGTGACATGAGTATAGCATAGTCCGCAGACTTGACACTGCTACTTCGTCTCGAGTGTGTCCCACAGTTCTTAGATTGCTACCCTACCACGGCTCAAAGGAGTCGTGCAAATAGGTAGCAGTTGGGTGCAGTCCCGAGCACTTGGAGGCAGTGGCGGTTAGATAGGATTCGTCTCTCTCGGCATTGGGAGTTGATATCGCACTGTGTCAGAGAGCCATTACGCAAAGTCCCTGGCCAGGGCAAGCGAGATATACTGGTAGGTTCTAGTAGCTTCTCAGGGTGTAATGGGCTTCGCTCCGACACGACTTATACAGCTATTAAGGGACTGGCGCTTACCGCCCCCTAGGCTTGATATGCGATAGTCTTAGACGAACAGACCGGACTGTACGGAGATTGTCACATCAGGCTCAGTGGGTGTTCGGATGGGTTTCCTCATCGTCCTTCTTATCGACATCTACCTGGGGACCGTTACGTACAGCTAGTGCCTCTTGTGGTCTGTGGTTAAACCCACTGCCAGCGTAGTGTCGAGTCTTTAGAGTCCCACACAGAGAGTTTCCCTGCTCCAGGCGAAACGATATAGAGGTCGTACGGGTTTACGACAAGGGTTCGAACGCATACGTACGTTTACGCACGTACGACGTTCGGACAGTTTTTACTAGCCGGATTTGGTTTAAGCCAGATTCTAGTATCGGGTTACTGGATTTATACAGTCTAAAGTTTTTCCGTGTCTTCACGGATTGGAGGGGCGTTCTCGTAATTTGCCGGGAAGCTTCTAGAAGAGTGGTGACTTGGGGGGTAAGGTGGCATTGCATTAAATGAGATTAGTGGCTCATTTGTGTGATTCATCCATGTCATTAATGCATCATAAATGCTTAATGACTCATGGAGATGAATCACACATAGATATTTATGAAGCATGGTTGTTAATTATTTTATTTCTTTTTTGGATAAAAAAGTAATGCTTCATATATATTATGAGAGTTCATTATCTAATTTCATTCTTATCTTCACCTTCTCTCTCTTCAAGCTCACTCTCTCTTCAAACCCTAACCCTAACCTCTCATGTGTTGAGATCAAGGGTTAGCTAGACTAATATATCCATAACCTCACTCTATATCCCCTAGGTAGCTTAGATTAGCATTTTAAGCAACCTAGTTATCTCAAGTTTGAGATCAAGCTTGGCGTAGGAGCTTTCGGGTGGATCGTCTTTGATTCGAGGAGGCCGTTGAGGTGCCGATGTTCCAAGGAGCCTACGAGAAGTGGAGGACAGCGATGAAGATCCGAAGGACATGTAACATGAGGTATAACTTCGAATCCGAGTAGTTAAACCTCTAGTATATAGTTAGCAATGGTTTAGATAACGATTCATGCGCTTAAGTCCGTGTTTCGAAGCTTTGATAATCGTTTTTCATATATTCCGCCTCCCCGCAAGTTCGTGGGGTGCGTGACATGGACTTATAATTGGGTGGCCCATTCACTTCATTGATTGGGGCTGCCTTGCTTCCGGAATTAGCGGGTTACTTGCCGCGCTCGTAGGGGTCTAGGTTCTACTTTACACAGGCTATTTACACGACCGGAGAATGTCGAGTTTAATTTCGGCTCAAATGAAACACGGAGCTCCTAGATTATCGGCTATTCCATTTTTCTTATCGTTGTTATGTGATGTTGCTTATATCATGCCTGGGATGAATGGTTATACACACACACACACACACACACTAGTAGATGTTGTATATGTTTTGCATCCGCGCTAGTCCATCCCCTACTCTGTCGTTAGTAAATTAACCTAACGGTGCATGATGAGGCCCCGTGACGAATGCAGATGGCATATACATACATTTATTTTTGTTCTTTTCTGGTGTGATAGATTTTAATTGATGGGACCGCATTAATTTTTTGTTAATGTAAGGAAAAAGAAATCTGACAAGATGTTGTCGGAACCACTTTTCGAAAAACTATAGTCGTATTCTTTCTCTTTGCATAGTGGTATTCGTTTAGGAATATCCCGCACCTCATTCGAGGGGGCAAGTGCTTAGATCCCTTCACGAGGAGTAACCTATTGAGCGAAAGTTTATGTTACTATAGATTACTCGGTTTTCGTCAAAACCCCAAGTTTTCAAAAAAGGAGCCGAAACCACTTATTTTCAAAACTACTCGGTTCCTTCAACGATATCAAATTCATTACGTTAAATGGTTTTTCGCCAAAAACCTAGCTGTAACTGTTCAGTTGATAAAACTACACATTTAATATGACATTTTTCCTACTATTTCTATATAGTAAAAGGTGTTTATTATGAATATGACACATATGAAGGTTTATTTGCAAAAATACTATTTTCATTTGTTTATATATTATAATTAACATTATGTACGAAAAAGTAAGCATATAATATCCATGTAACATTTGGCCCATTTAAATATGCTTACCTTATTAAATACCTTTGACCAATTCTTAAAACTATAATATCAAGACAAATGGTTAAGTTAATATCTCAATTAAAACAAATTCTACTAATATTATTTATTGAGTTATTGTGCAGAAATCAAGGAAATCAAAGTTGGCAAGATCAAATCTGCCGAAGATATTCAAGTAAATTGAAGAAACTAATTCTTGCAGAAATGTAGAAAAGATTTTCGAAGTCTAGATACTCAAAAGATTACCAAGTGTTACAGATATGAAGCTACAAAAATTAGATGGCCATGATCTCACCAAAAGGGGGCGGATCCGCGGCCAAACCTATCCAATGGCCACGGTTCCGCCTCGGATTTGAGGAGTTGAGATATGGGATTTTGGTGGTTAGGATCCTAACAACTAGTTTCCATATTAGGAAACTTGGGTTCTGGCTCTGTGACTATAAATAAGGACCGAGAGCCTCTTGGAAAAATCATCAAGCTGAAGAGATCACAAAGTCCACGACAGGCTCATGCATCCAGGCTGATCATCAACGGTTCATCTACCTCCTTAGAAGAGATCGAGAACCAAACTAGCATCTTGTAATCATTTTCTAAGGGAACAAAGTGTAAATGAATTTTGTTGATTAATAAAGGTAGTAGTTTTCTTATTCTATCTCTTTGTAGTTTTAATATGATTTCTCTCTCCATCTCTTCTTCTCCCAACATGCGCGAGTAATTCTTCGCTTGTTAGGGTTCATGGGATTAGGGTAGGTTAATAGATGATGAAAATCCTTAAACTCTTTGTAAGTCCTATAAAGTTTATAAACTCTATCAAAAGAATAGTTAACATCCTAATTGGGCACGCTATCAATTCATTGATAATCGCGACCACAATTAGAGATTAGATTAACAATTGTTTTGGTAAAGGCTAGATATGAACGGAGTTCCATGTCGAGATAGGGGTTAAGAATGGGAACCCTTTTCCCTCCAGAAACCCTAATCTACATGTATCACTGTCGTTCTAATTTTAAATCTATTAAAGGATAAAAAGAGTAATCTTTAATTAATCATCCATAACTACTAAATCCCAATGAACCCTACAAGGCCCCTTTTAATATTAAACTTACCTCCGTAGTTAATCTAGATCTATATTTTGCATCCTTGTTTAACATAGATCTAGATCCTACAACCATTCTTCCCCCTTTCTTTTTCAACACGTCTAAAGTAAGATTAAAAGGTTCCATGTTTCCTTGACGTACTCACCTCGGTCTAGCTACGCGCGACACCGTTCTGATTGCGGTTAAACTACAATTAAACACTTAAATCAAATGGCGTCGTTGCCGGGGATACGTGCGTAATTTTTTATTCTTACCTTTTGTGTTGAATTCTTATTCGATCTATATCATAATTAAAACAAAACTAAAAATTGTATATTTAACGATTTGTGTGTGAATTTTGCAAGGAGATCTGGAATCAAAGAATTGAGGAAACAAAGAGCCAGCGACATTCATCAAGATCCAAAGGAGCACAGGAGGCCATGTAGCAAAAACTTTCAGGAGATCTCTCTTCCTTGCAGCGGAATCGCGGCAGAAGGAGCAACTTCGCGGCGGAAGCGCGGCGTATTTGAGGGATTAGGGGTCGTAACTTCTCTGGTAAGTTTCTCAACTCTTTCTCTCTCCTCTGAAATCTAATAAAATATCTTTTCTGCAGGATTCTTTGCAAAATATTGCCGCTCAAAAATCTTTTTTCAAAGTTTTGTAATTGGTTTGTTAATTCATATTTTAATACGGATTTTTAAGGGGCAAGACCAAATTCAAATTAGGTAGGAATTTTATCACCCTTCCTAAGCCCTACAAATCACAAACCGAGCATCTGCATCAACCCTACATTAATTTAAAAAATATCTAGACAAGACTCTAAGGACTGTCTCACTCATTAAGGACAAAGGAAGGTCGTGGGTAATTTATCGCTTATCCGCATTACTTTTGTGGTGCCTAGGCAAGTGTGTCGAAGGCAAGTGGTTATTTAATTAAGACCCGCTATTTTCCGTGATTCGTATAGCGGATACCTCCCACTTACCTGGCACTTACCTGGCCACAAGAGTAGTAAAGAGGTGGTAGAGGATTGATCCTACGGTTTGTCCTTTGGAAATCTAGGAGCGGTCTAGAGACTTGACCTAGGTAACCTTAGTTCTAGGGTTGTGTATGCATTTTTGTGTGATTTGTCTAAGTCCGACACACTTTTCAAAACAGACCATTTTTAAAAGTACACACGCTGCCACTTGCGCTAAAACCGTTTAGTGCATGCTTGGCTGGACACGGGATTCTAGTGCCCGTCTTATCCGCATTCCTGCTATCGACTCCGAGGTCGGTACTTCTTCATCTTGTTTTTCCCCACCATCCTCCACATCGACCGAGATGGACGGTACTCCATCAAATTATAACACCACGCTGCCACGGCCCGTAGGTGAGCAGAATCCACCGCGCAACTTTCTCCAAGAGAGATGATATCATATCCGTGGTCCACTTCCTACTTGTTTATCTATTCCACCAGCCAACGGGGAAAATTTTGAAATTAAATCCCACTACATCAATCTTTTACCAAAATATCATGGTCTCGAGTCTGAAGACGCATACGTCTTTATTACCAAATTTGAAAATGTATGCGCTATGATGGGTACTTCACGGCTTTCTATGGATACTATGAGATTACGTCTTCTCCCATGCACTTTATGCGATATAGACGAGAAGTGGCTTTATAACACAGCAGCACATTCTATTTCAAACTAGGGGGAATTCGTCACAGCTTTCCTAAAGAAATTCTACCCTAATCATAAGACAGCTCGAGTCCGTAGCGAAATAAATCAATTTACCCAGCTTCCCAATGAACCATTTTTGAAGTGTTTTGAACGCTTCAAGGATCTGTTAGTTCAATGTCCTCATCACGGAATCCTTAGATGGGATCTGTGCAGAATCGTATATGAGGGCATTAATCCTACAACAAAATAGATACTTGAATCCATGTGTCAAGGCACCTTCATGACTAAAGATGATGGTGAAGCCTGGAGATTTTTAGAAGATTTCACTGAAAAATCTTTACAGTGGAAGAGTGTAAACCAACCATCGTCTAGGGGTGGTATTCAACAATCTGATGTTTCCATAGGAGTTAGAGCTGAAATGGAAGCAATGCAAAAGAAACTCGAAGCTATGGAACATAAATTTTTAGTAGCCTCCCTAAATCAGATGACACTCCCTAAAACTGTCTGAGGATGCTGTTCTGATCCATCACATATTACGGAAGAATGTCCTTTGAATTCTCCGTTTCAAGGTCAAGAGCATACCAATACTGCTTTTCAACAAAGACCTAGAAACGATCCGTATTCTTCCACTTATAATCAGGGTTGGAGGAATCACCCTAACTTTGCTTAGAACCAACAACAAACTCAAAACACGGTTCCAAACCAAAATAACTTTCAAAAGGTCCCTCCATCACAACAGCAACCACTACAATTGAGTCAGCACCCCTATCAATCACAAAACTTTCAAAATCCGGTCAACACTTCTACACCGTATAACAATTCTTTGCAATTGACTGGTACTGATAACTCATCTTCACTCGAACAAACCATGAATTTGCTTCTGACAAAATTCATGCAAGTTTCGGTTGAGATGAAGTCTTCCGTCGATGACATAAAAAAGAACTCTGCCTTCCAAGGTGAGAGTATTAAATCGAGGGAAGCACAAATTGCACAATTGAAATCCGAAATAAGTGCTAGAGAGAGGGGGAAACTTCCAGCTCAATCTGTACTGAATCCTGACTACTCACCTCATGTGAATGCTATTACCATTTTGAGATCTGGAAGAGTGCTTGACAACCATCTCGGTGAAGAGGTTGATACTACTAATGATGAATCAATTGATGATACCCCGGCTGAGACTTTTCCTTCCACTTCTACTTCTACTTCTGACCGTTCGTCTACCCCACCATTTTCTTCCGAGCCTATTCTCCGTTTTCCCCAAGGCTCGAACCCTCAGCACACTTCTTTTAGTCTACCAAAGACGATCCCCACTCCTATTCTGGGATCTTTCCTACCCACACCACCTTCTCCACTGTTGGACCCAGCTATTATTGCTAAAGCTCCTAATCCGAATCGGTTAAAGGGAAACAAACCGAGTCCGCGGATGGAGAAGATTATTGACATCTTTAAGCAGGTTAACATCAATATACCTCTCCTAGATGCTATACAACAAGTCCCGGCTTATGCAAAAATTCTCAAAGACTTGTGCACTAGGAAGAGGAAGACTCAAGTGCCAAAAAAGGTGTTCATGTCGAGTACTATAAACACAGCTTTTCCCCAACAATTACCAAGGAAACGTAAGGACCCTAATTGTCCTATAATTTCTATTTCTATTGGGGATAAAAATATTAATCGTGCTCTACTTGACCTTGGCGCAAGTGTTAACCTGCTTCCTTACTCAGTTTATGAGCAATTAGGGATCGGAGAGTCAAAGCCCTCGAACACAACTCTCCAGATGGTCGACCAATCAATCACCAAACCTAGGGGTGAGCTTAAGGATGTGTTAATAAAAGTCGGGGAATTCGTATTCCCTGTGGACTTTATTGTTCTCGATACATAGCCTATAGCGAACCCACGGAACCAAATTCCAGTGATTCTTGGTCGACCCTTTTTGTCCACTTACAATGCTGTAATCAACTGTCGTAATGGCTCTATGACCCTATCCTTCGGGAAGATGTCAATAGAGCTTAACATTTACAAGTTGGGAAGTATACCCTTCGAACCTTCTGCTCAATCATGTTCTGTCGAATTAATGGATATCGACAGCAACGAATTTGATCAGCTTCACGATATTGATCTAGACTCTTTTCATATGTTGTTGTTTGACCCAACTATGTATTATGCACATACGGACTCTTCCATCAAGTTGTCCGGGTCAATATCTAACCTGATTATGAACCGTTTATGGAGTCTGAAGATCACCCCGCTCTTTCTGATGACATGATTCTTCGGGGTATCGATGAAAACTTTGAGGAAATTTTCGCTGATGAGCTCGCATTTTTAGATGGGTGTTGAGATGAATCCACTCCAATACAAAGAAATTGAACCTCCACCCCTTCTTCTTGACAATCACAAAAATACGAGTAATCCATCATCACAATCACTATGTTGTCTCTCCAAATTGAGACGCAATCCTTTTCTTTTACACAATTTATCTCTTCCCCACTTCTTTCTGGCTCCCTTCAACATGTTCTTCTACCAACCGGTGTGTTTCACTGATAAAATTTTTGAATGGTTGGTGTTGACTTTTGGTCTTTGCAAAGCTTGGCATTGACAAGTAACTTTGACCCCCCTCTTGTGATTTTAAAAGCATAATATTGTTTAACTCAAGTTTGGGGGGGGTATAATTTGGCTCTTGAAAATAAAATTTTTACTCAAAATGGTGAGCCAAAAATAAGTTTGGGGGAGATTTTCACATCCATATATTCTTGTCCCCGTTAATTTTTCCTCCCAAGCTTACAGGTTTTTGAGATTTAACAGATGACAACAGTGAGGACACTGTTGAAAACAAGTTTGGGGGAGGTTTGTGCTTATTTACGCATCAATTTGCATCATACTTTGTATAAGCAAAACATTTTCAAAAAAAAATTTTAAAAAAAAATTCTTTTATAATAAAAGATTAGATAGTGAAAAATTGCATCTAAAAGATTGGAAAAATTTAAGGAAACCAAGAAAGTTAGAAGTTTTCTTAAACGAAACTAGTAATAAGTAGTTATGAGCCGTTGTCCCAAGGGTTAGTAAGATAAAAGAAATCACTAATCTGAGGATAAAAATAAGTCTGAAAAATAATTTCTATTCTGAAAGCCAAACATTTGAACGTTGATAACCTACTTTACGTACTTACAAACATCTTGAAACTTGGGATAGTAGAGAATACCTTGAATTGCTCTTGTCTAAAAAGCCTTAGTATGAAGGAAAATAAAATAAAATATAGTATGAAGGAAAATAAAATAAAATATAAGTGGTGAAGAAAGAAAAAAATGAACACTGGTTTTGTAATTACCAAGGCAGTATAAAAAAATATAGCGAGGGTGCTTTATCACCTAGTGCCTTAGACCAACTGGTTAGGGAGCCACTGCTAAGCCTTAGGTGTTGCAAGACGAGAAATTACACCTTAATACGCAAGCACATTTTGTAATCGGTCGGTTAGTAAAGTATTAACGGTCGCATGAAGGACGTGTGAGCAATTTCATCTAGAATTCACCAACTAAAAAGTACTTTGGAAGATGGACAAGAGTATGATAGCTTGAAATGAATTCTCTAAGTGTAGGGATGTCTTTTACACACACGTAGGGGTATATGATCAATGTTTGGAAGAAAGATAGGGAGGAAGACTAAAGGCGATGTTTTATTGAGGGGTGATGTGATTTCTAATATCTTTTCACGACCATTAAGATATGGCTCATAGCAACTAAAAAACTGGTGTAGTTGAAAACTCTTATTTTCAAGTTCTTTCTTTTATAGTTCTTATCTTTATATGTAACTTTCACAATCTCTCTTTTATTATAGGATTTTGTGGGTGTAATCCGCTAAAAACCCTTAGGAAACAACACTTCTCCTACTAGGGACACCTAGAGGTTTAACGGCTTGTTGCACGTGCTCAGTGCAATCTTGTTGCCTACGAAAGTGTGCTTAGTTTTCTCCTTTCTTTTTCTCTTTCTCTTGAATAAACTAGTTTGCTCGGAACGATCAAAGATAAGTTTAGGGGTATTTGTTCAGTTGATAAAACTGCATATTTAATATGACATTTTTCCTACTATTTCTATATAGTAAAAGGTGTTTATTATGAATATGACACATATGAAGGTTTATTTGCAAAAATACTATTTTCATGTGTTTATATATTATAATTAAAATTATGTAGGAAAAAGTAAGCATATAATATCCATGTAACATTTGGCCCATTTAAATATGCTTACCTTATTAAATACCTTTGACAAATTCTTAAAACTATAATATCAACACAAATGGTTAAGTTAATATCTCAATTAAAACAAATTCTACTAATATTATTTATTGAGTTATTGTGCAGAAATCAAGGAAATCGAAGTAGGCAAGATCAAATCTGCCGAAGATATTCAAGTAAATTGAAGAAACTAATTCTGGCAGAAATGTAGAAAATATTTTCAAAGTCTAGATACTCAAAAGATTACCAAGTGTTACAGATAAGAAGCTACAAAAATTAGATGGCCATGATCTCACCAAAAAGGGGCGGATCCGCGGCCAAATCTATCCAATAGCCGCAGTTCCGCCGCGGATTTGAGGAGTTGAGATATGGGATTTTGGTGGTTAGGATCCTAACAACTAGTTTCCATATTTGGAAACTAAGGTTCTGGCTCTGTGACTATAAATAAGGACCGAGAGCCTCTTGGCTCTTGGAAAAATCATCAAGCTGACGAGATCACGAAGTCCACAATAGACTCACGCATCCAGGCTAATCATCAACGGTTCATCTACCTCCTTAGAAGAGATCGAGAAGCAAACTAGCATTTTGTAATCATTTTCTAAGGGAACAAGGTGTAAATGATTTTTTTTTGATTAATAAAGGTAGTAGTTTTCTTAATCTATCTCTTTGTTGTTTTAATATGATTTCTCTCTCCATCTCTTCTTCTCCTAACATGCGCGAGTAATTCTTCACTTGTTAGGGTTCATGGGATTAGGGTAGGTTAATGGATGATGAAGATCCATAAACTCTTTTTAAGTCCTATAAAGTTTATAAACTCTATCAAAGAATATTTAACATCCTAATTGGGCGCGCTATCAATTCATTGATAATTGCGACCACGATTAGAGATTAGATTAACAATTGTTTTGGTAAAGGCTAGATATGAACGGAGTTCCATGTCGAGATATGGGTTAAGAGTGGGAATCCTTTTCCCTCCAGAAACCCTAATCTACATGCATCACTGTCGTTCTAATTTTAAATCTATTAAAGGATAAAAAAAAGTAATCTTTAATTAATCATCCATAACTACTAAATCCTAATGAACCCTACAAGCCCCCTTTTAATATTAAACTTACCTCCGTAATTAATCTAGATCTATATTTTGCATCCTTGTTTAACGTAGATCTAGATCCTACAACCATTCTTCCCCCTTTCTTTTTCAACACGTCTAAAGTAATATTAAAAGATTCCACGTTTCCCTGAGAACGACCCGTACTCACCTCGGTCTAGCTATGCGCGACACCGTTCTGATTGCGGTTAAACTACAATAAAACACTTGAATCAGTAACCTTCTATCATTTCATATAATTAGTACTTAGTATTCGTGCTACATTTGTTGATTATTCATCAAGGCGTAGTGTACAGTAGCTAAGTAATGATTGTCTGTAGCATAGATAATGCGATTGATTAGGACAGTCATGTGACTTTATTGATTATTCGTTAGGGGTCATGCGGATGGGTCTAATGCAATCTTGGATAATGACGGGTTGAAATTGACTAGGACTTTTTGATTTATTGATTATTCGTCAAGGTCACTTGGGTCCTAGGGGCAAAAACCACATCGGGAATTTCAAATATACAGGAAACTTTCTAGTGTTGCATACCTTCTGGAGTGTGGTGACTAAAGTGGTTTCCATCTAGGTTATCACGCAATGATAGTTGGATCCCGATCCCACTCATGAATAGGATTACTCTTGGGAGTTGTTTTTCACTTCAAAATTAACTAACCTATTAGATGCCTAGAAAAGTGTTAACGGGGCTACGCCTTTGCGGAAACGAGAATTATTTTAATTAGGTCCGTGTGAGAGCACGGGAAACCTCCCGCGGAGTACCAACACCCACCTGGCTGAACGGATAGCGAACTTGTAAGGTGTAAATGATCCCGACTAGTTCTCCTTTTATGATTTGGAGGAGAATTCAAGAAAACAATGGGAGTCATCCTGGTTAGATAAACTTAAAACCAATCTAATCTTGCAAGAGCGCACGCTGAGTGTTTCTTTTCTCTCTCTCCAGGTAGCAACCAATTTATGACTTAATCAAGATAATAAAATGTATGACTTGACAAAATCAGCTTATTACACTGAGCAGGGGAACATCGGTTCGGCTAAAACTTGTGATAACTGTCATGAGTATGGGTAAGAGAAAGTGGACTATCTGGAATTCCAAATGACCCTAATGAAGAAGAAGCATTCTAATGCATTTTCTTCAAGTGTATTTGTTATGGAAAACTGTTTTTCGGTCAACCCTACCTCCTGGGTATTAGATACCGGATCAGGATCCCATATCTTTAATTTATTATAAGGACTGAGAAAAAATAGAATGGTTGGACCGGATGATATGTCCCTCAGAGTAGAGAACGGAGCACAAATTGATGCTGCTGCCATCGGTGAATATCACCTAGTATTGCCAAGCGGCAATACTATGATTTTGAATAATTGCTACATGTACTTTCTATGCTTTGCATCATATCAGTTTCTTTACTTGATAAAGATGGATATAACTTTGTTCTAAATAGAAATATCATGAACATTTACCTTAATCAGGTATTGGATGCAGAAGATACTCTCTGTAATAGTATCTATGTTCTTAGTCAAAATAGGTCTTCAATATATAAAACACACGCAAGAGGAAGAGTTCAGATACAAACAAAATCTACTTGTGGTATTATAGACTTGGTCATATCGGTGAAAAAAGACTAAGTAAGTTGTATAAGAATGGATATCTTAATCCGTTCGAATTCTCATCCTATGAAACTTGTCAGTTTTGTCTCAAAGGAAAGATGACCAAATCTCCATTCACCGGATACGGAGAAAGAGCTACAGAGCTCTTGGGACTCATACACAGTGATGTATGTGGTCCGATGTCTATACATGCGCGGGGTAGGTTCTCATACTTCATTACATTCACTGATGATTGATCGTGAAAGAGTGTTTATAGTAACCGCAATCAATAACGGTGTCGTGTGTAGCTAGCCGAGATGAGTACGGGTCGTCCGCAGTGATGCGTGGAACTTTTAATCTTGTTTTATACAAGTTGATTAGAAATAGGGGAGAGTGATTCTAGATCTATGTTGAACATGGATGTAGAATATATAAGAAGAGGGCTTGTAGGGTTCGTTAGAATTTAGTAGTAATGGATGATTAAATAAAGATGACTCCTTTTATCTTTGAATAGATTTAAAACTAGATCGATAATGATGAATGAAGATTAGGGTTTTTGGAGAAAATAGGGTTCCTACTCTTAACCCTTATCTTTTCATTGACCTCTATTCATGTCTAGCCTCTACCAAAACAATTGTTAATCTGATCTCAAATCGCAGTCGAGACTATCAATAAATTGATACCGCGTCCAATTAGGATGTTAACGATTCTTTTGATAAAGTTTATAAACTTTATAAGATATAAAAGAAGTTAAAGGATTTTATTATCCATTGATCTACCATAATCTTACGAAGCCAATCAAGCGAAGAATTACTCACGCATGTTTGGAGAAGAAGAATAAGAAGGGATAGAGAAAAAAATCATAATGGAGAAATTTAATGCGGAAAGTAAATGCGAAATAATTAAGCTAATGATCTACCTTTATTAATCAACTTTTCAAGTAAAAATCCTTTGAATTTAGATTACAAGAGGAAGAAGTTGCTCTCGATCTCTGCCTCGTAGGAAGTAGATTTTCCGTCGATATTCACGTCGCTCTATCACGTCGAATCGCGGACCTGTCGTGGATCTTTTGTTCTTTGACGGTGATTTGCTTCGCGTTCAAGGAGATAATTTCTAACCTTAGCTATGGTCCTTTATATAGCCCTCAAATCAGAAATCCTTGATTTTATAGGTTAAGATATGCAATCACGATTATCCACCAAAAATCTCAGATCCAATGGCCAGAAAGAGGCCGCGGATCCACCGCACATATGGGGTATAAGCCGTGGAATCGCCGCTCTTTGGTGGGCTTAGGGTTTGGGTTTTCTGTTGTGACCTCATATTGACACGTGGAGATCTTCTAGATATCTGGATTTTGGAAATATTTTCTGAGTCTCTGCCAGTATTGATTCTAAGATTTTATTTGGCGGATTTTTTATCCTGACATCTTGAATATCTTAATCTCCTGACCTGAGCTAAATCAGCAAAATATCTCCATAAATAATTTTAATAATATTTGTAACTTTGAGATATAATCTTAATCCTTTTATATGGTAATAAATCTTTTAACAAATTTGATTAAGAATATTTGATATGCTATGCATCTTTTAATAACTAAAATATTATATAAATATAAAATGCAAATATTTTCCTTCATAATGTTAATTATAATATATAAACATATGGTAAATAGTATTTTGCAGATAAACCCATATATATTCTCAATTTATAATAAACGCCTTAAAATATTTAGGAAAAGTAAGGAAAATGTTATATCAAATGTGCAATATTTTCGACTGAACAAATATCCACAAACTTAACTTTGATCGTCCCGAGCAAAATAGTTATTCCAAAGAGGGAGAAAAAGAAAAACCTAAGTAGCACACTATCGTCGGCAACACGATTGCACTGAGCACGTGCAACAAGCCATTAAACCTTTAGGTGTCCCTAGTAGGAGGAGTGTTGTCTCCTGAGAGTTTTCAGCGGATTACACCCGCAAAATCCCATAATAAAAGAAAGATGGTGAAAGTTACATATAAAGATAAGAACTATAAAAGAAAGAGCTTGAAAATAAGAGTTTCCAACTACGCCATCTTTTCAGTTGCCATGAGCCCTATCTTAATGGTCATGAAAAGATGTCGGAAATCACATCATCCCTTAATAAAACATCGCCTTTAGTCTTCCTCCCCATCTTTCTTCAAAACATCGATCATATACCCCCACGTGTGTGCAAAAAACATCCCTACAGTTAGAGAATTCAATTCAAGCTATCATACTCTTGTCCATTTTCCAAAGTACTTTTTAGTCGATGAATACTTTCGATGGAATTGCTCGCACACTCTTCATGCGACAGTTAATACTTCTTGAGGTACTAACCCACCGATTGCCAAATGTGCTCGCTCATTAGGGCGTAATTATCCTCGTCTTGCAATACCTAAGGCTTAGCAGTGACTCCGAAACCAGTTGGTCTAAGGCACTAGGTGATAAAGTACCCTCACTATATTTTTTTTTATACTCCATTGGTAATTACAAAACCAGTGATCCGGTATCATCATACCTAGGACGTAGAGGATACAGAGAAACAGTTCTCGGTAATGAACACACCCGAAGAAGATACATCATCATGCACTTTCTTCGTTTAGGCGGCACGGGAATCCTGGTAATCCCCTATTTCCTGCTCGGTCTTATAACAATTATAAGTTGGAGCGGGACCAACGTTACCCAGCTCAGTATAACAAGCGGGTTCGGTCAATACATCCATAGTATTATCTTGATTAAGGCATTCCAAGGTCGCTACTTAGAGAGAGAGAGAAGAAAACACTCAGCGTATGCTCTTACAAAATCAGATTGGTTATTATTTTATCTAATCAGGATGGCTCCCACTGTTTTTGTCAAATCTTCCTTCAAACCCTAAAAGGAAAGACTAGCCGGAATTAATTACACCCTACAATTTCGCTAATCTTTCAGCCAGGCCAGTGTCAGAACTTTGAGGGAGGTTCCCCGTGCTTTCGCACGGACCTAATTAAAATAAACCTCATTTTCCCAGAGGCATAACCCCGTTGACACCTTTCTAGACACCTACTTGATCGGCTAATTGTCCTGTGTAAAACTCTCCCACGAGTAACAATTACTCGCAGTGGGTATCGGGATCGAACTATCACATAGAAGGTATGCAATCTCATTGCAAATTTCAACACTTGAAATTCCCGATGGTATTTTACCCCTAGCATTCCATGATCTTGACGGAGGCCAAACTACCCATAGTGCGCTAATTAAGTTCAACCCGTACATTTCTTGATTAAATTAGATCCACCCGCATGACCCTTGACGAAGGCCAAACTAAGCCGTACGAATACCCTAATCCAGTTGCATCTCATGCTGCAGATAAGCACTAGTTAGATACCGAACACTATGCCTTGACGAAGGCCAAACTACCACAGCACGAATACTAAGTAGTACATATCTGAAATGACGGAGGACTACGACAGGTTTTTAAGAAAACCTTTTGCGTAATGAACTTGATCTCGTTGTAGAATTGAGTGATTTTGTAAAGGAATGTTTTTGAGGCTTTTACTAGTTTTGCTAAAGAGGTCACTCCCAGTGAAGTGATCTCAGCTCTTTCCTTATCAAATAAGGTGCAGGATATTTCATAAATATCACTATGCAAAGCAAAAACTATAGAAGCAATCAAAAGACAAACCGAGTGTGTAGCATCTGCTAGTTTCGCTAAAGAGGTCACTCCCGGTGAAGGGATCTCGGCTCATTCCTTATCGAATAAGGTGTTGGATATTCTACAAGGAATACCGCTATGCAAAGCAAGAACTAGAGCTACCAGTTTTTAAAACATGTTTCTACAACATCTTTTGGGTTTCTTTTATTTCATTAATCTCATTAATGAATGTCCCATCATAATATGCTTCCTAAGCATCACATATGTAACGAAAGCTACAATATGTAATAAATATCATATATATAATATAAGCATTCGTCTCATAATATACACAGTGATCGCATCACAGAGTAGCAGAAGAATTTATATGAAATATTGGATATACTAGGATTTACGTGTTTTAAATTAAGCATGTATAAAACACGGATTCCACGGTCGCGATGAATAGCCAAACCCACATCCCTAGACCCCTACGAGAGCGGCAAGTAACCCTACCTATTCTAGAGTTAGGAGACCCAGTCTCGACTCCTCGAGATGGTCTCCCACTTGACCCTAGAACCCGGTTAATTTTGCTCTACTCCTTGGGTCTATCCTAATGCGGAAAAGTAAATAATATACATCAACGGTGACATCTTCCTCAACCCGGAAGTACCCCAATAAAAGAATATTACATACAATGAATTTTATATGAATGAAAATAAAAACTCTTATCTCACATAAAACGCCCGGCTATTCAAAACACGACGATCCAATATAACATATCCCAGCAACACATACATCACATGTCATCAACGTATGTAAATATGCGTATCCCAATTGTCATTGACATATAGCAACAAAACCGGCGATACACCGCATATTACACTTACGGTCGCAGAAAAGAAAATGAAAAACTACAACAGTTGGAATCCGCAACCACCTTAGACATCATAAACCCGAAATATCTCATATTCCGGATTTTATGCCTAACCAAAAGAATTCCATAGACATCACATGCCTAACAATTATAAACCCTGCATTTTAGTCTTGATCTCGAAAACTTTTTTCAATATCAAATTGGGCAATTCAACAAGATTCCCGACATACTGATCGAATGATCGTCGGAAACTTTAGTAGATGGCCGCACCCCCCGATACCGTCGACGAAGTGCACTAAGGTTGAACACCGCGGCCTCGAGCACCCGAACGGATGCTTTTGGCAATGGGGTTCTCCTACAGTCACTTGGTCGGGGTTATAGGGCATAGCTATCTAATAATGTTACCAGGCGAGTATACACGTACGCTACGTGATTGCGACAGACTTTTGATCACATCAAAATTCCATGGCAACTGTTCAATGAGACTAAATTGCTAGATTTACAAAATTCAAATTAGTTTTGATTCCATGTATTGTATCCCATCACTTGATACCCGAACGAGGTGAAACTTTTCGATTGAATCATCAAAGTCCCACAATATCCCGAGAGCTCAACACTTGAGCACAGTTTAATAATACCCAGAACATGCCACAGTACCTATGCACCAGTCGTAGAAGGGCAAACCAAAGCCTCACTCATGTCGCCATGGAACTGCGGCAAACACTAGGGTATGAGCGCGGTTCCGCGATCCAAAACGTCGAGTTAGGGTTTCATTCTTCTAGAGGGTTCACAGAATTACTTGCATGTTTTTCAGAATACGTTAAACTTGGAAAAATAGGTTTTTGATATTCGATCGAACTTTTTAACTTCGTCTGGATAACATGCGAATACCCAAAACAATGTTAAACTACGAATACGAAACACTCCGAATTGCTTATAGTGTAATATCACATCACATGCAAACTTAGGAAAAACAAACAACACCTGAAACACCAAAACCCAGATTCTGGAACACACCAAAAAATTTAACACCAAATTCCTTAAGTGGCCGATCTGGCCGGATTTTCATCAACTGTGGCCGGCCCAATTCAGGGGATAGGGGCTCAATTTTCTTGTGTGTTCATGTTATATCTCATACAACATTCTGCAGTTGTTTAAAAAAAATTTTGAAGACCTTTTAAAATCGACAGAAGCTACATTTTCGTGTTTCAAGTTTCGGAGTCGTTTCGGTTTCGTAATCTAAACAAATCCGTCTAATTTTCTAGCATGGCTCTGATACCACTGCAGAGTTTCCTAGCACGGCAGCAAGGTTACGGGAGGCATCGTCCATGCCAATTTAAAATTTTAGCCGTACTAGCTAACCCTAACCTAGAATCGTATACTAGAAAATCCGACGAAAAGAAATGCAAACAACTTTGCAACTAAAGTGAACAAGGAATACAACCATTGTAGACCGGTCCTTCGCTTCATTATCTCCATGGAGTAGTCCATTCACTGTGATCATGAACTCTCGGACTCTAGAGAGGCTCACATGAAGAAATGAACAAGCTTGCATCGAAGTATTCGAGGCCGAAGATGATCTACGTCGAGTAGACACTAACCCAAGATATCTCTTCACTAATTGTGGAATTAATGAAGCAAACACCCTATACTAAATGGCAAGTAGTAGAGGATGATGAAGTAGGAAGTGGGTTCACTTTAGATTTATTTTTCTCACACTAATTCTTCACTTAGAAAAACCTAGTGAGCTTTTTCTTTCATGAAGAAGAAGAAGAATGAACTCATGAGAGAGTGAATGGCAACCATGGGTGAGTTAAGTATCATATGCTAACCCATGTAGAGAAATAACCATGGTTAGGATAATTGTATGGGTCAATAACTATCTCATGCAAAACAAAAGAGTGGACTTGGTCAAAGAACACTACAAGCTTCTATAAGCTATTAGCCATGACAAAATGCCACCATTTTGTATACAAAAATAAATTAAAAAAACCCTAATAATTATCATAAGAATGTGTGTGTCTCATACACCCATCTTGCATGTATCATCAAACATGACACAAATACTTGTACACTAATATATATCACATATATACAATGTGCACAAAATTAGTGAGAAAAGAAATCTTAAGTGGGTTAATACTAGTTAATGTAAATTAATATATCAAATATATAATTATACATTAGATTATCAAATCAACTCTTGATTTAATAATCCAGCTACATCATATATAACCGACTAATAACATATGTAACAACTTATCGAATCAACACTTGATCTGATAACCCGGCTATATCACATATAACTGTCCGATGTCACAAATCGCGAGAATAGATTACGGTATCACATATCGTTTTAATCTCGGTCCCGCACATATCACATATGTGTTCCTATTCCATTTCGCTTGAGCCAGGAAACCTCTGTGTAAGACTCTAAAGACTCATCAATACGCCGGCAGTAGGTGATGATCATATCCAACACCCACAAGTCGTAAGCGGTCTGCTAAATGTAATGGCCACCCGGGTATTGAGCGATCAGAAGATCAACAAGCAAGCCTGCTCATACTCCTACGAATCCAATCAGTAACACTACCGTACAGTCCGGTCTCTTCGTCTGATATGTCACATATCTCGTCTAGGGGTGGTAAACATCAGACCCCAGTAACTCGATAAGTCGTGCCGATGTGAGGCTCATAACGGGTCAAGAAATTACTGATAACACTTACCAGTATATCTCTGTTAGTTGTATGTATGCCCTAGAGGCCAGTATTGTACATATAATGTATATTATATTGGATGCTTGGACATATATAGAAAGGACTTTCTTGCTCGACATGATAGTATGCTATCTGGTTTCTCTTTATCTTAACATGTATACTTGTCTCTTGATACTGTCTTATGGTTACACGTTGGTAAAGCCCTTAGGATGTGTACTTGACTACCAGGACTATGATGCAGATCATACTAGTGGGGCCATGGCAGTCCATAAGTTCATCCTTTAATGTTCCTAGTTGTGGGTGTATCGAGATGGGACATCGATATACCAGAGTAGACTAGCGTATACGCTTCTCGACCCATGAGATGGGCGATGGATGATCCCATATCCATTGGTGTTTGACATCAGAGATGGTATACGGGTGCTCAGTGGAGACTGGGTACACTGGAAGGACTCGCCGAGAACTCCCAGATGGTATTATACTTCACGTCAGATGGCAGTTCTCTGGTGACGCTTGTACAGATTAGTCTGTAGACCCAAGATCGTCATAGAGTCTTATGTGATTGTCACTGTTCTTTGATTTCCACCTTACCACGTCCAAGAGGGCGTGCAAAACGGTGGTTTTTGGGTAAAGTCCCGAGTCACATGGAGGCAATGAGCGATAGGAGGGGTTTCTTCTCTCCCGGTATTGGGGGTTGATGTTACGCTGTGCTCGATTGGCCATAACAGGGAAGTCCCTGGCCAGGGCTGTTTTAGAGATTTACTGGTAAGTGTTACCAGAAGTTTCTCGACCAGTTATGAGCCTCACATCGGCATGACTTATCGGTTATTGGGGTCTGACGTTTACCACCCCTAGACTTGATATGCGACATATCAGACGAGGAGACCGAACTGTACGGCAAGTGTTACCATCAGGCTTTTGCAGGAGTTGGAGCGGGCTTTCTTGATGATCTTATGATCACTCAATACCCGGGTAGCCGTTACGTCCAGCTAGTACCGCTGATGGCTTGTGGGTGCTTGAAGTGATCATCACCTACTGCTGGCGTATTGACGAGTTTTTAGAGTCCTGCATAGAGGTTTTTCTGGCTCAGGAAAAACGAAATAGGAGCACATATGTGATATGTGCGGGACCGAGAATAATGCGTGTATGTGATACCGTATTCTATTCTCGCGACTTTTTGTATCGGTCGGTTATATGTGATATAGCCGGGTCATCGAATCGAGGGTTGATTCGATAAGGTGATATATTGGATGTTAGTTGGTTATATGAGATATAGCCGGATTATTAAGTCAAGTGTTGATTTGATAATTTAGTGTATAATTGTATATATGATATACTAATTTACATTAACTAGCATTGGTTCACTTAAGCATTTGTTTTTCTCACATGTGCACAACTTTAATATATATATGTGATATATATTAAATTGTGTTTTTCTTTTTGTATCATGGTTGTTGATACAACTTTCATGGGTGTACAAGACTTACACCATGCTAATTATCATGTTGGGTCTAGTATTTAAAGTAATTACAAAATTAGTGGAAAATTTGAAAAATGCAAAAAGCTAGTAGAAGCTTTTGGATGCATTGACTAAGTCCACTAAGTTTGTTTTACTTTAAATATTTGTTGACCTAACCATGTTAATTAGCCATGATTATGTCTCTACATGAGTTAGTATATGATACTCACTCACCATGGTTTACTCTCTCACTTGATCATTATTCTCATTTTCATTTGTTCATCTTCTTCTTCCTTGAGCAAAAGAAAAGCTTGCTAGGGTTTTCAAAAGAGAGTGAAATATTGTGAGAAAAGAAATTCTAAAGTGAGCCCACTTCCTATTTCCTCATCCTCTACTAGATTAGCACTTTAGTATAGGGTGTTTGCTTCACTAATTCTAAAGTAAGTGAAGTAGTAGCTTGAGTTGGCATCCCCTCGACGAGATCATCTTCGGCCTCGAAGACTTCAAGCAAGGTCGCTCCTTTCGCCTCGTGAAGCCATGCAAGAGTCCGAGAGAACCACGATCGCAGCGAAGGGACTACAACAAGGAGCTTTTGAAGTGAAGGACCGATCTACAAAGGTTGTATTTCGTTTTCACTTAGTTGTAAATGGTTTACAAGTGTTTCCGTATTGTATTCTAGCTAACGATTCTAGTTTAGAGTTCCCTTTAACAGCAAAAATTTAAAAATGGCATGGACGATGCCTCCTGAAACCTTACTGCCATCGATAGGAACCCTACAGTGGTATCAGAGCCTAGCTAGAAAATAATACGGATAATGTTAGATTACGAACACGAAACAAACTCTGAACTTGAAACCCTGAAAATCATGTTTCAGTCGAATTTAAAACGAGCCCTAAATTTTTTTTAAACAAGTACATAATCATAATTGTGTGATAACATGAACACTGATGAAATTTGGAGGCATTCTATTCATTTTGGGCCGGTGACACCCCCTCCCCCCACACCGGACCAATCCGAGCCCTCCCTCCAAATTTTTCTAGTGTTCTGTTACATGGGTTTTGGTGCTTCAGGTGTTGTTTATTCTTGCTAAATTGTTATGTGATGTTAATTTACTATAATGACAACTCAGAGTGTTTCGTAGTCATAATTTTAACTGTTTTCGGGTAACTTTAGACATTGTTAAAAAGTTCAATCGGATGTCAAATACCCACTTTAACCCTTGCCGGGAAAATTTCCCAAGTGTTGAATTTTTCCCGTAGTTAAAAAGCTTTCAAAGATCATGCAAGTTATTCGATGGACCCACTAGAAGAACAAAACCTTAACTCGATTATGTGACCGTCAGAACCGCCACTGAACCCTCGGGTTTGTGGTAGTTCAGCGGTGCCACATGTGAGGCGTTGGTTTGGCCCTTCTACGGCTGGTTCATTGCTGTTGTGGCGTGTGCTTAATTACTTTAAACTATGCTCAAGTGTTGAGCTTTTTGGGTAATTTTGGGTGTTTAATGATTCGATTGGAATGTTTAAAATCGTCTAGGCTATTTTCTGTGCTGTGATGACATGTGATGTTATGTACTGTTGGATATGTTATATTGGATTGTCGCGTTTTGAATAGCCGGGGGTTTTATGTGAGATGAGAGTTTTTTATTTTCATTCATGTAAAATTAAATGTATGTAATATTCTTTTATTGGGGCACTTCCGGGTTGAGGTTGATGTCACCATTGATGTATATTATTTACTTTTCCGCATTAGGATAGACCCAAGGAGGAGAGCATAAGTAACTGGGTTCTAGGGTCCAGTGGGAGACCAACTCTAGGAGTCGAGTCCGGGTCTCCAAACTCTAGAATTGGTAGGGTTGCTTATCGCTCTCGTAGGGGTCTAGGGGTGTGGGTTTGGCTATTCATCGCGAATGTGGAATCCGTGGTTTACAGAGGCTCAAAATAAAACACTGGCCTCCTAGTATATCCAATATTTCATATGTTTCTTTTAGTGCGATATTTGTGATGTGATCATTTGATATGTTGAGATAGATACTGTATATAGTATATATGATATATTATATAGACGTTACTTATGTTTTACATCCGCGCTAGCCCTGCCCCGCTCTGCCATTAGTTACCTAACCTAACGGTGCATGAGGGGACATCGAGGCGAATGTGGATGGCATAAGTGTACGTCGTATTTATCTGTGATGTTTAGGTGACTTAAATGATGGGACATCATTAATATGATTAATGAAAGAAAAGAAACCTAAAAGATGTTGTAGAATCAAATTTTCAAAAAGGGTAGCTACAATTTTTGCTTTGCATAGTGATATATATGATATATCCTGAACCTTATTCGATGAGGAAAGAGCCGAGATCTCTTCACCGGGAGTGACCTCTTTAGCAAAACTGGCAGATGCTTCAACACTCAGTTTGTCTTTTGATTGCTTTTAGAGTTTTTCGCTTTGCATAGTGATATATGTGATATATCTCGCTCCTTATTCGATGAGGAAAGAGCCGAGATCAGTTCACTGGAAGTGACCTCTTTAGCGAAACTAGGAAAAGCCTAAAAAACACTCCTTTTCAAAATTCACTCGATTCTATAATGATATCAAGTTCATTACGCAATAGGTTTTCAGAAGAAAAAAAAACCTGTCGTAGCCCTCCGTCATTTCAGATAAGCCCTACTTAGTATTCGTGCTACATTTGTTGACCTCCGTCAAGGCATAGTGTGCGGTAACTGACTATTATTTATCTGCTTATGCATATGATGCAGATTGGATTAGGGTAGTCGTACGACCTTGTTGACCCCCGTCAAGGGTCGTACGAGTGGGTTTGATTCAATCAAGAAATGACGAGTTGAACATGACTAGCACCCTATGGTTTGTTGACCTCCGTCAAGGTCATGGGATGCTTGGGGCAAAATATTATCGGGAATTTCAAGTGTTGAAATTTGCAATGAGATTGCATACTTTCTATGTGATAGTTGGATCCCGATACCCACTGCGAGTAATTGTTATTCCTGGGAGAGTTTTACACAGCACAATTATGTAGGGTTACTAGGCACTCTCACAAGGTTGTACAAGGCATCAACCATGCCCAATTTAAAATTTAGACGTGCCGAACAACCCTAACCAAGATCTTTACTAGAGATTAGGCGAAACAAAGCATGTTAAACACTTTAACATCTAAGAGTTTGGGATTACAACCTTTGTAGTCCGGTCCTTCACTTCATAAGTTCCGTGTTGAGGCCCCTTCGCTGCGATCATCATTTACCCGGACTCTGGAGAGGCTCCACGAAGAGAATGATGCAAACTTGCTTCCGATCTTCGATAACTAAGATGATCTACCTTGAAATTTCTTAAACACAAGCTCTCACTCACAAATGAAGTGAACACCCTAATCTAAATGGCTAGGATAGATTAGGATGATGAAGTAGGATTTTAGCTCTCATTTATTTTCTTAATCTCACTCAAAATCATCACTAATGAAAAAGCTAGAAAACTTTTCCATTGAAAAAGAGAAGGAAGAAGAAGAACAATTCTTTTTGTGATGAATAATGAATTATGATGTGTGGTTAGAAATGCAACCATGGTTCAAGTGAGAATACTTAACCATTGTAGAGAGTTTACCATGGTAAAGGGTTTGGATTGGGTTAATGAAAATATCAACAAAATATCATAACAAATATCTTTGCTTAAAACAAAAGCAAAGCTTCTAGAAACTTCTAGAAAAGATTAACCCAAATCGAACCCTAACCATGTTTAATCTCCACTAAACATGTTGCATTAATAACCCTACCATGTTACAATATTATATATCACATATACAATATTTATTACAAAAAAAATAAAATAATACAATTAACATATATCAATGTATTACCCGAGTGAGAAAAAGAATCTTTAAGTGAGCTTATATTAGTTAATGTAATTTAATATATCAAATATATAATTATACATTAAATTATCGAATCAACACTTGATCCAATAATCCGGCTATTTCATAAATAACCGACTAATAAAATCTGTATTAGTTCATCGAATCAACACTTGATCCGATGACCCGGCTATATTACATATACCCGGCCGATATCCATATCGCGAGAATCTAGTACGGTATCACATACACGTATTGTTCTCGGTCCCGCACATATCATATATGTGCTCCTACTCCGTTTTGCCCGAGCCAGAAAACCTCTGTGTAGGACTCTAAAGAATCGTCAATACGCCGGCAGTAGGTGATGATCATATCAAACACCCACAAGCTGCAAGAGCTCAGCTAAACATAACAGCCACCCAGGTATTGAGCGCTCAGAAGATCAATAAGCAAGCATGTACATTCTCCTGCGAATCCAATCAGTAACACCCCCATACAGTCCGGTCTCTACGTCTGATATGTCGCATATCTCGCCTAGGGTTGGTAACGTCAGACCCAGTAGCTTGATAAGTCATGTCGATATGAGGTCTATAACAGTTTAAGAAACTACTGATAACACTTACCAGTAAATCTCAGCAACCCTGGCCAGGGATTTCCAGTTATAGCCAATCGAACACAGCACAACATCAACTCCCTATACCGGGAGAGACGAATCCCCTCCTATCGCTAATTGCCTCCATGTGATTCGGGACTGTACCCAAAAACCACCTTTTTGCACGCCCTCTTGGACGTGGTATGTTGGAAATCAAAGAACAGTGGGAATCACACAAGAATCTATGACGACCTTGGGTCTACAGACTAACCTGTACCAGTGTCACCAGAGAACTTGCATCTGACGTGAGGTATAATACCATCTGGGAGTTCTCGTCGAGTCCGTCCAGTGTACCCAGTCTCCACTGAGCACCCGTACACCATCCTTGATGTCAAACACCGATGGATATGGGATCATCCATCGCCCATCATATGGATCAAGATACGTATACGCTAGTCTACTCTGGAGTATCGATGCCCTGCCTCGGTACTCCCACGACTAGGAACATTTGAAAGATGTACTTGGAGAGTACACTGTCCCCACTAGTATGATCCGCATCATAGTCCTGGTAGTCAAGTACTCATCCTCAGGGCTTTATCAACATGTAACATAGAGACAATCAGAGTACATGTTAAGATAAAGTACAACCAGATAGCGTACTATCATGTCGAGCAAGAAAGTCCTCCCTATATATGTCTAAGCATCCACTACAATGTACATCGTATGTATAGTAATGGCCTCTAGGGCATACATATAACTAATAATCTCCCACTTGCACTAGGGTCATCTGTTGTGGTATCACATACCCAACAATTAGCTGTGGTTGAAGTATCTTATACTCAACCATCCCATAAAAGTCTCTACTTGGAAAATAGCCTTTGTGAGTGGATCCGCGATGTTGTCCTCTGTGTCTACTCTCCTAACCTCGATCTCCCTGGAGATCAACCATCTCCATGATCATGTGATACTGCCTAAGAATTATATCTCGATTTCTGATGGGACGGGGGTTCCTTGGCATAAGCCACAACTCCATTGTCACACAATGGTAGGAACGAAGTTCATGTCAAGAACTTATATATATCCAGACTGCCTCTTTGGTAGCATCCTTGGTAATGATGTATCTTGCCTTTAATCGTCTAGTATGTCACGGTATCTAGCTTGGAACTCTTCCAACATACCGTCCCTCCACTGAGGGTAAAGACAATGCCTGCGACTGACATTCAGTCGTCCTTATCACCCTGGAACTTTTCTAGCGATTCTCCCCAGGATCGATTGATACCATCTCACGATAACTAGTGAGAATCCTAACATCCAGTTACATCTATCTCATAGATCAAAACCCAGGATTTAGGAGGTATCACTTTGATCCTTATGGAGAATCCTTGTGATAAGCGGAGATTTACCGAGCGTAGCATAGGAAGCTCCTTTCCTATCAAGAGTATGTCATCCACGTACTCTACGAGGATCACCACCATACTCCCTACTACCTTTTTGTTTATACAAGGTTCATCTACCATTTTGATGAAGTCAAACTCTTTGACTACTACATCAAAACAGACGTTCCAAGTCCGGGATACCTGCTTTATCACATAAAACATCTTGCACACGTTTCCGCTGCTCCCACTGTCTACGAAGCCCTCTGGCTGTGTACTTATAGACGCTTTCTTCTAAATCAATATTTAGAAAAGCCCAACCGCCAGATATCGTAGTCATGGTATGTAGCCGTGGCAAGTAGGATCTGGACAGACTTAAGCATATCTTTGAAAGTCTCAAGTTTTCTATGTACACCAAGAAATCTTCTCAAGATATACTTGCTTCTGATGGGGATTTAACCCTTCAGATAAAGCAACCAAAGTACATACTTTGTTGGTGTATAAGGATTCCATCTCAGATCGCTAAGCATCCAGCCATTCTTATAGAGTCCCACTCCTGATGGCCAGCTCGAAACAATTTGGGTCATCATCTCATGATGCAATCCTCGCTCCCACTGTCATAGAGAAACTGAAGTATCTCTCAGGTGGGTGAGGAACCCTACTAGATCGGCAGAGAGGCTGAGGTTCGTTGGAAACTATTGAATCCTTTGGTTCTACCAAATCATCAGCTGCAGTTTGTATAGCTGGAACTCTTTCCAGTTCTACCTCATGACCACTAATTTTCCATAAGAAATTCCCTTTCATAAAGGTGGCATGTTGAGAAACAAAACATCTTTTGTTCCTTGGTTAGGTAGAAGATATTCCCTTGCGTATGCTTGGGATATCCAACAAACTTCCACAGATCTGATTTTGCCTCGAGCTTGTCCGGATATTGTTTTGTGGACATAGGCCGGACAACCCCAAATCTTAACAAACTTAAGATATGGGCTTTTCCATATCACATATGAAGTGGTAGGCAACTAATTTGATTTGAACCCTATTCAATAGGTATGCAGCTTCTCAAGTGCATAACTCCTAAAAGGAAATAGGAAACTCAGTAGTACTCATCATAGAGCACACCATATCACATAGGGTGCTATTGCTC
Source organism: Agapanthus africanus (assembly GCA_030015575.1). Taxonomy (NCBI): domain Eukaryota; kingdom Viridiplantae; phylum Streptophyta; class Magnoliopsida; order Asparagales; family Amaryllidaceae; genus Agapanthus; species Agapanthus africanus. Next base: position 7,624,582 of record JASDDO010000029.1, on the reverse strand, counting down.
CTCCCCGATATACCATCGTGCTATGGTGTATACGGAGAAGTAATGTTGAGAGAGAATCTCATTCTCCTTTAGAATAGTCCAGGAATTCCGTGCTCAAGTATTCTCCTCCTTGATCACATCAAAGGACATAATACTTATACCCAGTTTTTGGTTCTCTATTTCTAACTTATATTCTGTGATTCTATCAAAAGTTTCGGACTTGTGTTTCAATAGGAACATATGTCTGAATCTTGAGAGATCATCAGTGAATGTAATGAAGTACAAAGAACCGGTCCTGGCATGTGTAGACAGGGGACCTTCATACATCAGCATGTATCAATCCCAAGAGTTCGCTAACTCTTTCTCTATTTCCAATAAACAGAGCTGTGGTCATCTTATCTTTGTGACATGACCGGCAAGTTTCAAAAGATGTAAATTCAAACAAATTTAAATATGCATCTCTATGTAACTTCAGCTAGTCGGGTCACATTGATATGACCTAGTCTACAATACCTCAAGAAGGATTCGTTCATTTCTGAACTCTTCCTCTTGTGTGTGTTCTGTATACTAAGAACTGTGGTTTGATTTAGAACGTATACGCTTTTAGATAACGTGCCAGAACCGATCAACTCTTGATATAGGAAATGTTCAAAACATTATCCAACAATACAAAATTATATCCTTCTTTACTAATAAAGAGACCGATATGATATTGTATATCAGGTTCGGTATCTAATAACATTTGTTCAGAATCAATGTATTTGCTAATACAGGGTGATAATTACCAACAGACTTGGCTGCAACACTTGCACCGTTTCTATCTCATGAAACTTATCACCCGTTCTCAGTCCTCTACCTATCTGTAAGCCATGTAACAAATTACATATGTGGGATCCTGATCCGGTATCTCATACCCAGGACGTAAAGAATACTGAGAAATAGTTCTCTGTAATGAACACACCCGAAGAAGATGCATCAGCATGCACTTTTTCGTTTGGGCGGCACGGGAATTCTGGTAATCCCCTATTTCCTGCTCTTTCTTATAACAATTATAAGTTGGAGTGGGACCAACGTTCCCCAGCTCAGTATAACAAGCGGGTTCGGTCAATACATCCGTATTATTATCTTGATTAAGGCGTGATATGGTCGCTACCTGGAGAGAGAGAGAAGAAAACACTCAGCGTGCGCTTTTTACAAGATTAGATTCGTTATCAATTTATCTAATCAGGATATCTCCCACTGTTTTAGTCAAATCTTCCATCAAACCCTAAAAGGAAAGACTAGCCGGGATTAATTACACCCTACAAGTTTGCCAATCTTTCAGCCAGGCCAGTGCCGTTACTTTGAGGGAGGTTCCCCGTGCTTTCGCACGGACCTAATTAAAGTAAACCTCGTTTTCCCAGGGGCGTAACCCCGTTAACACCTTTCTAGACACCTATTTGATCGGCTAATTGTAATGTGTAAAACTTTCCCAGGAGTAACTCTTACTCGCAGCGGGTATCGAGATCTAACTATCTCATAGAAAGTATGCAATCTCATTGCAAATTTCAACTCTTGAAATTCCCAATAATATTTTTACCCCTAGTGTCCTATGACCTTGACGAATGCCAACAAACCATAGGCTACTAGTCAAGTTCAACCCGTCATTTCCCGTTGAATTAAACCCACCCGCACGACCCTTGACGAAAGCCAACAAAGTCGCACGACTACCCTAACTCAATCGCATCATATGCTTATACAGATAAGCATAAATAGCTACCGCACACTACGCCTTGACGAAAGCCAACAAACGTAGTACGAATACTATGAAGTACTTATCTGAATTGACGGAGGGCTACGACAGGTATTTAAGAAAACCCTTTGCGTAATGAACTTGATATCGTTGTAGAATCGAGTGATTTTAAATGGAATGTTTTTTAGGCCTTTTCTAGTTTTGCTAAAGAGGTCACTCCCGGTGAAGGGATCGTCGGCTTTTTCCTCATCGAATAAGGTGCAGGATATTTCACAAATACCACTTTGCAAAGAAAAAACTATAGAAACAATCAAAAGACAAACCGAGTATGTAGCATCTGCCAGTTTCGCTAAAAAGGTCACTCCCGGTGAAGGGATCTCGGCTCTTTTCTTATCGAATAAGGTGCTGGATGTTCTACAAGGAACACCGCTATGCATAGCAAGAACTAGAGCTACCTGTTTTTAAACAAGTTCCTACAACATATTTATGTTTCTTTTATTTCATTAATCTCATTAATGAAGTCCTATTTTATTATGCTTCATAAGCATCACATTTAAAACGAAATCTGCAATATAACATATATCTCATATACATATAATATAAACATTCGTCTCAGGCAGTAATATGATCTCATCACAGAACATTGCAGCAGAAGAACATATATGAAATATTGGATATACTAGGATGTCCGTGTTTTAATACGAGCCTGTATAAAACACGGATTCCACGGTCGCGATGAATAGCCAAACCCACATCCCTAGACCCCTACGAGAGCGGCAAGCAACACTGTCAATTCTAAGGTTAGGAGACCCGGTCTCGACTCCTCGAGATGGTCTCTCACTGGACCCTAGAACCCGGTTACTTGTGGTCCCTGCCTTGGGTCTACCTAATGCGGAAAAGTAAATAATATACAATGGTGACATCATCCTCAGCCCGGAAGTGCCCCAATAAAAGAATATTACATACAAATGAATTTTATATGAATGAAAAAGAAAAACTCTCATCTCACATAAAACCCCCGGCTATTCAAAACGCGACGATCCAATATAACATACCACAACAACACATAATATCACATATCATCAACGTAAGTAAATATGCGTATCCCAATTGTCGTTGATGTATAGCAACGAAACCGGCGATACACCACATATTACACTTACGGTCGCAGAATAGAAAGTGTAAAAGTACAACAGTTGGAATCCACAACCTCCTTAGATATCGCATGCCTAACCAAATAAATTCCTTAGACATCACATGCCTAACAATTATAAACCCCGCATTTTAGTCTCATTATCGAAAAATCTTTTCAATATCAAGTCGGGCAATTCAACAAGATTCCCGACATCCTGATCGAATGCTCGTCGCAAACTTTAGTAGACGGCCGCACCCCCGGATGCCGTCGACGAAGTGCACTAAGACGGAACACCGCTGCCGTGAGCACCCAAACGGATGCTTTTGGCGACGGGGTTCTCCTACAGTCACTTGGTCGGGGCTATGGGGCGTGGCTGTCTATTAAGTTTACCCGGCGAGTATCCACGTACGCTACATGCTTACGACGGACTTTTGATCACATCAAAATCCCGTGGCAACCGATCATCTTTGACTAAACTGCTAGATTTATAACATTCAAATTAGTTATCTCATAACTACTTGTGGATTCCAAATATTGTATCCCATCACATGATACCCGGACGAACGTTAAACTTTTCGATTGATTAATTAAATTCCCATAATAATTAGACAATGTTAAACTTTCCGATCGAATAATCAAACACCCAAGATTTCCCAAATGGTTCTCAACACTTGAAATTAGTTTAATAACATCCATCACATGCTACAGTACCAATGGTCCAGCCGTAGAAGGGTCAAGCCAACGCCTCACATGTGGCAACGCCGTACTACCCCAAACCCTAAGGTTTAGAGGAAGTTCAAGACGGTCACATAATCGTGTTAAGGTTTGTGTTCTTCTAGAGGGTCCACTGCGTTACTTGCACGACTTAGAACGTTTTTAAACTACGGAAAAATCCAACACTTGGAAATTTTCCGGCAGGGGAAAAAGTGAGTTATTGATATCCGTTCGAACTTTTTAACACGTTCTAAAAATTACCCGGACAAACTAAACGAAGTTATACTTTCCGATCGAATCAACGAGCTCACAATACAACCCAGAAAACTCAACACTTGAGTATAATTAAAAATTCTCAGAAACATCAGGAAGTGACTTCGGATGTTACAATGCCGAACGAAAACCATAATTTTACTGTTTGGCCGCGGAACCGCCGCGCAAGCCATGGTACGGCCGCGGTTCCACGGCGCTTTAATGGTATTGGTTGCTCGTTTTACAAAGTAATTCTTGTATTTTCCTGCTGATTTTTTTGAGTATTTTTAATAAAGAAAAAATCACATTTTTAGAAAAATTCCAGAGATGGGTCTAAACCGGGGTTTCGGGGTTCAATCGGACTGTAAACTTCATCTAGGCTTCGCCTAAAGCTCTAGCTTGGCTCTGATACCACTGTAGGGTTACTAGGTACTCTCACAAGGTTCTACAAGGCATCAACCATGTCCGATTTAAAATTTAGACATGCCGAACAACCCTAACCAAGATCTTTACTAGAGATTAGGCGAAACAATGCATGTTAAACACTTTAACATCTAAGAGTTTGGGATTACAACCTTTGTAGTCCGGTCCTTCACTTCATAAGCTCCGTATTGAGGCCCCTTCGCTGCAATCATCATTTACCCGGACTCTAGAGAGGCTCCACGAAGAGAATGATGCAAACTTGCTTCCGATCTTCGATAACTAAGATGATCTACCTTGAAATTTCTTAAACACAAGCTCTCACTCACAAATGAAGTGAACACCCTAATCTAAATGGCTAGGATAGATTAGGATGATGAAGTAGGATTTTAGCTCTCATTTATTTTCTTAATTTCACTCAAATTCATCACTAATGAAAAAGCTAGAAAGCTTTTCCATTGAAAAAGGGAAGGAAGAAGAAGAACAATTCTCTTTGGGATGAATAATGAATTGTGATGTGTGGTTAGAAATGCAACCATGGTTCAAGTGCGAAGACTTAACCATTGTAGAGAGTTTACCATGGTAAAGGGTTTGGGTTGAGTCAAGGAAAATATCAACAAAATATCATAACAAATATCTTTGCTTAAAACAAAAGCAAAGCTTCTAGAAAGTTCTAGAAAAGATTAACCCAAATCAAACCCTAACCATGTTTAATCACCACTAAACATGTTGCATTAATAACCCTACCATGTTACAATATTATATATCACATATACAATATTTATTGTAACAAAATAAAATAATACAATTAACATATATCACATATATATCAATGTATTACCCGAGTGAGAAAAAGAATCTTTAAGTGATCTTATATTAGTTAATGTAATTTAATATATCAAATATATAATTATACATTAAATTATCGAATCAACACTTGATCCAATAATCCGGCTATTTCATAAATAACCGACTAATAAAATCTGTATCAGTTCATCGAATCAACACTTGATCCGATGACCCGGCTATATCACATATACCCGGCCGATATCACATATCGCGAGAATATAGTATGGTATCACATACACGTACTGTTCTCGGTCCCGCACATATCATATATGTGCTCCTACTCCGTTTTTCCCGAGCTAGGAAACCTCTGTGTAGGACTCTAAAGAATCGTCAATACGCCGGCAGTAGGTGATGATCATATCAAACACCCACAAGCTACAAGCGGTCAGCTAAACATAACAGCCACCCAGGTATTGAGCTCTCAGAAGATCACCAAGTATGCATGTACATTCTCCTGCGAATCCAATCAGTAACACTCTCGTACAGTCCGGTATCTTCGTCTGATATGTCGCATATCTCGCCTAGGGGTGGTAAACGTCAGACCCAAGTAGCTTGATAAGTCATGTCGATATGAGATCTATAACAGTTCAAGAAACTACTGATAACACTTACCAGTAAATCTCAGCAACCCTGGCCAGGGATTTCCAGTTATAGCCAATCGAACACAACACAACATCAACTCCCTATACCGGGAGAGACGAATCCCCTCCTATCGCTCATTGCCTCCATGTGATTCGGGACTGTACCCAAAAACCACCTTTTTGCACGCCCTCTTGGATGTGGTATGATGGAAATCAAAGCACAGTGGGAATCACACAAGACTGTATGACGATCTCGGGTCTACAGACTAACCTATACCAGTGTCACCAGAGAACTGCCATCTGACGTGAGGTATAATACCATCTGGGAGTTCTCGGCGAGTCCGTCAAGTGTACCCAGTCTCCACTAAGTACCCATACACCATCCTTGATGTCAAACAACGATGGATATGGGATCATCCATCACCCATCATATGGGTCAAGATGCGTATACGCTAGTCTACTCTGGAGTATCGATGTCCTGTCTCGGTGCTCCCACGACTAGGAACATTTGAAGGATGTACTTGGCTACTACACTGTCCCCACTAGTATGATCCGCATCATAGTCCTGGTAGTCAAGTACTCATCCAAAGGGCTTTATCAACATGTAACATAGAGACAATCAGAGTACATGTTAAGATAAAGTGCAATCAGATAGCGTACTATCATGTCGAGCAAGAAAGTCCTCCCTATATATGTCCAAGCATCCACTACAATGTACATCGTATGTATAGTAATGGCCTCTAGGGCATACATATAACTATCAAATCAGCCGATCAAGTAGGTGTCTAGAAAGGTGTCAATGGGGTTATGCCTCTGGGAAAACGAGATTTATTTTAATTAGGTCCGTGCGAAAGCACGGGGAACCTCCCTAAAAGTACCGACACTGGTCTGGCTGAAAGATTAGCGAAATTGTAGGGCGTAATTAATCCCGGCTAGTCTTTCCTTTTAGGGTTTGAAGGAAGATTTAGCAAAAACAGTGGGAACCATCCTGATTAGATAAAATAATAACCAATCTGATCTTGCAAGAGCATACGCTAAAATGTTTTCTTCTCACTCTCTCCAGGTAGCGACCATATCATGCCTTAATCAAGATAATAATATGGATGTATTGACCGAAACCGCATGTTATACTGTGCTAGGGAACGTTGGTTCCGTTCTTTCTTATAAGAGTTATAAGACTGAACAGGATATAGGGGAATACCAGGATTCCCATGCCACCCGAATGAAGAAAGTACATGTTGATGCATTTTCTTCGGGTGAGTTAGTTACAGAGAACGGTTTCTCCATTTGCTCTACGTCCTGAGTATTAGATACCGGGTCAGGATCTGTTCATACAATAATATTGTATTATTATATTCCCCATTCTTATGCATTTTACAAATAAACAGGTGCTTTTGACCCATGTCTGCTACTTAGTTACAGGTTACAGGTTCTTGGAGCAAAAACAGTGAAATTGAAGAAAAAGATGATACAAAGTGAGACTACGACCAATAAATGGTGGAATCTTGATCAAGCCTACACAAAGATCAGTTCACAAAGTACAAGGCAGCGCAAGGTTCAAGACTTCATCACGAAGCAACGGTAAAATTCCACTACAATTATTCACCGGGAGATCTGGAAGAAACCTAAAAGCCAATCTGAAGAACCAACCAAAGAAAAAGGAAGCCAATGTCTCCCAAAGCCAGCAGAAGAAAATGCAGCATCCAAGCTTCCCTTTTGGCCGCGGAACCGGGGCCAAACAAGGGCTGCGGCCGCGGTTCCACAGCCGTGTTATGCACGTAGAGGCAAATATTTTTACCGTAATTCTTGGCGGCCCTGACTGGTCTTCCTAGGGGTATTTTTGTAATAGCAGACATGCGGCGATTGTAAACCAGGGGTTTTCTATGTCTTATAAATAGAGACCCAAATTCTTGTATTAGGTCATACCTCCTTTCATTAATAAAATTCAGAATTCTTTTTGGAGAGCATCAATTTGTAAGTTCTTAATTTATTTTCTGCCCTAGGTAAATTTTATTATCTGCCCTAAGTAATTTCTATTCTTGCCCTAGTTTAGATTTAATTCCTTGCCCTAAATAGATAGTTTAGATCCGTTCTTCAATTCCCTAATGAGCGAGTAGTCTCCTCGCTTGTTAGGGTTAGCTTTGGAGAAGGCTTAAGAGATGAAGATCTCTCACCCCTTTCTTGCCCATCACATATAATTAATAGGACTCCATGCATACATTTACACACCGCTCCCAACGGCACCCTATCTCCCAAGCTAGCGGTGATACCGTAGTATAAAGGCCCGATTGAGCATGTTTTCCATGGAGGTTAGGGTAAGGATTGATAAAGGAAGGACAAGAACCTAGAGGAAGAAACATCATCCCGAATGGTTCTAATCCACTTTATTAATAATTACCATAACTCCTAATAGATCATAATATGGGTATAGAAAGCGGTGGGATTTATTGACTTTCCAAACTTAACCTAAACGTAACCATAGCAAGATTTAGATCTAGATTAATTTAGTTTTTAGATTTAATCTGTCCGACACCCATCGGAATTAACTCGTTAGAGCAATTAGGAAATTCACAAAATCCCTGTGGACCAACCCGTACTCACCGGCTAGCTTCCAAGCGACATCGTTCTTGATTGCGGTTACTAAATTCTTTGATTCATCTGTTAAAAGCACATACGCTAAATAAAAACCATTCAATCAAATGGCGCCGTTGCCGGGGATGGCGTAAAATTTCCTTTTTGCAATTTCGGGTTGATATAAATTAAAAATCATAAAAACAGAAAATAAAAATATAAAAATTCTATCATCTTTTAATGTTTGAAGGGTTTCTTGTGTGAATCTTTGCAGGATCGACGGATCTGGAAAAATCCATAGTGCGAAACAGAAAACGGGAGATCAGAATAGAAGGGGATTTCAACACCAGAACAACAGAAGGAAGTTGAAGGGCCAAGTCGACGGGTATACCGCGGATCCGCCACAATACCTTGCTCCCGCCGCGTAAGCGCGGTGCCTCGGTGACTTCAGAAAAATTTGGCGGTCTAATCTGTTGCTTCCACCACGGAACCGCTGCCCCAGCTACCCTTAGGCCGCGCAACCGCGGCAACTTGGTCTAGTCAGTGCTTAAAAAAATTCTCTGTGAGCTTTTTCTCTCTCCTCTGCAAATCCCGATATCTTTTGTAAATTTGCCTGCAGGATTCTTTGTGCTTAAAAAAAAATCATTCCACTTCCAATAAAAAATCTTGTGCAGGATTCTTTGCGACGCGCTAAAAATAAAAATTGATTGCAAGTGATTTTTACTGTTTTGCATATCTTTAATCGGACTTTAAGGGGCTTGAAACCAATTCAGATTGGGTGGGGATTTCATCACCCTTCCCAGGACCCCAGAAATCACATAAGGGCATATTGCATTAACCATTATTTAATTAAAAAATACTAGACTCAGCCCTAAGGACGTCACGCTCAATAGGATAGAGAATTAGTTATAGGCATCGACCGTTTATCCTAACCTGACTTTGCGGTGTCTAGGCAAGTGTGTCTAAGGCGAGTGGTTACTTAATTAGGACCACTACTTTCGTAGTGGGGAGCCTCCCACTCACCTGGCACTTACCTGGCCGCAATTAGCGATGAAGAGACGGTTTGAGGTCCTATTTCTAGCCCTTTGGAACAGTTAGGAGCTTTCTAGCTGATCTAGGTGACCCTAGATCTAGGCCTGCTTATGCATTGGTGGTGGTTTCATTTGTGTTAAAGCCCTTTATCGAAAATCCTTTTCGCAAAAAAATTCCAAATAAAAAAAGGGGAAATTTTTATAAAAACTTGCAAAATTTTGTCGCTAAGAAATCCGTGCACCCCACACACTTTTTCTTCTCTCTTCTTACATCATGGGTACCCCACCTCATAAATCTCTTGCCGAACTTTGGTATCCTGAACCTAATTTTGCTTCGTACGTGAATTGTTTCGGTCGATTTAAGGACGATCCCTCCATGCCCAAAATTTCTTTGAAATATCAAATAGAAGCGTCTAGGAGAAACAGTTCGACGCTGCAATCCACTTTGTGTCAACCATGTCAACCGTCACCACCTTTGTACGTTGATACCACTTTTTCGAGTCCTGTTGTAACTCCTAAACCGATGTCTATTGCTGAGCATATTGCACAATCTCGTAGCCGATATTTCACTCCTCTCCACACATCCAGTTCTAGGGATCAACAAGTCCATTCACCTTTTTATCCAAATGTTGATCCTACTACTGTCCAACCATCCAATTCCTACCAGTCCTACCCGACTTTCCCACCTTCACTAGACATTGCTTCTACACAGCCATTTGGGAGTTTCACGTATCCAAACAATTTCGAATCTTTTACCGAAACCCCTTCACAACCCATGTCTAGTTTGGAGCAGTCGTTGGAAGCTTATATTTTAGCAACAAACAAAATGATGAGGAATGTAGATACGTCCATGGCCTCCCTTATCCAACCTAGTGAACTGGTAGCTAGTTTCCAACTAGCTACAAAAATTCCAATGTATGATGGGGCGGTTGGACAGAGTGAGAATTTGAGAGGAGAGAGTGAGTTCTACACCATTCCAAATCAAACCTACCCATACCCAATTGAATCCCACAACTCCGGTTTTCCATCGATTGTCCTAATTGATTCACAAGTTGAAAATAAAACATTTAACGAGTTGTGTGACTTTGTAGTGCTTGATTTGCCAGATTGTGAAGAATCCCTTTCGAGTGAAACCACACCTAATCCTTTTGAACTTTACACCTCCACTCTAGAACCTAAATTGATGAATTTCCTTGCTTTTGATGAGGTGTCAGAAAAAATTGATTTTCACTTGATTGAGGATAAAGACGCCGGGAATATTTTGGATGATGAACCCGTAGATTTGATTGAAATTTTATGTCCAATTCATTATCCCGAGTCATTAAATGTTTCTCCCGAACTTCATATGCGTCTTGATTTTGATGATAATGGCATGGATAAGCAAAATTTTGAGCAGAATATTGAGGAAGTTATTGAGGATGAACCAGTTTTGTTTGATGAGTCGGATTTCCTAATTCATCATGTCCCGTCCACTGATTGTGTACACCCTCCTGAATCTGTAACTGCTACCCTTCCTCACTCACTTCCCTTCGTCCTCGTTCCGACCTTGCAAGAGACCGTTATGCTTTCATCTCCAATACCAAGTTCGACGTACCCATGTTTGCTCACGAATCTTGAGGGATTTAATCTCATTTTTCCGTGGGTTGATAGATTAGCACAATCGCTTTTTACATATCGGTCATTACAAATTGAGCTAATTTATACACTCCATCCTCATCCTCAAGTTCGTATTCCCACTTTCTTTGGTTCTTCTAATCTTCCTTTAATGATACCGAGTGTTGATGAATCACAATCCGATATTTGGAGTGCAATAATTTTAGAATCACAATCAAGTGTGTTGAATTCTGGCGTGACACTGTTTGAGATTGAAACATTCAATCGGACCTTCGATGAAAGTTTCGAAGATATTTTCTCCGACGAACTCGTATTCTTAAACGATATGGATTTTGTGATTAATCAACCTCCACTCGAATAAGTAGAACCCCTACCATTTCTTTTTCCCCTCCGCCATTCTCCTCCACCTACACCGTATACCGTTTCTATCTCCACACGGTCTCGTGTGCTTCTCATTTCTTTTCTTTACACTCATTTCTTTCACCAACCCCACCATTATCACGATAGAATTTTTGAATGGTTAGTGCTAACTTTGGTTTGTGTAAGGCCTTGTATAGTTTGATTTTTCTCCTCCCTAACTCTGAACTTTAACGCTTAAACTGTGGAAACACTGTTTCACTTAAGTTTGGGGGGAACCTTGTTGTATATATTTTGTTTTCTTTTAACAATAATAAATAAATAAATAATCTATAAATAAATAAACAGGGGACTGCCGACATTTTGAGCCTCTTGGTATAGCATGACAGTGAGGACACTGTCAAGGTTAAGTTTGGGGGTATGCTCGGTAAGCCTTCTTCTTTTACATTCTTGTGTAGATTTTTGCATTTGCATACTTATTTTAAAACCCATAAAAATTTAAAATTTTAAAAATTATAAAAATTAAAGTATTCAATTTTGGCCATAATTGACTTGAGTTTGACAAAAAGGTTAACTAGCTAGGAACAACTAGATCTTAGACTTAGTAAATTAAAAACCCTAAAAATAACCTTTCTTAAAGTTTAACGGTAGAAAGTATATGTCTTTGTAGTTTATCTAGAAATAGGCAAATTTTGAGTTCACTTCTTGGGCTAAGTTAAAACAAAGGAAAAGTATTGATATTTTTATTAAATTATAAGTTTGAAAAATAATTTCTAAGCTTAAGTCTAAATTCTGAAAATATATACCCTACAAATTGCACAAACACGAACCTTGAAACTTGGAATAGTAGGACAGACCTTGAAATGCTCTTATCTAAAGTCCTTAGTATAAAAGGAAATAAAATAAAAATACGAGTGTGAATAAAGAGATAAAAAAAATGAACACTGGTTTTTGTGTTTACTTAAGGCTGCAAAAATAGAAAAATATTTAGCGAGGGTGCTTCATCACCTAGTCGCTTAGACCAACTGGTTTGGGAGTCACCGCTAAAGCCTTAGGTGTTGCAAGACTAGAAATTACGCTTTAATATGCAAACACATCTTATAATCGGATGTTGGTACCTCAAGAAGTATTAACAGTCGCATGAAGGATGTGTGAGCGATATTCATCTAAAAATTCACCTATTAAGAAGTACTTTGGACGACAGACAAGAGTATGATTGATTGATTTGAATTTCCAAGTGTAGGGGTGATATATACACACACGTAGAGGTATGTGATTGGGGTTTAGATAAGAGATAGGAATGAAGAATAGGACTTGTATCTTTAGTAAAGATGATAAAAATTCCTAAGTTGAGATAGAACCCTAGAAGGAAAACTTAAGAGATGCCGAAAGCTAAGTCTACAGAACATATATAATCTTGAGTCAAATGATAAGGAAGCGTGAAGAATATGGGTAGGTAATTTAAGAGTCGATGATAATAGACTTCCTTGTTAGAAAACCTAATTGGAGAATAAAAGTTAATGGGCCTAATTGATAGGATTTTGTGGGTAGTATCCGCTGAAAACCCTCAGGAGACAACACTCCTCCTACTAGGGACATCTAGAGGTTTAACGGCTTGTTGCTCGTGCTCAGTGCAATCGCGTTTCCCTACGAAAGTGAGGTTAGGATTTTGTCGCGAATAAACCTAGGTTTGCTCGAGGATGAGCAAAAGATAAGTTTGGGGGTATTTGTTCATACCATAATATTGCATTATTATATTCCCCATTCTTATGCATTTTACAAATAAACAGGTGCTTTTGACCCTTGTCTGCTACTTAATTACAGGTTACAGGTTCTTGGAGCAAAAACAGTGAAATTGATGAAAAAGATGATACAAAGTGAGACTACGACCAATAAATGGTGGAATCTTCATCAAGCCTACACAAAGATCAGTTCACAAAGTACAAGGCAGCGCAAGGTTAAAGACTTCGTCACGAAGCAACGGTAAAATTCAACTACAATTATTCACTAGGAGATCTGGAAGAAACCTAGAAGCCAATCTGAATAACCAACCAAAGAAATAAGAAGCCAAAGTCACCCAAAGCAAGCAGAAGAAAATGCAGCATCCAAGCTTCCCTTTTGGCCGTGGAACCGCGGCCAAACAAGGGCTGCGGCCGCGGTTCCGCGGCCGTGTTATGCACGTAGAAGCAAATATTTTTACCATAATTCTTGGCGGCGCTGACTGGTCTTCCTAGGGGTATTTTTGTAATAGCAGACATGCGGCGATTGTAAACCTAGGGTTTTCTATGTCTTATAAATAGAGACCCAAATTCTTGTATTAGGTCATGCCTCCTTTCATTAATAAAATTCAGAATTCTTTTTGGAGAGCATCAATTTGTAAGTTCTTAATTTATTTTCTGCCCTAGGTAAATTTTATTATCTGCCCTAGGTAATTATTATTCTTGCCCTAGTTTAAATTTAATTTCTTGCCCTAGATAGATAGTTTACATCTGTTCTTCAATTCCCTAATGAGCGAGTAGTCTCCTCGCTTGTTAGGGTTAGCTTTGGGGAAGGCTTGAGAGATGAAGATCCCTTACCCCTTTCTTGCCCATCACATATAATTAATAGGACTCCATGCATACTTGCACATACCGCTCCCTATGGCACCCTATCCCTCGAGGTAGCGGTGATACCGTAGTATAAAGGCCCGGTTGTGCATGTTTTCCATAGAGGTTAGGGTAAGGATTGATAAAGGAAGGACAAGAACTTAGAGGAAGAAACATCATCCAGAATGGTTCTAATCCACTTTATTAATAATTACCATAAGTCCTAATAGATCTTAATATGGGTATAGAAAGCGGTGGGATTTATTGACTTTCCAAACTTAAGCTAAACCTAACCGTAGCAAGATTTAGATCTAGATTAATTTAGTTTTTAGATTTAATCTGTCCGACACCCATCGGAATTGCTCGTTAGAGCAATTAGGAAATTCACAAAATCCCTGTGGACCGATCCGTACTCACCGGCTAGCTACCAAGCGACGCAGTTCTTGATTGCGGTTACTAAATTCTTTGATTCATCTGTTAAAAGCGCATACGCTAAATAAAAACTATTCAATTAGGATCCCATATATGTAATCAGTTACATGGGCTTAGAAAAGGTAAAGAACTTGGAGAAGGTGATAAAGACATAAGGGTTGGAAATGGTGCAATTGTTACAGCTAAAACCGTCGGGGAATATCACCTTGTATTACCAACTGGTAATACATTGATTCTGAACGAATGCTATTACATGCCGAACCTGATATGCAACATTATATCGGTTTCTTTATTAAGTAAAGAGGGATATAATTTTGTATTACAGGATAATGTTATGACCATTTTCTTGAACCAAAACTTGGTTGGATTAGGCACGTTGTGCAATGGAATTTATGTTCTAAATCAATCAACAGTTCTGAGCATAACCAACACATACAAGAGGAAGAGTTCAGAACAGAATGAATCCTTCTTTTAGCATTGTAGACTGGGTCACATCAATGCGACACGACTAACTAAGTTGCATAAGGATGGATATTTAAATCCTTTTGAATTTTCATCTTATGACACTTGTCGGTCATGTCTCAAAGGCAAGATGACCAAAACTCTGTTTACGGTACACGGAGAAAGAGTTACGAAACTCTTGGGACTGGTACATAGTGATGTATGCGGTCCCATGTCTACACATGCAAGGGATGGTTCTGCATACTTCATTACATTCACTGACGATCTCTCTATATTGGGATATGTGATCCTGATGAAACACAAATCAGAACCTTTTGAGAAATTTAGAGAATATAAACAAGAACTCGAGAACCAAACCAGGAAAAGTATTAAAATCCTTCGATCTGATCGAGGAGGTGAATACTTGAGCATTGAATTCCTGGACTTCCTAAAAGAGAATGGGATTCTCTCTCAGCTAACTCCTCCATATACACCACAGCACAACGGTGTATCGGAATGGAGGAACCGCACCCTATTAGATATGGTGCGCTCTATGATGAGCATAGCTGAGTTACCTATTTCCTTCTAGGGGTATGCGCTGGAGACAGCAGCATACCTACTGAATAAAGTTCCTACCAAATCTGTGCCTACCACCCTAAATGAGATATGGGAAGGGAAGAGACCATATCTTAATTTTGTTAAGATATGGGGTTGCCCGGCCTATGTCAAAAGACAAAAACTGGACAAAATCGAGGCA
This sequence comes from Agapanthus africanus, assembly GCA_030015575.1. NCBI lineage: Eukaryota > Viridiplantae > Streptophyta > Magnoliopsida > Asparagales > Amaryllidaceae > Agapanthus > Agapanthus africanus. The sequence continues at coordinate 7,609,132 of JASDDO010000029.1, read as the reverse complement.
AGGTCTGTTTTGTGTAAGTTTATTTGATATCCCAAGCATTCGCGAGGGTATATCTTCTACCACAGTGAGGAACAAAGGGTGTTTGTTGCTCAACACGCCATCTTTTTAGAAAAGGAATTTCTTGCAAAAGAGATTAGTGGCTTTGAGGTAGAACTGGAAGAGGTTCCAGCTGTACAAACCACAACAGAAGATTTGGTGAAACCAGAGGATTCGGTAGTTCCCGATGAACCCAGCCACTCCGCCGATCTAGTAGGGTTTCTGACCCACCTAAGAGATACTACGGTTTTCTCATGGATGGTGGGAGCGAGGATTGCATCATGGAGGATGATGACCCAACTAGTTTCGAGCAGGCCATCACGAGTGGAGACTCGGTGAAATGGCTGGATGCAATGCGGTCCGAGATGGAATCCATGTACACCAATAAAGTATGGACTTTGGAAGATGCTCCTAAAGGGGTAAAACCCATTGGGAGCAAGTGGATCTTCAAGAAAAAACTTGGTGTACATGGGAAAGTGGAGACTTTCAAAGCTAGACTTTTTGCAAAGGGTTTTCGTCAACGACCAGGTGTGGATTATGACGAAACCTTTTCTCCAGTGGCTATGCTTAAATCCATCCGGATCATGCTTGCCATCACTGCATACCATGACTACGAAATCTGGTAAATGGATGTGAAGACCGCCTTTCTAAATGGTGATTTGGAAGAGTGCGTGTACATGACTCAGCCAGAGGGCTTCGTAGATAGTGGGAGCAGCGGAAAGGTGTGCAAGTTACTTAAATCCATTTATGGATTAAAGAAAGTATCGCGGAATTGGAACATCTGCTTTGACGTCATTATCAAAGAGTTTGATTTCGTCAAAAACGTAGATGAACCTTGTATATACAAGAAGGTGGCAGAGAGTAAGGTTGTCTTCCTCGTATTGTACGTGGATGACATACTCTCAATAGGAAATGGCATTCCTACGCAGCAATCGGTCAAGCTTTTCTTATCACAAAGATTCTCAATGAAAGATCTAGGGGATGCCTCCTACATCTTAGGGATTAAGATCTATAGAGATAGATCTAAACGGATAATGGGATTGTCCCAATCCAGTTACATTGACACCATACTAAAGCGGTTTAGTATGGAAGTTATACGCTAGTCTACTCTGGTATATCGATGTCCTGTCTCGATACACCCATGAATATGAACATTTCAAGGATGTACTTACCGACTACTCTGTCCCCACTAGTATGATCTGCATCATAATCTTGGTAGTAAAGTACTCATCCTAAGGGCTTTATCAACACGTAACATAGAGACAATTAGTGTACATGTTAAGATAAAGAGCAAGCAGATAGCATACTATCATGTTGAGAAAGAAAGTCATCCCTATGTATGTCCAAGCATCCACTATAATATACATCATATGTACAATAATGGCCTCTAGGGCATACATATAACTAACAATCTCCCACTTGCACTAGGGCCATATGTTGTAGTATCCAATACCCAACAATCAGCAGTGGTTGTAGTATCCCATACTCAACCATCCCATAAAAAGTCTCTCTTGGGAAAAGGCCTTTGTGAGTGGATCCGCCGTGTTGTCAACTGTGTCTACTCTCCTATCCTCGATCTCCCTTGAGATCAACCATCTCCATGATCAGGTAATACAGCCTTAGAATATGTCTGGATCACTGATGGGATGGGGGTTCCTAGGCCAAGGCCACAACTCCATTGTCACACAATGGAAGGAACAAAGTTCATCTCATGAACTTATATACATCCAGATTCCCTTTTTGGTAGTATCATTAGTAGCGATGTATCCAACCTTTATCATCTAGTATGTCACGGTATCTAGCTTGGAACTCTTCCAACATACCGCCCCTCCACTAAGGGTAAAGACATTGCCTGTGACTGACATTCAGTCAACCTTATCACCCAGGAAGATATCCAGTGATTCACCCCAGGATCGATTGATACCATCTCACTACACCTAGTGAGAATCCTAACATCCACTTAGATCTATCTCATAGATCCAAAACCCAGGATTTAGGAGGTATCATCTTGATCCTATATGGAGAATCAATGTGATAATAGGAGATTGACCGAGTGTAGCATAGGAAACACCTTTCCTAACAAGAGTATGTCATCTACGTACAATACGAGGAAGACCACCTTTCTCTCTACTACCTTATTGTATATACAAGGTTCATCTATCATTTTGATGAAGTCAAACACTTTGACTACCGTATCAAAACAGATGTTCCAACTTCGCGATACCTGCTTTAACCCATAAAGCATCTTGCACACGTTTCTGCTTCTCCCACTGTCTACGAAGCCCTCTGGCTGTGTACTTATAGATGCTCTCTTCTAAATCATTATTCAGAAAAGCAGTCATGACACCCAAGCACCAGATATCGTAATCATGGTATGTAGAAATAGCATGTAGGATCCGGATAGACTTAAGCATAGCTACTAGAGAAAGGGTTTCATCATAAACCACACCTGATCGATGACGAAAACCTTTTACAACAAGTCTAGCTTTGAAAGTCTCAAATTTTTCTTGTACACCAAGTAATCTTCTCAAGATATACTTGCTCCTGATTGGGATTTAGCCCTTCAGATATCGCAACCAAAGTCCATACTTTGTTGGTGTATATGAATTCCATCTCTGATCGCATAGCATCCAGCCATTCTCACAGAGTCCCCACTCCTGATGGCCTTCTCGAAACAAGTTGGGTCATCATCTCATGATGCAATCCTCGCTCCCACTGTCATATAGAAAACTGAAGTATCTTTCAGGTGGGTGAGGAACCCTGCCAGATCGGCGGAGAGGCTGAGGTTCGTCGGGAACAATTGATTTCTGTGGTTCTACCAAATCATCAGCTGTAGTTTGTATAGCTGGAACTCCTTCCATTTCTACCTCATGACCACAAATTTGTTTCAAAATAAATTCCTTTTCTAAAAGGTGGCATGCCGAGAAATAAAACTCATTTTGTTCCTCGGTGCGGTATAAGATATTCCCTTACGAATGCTTGGGATATCCAACAAACTTCCACAGAACTGACCTTACCTCGAGCTTGTCCGGTTTTTGCTTTTGACATAGGCCGGACAACCCTAAATCTAAACTTACTTAAGAGATGGGCTCTTCCCATACCATATCTCATATGGAGTGGTAGGCACCTGATTTGGTTGGAACCCAATTCAATAGGTATGCAGCTTCTCAAGCGCATAACTTTCAAAAGGAAATAGGCAACCCAATTGTACTCATCATAAAGCGTACCATATCACATAGGGTGCGATTGCCCCGCCCCGATGCACCGACGTGCTGTGGTGTATACGGAGGAGTAATGCTGAGAGAGAATCTCATTCTCCTTTAGAATAATTCAGGAATTCCATGCTCAAGTATTCTCCTCCCTGATCACGTCAAAGGTCATAATACTTATACTCGTTTTGGTTCTCTACTTCTGACTTATATTCTTTGAATTTCTCAAAAGTTTCAGACTTGTATTTCAACAGGAACATATGTCTGAAACTTGAGAGATCATCAGTGAATGAAATGAAGTACAAAGAACCAGTCCTGGCATGTGTAGACAGGGGACCTACATACATCATCATGTTTCAATCCCAAGAGTTCACTAACTCTTTCTCTGTTTCCAGTAAACGGAGTTATGGTCATCTTATCTTTGAGACATGACTGGAAAGTTTCACAAGATATAAATTCAAACTGATTTAAATATGCATCTTAATGTAACTCTGCTAGTCGGGTCGCATTGATATGACCTAGTCTACAATGCCTCAAGAAGGATTTTTTTCATTTCTGAATTCTTCTTCTTGTGTGTGTTCTGTACGTTGAGAACTGTAGTTTGATTTAAAACGTATATGCTTTTAGATAACGTGCCTGAACCGATCAACTCTTGATATAGGAAATGTTCAAAACATTATCCGACAATACAAAATTATATCCTCCTTTACTAAATAAAGAGACTGATATGATGTTGTATATCAGGTTCGGTATCTAATAACATTCGTTCAGAATCTATGTATTTGGTAACACAGGGTGATAACTACCAACAGTTTGGCTGCAACAATTGCACCGTTTCCAACTCTTAAAACTTTATCACCCATTCTCAGTTCTTTACCTCTCTGTAGCCCATGTAACAAATTACATTAACGGGATCTTGATCCGGTATCATCATACCCAGGACGTAGAGGATACTGAGAAACAGTTCTCAATAATGAACATACCCGAAGAAGATGCATCATCATTCACTTTCTTCGTTTGGACGGCACGGGAATCCTGGTAATCCCCTATTTCCTACTCGGTCTTATAACAATTATAAATTGGAGCGGGACCAACGTTCCCCAGCTCAGTATAACAAGCGAGTTCGGTCAATACATCCATATTATTATCTTGATTAAGGCATTCCATGGTCGCTACCTGGAGAGAGAGAGAGAAGAAAACACTCAGTGTATGCTCTTGCAAGATTAGATTGGTTACTATTTTATCTAATCAAGATGGCTCCCACTAATTTTATCAAATCTTCTTTCAAACCCCAAAAGGAAAAGACTAGCCGGGATTAATTAAACCCTACAAGTTCGCCAATCTTTCAGCCAGGCCAGTACCGGTACTTTGAAGGAGGTTCCCCGTGCTTTTGCACAGACCTAATTAAAATAATCCTCGTTTTCCCATAGGCATCACCCAGTTGATACCTTTCTAGATACCAACTTGATTGGCAAATTGTAATGTGTAAAACTCTCCCAGGAGTAACTCTTACTCGCAGTGGGTATCGGGATCCAACTATCTCATAGAAGGTATGCAATCTCATTGCAAATTTTAACACTTGAAATTCCCGATCGTATTTTACCCCTAGCGTCCTGTGACCTTGACGGAGGCCAAACTATCCATAGTGCGCTAGTCAAGTTTAACCCGTACATTTCTTGATAAATTAGACCCACCCGCACGACCCTTGACGAAGGCCAAACTACGCCGTACGAATACCCTAATCCAATCCCATTTCATGCTGCAGATAAGCACTAGTTAGCTATCGAACACTACGCCTTGACGAAGGCCAAACTACCGCAGCACAAATACTAAGTAGTACTTATCTGAAATGACAGAGGGCAACAACAGGTTTTTAAGAAAACCTTTTGCGGAACTTGATCTCGTTGTAGAATTGAGTGATTTTGTAAATGAGTGTTTTTTAGGCTTTTACTAGTTTTTCTAAAGAGGTCACTCCCGGTGAAGGGATCTCGGCTTTTTCCTTATTGAATAAGGTGCCGGATATTTCATAAATACTACTATGCAAAGCAAAAACTATAGAAGCAATTAAAAGACAAACCGAGTGTGTAGCATCTTCTAATTTTGCTAAAGAGGTCACTCCCGGTGAAGGGATCTCGGCTCTTTCCTTATCGAATAAGGTGCCGGATATTCTACAAAGAATACCGCTATACAAAGCAAGAACTCGAGCTACTAGTTTTTGAAACAAGTTTCTACAACATCTTTTAGGTTTCTTTTATTTCATTAATATCATTAATGAAGTCCCATCATAATATGATTCCTAAGCATCACATATGTAACGAAAGCAACAATATATAATATATATCATATATATATAATATAAGCATTCATCTCAGAATATACACAGTGATCACATCACAGAGTAGAAGAACATATATAAAATATTGGATATACTAGGATTTCCGTGTTTTAACTTAAGCCTGTATAAAACACGGATTCCACGGTCGCGATGAATAGCCAAACCCACATCCCTAGACCCCTACGAGAGCGGCAAGCAACCCTACCAATTCTAGAGTTCGGAGACCCGGTCTCGACTCCTCGAGATGGTCTCCCACTTGACCCTAGAACCCGGTTACTTGTGCTCCCCTCCTTAGGTCTATCCTAATGCGGAAAAGTAAATAATATATATCAACGGTGACATCTTCCTCAAACCGGAAGTGCCCCAATAAAAGAATATTACATACAATGAATTTTACATGAATGAAAATAAAAACTCTCATCTCACATAAAACCCCCGGCTATTCAAAACACGACAATCCAATATAGCATATCCCAGCAACACATAACATCACATGTCATCAACGTATGTAAATATGTCTATTCCAACTGATGTTGACATATAGCAAAGAAACCGGCAATACACCATATATTACACTTACGGTAGCAGAAAAGAAAGCGAAAAACTACAACAGTTGGAATCCGCAATCACCTTAGACATCATAAACCCGAAATATCTCATATTCCGGATTTCATGCCTAACCAAATGATTTCCTTAGACATCATATGCCTAACAATTATAAACCCCGCATTTTAGTCTCGATCTCGAAAACTCTTTTCAATATCAAGTCGGGAAATTCAACAAGATTCCCGACATCCTGATCAAATGCTCGTCGGAAACTTTAGTAGACGGCCGCACCGCACCCGCTGATACCGTCGACGAAGTTCACTAAGGTGGAACACCGCGGCCGCGAGAACCCGAACGGATGCTTTTAGCGACGGGGTTCTCCTATAGTCACTTAGTCGGGGCTATGGGGCGTGGCTATCAAATAATGTTACCCGGCGAGTATCCGCGTACGCTACGTGATTTCGACGGACTTTTGATCACATCAAAATTCCGTGGCAACCGATCAATAAGACTAAATTGCTAGATTTACAAAATTCAAATTAATTTTGATTCCAAGTATTGTATCCCATCACATGATACCCGGACGAGGTTAAACTTTTCGATCGAATCAGCAAAGTCCCATAATTCCCCGAGAGCTCAACACTTGAGCACAGTTTAATAATACCCAGAACATGCCACAGTACCTGTGCACCAGCCGTAGAAAGGCAGACCCAAGCCTCACTCATGTCACCACCGAACTGCGGCAAACCCTAGAGTATGACCGCAGTTCTGCGATCCAAAAAGTCGAGTTAGGATTTCATTCTGCTAGAGGGTTCACAGAATTACTAGCATGTTTTTCCGAATACGTTAAACTTGGAAAAATAGGTTTTTGACATTCGATCGAACTTTTTAACTTCGTCTAAACAACTTGCGAATCCCGAAAAAATGTTAAAACTTCGAATACGAAACACTCCAAATTGCTTATAGTGTAAGATCACATCACAGGCAAACTTAGAAAAAACAAACAACACCTGAAACACCAAAACCCAGATTCTGTAACACACCAAAAAATTTAACCCCAAATTCTTCTAAGTGGCCGATCTGGCCGGATTTTCATCAACTGTGGCCAACCCAATTCCGGCGATGGGGGCTCAATTTTCTTGTGTGTTCATGTTACATCTCATAAAACATTCTGCAGTTGTTTAAAAAAATTTGAAGACCTTTTAAAATCGACAGAAACTACATTTTCGTGTTCCGAGTTTTGGAGTCGTTGCGGTTTCGTAATTTAACAAAATCCGACTAATTTTCTAGCATCGTTCTGATACCACTGCAGGGTTTCCTAGCACGGCATCAAGGTTACGGGAGGCATCATCCATGCCGATTTCAAATTTTAGCCGTACTAGCTAACCCTAACCTAGAATCGTATACTAGAAAATCCGACGAAAAGAAATGCAAAAAACTTTGCAACTAAAGTGAACAAGGAATACAACCTTTGTAGACCGGTCCTTCACTTCAATATCTCCGTGTAGTAGTCCCTTTGCTGTGATCATGAACTCCCGGACTCTAAAGAGGCTCTCATGAAGAAATGAACAAGTATGCATCGAAGTCTTCGAGGCCGAAGATGATCTACGTCGAGAAGACACTAACCTAATCTATCTCCTCACTAATTTTGGAATTAGTGAAGCAAACACCCTATACTAAATGGCAAGTAGTAGAGGATGATGAAGTAGGAAGTGGGCTCACTTTAGATTTATTTTTCTCACACTAATTCTTCACTTAGAAAAACCTAGTGAGCTTTTTCTTTCATGAAGAAGAAGAAGAATGAACTCATGAGAGAGTGAATGGCAACCATGGGTGAGTTAAGCAGCATATGCTAACCCTTGTAGAGACATAACCATGGTTAGGATAATTGGTTGGGTCAATAAATATCTTGGGCAAAACAAATGAGTGGACTTGGTCAAAGAACACTACAAGCTTCTACAAGCTATTAGCCCTGAAAAATGCTACCATTTTGTAATTACCAAAATAAATAAAAACCCTAATAATTATCATAGGCTTGTGTGTGTCTCATACACCCATCTTGCATGTATCATCAAACATTACACAAATACTTATACACTAATATATATCACATATATACAATGTGCACAAAATTAGTGAGAAAAGAAATCTTAAGTGAGCTAAAACTAGTTAATGTAAATTAATATATCAAATATATAATTATACATTAGATTATCAAATTAACTCTTGATTTAATAATCCAGCTATATCACATATAACTGACTAATATCATATGTAACAACTTATCGTATCAACACTTGATCCGATAACCCGGTTATATCACATATAACCGACCGATGTCATAAATCGGGAGAATAGAATACGGTATCACATATCGTTTTAATCTCGGTCCTGCACATATCACATATGTGCTCCTACTCCGTTTCGCTTGAGCCAGGAAACCTCTGTGTTGGACTCTAAAGACTTTTCAATACGCCGGCAGTAGGTGATGATCATATCAAACACCCACAAGCCGTAAGAGATCTTCTAATCGTAACAGACACCAGGGTATTGAGCGATCAGAATATCAACAAGCAAGCCTGCTCATACTCGTACGAATCCAATCAGTAACACTACCGTACAGTCCGGTCTCTTCGTCTGATATATCGCATTTCTCGTCTAGGGGTGGTAAACATCAGACCCCGGTAACTCGATAAGTCATGCCGATGTGAGTCTCATAACGGGTTGAGAAACTACTGATAACACTTACCAATATATCTCTGAATCATCCATGGCTGGAGACTTCCTGTTATAACCAATCGAGCACAGTGCAACATCAACCCCCAATACCAGGAGAGATGAAACCCCTCCTATCACTCATTGCCTCCATGTGATTCGGGACTATACCCAAAAGCCACCGTTTTGCACGTTCTCTTGAACGTGGTAAGGTGGAAATCAGAGCACAGTGGGAATCACACAAGACTCTATGACGATCTTGTGTCTACAGACTAACATGTACCAGTGTCACCAGAGAACTGCTATCTGCCGTGAGGTATAATACCATCTGGGAGTTCTCGGCGAGTCCGTCCAATGTACCCAGGCTCCACTGAGCACCCGTATATTATCTCTGATGTCAAACACCAATGGATATGGGATCATCCATCGCCCATCTACATGGGTCGAGAAGCTATACGCTAGTCTACTCTAGTATATCGATGCCCTGACTCGATACACCCACGACTAGGAACATTTGCAGGATGTACTTACCGACTCTCTGTCCCCGCTAGTATGATATGCATCATAATCCTGGTAGTCAAGTACTCATCTAATGGCTTTATCAACATGTAACATAGAGACAATTAGTGTACATGTTAAGATAAAGAGCAACCAGATAGCATACTATCATGTTGAGCAAGAAAGTCCTCCCTATGTATATCCAAGCATCCATTATAATATACATCATATGTACAATAATGGCCTCTAGGGCATACATATAACTAACAATATTGATGGATCGATTTCATCTCTTTGTATTCGTGTTCTCGGAACCGACTATCGAGAGACCTTTAGCAGGGAGCCACGAATGCGGGTATGTATATACGGATGAGAGGGCCATAGAAGGAGGCACCTCATTAGGATTTTGAAAATTGACTTAATTAAAACAATTATGAGGCGAAGGAAAGTATTTGTTATTTTTATAAATGATAATTGAGGCATGGCTACTTGTTTTGACTACTTGACTTTGTTTGACCATTTGACTTAGCTTGACCACTTAACTTGGTTTGACAATTTGACTTAGATATTTTTGTGAAATATTTTGTGACCTAGATATTTTGATGAGATATTTTTCATGCCATTCTTATGCTCATGTCAAATTAGCCATCTCATTTTAATTTTATCATTATCATTATCAAAAATCATTTCTCTTTTCTCAAGCTAGCTCTTTTCTTCTTCCTCACATCAAAACCCTAAAAGCTTTCATGTGTTGAGAATCCTAGGATTTCAAGAGATAAATAAATCCATCTTCATACTCTACATCACCTAGGACATCAAGTTTAGCAAGCTTGTTGTCCTAGTTACCTCGGTTTTGAGGTGGGGCTCGGACTATAGACTCTCGGATGGATCGTCTTTGACTCGAGGAGGCCGTAGAGGTTGCTACGATCCGGATCGATCCTTGGAGCCTACGTAGAGGAGGATGACAGCGATGAAGACCTGAAGGACATGTATCGTGAGGTATAACTTCGTATCCGAGTAGTTAAACCTCAAGTAGTTTGCTAGCTAGGGTTTATTGACGATTCTTGGTTCTAGTCGGTGTTGTGAAGCCCGTAAAAATCATTTTTTGCAAATTCCGCCTCCCCGCGAACACGTGGGGTGAATGACATTGACTTACAGTGGTATCAGAGCCTCTTATAAACCTTATATAGTTTGTAGCGATGTTAGAATTCCGCCGTTTTTGTCGCAGAAAAACTGCCGACAAAAACAGTTTTCAAAAATGAGGTTTTGAGTTGTTTGCACACCCCGCAGGCTCACGGTTTGAACCGAGAAGCCACGGAGTGAAGCGTGTGCCCCTTGGGAACACCTTGGGGAGGGCCAATGGCCGGTACCACCACCCCAAGACCACCACTTGGTGGCCTTGGGGGCTGGTGGCCCGAGAGCACCAGGAATTGGTGCTCTCGGGTCTGCCTTCCTTTGGGGGTCACCTCGTGGTGGCCTCCAGGGGTGGGTACCCTCCCCAATGCCCCCCATTCAACAATAATTCATGTGTCATCTCCTCCGCGATTATTCGGGCGGGTTTCAAGTTCGTTTCGACTCCCGGATTGGCTCAAAACTATCAATTTTGGAACTTTAGCTCACTGGATTTTCAAGTCTTGGAAAATTGTTTAAGTTTGCTAATTGCGTGCGGAATTCTAATGTCATAATTACTTTACAAGCTTTGTGATGTATATATGTGTTTGGAAACATCGACTAATTGCTATACGTCGATTAGTCGGGGTTGCACATATTTGTGATGTTGTTATGATGGTTTGTGTATAAGAACTTGTTGAATCGTCGTGGATGAACAGCCGAGGATGTGAGATGAGGGTTTTCATTCTTTCATTCGATGTAAATTTATAAAGTGATGTAATATTATTTTTGCGGGGCACATCCGGGTTGAGGTTGTAGCTACCGCTGTATTATTTCTTTTATTGTTTTTGCTCCTAGGATACACCCAAGGTGGGGTGCACAAACTACCGGGTACTTTGAAGTGCCAAGTGGTCTACTCACTTTGTTGAGGGAGGTTGCTTCACTTCGGGTATTTGGCGGGTATTTTGCCGCACCCGTAGGGGTCTAGGGTGGGATTTAGCTATTCATCACGATCGTGGAATCTTTCTTTCGTTACAGGCTCAAACGAAACGCGGAATTCCTAGTATATCCAATGTGTTCATCTGTGATCTGGAATGCCTATAACTGCGTCTGACGATTGGATATTATTATATATATTATATAATAAACATTGCTTATGTTTTGCACTGCACTAGTCCATCCCCCGCTCTGTCGTTAGCTAAGTAACCTAACGGATGATGACGGGGTCCCGTGGCGAATGCGGATGGCATAAGCGTACATTGTATTTTTGTTGTTTTCTACAATGGTAGGTTAACTGATGGGACTACATTAAATTAATGCAAAGCAAACAAACCAATGCCGAATCGTTGGAACAAATTTCAAAAACCACTCGGTTATTTTAAAATAGAATACTTTTAAATGCGGACCACTCCTTTTAAAAGCTATCAGGTTCCTTCGATTATATCAAGTTCACTACGTTCACGGTTTCGCCAAAACCATTCGTAGCCCTCCGTCATTTCATATGAATATTCAATAGTATTCAAGCTATGTTTGTTGGCCTTAGTCAAGGGATAATGATTGGTAGCTGCTGGGTATTCATATGTTGCATGGCTAGATGCGTTGGTTTGGGACAGTCGTACTACTTTGTTGGCCTTAGTCAAGGGTATGTACGGATGGGTTCAAATTAACCTGGACAATGATGGGTAGAACCTGACATGTGACTTATTATTTGTTGGTCTTAGTCAAGGTCATAAGAGCATGGGGAAAAAATCCACATCGGGAGTTTCTAAAGAAACTGAAACTTACTAGTGTTGCATACCATTTGGAATTTGATAATATTGGTAGGATTCCTTCAGCATTATCACACAATAATATTTGGGTTCCGATCCTACTGTGAGTATTCTCTACTCCTCGGGAGATTCTTCACTTAACGATCAATACTATAAACAAAGTAGGTGTCTAGAACAGTGTTAGCGGGGCTACACCTCCAGGGAAAAGAGGTTATTTAATTAAGGAACTTCGCAAAAGCGTCGTAAACCTCCCTCGAAGTACCGACACTAGCGTGGCTGAACGGTTAAGCAAGTATTATACGGTGAGATTAATCCTGACTAATTCTTCTTTTATGGTTTGAGAAAGGATTCTAGAAACAGTAGGAGCCATCCTGTTTAGATAAATTAAAAACCAATCTAAACTTGCAAGAGCATCATGCTGAGTGTATTCTTCTCTTTCTCCTAATTGCAGCGACCGGGTGACCAGATAAGGTTATAGATAGTTAATAAAATGATTGAGTTATACTATAATGACTGGCAAAAGGTTTGTCCAGATGTTCATTACCTATGACAAGCTGGACCACCTCATTACTACTCATAGCCCCGCTTCCCAGGTCCAGTTTCCACCATCGCGGATATGGATATCCGTAAGACAAAGGAATAAGACTGTGCGAATACCAAGTGCCTCGTGGGACATCAGTTGATGGTATATACCAGAGGCAGCACGAGAAGATGGACTTAGTTTCTATCTTCTTCCATAACAAAGTTCTATATGGAGAGCAATCTCATATCGCAAGATATGAGACATCGAAGGAATTGCTTCAAGCGAGGTTGGCTGTCAGGTCATCTGTAGGGGACAACGTCCTTACGATGACTAGCTATATTGATGAGCTCACGGACCTGGAGACCATGTTGGGAAACGGGTCATATGATGACTTGTTTCTACAGTCTCTACCATCTACTTTTGCCCAGGGGAAGAAAATTATACTTTCAGTTGAGGGCACCCTGAAGGAAACCAGGGTGACACCCACTCAGCTTATTGGGGAATCCTCCTCTTCTGCATCCAAGGCGAAAGCACAGGGTGAGAAGAAGAATACCTCCACAAAGCTGATAGGCGGTGTCTGTAACGTAGAAGAAAAGAGAAGGGCAAAAGTTTCAGGGTTAACAGTAGGGAAGGACGGATGTTCCTATTGTTACGGGAAAGGGCATTGGCAGAAGGGATGCAGGGATTGGAAAGCCAGAATCCAGGATCCGAAGCATATTGTTGCTTCGACTTCAGGTGTGTGCAGGGTTGGCTAGCACGGCAGAAAGATTTCGGGAGGCATCATCCATGCCATATTTAAAATTTTGACGTTCTAGCTAACCCTAACCTTAGAATCGAAACTAGAAAATCCGACGAATCGATATGCAAACACTTTACAACTAAAGTAAACAAGGAATACAACCTTTGTAGACCGGTCCTTCACTTCAATAGCTCTGTCTAGTAGTCCCTTCGTTGTGATCACAAACTCTCGGACTCTAGAAAGGCTCCCATAAAGATATGAACAAGCGTGCATCGAAGTCTTCGAGGCCGAAGATGATCTACGTCGAGGAGACACTAGCTCATGCTACCTCTTTACTAATGGTGAGATTAGTGAAGCAAACACCCTAAACTAAATGGCTAATAGTAGAGGATGATGAATTAGGAAGTGGGCTCACTTTATTTTTATTTTTCTCACAACTTTTCATCACTTAGAAAAAAAACTAGCAAGCTTTTTCCTTGTGAGGAAGAAGAAGAAGTGATGAAGAAAATGAATGAGAGAGTGAGATTAGAATTACAACCATGGGTGAGTTAGTGTCATGCCTAACTCATGTAAAGAATAAACCATAGCTATGAGTTAAGGGTTGGGTTAAGAAATATCTTAAGCTAGACAAACAAGTGGACTAAGTCAATGTTAACTTCAAGCTTCTACAAGCTTTGCCATGACTCATTATCCAAGTTGTTTGAATTACTTAAAACAAATAAAACCCTAACTTTAACCTAGCATGGTGTGAGTCTCATACATACATGTTGCAAGTGTAACCTAGCATGACACAACAATATATATCATATATATATATTGTGTGCAAAAAGAAAACAATACATTTAACATATATCACATATATATCAATGTATGATAAGTGAGAAAAATGAATACTTAAGTGAGCTAACATTTGTTAATGTAATGTACTATATTAAATATATAATTATACATTAAATTATTAAATCAACTCTTGATTTAATAATCCGGCTATATCACATATAACCGACTAATATCAAATGTAACAACTTATCGAATCAACTCTTGATCCGATAACTTGGCTATATCACATATAACCGACGATGTCACATGTCGTGAGGTATTACATATCGTATCAATCTCGGTCCCACACATATCACATATGTGCTCCTACACCATTTCGCATTAACCGGGAAACCTCTATGTAAGACTCTAATGACTCGTCAATACGCCGACAGCAGGTGATGATAATATTAAACATCCACAAGCCGCAAGCGGTCTGCTAAACGTAACGGCCACCCGGGTATTGAGCGATCAAAAGATCAACAAGCAAGTCTGCTCACACTCCTCCGAATCCAATCAGTAACACTACCGTACAGTCCTGTCTCTTTGTCTGATATGTCGCATATCATAGCTTGGGGGTGGTATAACGTCTGACCCCAATAGCCTGATAAGTCATGCCGATGCAAGGTCCATAACGGTTCGAGAAACTACTGGTAACACTTACCAGTAAATCTCAACAACCCTGACCAGGGATTTCCTGTTATGGCCAATCGAACATAGCGCAATATCAACTCCTAATACCGGGAGAGACAAAACCCCTCTTATCGCTCATTGCCTCCATGTGACTCGGGACTGTACCCAAAAACCACCGTTTTGCACGATCTATTGACCGTGGTATGGTGGAAATCAAAGCACAGTGGGAATCACACAAGACTCTATGACGATCTCGGTTTTACAGACAAATCTGTACTAGTGTCACCAGAGAACTGCTATCCGACGATAGGTATATTACCATATAGGAGTTCTCAACGAGTCTATCCAGTGTACCCAGTCTCCACTGAGCACCCGTATACCTTCTCTGATGTCAAACACCAATGGATATAAGATCATCCATCGCCCATCATATGGGTCAAGAAGCGTATACGCTAGTCTACTCTGAAGTATCGATGCCCTGTCTCGATACTCCCTCGATTAGAAACAATTATAGGGTGTACTTGTGGACTATCCTTGGCCCCACTAGTATGATCTCCAGGTAGTCAAGTACACATCCAAAGGGCTTTGTCAACATGTGAGAGCAAGACAGCATCACGTATACTAGTCAACATGTTAAGACAAAGAGCAACCAGATAGCATACTATCATATCGAGTAAGAAAGTCCTCCCTATATATTTCCAAGCATCCACTACAATATACATCCCAAGTACAGTAATGGCCTCTAGGACATACATATAACCAACAATCTCCCACTTGCACTGTTCATCTGTTGTAGTATCCAATACCCAACAATTAAGCAGTGGTTGTAGTATCCCATACTCAACCATCCCAAAATCTCTCAAATTGTATTTGGGGAAGCAGGCCATGGTGAGTGGATCAGCCGTGTTAACCTCAAAATCTACTCTCCTTATCTCGATCCCTTGGAGATCAACCATCTCCCTGATAAGGTGATACTTGCTTCAGAATATGTCTGGAACTCTGATGGGACCGGTGTTCCTAGGCCAAAGCCATAACTCTATTGTTGTCACAATAACAATTATTGGACGCTCAATGGTAGGAACCTTGTTCATCTTATGAACAAGAAATACCCAGACAGCCACTTTGGCAGCATCATTGGTAGCAATGTATTCAGCCTTTATCGTCTAGTATGTCACGGTATCTAGCATGGAACTCTTCTAACATACCTTCCCTCCTCTGAGGGTAAATACAATGCATGTGACTGACTCTCAGTCGAACTTATCACTCTGGAAGCTAGAACCAAGAACTTTATTTTAGTGCTTCACAAGAAATTCCTTCTCTAAAAAGGTGGCATGCTATGAAACAAAACACCTTTTGCTCCTCAGTTAGGTAGAAGATATACCCTCGCAAATATTTGGGATATCCTAACAAACTTATAAAGAACTGACCTTGCCTCGAGCTTGTCCGGATTGTCTTTCAACATAGGCCGGACAACCCCATATCTTAACTCGTTTAAGACATGGTCTCTTCTCATACCATATCTCATATGGAGTGGTAGGCACTGATTTGGTTGGAACCCCATTCAATAGGTATGCAGCTTCTCAAGTGCCTAACACCAACAGGAAACAGGTAACTCAGCAGTACTCATCATAGAGTGCACCATATCTCATAGGATGTGATACCTCCGCCCCGATACACCGTTGTGCTGTGGTGTATACGGAGGAGTAAGCTGAGAGAGAATCCTATTCTCAGTTTAGAAACCCCAGGAATTCCATGCCCAAGTATTCGCCTCCTCGATCACATCATAGGACTTAATACTTTTACCCGTCTGGTTCTCAAGTTCAAGCTTATATTCCTTGAATTTCTTAAAAGTTTCAGACTCGTGTTTCAACAGGAATACATGTCCGAATCTTGAGAGATCGTCGATGAATGTAATGAAGTACAAAGAACCAACCTTTGCATTTGCAGGCATAGGACCATATAAATCATCATGTATGCGTCCCAAGAGTTCAGTAACTCTTTCTCAGTTTCTAGTAAACGGAGTATTGGTCATTTTACCTTTGAGACAAGACTGGCAAGTATTATAAGATGAAAATTCGAACAGATTGAAACATTCATCCTTATATAACTTAGCTAGTCGTGTCACATAGATATGACCTAATCTACAATGCCACAAGAAGGATTTATTCATTTCATAACTACTCTTCTTGTATGTGTTTTATGTACTCTGAACTGTGGTTTGATTTAGAACGTATATGCTATTATATAACGTGCCTGATCGAAGCAACTCTTGATTCAGGAAAATGTTCACAACATTATCCTCCAATACAGAATTATATCCTTCTTTAACTTAATAAAGAAACCGATGTAATGTTTTATATCAGGTTCGGAATATAATAACATTTGTTCAGAATCAATGTATTAATACAAGGTGAAATCTGCCAACTGACTTGGCTGCAACACTTGCACCATTCTCTACACTTAGAGACATATCACACATTCCCAGTTCTCTACCTATCTGTAGCCCATGTAACATATTACATATGCAGGATCCTGATCCAGTATCACAAACCTAGGACGTAGAGGATACTGAGAAATAGTTCTTGGTAATGAACACTCCTGAAGAATTTGCATCAATCACGCATTTTCATTGATTGGGTGGCATGGGAGTCCGGATATTCCCCTATTTCCTGCTCGGACTTATAACAGTTATAAGATAGAGCGGAACCAACATTCCCCTGCTCAGTATAATAAGTAGGTTCGGTCAATGCATCTATATTATTATCTTGATTAAGGCCTGACATGGTCGCTGCCAAGAGAGAGAGAGAGAAGAAAACACTCTGCGTGCGCTCTTGCAGTATTAGATTGGTTATTAGTTTATCTAATCAGGATGGCTCCCACTGTTTTAGTCAAATCTACCTTCAAACCCTAAAAGGTAAGACTGGCCAGGATTAATTACACCCTACAAGTTTGCCAATCTTTCAGCCAGGCCAGTGTCAGTACTTTGAGGATGGTTCCCCATGCTTTCGCACGGACCTAATTAAAATAAACCTCATTTTCCCAGGGGCATAACCCCGTTAACACCTTTCTAGACACCTACCTGATGGGCTAATTATAGTGTGTAAAACTCTCCCAGGAGTAACTCTTACTCGCAGTGGTTATCGGGATCCAACTATCTCATAGAAGGTATACAATCTCATTGCAAATTTCAACACTTGAAATTCCCGATAATACTTTTGCCCCTAGCAACTTATGACCTTGGCTAAGGTCAACAAATCATGAGCGCTAGCAAAGTTCAACCCGTCATTTCTTGATTTAATTAAACCCACCCTCGCGACCCTTGGCTAAGGTCAACAAAGCCGCACGACTACCCTAACTCAATCGCATCATATGCTGCAGATAAGCACTAATTAGCTACCGCACACTACGCCTTGGCTAAGGTCAACAAACGCAGCACGAATACTAAGAATTACTTATCTGAAATGACGGAGGACTACGACAGGTTTATAAGAAAACCCTTTGCGTAATGAACTTAATATCGTTGTAGAATCGAGTGATTTTGAAAAGGAGTGTTTTTTAGGCTTTTACTAGTTTTGCTAAAGAGGCCACTCCCGGTGAAGGGATCTCGGCTCTTTCCTTATCGAATAAGGTGCAGGATATTTCACAAATACCACTATGCAAAGCAAAAACTATAGAAGAAATCAAAAGAGAAACCGAGTGGGTTATAGCATCTACTAGTTTCGCTAAAGATGTCACTCCTGGTGAAGGGATCTCGGCTCTTTCCTTGTCGAATAAGGTGCTGGATATTCTATAAGGAATACCTCTATGCAAAGCAAGAACTAGAGCTACCGGTTTTTAAAACAAGTTTCTACAACATCTTTTGGTTTCTTTTATTTCATTGATCTCGTTAATGAAGTCTCGTTAATTATGCTTCCTAAGCATCACAGATGAAATGAAAGCAGCAATATTAATTATATCTCATATATATAATATAGGCATTCGTCTCAGAACATATCAACTGATCACATCACAGAATATCAACAGCAGAAGAATAACATATGAAATATTGGATATACTAGGATTTCCGTGTTTAATATCAGGCCAGTATAAAACACGGATTCCATGGTCGTGATGAATAGCCAATCCCACATCCCTAGACCCCTACGAGAGCGGCAAGCAACCCTACCAATTCTAGAGTTAGGAGACTCGATCTCAACTCCTTGAGATGGTCTCCCACTAGACCCTAGAACCCGGTTACTTGTGCACTCCTCTTTAGGTCTATCCTAATGCGGAAAAGTAAATAATATACATCAATGGTGACATCATCCTCAACCCGGAAGTGCCCCAATAAAAGAATATTACATACAAGCTTTTACATGAATGAAAATGAAAAACTCATATCTCACATAAAAAAACCGGCTATTCAGAACCCGACGATCCAATATAACATATCACAGCAACACATAACATCACATGTTATCAACGTAAGTAAATATGCGTATCCCAGTTGTCGTTGACATATAGCACCGAAACTGGCGATACACCACATGTTACACTTACGGTCGCAGAAAAGAAAGTGAAAAACTACAACAGTTGGAATCCGCAACCACCTTAGACATCATAAAACCAATGTATCACATATATTGGATTTCATGCCTAACCAAATGAATTCCTTAGACATCATATGCCTAACAATTATAAATCCCACATTTTAGTCTCGATATTGAAAACTCTTTCAAATAACCTATTGGGTAATTCAACAAGATTCCCGATAACCTGATCGAATGCTCGTCGGAAACTTTAGTAGACGGTCGCACCCCCAATGCCGTCGACGAAGTGCACTTAGGCGGAACACCGTGGCCGCGAGCACCCGAACGGATGCTTTTGGCGACGGGGTTCTCCTACAGTCACTTGGTCGGAGCAATGGGGCATGGCTATCTAGTAAGGTTACCCGGCGAGTATCCGCGTACACTACGTAACTGCGACGGACTTTTGATCAACATCAAAATCCCGTAGGAACCGATCAAATGAGACTAAACTGCTAGATTTATAAAATTCAAACTAGTTATCACATAACCAATTTTGTGGATTCTAAATATTGTATCACAATCACAGATAGCTAGATGAAGTTAAACTTTTCGATCGAATAAGCAAGAACCCAAAATTTCCCAACAAGCTCAATCCTTGAGCGGAGTTCAAAAAGTACCCAGAATATGCCACAGCTCCTATGAACGAGCCGTAGAAGGGTCAACCAATGCCTCACCTGTAGCACCGCTGAAGTACCACAAACCCTAGGGTTTGATGGCGGTTCTGACGGTCACATAATCGAGTTAGGGTTTCGTTCTTCTAGAGGGTCTACAGAATCACTTGCAAGATTTTCTGAAAATTTTAAACTCAGAAAAATCCAACTCTTGGAAATTTTCAGCGAGGGAAAATATGGGTTATTGATATCCGTTCAAACTTTTTAACGTCGTCTAAATAACCCGAATACATGTTAGAATTACGATTACGAAACACTCCAAGGTGCTTTTGCAGAAAGTTAACATCACATGAAAATTTAGCAAAAACAAACAACACCTGAAACCCTAATACCCAGAGACTGGAACACCATGAAAATTTGAAGTAAAAATTCTGAATTTGGCCCGAGGTGGCCGGTTTTTCTCCCTATGTGGCCGGCCATATTTACACAAAACCCCGTCAAATTTTCTTGGTGTTCATGTAATATCTCATACAACATTTTGCAGTTGCTTAAAAAAGTTTTTGAAGACCTTTTAAATTTGACAGAAACCAAGTTTTCGTATCGGGTGTTTCGGAGTAGTTTCGGTTTCTTAATCCTAGCAAACATCGCCTAATTTTCTAGCATGGCTCTGATACCACAACAGGGTTTTCTAGCACGGCAGCAAGATTTCGGGAGGCATCTTCCATGCCAAATTTCAAATTTTGCCGTTCTATCTAACACTAACCTTAGAATCGAAACTAGAAAATCCAACGAATCGATATGCAAACACTTTACAACTAAAGTGAACAAGGAATACAACCTTTGTAAAGGGTTACCCTAGTGCCCCGGCCAACTTTCGTGGCCAAATGCGGAAGAAAATTTTTTTAACGAACGAAAACTTGGCACTAGTATAACTCTAAGATCCGGATCTTTCAATAAAACTAACTGGCTACACTAGGAGAGCTATCTACTATGATGAGGAATTCTTACCAAACGAACCAAGTCATTCGGTCTTCTTTCTTCATCCTTAGCTCCTACTAGCCATATTGAACTTGCTTGATCTTCTTTCCTTGCTCCGTCGGTCCTCCGGGATTGAGCTTGTTCTCCAGCCTTTCTTGGTCCTTGATGATCCACCCGGGGAATATGATCCATGGCTCTTGCTCTTTGCTAAATGTCAAAAGGTCAACTAGAGAACATGGGATGCCAGTTCAAGTAATCTAGGATGTAGTTTGGATGTCTAAGTGTTTGCTATCTCTTTTCTAACCTTTTCACTTGTTTCTCAACTCATGAGAATGTTAGCGAAGAGGAAGAAGATGAAGGTGGGGGAAAGTAAGAGGAGGGAGGAACTTGAAAGAAAATGGGAGCTCAAGAAATTATCAAGCATTGCATGAAAGAGAAAATACACACATAGGTTTTGTGTATGAATTCTTTCATTAAACAATTAGCAACCATGCTTCAATAGTAACTCCAAAATGAATTATAAATTCATTTGATTATTATTGAAGCATGGTCACCTCCATTCCTCCCTCACCTCTCACTTTACACCTCATTTCCAATTATCAAATAAAATGAAGATACATAATGTGGTGGCCACCTTCTAGAAGGAAATCTGTAATAAATACGGATTTCAGTCTACTATACATATATACCGGCAATCAGATAAAAATCTGAACGCCCAAAGAGATAGAATAACACGAAGAACGTAATACTAGAATATTTGTATCGAAATACATATATGTAAATTATTAAATCAATACCTGATTTAATAATCCAGCTCAAACCCGAGCCGGCTAGTATTACCAACTGTCCAATCGAAAGTCCGAGTATAAAGTACATCGATCGATCGAACCCAGCACGTATCCAATACGGCTACTGCATTATTTCGCCTGAATCAGGGAAACCCTCTGTGTGGGACTCTAAAGACTCGACAGTACTCTGGCAGTGGGTTTAACCACAAGCACGCCAGCGGCACTAGCTGTACGTAACGGTTACCCAGGTACCTGTCGAAAAGGAAGGCCGATGAGCAAACTCATCTGGATCTCCTACTTAGCCTATCCGTGACAATATCCGTACAGTCCGGTCTCTTTGTCAAAGAGTATCGCATACCGGGTCTAGGGGATGGTGAACGTCAGACCCTAATAACCTGATAAGTCGTGCCGATGTGGCTCAGGAACAATCCGGGAAACTACTGATCAACCTATCAGTAAATCCCAAGTGCCTTGGCCAAGGTCTTATGGTCCTGACCAATCGAATCACAGTGTGATATCGGCTCCCTATACCGGGAGAGACGAATCCCCACCAATCGCTCACTGCCTCCATATGGCTCGCGACTGAACCCAACCAAAACCTGTTTGCACGACTCGGTAGATCCGTGGTAGGGTAGTGATCAAAGCTCAGTGGGAACTCACATGAGACAAATGCCGATCTCGGGTCCAAAGACTAACCTGTATACATGTCACCTGAGAACTTCCATCTGACGATAGGTATAGTACCACATGGAAGTTCTTGGCGAGTCCGTCCAGTGTACTCACACCCAGTGAGCACCTGTATACGATCTTAGGTGCATCAGACCAATGGCTGCGGTACCAACCATCCCCCAACGGGGCCAGAAACGTACACACCAGACTACTCCGGAGTATCAGTGCCCAGTCTCGAAACTCATGCGACTAGGGACCATTTAAGGATGTGCTTATGGACTACCCTGCTCCCACAAGTATGATCGCCATCACAACGCAGGTAGTCAATCAAGATCCTAGGGGCTTTATCAACATGTAACCGCAATATGTAATAACGAGTATGACATATACCATGTTAAGATAAAGACAAACCATAATAGTATACTATTGTATCGAGTCTTTATCAATATGTGCAAACCAGATATAACAACAATACAAATAAATACACATATCCCGATAAAGACAAGTCAAATAATATACTATAAAACTGAGCAAGATTGTTCTATACATATATATCCTTAGTATCCATATGTATACATATACAATACTGGCCTCTAGGGCATATACATCCAACAATCTTCCACTTGTACTAAAGGCCAGTGATTGGCGTACCGAATACCCAACGTCTGCTCTAAGGCCAGCTGCTGGCGTACTACATACCCAACATCCCAAAAAGTCACTCGAACTGTGCTTGAGGGAGGGCCTTTGTAAATGGATCCGCCGTGTTGTCTTTCGTATCCACTCTCCGGACCTCGATCTCTTGGTGATCTACGATCTCCCTGATCAGCTGATACCGCCTTAAGATATGACTGGATTTCTGATGGGACCGTGGTTCCTTCGCTAAAGTTATAGCCCCATTATTATCACAATACACTGGTATCAGATCAACAATGGACGGAACCACCTGAAGTTCAGCTATGAACTTCTTTATCCAGACCGCCTCTTTTGCGGCATCGCTTGCAGCTGTAACATTTTGAAAATCGTTTCGGTGAAATTTCGAAAAAACGGTAAAATAAGGGGGTTTTCTGTAAAAAAGTCAAAATGCAAATATCTTTATTATAAAATTAAATATACATATTCTAGCTATGTAATTGCTACTATTTGGTGTTTATTGAGTCACTGGTGAAATTTCAAATTTTCTGAAAATTTTTCCGAAATTAATTATTTTAATATTATTTTAAGCCGTCACTAATACATTTAGGGAAAATTACAAATTGGAATGAGTTGAAACAAATTTTGTGCATCATAAAACATTAAATAAAATTTTATCATGTGGTTTTTGAAACGAAATCGTTTGTCAAAACGGTTTAGAAATTATTGAAGAAAAAAGGCTTTTTTTTTAGTGTAAATGGATGTTTGGGGTATTGTATTTATCATTTTTCATCACCCCACACCCATACCCACACTCACACACCCCCATTTATTCCCTCCCTTGGCTGAATTCAGCAGCCCCATCAATTTTCCCCACTTGAATTTCAAAGTTAAGAAGAAAAGAAAAGGAAAAAAGAAAGAATAAGAAATGAGGTATGGAGTTGGGTTGACTTGGACTTTTCTTGACTTGGCCAATTATTTTTCCCACCTCACCCTCTCTCCTCTCATTCCCTTGCTGCAGCCGAGCCTCCTCATGCTGCCCTCCCCTTTTTCCTCATCTCATTCCACTCAAAACCCTTCCAAAAATCTCCAAAATTCCATCCAAAATCAAACCAAAATCAAAATCCACCTCCTACCCATTTTTCCTTGGCTACCATAGCATGGATCTAGGGATTTAGATTTCAATTTGGGTGTCTAAGTGTGCTTGTGGGAGCTTCAAATTATTTGGGTATAAATTCTAACCTTTTTGCTTAATGTGTTGTTAATTGCTTAGGTTAGCTTAATTAATTGTTTAATTAGGTTTTTAATTAGTTCTAGGTGCATGATTTAAAATTCAAGAGAAGGGTTTGATTTCAAATTGGTATTT
This sequence comes from Agapanthus africanus, assembly GCA_030015575.1. NCBI lineage: Eukaryota > Viridiplantae > Streptophyta > Magnoliopsida > Asparagales > Amaryllidaceae > Agapanthus > Agapanthus africanus. Next base: position 7,584,590 of record JASDDO010000029.1, on the reverse strand, counting down.
TGTGTTGTGAGATTTAGTTTATGTGATATAATTGACATATTAATGTTATGCTAAATCCAATTTAAGTTGCTAGTTTGCATATTTGTTGATTTAAAAGAGATAATTATATAATTGGTAAACTAGGTTTTTTAAATAATTATATTCTTGTGAGATAAAATTCAAATTTAGGTTTCATGTCATTATAAATATTATATTGAGTGGTTTAATGCTTTAGTTCATGAAAATCCAAGCTAGATTGTAGTTTGCTCATTTTTGCTCTAAAATTGTTTAAATTGGTTAATATTGCAAACTAGGTTTTTGAAATCGAATTAAATTGTGGGTTTAAAATTTACGTAATGGTTTCTATGGAATAATTAAGATATTAAGTTATCATCTTGGTCACTAGAATTGTTAAAACATCATGTTTTGTACAAAAACGGCGAATTGTGCTTGCTAGATTTTCGGAAAAATGACTTTTTAAGTGAAATTGGGGTTTTTGTGAGTTTTAACCTATTTTATAATAAAATTAGTGTTCGTGAATGTGAAAATGAGTGTATTTGGGTTTTTCTCGATGGTCTAGCATTTGTACACCGACGTCGAGGGTTTTTGGGTTGATTTTTGAAAGCAACCATAGGTTTTGACTTATGTGGGATTCGTGTGTCGTTTTTGTCATGAGTCGGATTTTAATGCGATATGATGCGTTGTGATATGTAGGTACCCCCATGTGGACTTCAAGACGATAAGGAAGCGCGTGGCAACGTCGGCACCGGCGAGCGAGGACCAGGTGAGTAGATTTATATCTACGGGGAGAAGTCGGGTGGATGGCGTATAGCAACCCCGCAATCCGTAGTATAGCTCATATATATATGTTTATATAGGTGTTTTATGATATGAGAATGTTTATTCATGCTATGTTTATGTGTTCATGGTTTACCTTTGGGTTAGTTGCGAAACCCTAGAGTAGTTGTTATACCCACATACGCACACACAGACTTGCATACTTTACTTTCTTGTGCGTAGATTGGGATGTGTATATATGTATATATGCGTGGGTATGGGACTATGCATATGCACATTCATATACGCATGCATGGATAATGAGGATAGTACTTGGGATTTATGATGAGTCGATGAGATTTGATTTGAGGCCGTGAGATCGGTGATCTAGCAGGGTTCGTATTTGAGATACGACATGACGTTGTAGCGGGTCCTTGACGTAGTGTTTCACACACGTGCATGCATACTTAGGCGGTATCAGTATTGTACTAGACGTAGATCAGTACCCCGATCATGATATTTGATAAAGAGGATACTAGGTGAATAGTATGATGAATGTGATATTGACCCGTACCCCGATTTGGGATGCCGTACGACGGATTTACGTACGAGCTATATATTGATGATTGATCCGCACTCTTGACTTGGGAATATCTGATTATAGATATGGTATCGGATTGATTGTATCGAGGCGGGATCACCGACTAATATATATTCATATATGTATCGATTCAGATGCTAGGCGGTTTCCTTACCTTTAGTTCAGCCGTATAGTTTAGTGTAGTTGTCAGACTAGATTAGATTTCTACCTTTTTCAAAACTAACGGATCGTGGGTATTTTAAAAGACAGGTCAAGGGATCTACGGATATTTCAAAAGACGTATCCTTTATTAAAACCACCGTAGCCCATATTTTCAAAACCCCACGATTCCTGTTATTTCAAAGGGCACCATTGTTTAGTATTTAGCTCCCGCTCATTATAGTTGTTTGCTCCGCATCGCATGCTTATATTATGATTCATATCTTATTATTAATATCATGCTGTTAAGACACCAGCACCATTACCGATGACGCGTATGTACCACGTACACTTACTTCCCGGCTCACACACATCTTCATCGGTAATTGCCATATCACGAACACTTTAGAAAATACTATTTCATTTGACATAGGTTGTTAGCTAATAGTTTAGACATGATATTAGTGTACTTGCCTTATATGCTAGTTAGACATTGTAGTTATTTCCTACTACTTCATGCATGTTATTATTCACTGTTGTGTCGCATTCATGGGTTCTCATGCCTATATTCACTGTTTAAATGCTATTGATGACTTGGATTCGGATTTCATGAGATTTCTTGGATTTGGAGGAAAACCGCAAAACATAAATAAACCTTTTCTCTCTTTTAAAATAAAATGTGCGGTTTTCCCATGATGTATGAGTCGTCCACCATAAGTTTGCTGATGGATTTCGAGATCCGATTCGAGGAGTGGAGGAACCATTTCGGGTACATGGTGGGCCCGGTGCGGTACCCCCGGGCAAGAGGATCGTGTTGTTGACATTGAGCCTGGCAAGGGAGCACTACCGACCGGTGATATTACCCGACGCATCGGATATCCGGAGAATACCGTCGTGGTCTTGAGATAGATGGTAGGGGCCGGTCTGGATTGACGGCGCCATAGATTTTGTGATTGAGATTTTGAGATATTGAGGTACAGAGATTGTGATACAGAGATATCGAGATATTTGGACACTTGTTTTGTGTCGATGCTGGGCACTGTTTTATGCTGATTTCATTTATGGTACCTCACTTTTAAAATACAGAAATCTCACTAATTTATGAAAGCAGTTTTCTTCAGTACATGCATTCTTTTCCATGCATTCATACATCATCCATATGATACATTGCTACCTGAGGCACTGACACGGGCACATGGAATTACACTTGGATTAGATATTTGCCCTAACCATTGTTATAGGTTGCTGGTTATATATTCGAGGATATATTATGATCATTGACCTAGGATTGCGTTATTTATGCGATTTCTTTTCATAGATGTTTTTCTATTCACGAGTTGGCAACTCACCCCCGTTGTGTCCCAGTTTCTTGCAGCTTTGCCGTACAGGTTTCATTACGGTTTTGCGGGCATAGTTTCGTTCGGGTGATTTGCTAGTAGGTGGGTTTACTTGTATCGTACCCCCATTATATATCTTGTATATCATTATTCTGTTGTATCTAGAAGTTTCATCTACCAAACATGTATTTATTTTTGAGATAAAGACCAGTGATGTTATTCCTTCGACCTTAGAGTTGCGCGTTATTTTTCTGTGGTTTTCTTGTGGTTTGAGTTTCCTTTTGAGTTTTGATCCTCGCCGTTGGCGTTGTATATTATATTGGTTATGTGGTTGTGACCATCGATTGACGAAGAGCTAGCTCCCGCTTGGGGATGCCTTTTTATTGATTTCGTATACTATTCATGTTGTATTCCGTTTGGGGGCCAGTATTTACAAAGGAGACTCTGCCGAAATTTTCAGGAAATTTTTGATGTTTTTAGAAACCCGCATAATTCGTCTTATGCTATTGAAACTACTTGTTTTAAATTGGTTTTCCTTCACTCTACTACTTTTCTTGGTTTGGATTTCTGGGGTTTCGGTTTACTTAGATTACGTACGCCTCGAGACATTCGTGGTTTAAGTGCCGGTCTTGTTCCGTACTTTCGGGACGTGACAAAGTTGGTATCAGAGCGTTAGGTTTTACCTTCGGAGCGTAGGATGACCCTTGGTTGATGGAATAGGTGACTAAAGTAGCGTGACGTACCGTAGGTATGTTCCGCGGCATATTTACGATACGCTACTCCACTTAAGAAGCCTTAGGATGTACATTTCTTTGCTCAGTATTATATTCATTCCGATCTAGCCTCATCAGTACCAGTTATGGTTTCGCTGCCACGATTACGGGCAGGAAGAGCTACAGCTAGAGTTGCGGTCAGCACGAGCTCGTCACGAACGAGGACTGACCCGGGCGAAATTCCGGCGACACACGATTGCGGAGATGTGTCTTTTTACTGTGTTTCCGCGCCACGAGCGTTTGGCGGATCGCCTTTATGAGGTTACTCAGATGTGCTGATCGACACTAGAGGATTGAGCCAATGATAGAGGCCAGCCAGATTTTTATGACCGTTGGTGTATTGCTTACTCATGATGATTGAGGCACTGTTCAGCGTGCAGACGAGTGAGCCAGTTGTTGCTGCGAGCGACGAGATATCGCCCCATATGTTGGAGCTATTGCAGTACAGGTTGTACTAAGAGATGATAGAAGGTCGCTAGTCACCCGAGGATGAATGACTAGGACATGTGGTTCGTTCGCCTACCCGATGAGAGGTCATCAGATAGATTGATTCCAGCTAGAGACGACTTCACGCGGAGACGTTGAGAGTCAACAGAGACGATCGAATGTCAGAAACCTATTATTCCAAGTTTAAAGTAGTCGGAAAGACATGCAGGCAATTCTATGGACCCTCTAGAAGAATGAAACCCTAACTCGACATAATGACCGTGTGAAAGCCTTTGAACCTTCGGGTTTGCGGCAGTTCCACGGCGCCATTAGTGAGGCTTGGGTTTGCCCTTCTACGGCTGGACCACTGATGCTGTGGTATGTACTCGATACTATTAAACTGTACCCAAGATGTTGAGCCCTTGGGGGATTATGAGGTTTTGACAATCGATTGGATGGTTCGACTTAATTCGGATGCTAGGTGGTGAGATGCATTTCTTGGGAGACTCCCGATACGAGGATAGCCGTTGGAGCTCAGTCCATGCAGCCACGACGAGACGAGTCAGAAGCGGTCGACATTAGAGAAAAATGGAGTAAGAGGTTCGTACAAGATCTGGATATGATGACGTTCCCCTCCGCCGACATCAGAGATGCGATGCACATGCCGAGGCAGAGTACTAGATATACCTTCCAGAAGGAGTCGCGATGAGTATGCAGTCGTTCCAGAACAAGATGCAGATATAGGAAAGGACGATGACTTCCGGACAGTTGGCAGAGACGAGACATGGAAGAGACCGTGAGCAGGATTCCTTCCAGGACACTGCTGCAATAATACTTGCACCCAGGATCAGATGTGTCACGTACATTCAGAGAGCCAGAGGCCGACGCCAGTGATATGCTGTCTTACGAGTGGTCGCGATGATTGACCGAGAGATGACCAGAGAAGTGCCAGAACGGGATCATCCCCATTAGCACACCTGACAGGGCCGATGAGCCGATGGACCGAGAGATTGGTAATTCACAGTGAAGACCTTGACCCAGAAGTGGTCATTGTTACGTACACCAGCATGCCAGAGTTCATGATCATCGACGAGACGTCCCACTAGTGATCGCGACAGTTGGCCCGAGATTCTTAGAGGATGCGCTTGAGCGGTACTATTCCGCCATTATTGATTTCGATGTTTTGGGTGATTTATTCGCCTGATTTGATTTTGATGATTGAGGATTTACGATCTTTGCACAGTGTTGCACTTGATATCGTTTTCGTGCTAGGGTTTCACATATTTGTGATTTTATGGTTTTAGACATTTGAGTTGATTTTGTGCGTATGCACGCACACGATTTGGTTCCTGCACTATGTATAGTTTATATATGCTTGCAGTGCAGTGATACGCCTTTTATGCACTTAGATGCACTGGACTTCGATTTCGATTGTGATACTCGATATTTGTTTTGTGCACCTTGAGCACCTGATTTGATTTTGCGCATGTTCGGCGCTTGATATTGGATTTCATGATTTCATGCATGATGGATGCCCCTGGTTTTGGGTTTTCGCGCATGTTGAGCGCATGTCTTGAGATGTGATTTTGGTGCACACCAGATGCACTAAATCGAGATTTTTTCGTGCATGTCAGATGCACCTGATTTTGCTGTCAGGCACACACGTTGCCTACGACTGATGCTTTGTGCACACCCGATGCACTTATATCTTGTTTCTGTGCACTTGTATGGCACGTATATGGATTTTGATTGTCGTGCGCACCAGACGCACGTAGTATTCATACGCGTATTTTGGGATTGATTTCTTATAGAGCAGTACGTTTTTTTATGATAATTGCGATGCGTTTTTGTACTAAGCAGGACTAGTCAGAGGACAGTACCTGAATGTATTTTGCATGCATTGATAGCTATTGAAGGGAATTCCAAAAAGCGAGCTATAGTCTCAGTATTTACCTACGTGTCTGATATGACGCCAAACGTTTAAAATAAAGAAAACCCTTCTAAATTGTTTCCCAAAATGGCGGAACGTACATTTCAAATAAAGGTATATATGTATATAGTTATTTTCTTATGATAGACGTCCGCCACTGTGCAGTGTTATGTGCATTGCACAGCAACTTAAAGGATTTGGCAAGCATTTCCTCCTGATATCTGCATGTATAGTTCCGATTTATAGCATATCGGTCTTGCTTGAGATTTGGCATTCGTATCTTCACCTTGACTCCGATGATTGCGGGATGCTTGACGGAGTTTTGATTTCGAGTTATCTACTCATTACTCATGCGCATGCATTGCGCTATGATGTGTTTATATATTTATGATTTCGGAGCCCCGGCGATTTGATGGTTTTGGCTGAAATATTTTAGTATTTGGGGGGGGGGAGTTTTAATTTAAATTCGGGGACCGAATTTCTTTAAGGGGGGAAGATTGTAACGTTTTGAAAATCGTTTCGGTGAAATTTCGAAAAAACGGTAAAATAAAGGGGTTTTCTGTAAAACGTCAAAATGCAAATATCTTTATTATAAAATTAAATATATATATTCTAGCTATGTAATTGCTAGTATTTGGTGTTTATTGAGCCACTGGTGAAATTTCAAATGTTCTGAAAAATTTTCCGAAATTAATTATTTTAATATTATTTTAAGCCGTCACTAATATATTTAGGAAAAATTACAAATTGGAATGAGTCGAAACAAATTTTGTGCATCATAAAACATTAAATAAAATTTTATCATGTGATTTTTGAAACGAAATTGTTTGCCAAAACGGTTTAGAAATTATTGAAGAAAAAAGGCTTTTTTTAGGTGTAAATGGATGTTTGGGGTATTATATTTATCATTTTTCATCACCCCACACCCATGCCCACACTCACACACCCACATTTATTTCCTACCTTGGCTGAATTCAGCAGCCCCATCAATTTTCCCCACTTGAATTTCAAAGTTAAGAAGAAAAGAAAAGGAAAAAAGAAAGAATAAGAAATGAGGTATGGATTTGGGTTGACTTGGACTTTTCTTGACTTGGTCAATTATTTTCCTCACCTCACTCTCTCTCCTCTCATTCCCTTGCTGCAGCCGAGCCTCCTCACGCTGCCCTCCCCTTTTTCCTCATCTCATTCCACTCAAAACCCTTCCAAAAATCTCCAAAATTCCATCCAAAATCAAACCAAAATCAAAATCCACCTCCTACCCATTTTTCCTTGGCTACCATATCATGGATCTAGGGATTTAGATTTCAATTTAGGTGGCTAAGTGTGCTTGTGGGAGCTTCAAATTATTTGGGTATAAATTCTAACCTTTTTGCTTAATGTGTTGTTAATTGCTTAGGTTAGCTTAATTAATTGTTTAATTATGTTTTTAATTAGTTCTAGGTGCATGATTTAAAATTCAAGAGAGGGGTTTGATTTCAAATTGGTATTTTGTGTTGTGAGATTTATTTTATGTGATATAATTGACATATTAAAATTATGCTAAATCCAATTTAAGTTGCTAGTTTGCATATTTGTTGATTTAAAAGAGATAATTATATAATTGGTAAACTTGGTTTTTAAATAATTATATTCTTTGAGATAAAATTCAAATTTAGGTTTCATGTCATTATAAATATTATATTGAGTGGTTTAATGCTTTAGTTCATGAAAATCTAACCTAGATTGTAGTTTGTTCATTTTTGCTATAAAATTGTTAAAATTGGTTAATATTGCAAACTAGGTTTTTGAAATCGAATTAAATTGTGGGTTTAAAATTTACGTAATGGTTTCTATGGCATAATTAAGATATTAAGTTATCATCTTGGTCACTAGAATTGTTAAAACATCATGTTTTGTACAAAAACGGCGAATTGTGCTTGCTAGATTTTCGGAAAAATGACTTTTGAAGTGAAATTGGGGTTTTTGTGAGTTTTAACCTATTTTATATTAAAATTAGTGTTCGTGAATGTGCAAATGAGTGTATTTGGGTTTTTCTCGATGGTATAGCGTTTGTACACCGACGTCGAGGGTTTTGGGGTTGATTTGTGAAAGCAACCATAGGTTTTGACTTATGTGGGATTCGTGTGTCGTTTTGGTCATGAGTCGGATTTTAATGCGATACGTTGCGTTGTGATATGTAGGTACCCCCATGTGGAATTCGAGACGACAAGGAAGCGCGTGGCGACGTCGGCACCGGCGAGCGAGGACCAGGTGAGTAGATTTATATCTACGGGGAGAAGTCGGGTGGATGGCGTATAGCACCCCCGCAGTCCGTAGTGTAGCTCATATATATATGTTTATATAGGTGTTTTATGATATGAGAATGTTTATTCATGCTATGTTTATGTGTTCATGGTTTACCTTTGGGTTAGTTGCGAAACCCTAGAGTAGTTGTTATACCCACATACGCACACACAGACTTGCATACTTTACTTTCTTGTGCGTAGATTGGGATGTGTATATATGTATATATGCGTGGGTATGGGACTATGCATATGTACATTCATATACGCATGCATGGATAATGAGGATAGTACTTGGGATTTATGATGAGTCGATGAGATTTGATTTGAGGCCGTGAGATCGGTGATATAACAGGGTTTGTATTTGAGATACGACATGACGTTGTAGCGGGTCCTTGACGTAGTGTTTCACACACGTGCATGCATACTTAGGCGGTATCAGTATTGTACTAGACGTAGATCAGTACCCCGATCATGATATTTGATAAAGAGGATACTAGGTGAATAGTATGATGAATGTGATATTGACCCGTACCCCGATTTAGGATGCCGTACGACGGATTTACGTACGAGCTATATATTGATGATTGATCCGCACTCTTGACTTGGGAATATCTGATTATAGATATGGTATCGGATTGATAGTATCGAGGCGGGATCACCGACTAATATATATTCATATATGTATCGACTCAGATGCTAGGCGGTTTCCTTACCTTTAGTTCAGCCGTATAGTTTAGTGTAGTTGTCAGACTAGATTAGATTTCCACCTTTTTCAAAACTAACGGATCGTGGGTATTTTAAAACACAGGTCAAGAGATCTACGGATATTTCAAATGACGTATCCTTTATTAAAACCACCGTAGCCCTTATTTTCAAAACCCCACGATTCGTGTTATTTCAAAGGGCACCATTGTTTAGTATTTAGCTCCCGCTCATTATTGTTGTTTGCTCCGCATCGCATGCTTATATTATGATTCATATCCTATTATTAATATCATGCTGTTAGGACACCAGCACCATTATTGATGACGCGTATGTACCACGTACATTTACTTGCCGGCTCACACACATCTTCATCGGTAATTGCCATGTCACGAACACTTTAGAAAATACCATTTCATTTGACATAGGTTGTTAGCTAATAGTTTAGACATGATATTAGTGTACTTGCCTTATATGCTAGTTAGACATTGTAGTTATTGCCTACTACTTCATGCATGTTATTAGTCACCGTTGTGTCGCATTCATGGATTCTCATGCCTATATTCACTGTTTACATGCTATTGATGACTTGGATTCGGATTTCATGAGATTTCTTGGATTTGGAGGAAAACCGCAAAAACATAAATAAACCTTTTCTCTCTTTTAAAATAAAAAGTGCGGTTTTCCTATGATGTATGAGTCATCCACCATGAGTTTGCTGATGGATTTCGAGATCCGATTCGAGTAGTGGAGGAACCGTTTCGGGTACATGGTGGGCCCGGTGCGATACCCCGGGGCAAGAGGATCGTGTTGTTGACGTTGAGCCTGGCAGGGGAGCACTACCGACCGGTGATATTACCCGACGCGTCGGATATCCGGAGGATACCGTCGTGGTCTTGAGATAGATGGTAGGGGCCGGTCTGGATTGACGGCGCCCAAGATTTTGTGATTGAGATATTGAGATTTTGAGATATTGAAGTACAGAGATTGTGATGCAGAGATATCGAGATATTTGGACATTTGTTTTGTGTCGATTCTGGGCACTGTTTTATGCTAATTTCATTTATGGTACCTCACTTTTAAAATACAGAAATCTCACTGATTTATGAAAGAAGTTTTCTTCAGTACATGCATTCTTTTCCATGCATTCATACATCATCCATATGATACATTGCTACCTGAGGCACTGACACGGGCACATGGAATTACACTTGGATTAGATATTTGCCCTAACCATTGTTATGGGTTGCTGGTTATATATTTGAGGATATATTATGATCATTGACCTAGGATTGCGTTATTTATGCGATTTCTTTTCGTAGATGTTTTTCTATTCACGAGTTGGCAACTCACCCCCGTTGTGCCCCAGTTTCTTGCAGGTTTGCCGTACAGGTTTCATTACGGTTTTGCGGGCATAGTTTCGTTCGGGTGATTTGCTAGTAGGTGGGTTTACTTGTATCGTACCCCCATTATATATCTTGTATATCATTATTCTGTTGTATCTAGAAGTTCCATCAACCAAACATGTATTTATTTTTGAGATAGAGACCAGTGATGTTATTCCTTCGACCTTAGAGTCGCGCGTTATTTTTATGTGGTTTTCTTGTGGTTTAAGTTTCCTTTTGAGTTTTGATCCTCGCCGTTGGCGTTGTATATTATATTGCTTGTGTGGTTGTGACCGTCGATTGACGAAGAGCTAGCTCCCGCTTAGGGATGCCTTTTTATTGATTTCGTATACTATTCATGTTGTATCCCGTTTGGGGGCCAGTATTTACAAAGGTGACTCTGCCGAAATTTTCAGGAAATTTTTGATGTTTTTAGAAACCCGCATAATTCGGCTTATGCTATTGAAACTACTTGTTTTAAATTGGTTTTCCTTCACTCTACTACTTTTCTTGGTTTGGATTTCTGGGGTTTCGGTTTACTTAGATTACGTACGCCTCGAGACGTTCGTAGTTTAAGTGTCGGTCTTGTTCCGTACTTTCGGGACGTGACAGCAGCAATGTATTCAGCCTCCATCGTCGAGTCTGTAACGGTATCCTGTTTGGAACTCTTCCAACATACCGCCCCTCCGTTGAGGGTAAACACAAAACCCGAGACATACTTGCTGCCATCCTTGTCACTCTGGAAGGTTGAGTCGGTAAAGGACTCGACCCTGAGGTCTCCATTACCGTAAATCAGGAACATCTCCTTAGTCCTTCTCAGGTACTTGAGAATGTTCTTTACTGCTGTCCAGTGGTTCTCACCTGGGTCTGACTGATACCGGCTCACCACGCTTAGCGTGTAAGCTACATCTGGTCTTGTACATAGCATCACACACATTATAAATCCTACCGCTGAAGCGTAGGGTATATTGCTCATGCGAACTCTCTCCTCGTCAGTCTTGGGAGACATCTCCTTGGAGAGGGTGATTCCATGCAATGCGGGTATGTTACCGCACTTGGAATCTTCCATACTAAATCTCTTTAGTACGGTCTCTATGTACCTAGACTGTGAAAGTCCCAGTAATCTCTTGGATATATCTCTGCAGATCTTGATCCCCAGAATGTACGAGGCATCACCTAGGTCTTTCATAGAGAACCTTTGTGATAAGATTAGCTAGACCGATTGTAGTATAGGAATGTTATTTCTTATCAAAAGAATGTCGTCCACGTACAAGACTAGGAACACGACAGTTCGTCCTACAATCTTCTTATAAATACAAGGCCCATCCCCGTTCTTGATGAAGTCAAATTCGTTGATTGTCTCATCAAAATGGATGTTCTAGCTCCGCGATGCTTGCTTCAATCCATAAATGGATTTGAGCAGCTTGCACACATTCCCGCTTCTCCCGCTGTCTACAAAACCTTCTGGCTGATCCATGTAAACGCACTCTTCTAAACTTCCGTTTAGAAAAGCCGTTTTTACGTCCATCTGACAGATCTCATAGTCATGGAAGGCAGCAATAGCAAGCAGGATCCTAATGGATTTGAGCATAGCCACTGGAGAAAAAGTTTCGTCATAGTCCACTGATGGTCTTTGACGAAAACCTTTTGCAACAAGTCTAGCCTTATAGGTTTCCACCTTCCCATCTACACCAAACTTCTTGTAGATCCATTTGCATCCAACGGGTTTTACCCCAGGTGGAGCAACTTCCAGGGTCCACACTTTATTGGTGTACATGGACTCCATTTCAGATTGCATAGTATCCAGCCACTTATCAGAGTCCCTACTGATAATGGCCTGCCTGAAACTAGTAGGATCATCTTCTTCCAAGATGCAATCCTCTCGTTCTCCATCTATGAGAAAAGCGTAGTATCTCTCGGGCGGATGAGAAATCCTACTAGATCTGCGGAGTGGCTGAGATTCGTCCGGTACTGTTGAATCTTGTGGTTCTACCAAATCTTTAGTTATAGTTCTACCGTGTCCCCACTTATTTCTTTTTCAAGAAACAACCTTTCAAGAAAGGTGGCGTGTCGAGAAACAAAAACCTTTTGTTCATCGACATGGTACAATAGATATCCATTTGAATGCCTGGGATATCCAATAAACTTACATAAAACTGACCGTGCCTCAAGTTTGTCCGGATTCTGATTTTTCACATAGGCCGGACAACCCCATATCTTAATCCTTTTAAGACATGGTCTTTTATTACTCCATATTTCATTTGGAGTCTTAGGCACAGATTTAGATGGAACCTGATTCAACAGATACGTTGCTGTTTCAAGTGCATGCCCCCAGAATGAAAGAGGCAATTCTGCATTACTCATCATAGAGCGAACCATATCCAATAGGGTACGATTTCTCCGCTCTGATACACCGTTGTGTTGTGGTGTATACGGAGGAGTAAGCTGAGAGAGAATACCATTCTCTTTCAAAAAGTCCCTGAATTCCATACTTAAGTACTCCCCCCTCTATCAGATCGGAGGATCTTAATACTTTTGCCAATCTGGTTCTCTACTTCCTTTCTGAATTCTTTGAATTTCACAAAAACTTCAGATTTGTGTTTCATAAGATACACATATTCGAATCTAGAGAGATCGTCAGTGAATATGATGAAGTACGAGAACCCAGCCCTTGCATATATAGACATCGGACCACACACATCACTATGTATGAGTCTCAAGAGCTCTACTGCTCTTTCTACATGTCCGGTGAACGGAGATTTGGTCATCTTTCCTTTGAGACAAGACTGACAAGTTTCATAAGATGAAAATTCGAACGTATTCAAGAGTCCATCTTTATGTAACTTACTCAGTCTTTTCTCTCCGATATGACCAAGTCTACAATGCCACAAGTAGGATTCGTTCGTATCTGAACTCTTCCTCTTGCGTGTGTTTTGTACGTTGAGAACTGTATTCTGATTTAGAACATAGATACCATTACACAGTGTACTTTCTGCAACCAGTACCTTATCAAGGTAAATGTTCATGATATTTCTATCAAGAACAAAGTTATATCCATCTTTATCATGTAAAGAAACTGATATGATGTTGCAAAGCATGGAAGGTACATAGTAGCAATTGTTCAAAATCATGGTATTGCCATTTGGCAACACTAGGTGATATTCACCGACGGCCGCAGCATTAATTTGTGCTCTGTTCCCTACTCTGAGGGACATATCACCTGGTGCAACTATCTTACTTTTTCTCAGTCCATGTAATAAATTACAGATATGAGATCCTGATCCGGTATCTAGTACCCAGGAGGTAGGACTGACCGAAAAATAGTTCTCAATAACAAGAACACCTGAAGAAGACGCAACAGTATGTTTCTTCTTCGATGGGTTTATCAAGGAATTCAAACTTTCCTCTTTCCCTTGCTCATACTCATGACTGTTGTCGTAAGTTAGAGTTGAACCGACATTCCCCAGCCCCGAATAAGAATTCAGATCGGTCAAGCGATACATTTTATTATCTTGATTAGGGCATGAAATGGTTGCTATCTGGAGAGAGAGGGAAAACACTCAGCGTACGCTCTTGCAAAATTAGATGGGTTATTAATTTATCTAATCAGGATAGCTCCCACTATTTCCTCAAATTCTTCTTCAAACCCTAAAAGAAAAACTAGCCAGGATTAATCGTACGTCATAATACTTGCTTAACCTTTCAGCCAGGCCGGTGCTGGTACTTCGAGGGAGGTTTTCCAACGCTTTCGCGAAGTTCCTTAATTACATAACCTCTTTTCCCTGGAGGCGTAGCCCCGCTAACACCTTTCTAGACACCTACTTGGTTTATAGCATTGATTGTTTAAGTGTGATAATCTCCCGAGAGTAATCCTACTCATCAGTGGGATCGGGATCCAATTATCATTGTGTGATGCACTAGATGGAATCCACTCTAGTCACCACACTCTAGAAAGTATGCTAAATCTGCAAGTTTCATGTATATTTGAAACTCCCGATATGGTTTTTTCCCCTAACAACATATGGTCTTGATATAGACCAACGTACCATAAGTCGCAAGTCAAGTTCAACCCGACATTGTCCTGGATTAATTTAGACCCACCCATATAAGCCCTTGATAGTGACCAAAGTGGCTATGCGACTGTCCTAATTAATCGCATCCTAAGATGCAACAGATAAGCAACACTTAGCTACCGTACACTATGCCTTGATAGAGACCAACGTACATAGCACGAATACTAACTGCTTTTTATCTGAAATGACAGAGAGCTACGGCTTGGTTTTTGGCGAAAAAACCCATTAACGTAATGAACTTGATATCGTTGAAGGAACCTGGGTAGTTTTGTAAATATATAGTGGAGAAAACTTTTGCTAAAGAGGTTACTCCCTGTGAAGGGATCTCAGCTCTTTCCTCGTAAAATGAGGTGTGGGATATTCTAAATTGAATATCACTATGCAAAGCAAAAAATAATCGACTATATTGAAGTTATTACGTTGACGCAAACTTTTACTCAAGGGGTCACTCCCGGTAAAGGGATCTCGGCCCTTGCCTCGTCGAATGAGGTGCAGGACATTCTAAATTGAATACCACTATGCAAAGCAAAAGAGAACGTCTGTAATGTCACTTTTTAAAGGTTGGTTCCAACAACATCTTTTAGGTTTATTATCTTGCATTAATCAAAATTAATGCGGTCCCATCAATTTGTAACCTATCACACCAGAAAAGAACGAAAATATGATGTACGTATATGCCATCCGCATTCGCCACTGGGCCCCGTCATCAACCGTTAGGTTACTTAACTAACGACAGAGCGGGGGCTGGACTAGTGCGGGTGCAAACATATACAACATCTACTAGTTTATATATAAATATATATAACATTCGTCCCAGACATGATAATAAACAACATCACAGATAACAATACAGAATGGTGGATAATCTTGGAGCCCCGTGTTTCATTTGTTGGAGATAGTGCCCTCATAGTCAATTATTGGATCGCAGGTACGTGATTGCAATGATTGCGGAGGACCTATACCGGTAGAACAGTCTTACTCGAGATGATAGTATGCTATCTGGTTTGCCTTTATCAGTCGTGTACATGTTCAGGTGACTGATTGCATGTTACACTTTGATAGAGCCCTTAGGATCTTGCTTTACTACCAACAGTATGATGGCGATCATATACGTGAGAGTTGGGTAGTTTATATGCATATCCTTAATTGTGGTCCCTAGTCGTGGGAGTTTCGAGACAGGGCATCGATACTCCGGAGTAGACTAGTGTATACAGTCGAGACCCCGACGAGGGGCGGTGGCCGGTCTCACAAGCCACTGGTGTCAGTTGGATCACCTAAGATGTATACAGGTGCTCATTGGGTTATGAGTACACCGGACAGGACTCGCCGGGAATCTGCTAGTTAGTACTATACCTATCGTCAGATAGCAGTTCCCTGGTGACATGTGTACAGGTTAGTTCATCGACCTGAGGTCGTCATTTGTCTCGTGTGAGTTCCCACTGTGCTTTGATTTCTACCCTACCACGGCTCAAAGGAGTCGTGCAAACAGGTAGCTTTTGGGTACAGTCCCGAGCCATATGGAGGCACGTCAGCGGATCGGCATGGGATTCGTCTCTCCCGGTATTGGGGGCGAGGTCGTGCTGTGTCTAGGAGAGCCATTACACAAAGTCCATGGCCATGGCAAGAGATTTACTGGTAGGTACTCCAGTAGTATCTCAGGGTGTTATTGGGCTACACTCCGACACGACTTATACTGCTTCTGGGGGTCTGACGTTACTAGCCCCCTAGGCGGATATGCGATACTCATAGACGAACGGACCGGACTGTATATACATTGTCACTGTTAGGCTCAGTAGGGTTTCTGAATGAGTTCGCTCATCGGCCTTCCTTGAGTTCGCTCATCGGCCTCCCTTGAGGTCAGTCCATGGGCAGCCGTTACGCATAGCTAGTGCCGCTGACGGTTTGTGGTTAAACCCACTGCCAGGGTACTGACGAGTCATTAGAGTCCCCCACAGACAGTTTCCCAAGTTCGGGCGAAACGTTGTAGAGGCCGTATGGTTTTATGGCAGTGTTCGGAAAATGCACGTGCGTTTACGCACGTGTCAGTTTTCGGGCAGCTGATACTGGTCGACTTTGGTTTAAGCCGGATCCGAGTATTGTATTGAGTAGATATAATATCTTTGTCTCAGTTGCATTTGTATTCGGTCGTAATACAAATGCGGGTATATTTATACAGTTACGGGGTTATCCTGAAAGTCGTTTCGGGATCACTTTTGGAAGTTGCCAGTTTCCAGTTTTCTATCAGCCGTCTTGTAACATTTGGTTAAAGACGGATTTATCTTTTCTTGGATGAGGGTGAGTCATGCTTCTAGAAGGTTCTAGAAGGTTCTAGAATTTGATGACAAGGTTAATGACTCATGCTTTGATTTCAATGAGGTTTTGTTTTCCTTAAGATATTTTACTTTGTGTTCACACATGATATTTGCTTAAGGTTACTCTCCCCTCTCCTACACTAACCTCCCTCTTTGCTATATATATGGCCGGCCCCTCCCCTCTCTCTCTCTCACTTGGTGTTTTTCATTTGTGAAAAAGATATGATAGATTTTGGGGTGCATGGAATTCACAACTCATTTCATTCCATCACCCAATTCCCTCGGCAACTTCATTAACCGATCGTCCACGGATTTGGACGAAGTGAGACAAAGTCATCTACTCATTCTCTACATCATTCTTGGTCGTCTCTTCTAGCAAACTTGACAACCGAGTTGCCTCAAGTCAGAGGCGGGAGCCCGTTTAAAGAATCAGTGATGTGGTGCCACCTGGACGAGTAGATCGGAGATCGACGAGATCGGAGCAGCCGCAACGGAGCGTGGGATGATGGTTAAAGAATGAAGGACTCGGATCGTTCGGTATAACCTTTCTACACTCTTTACAGTTTGTTAGTTTAGCAATAATGGCAGATCCGGGTTAAAGTATACGACAGCGCCAGTTAAAAAGTTTTTATTCCACATTTGGCGTCTGTAGACGGCCGGGGCGCTAGCGTAGACTTACAGTGGTATCAGAGCCTCACCATTTTGCTATACTAACTTGTACTAACGCGTTTAAAATATCGATCGAACCGGAAATCAAAAACTGCAAAATCCAAGCTTGACAGTTTCTGTTGATTTTAAACGGTGTCCTAAAAATATTTCACACATCTCAGAAAACTGTGCAGGGTTTTTTAAGAACGACGTACAAATTTGGGATCATGATTCGACAAGACTGCCGTGGAAACGCGGCCAAACCCATGGTTTGGCCGCGGATCCGGGGCCATTCTGTGTCATCATGCCCCCAAATTTGCTCAGTGGGTTCTTCTCTGGAAATTGGGGTTTTTGGTATATATCTTTTGGGCCCAGGTTTTGTTACTGTTCTCCAGATTTGCGTGGGGCCCACTTTATGATATTTAGTCGATCGAAATTTAAACACGTTAGTTTACAGTGCTTACATTATATCTCCGACCGGGAATGTCATTTGATCGGTAAACCGCGTCTGATTGCTATAGTTCTTTTAGACGGGTTTGCGAACGTGACATTCGCGTTGATGTTCTGTGTTGTGCTGTGATGTTGCGGATTTGTCATGGTGGATAGCAGTGTGCAATGATAGTACAGTTTGAGT
This sequence comes from Agapanthus africanus, assembly GCA_030015575.1. Lineage (NCBI taxonomy): Eukaryota > Viridiplantae > Streptophyta > Magnoliopsida > Asparagales > Amaryllidaceae > Agapanthus > Agapanthus africanus. The sequence continues at coordinate 7,566,590 of JASDDO010000029.1, read as the reverse complement.
TTATTTGTACATTTGATATTGCGGGGCGAGCGTCCAACATGTGGACTGCCGTCACTGCCTGTTGTATAATATTCTTTTGGGGCACGACCAGGTTGCGGTCGATGTACCTGCTGTACTATTTTTCATTACTGTACTAGGTTTTGCCCCGCGACGGAGTGCACGGATAGCCGGGTTCTGGAGGGCAACGGGTCCGCATCTCATGGCTTTGAGAGGCAGAGGGGTCCCACTCTAGAATTGGCAGACTATTCGCAGCACTCGTAGGGGGTACAGGTTGACCCAAGGAGGGGTGCTCATATTTACCGGATTCCGTGAAGTGCCGGGTGTTCCATTCACTATGCTGTAGGGACTACCTCGCTTCAGGTTTTGGCGGGTAACTTGCCGCACCCGTAGGGGTCTAGGTTTCATTGCACAGGCTATCCACACGACAGGGGAACGTCGGGTTTCAGCAGCGGCTCTGTGAAACCCGGGGATCCCAGATTATCTGTATTGTTCTGTGATGCTTATTACTTTTCTGTAATGTTGCATATTTATCACGCCTGGAGCAATTATCGTATATTGGTTTATATACTACTAGATGTTGTATAAGTTTTACACCCGCGCTAGTCCAGTCCCCGCTCTGTCGTTAGTTAAGTAACCTAACGGGTGATGACGGGACCCAGTGACGAATGCGGATGGCATATACGTACATTTTATTTTCGTTCTTTTCTGGTGTGATTGATTGATGGGACTGCGTTGATTCTGATCAATGCAAAAAGTTAAACAAACCTGTTTTCAGTTGTTGGAACAAATTAAAAAAGTGTTATTGCAAAGACGTTTCCTTTTGTTTTGCATAGCGGTATTCAGTGGAATATCCTGCACCTCGTTCGACGGGGCAAGGGCCGATATCCCTTCACCGGGACTGACCCCTTGGGCAGAAGTTTGCGTCAGGGTAATAACTTCACTATAGTCGATTACATGTTGCTTTGCATAGCGGTATTCAGTGGAATATCCTGCACCTCATTCCACGAGGAAAGAGCCGAGATCCCTTCACCGGGAATGACCTCTTTAGCAAAAGGTTTTCGCCACTATATTTTAAAAAAGCTATCAGGTTCCTTCAACGAGATCAAGTTCATTACGCTAAAGGTTTTTCGCCAAAAACCAGCCGTAGCCCTCCGTCGTTTCTTATGGATGGTCAGTAGTATTCAAGCTATGTTTGTTGGCATACGTCAAGGCATAGTGTTTGGTAGCTGCTGGGTATTCATTTGTTGCATAGGTAGATGAGTTGGTTTGGGACAGTCGTATTACCTTGTTGGCATATGTCAAGGGTATGTACGGGTGGGTTCAAATTAACAAGATAATGACGGGTAGAACTTGACATGTGACTTATGATTTGTTGACATACGCCAAGGTTATAAGAGCATGGGGCAAAAATCAGATCGGGAGTTTCTAAAGAAACTGAAACTTGCCAAGTATGCGCATATCATCTGGAGTATGAGTAACGTGGATGCATTCCATCATGTTATCATGCGATGAGAGTTGGATCCCGATTCCCACTGATGAGTTGGTTTACTCTTCGAGTGATCCCGATTGATTCTTCTTTTAGGTTTGGAGGAGAATTTGACAGGACAGTGGGAGGTTTCCGGATTAGATAAAGTGATAACCATTCTGATCTAGGTTAGAGTGCACGCAGAGTGTTTCTTTTCTCTCTCTCTTTGGTAGCGACCTTTGACCGACCCTAAACTATGACTTGTAAGTCCATATTGCGACCCCCGGTACTTACGGGGAGGCGGAAACGGTATAAAAAACGAATTTTTATCGCAAGAGGCAACATGGACTAAACTTTGTCGGGATCGTTGTCTAAACTAAAACTAGTTAACAAGCTAAAGAGAGTTAGCTACTATGGAAGATGGTTATACCTAAACTTGAACTCCTTCTTCTTCAAACCTTGTAGAGGTTGATGGTTCTCTTTTCGTCGCCTTCTCCCGTCGAAGATGGATCCACCTCGAAGGTTCGACTTTGGGCTCTTCCTCGATCTTTGAGTGAACTAGGGTTTCCGGCTTGCTAATCCTTCATCCTAGAATGAGTAGAGAGTGATTAGGGTTTGCTTTTCTATCTAAAGAGAATGAATCTCAACACATGAGAAGGTTTCTCTTTTCAAGAGGAGGAAGAAGATGAAATGAGGAGAGAGAGTGAGAATGATAGAATGAGCTCAATTATTTCTTTCTTGCAACCATATTGCAAAAGAAATGAATTATCTAAATGATAATAATTGAAATAAGAATAGTTGATGGTTATTTTGGAATGACCACTATCATACCTCTTTTAATGAAGTGTAAGCATGAATCAAGGAAGACTTTCAAGGCATGAAAAGTGGTCAATGGTCAACAAGTCAACCAAGGTCAACAAGTCAACAAGAAAAACAACCATAACATAATTCTTATTTAATTACTATTATTAATAGATAATATACAAATCCATTAGGGTTTGGAAAATGATAACTGTCAACTGTGCATACGCACCCGATCCGAAACCCTAATGAAAAACCTCATTCTCCGCCTCAAGCAACTGTGCATACACACCTGCATTCTCGTTCCGAGGAACAAGAATACCAAGATATAAAAGCAACCCCCAAAACATATACCAGTATCTGGCTCAAACCAGAGCCTGCCAGTATAATCCGTCCGGACTCCAAACGTGCACAAGTGCGCGGATGAGAACGAACCCTGTCGCAAAACCATGCGACCTCTACTCTGTTTTGCCCAGAGGCGAATACCCTCTGTGTGGGACTCTAAAGACTCGACACTACGCTGGCAGTGGGTTTAACCACAGACCGCAAGCGGCACTAGCTGTGCGTAACGGTCCCCAGGTAGATGCCGACAAGAAGGCTGACGAGGTGAAACCCCATCTGAACTCCTACTGAGTCTGAATGTGACATTCTCCGTACAGTCCGGTCTGTTCGTCTGATACATCGCATGGCGGGCCTAGGGGGCGGTAAAACGTCAGTCCCCCAATAGCGGTACAAGTCGTGTCGGAGTGAAGCCCAAAACACCCTGAGATAATACTGGAAACCTACCAGTATATCTCGCTTGCCCTGGCCAGGGACTACTCGTGTAATGGCTCTCCTAGACACAGCGCGATGTCAACCCCCAATACCGGGAGAGACGAATCCTGTCTAACCGTCACTGCCTCCAAGTGCTTCGGGACTGCACCCAACCACCACCTGTTTGCACGACTCCTTTGAGCCGTGGTAGGGTAGTGATCAAAGTGCAGTGGGAACACACTCGAGGCGAAGTGTCAGTGTCAAGTCAGCGGACTAAGCTGTACTCATGTCACCTGGGAACTGATAACTGACGATAGGTATAATACCAACCTGTCAGTTCCCGACGAGTCCTGTCCAGTGTACTCGTAACCCAACGAGCACCCGTATACTATCTCCAGTACGACGTACTGATGGCTGTGGGACAGACCATCTCCCACACTGGGATGAGAAGCGCATACGCTAGTCTACTCCGGAGTATCGATGCCCTGTCTCGATAGTCCTACGACTAGAGACCTGTATAAGGATGTGCCTATAGATTACCCAGCCCCCACTAGTGTGACTGCCATCACAACGCTGGTAATCAAGCAAAGATCCTAAGGGCTCCACTAATGCGTATAAGTGATATACTGAAATAAATACAAGTACACATTGAAGTAGAAACAAACCAAGTAGCATACTACTATATTGAGCAAGATTGTTTATACAAGGTGAATATCCCAAGCTTCCATCAAGTAATATACAAACTAGTATGATACAGTAATGGCCTCTAGGGCATATACACTAACAATCTCCCACTTGCACTAAGGCCATGTACTGGCGTATCGAAGACCTATCATCTACTGGCGTATCGAAGACCTATCATCTCGATCAGCAGCTCGAACTGAGTCTGGGGTAGGGCCTTGGTGAATGGATCTGCAGTGTTCTCTTCTGAAGCAACCCTTCGAACCTCGATCTCCTTGCGATCCACGATCTCCCTGATCAGGTGATACCGCCTCAAGATGTGCCTGGATCTCTGATGGGACCTGGGTTCCTTTGCTAAAGCTATAGCCCCGTTGTTGTCGCAATACAGAGGTACTGGGTCAACAATGGACGGAACCACCTGAAGTTCTTTTAAGAACTTCCTTATCCAGACAGCTTCTTTTGCGGCATCAGATGCAGCGATGTATTCCGCTTCCATAGTCGAGTCTGCAACGGTTTCCTGTTTGGAACTCTTCCAACACACCGTCCCTCCATTGAGGGTAAAGACAAAACCCGACATGGACTTGGAATCATCCTTGTCACTCTGGAAGCTGGAGTCAGCAAAGGCCTCAATCTGGAGGTCTTTTCCGCCATACACCAAGAACATCTCCTTAGTCCTCCTCAGGTACTTGAGAATGTTCTTTACCGCTATCCAATGTTTCTCCCCAGGGTTTGACTGATACCGGCTTACTACACTCAGTGCATAAGCTACATCCGGTCTGGTACACAACATCGCATACATTATAGAGCCTACCGCAGAAGCGTAGGGTATAATAGACATGCGATCCCTCTCCAAATCAGTCTTGGGAGACATCTCTTTAGAGAGGGTGATCCCGTGACAAGCCGGTAAGTTACCGCGCTTGGAATCTTCCATACTGAATCTTTTCAGTACGGTGTCGATGTACCTGGACTGTGAAAGTCCTAATATCCTCTTGGATCTATCACGATGGATCCGGATCCCCAGGATGTAAGAGGCATCACCCAGGTCTTTCATGGAGAACCTGTGTGACAAGAAACCCTTGACAGATTGTAGCATAGGAATGTCATTTCCTATTAAGAGAATGTCATCCACGTATAAAACAAGGAATACCACAGTTCTCGCTACAAATCTACTATAGATGCATGGTTCATCTGGATTTTTGATAAAGTCAAATTCCTTGACCGTCTCATCAAAACAGATGTTCCAACTCCGCGATGCCTGCTTTAGTCCATAGATGGACTTAAGCAACTTGCACACCTTTCCGCTGCTCCCACTCTGATTGAAACCCTCTGGCTGATCCATATAGACACACTCCTCTAAATTTCCATTTAGAAAAGCGGTTTTTACGTCCATCTGCCAAATCTCATAATCGTGGAAGGCAGCAATGGCAAGAAGGATCCGAATGGATTTCAGCATAGCCACTGGAGAAAAGGTTTCGTCGTAGTCCAAGCCAGGTCTTTGACGGAAACCCTTTGCTACAAGTCTAGCTTTATAGGTCTCAACCTGCCCATCTACACCAATCTTCCTTTTGAAGATCCACTTGCATCCTACGGGTTTTACCCCGTCTGGAGCAATGTCCAACGTCCATACTTTGTTGGTGTACATGGACTCCATTTCGGTCCTCATTGCATCCAGCCATTTTACCGAGTCAATGCTCTGAACGGCCTGCTGGAAGCTAGTAGGCTCATCATAGTCTATGATGCAATCCTCTCTATCCCCGTCTATGAGAAAACCGTAGTATCTCTCGGGCGGATGAGACTGCCTACTACTTCTGCGGAGCGGCATAGGAATGTCCTGTTCTTTTGAACTTACTGGCTCTTCCAAGTCTTCAGTAATAGCTTGTGGTTCTGGAATTTCTTCCAGTTCTATTGCGCTCCCACTTACTTCTTTTTCTAAGAACTGATGTTCCAGAAAATGGGCATTACGAGAAACAAGGACTTTTTGTTCCTCTGCGTAATAGAAAAGATACCCCCTGGAGTTCTTTGGGTATCCCACAAACTTGCACAGTACTGAGCGCGCCTCGAGCTTGTCCGCATGCTGCTTTTTGACATAAGCTGGACATCCCCAAATCTTCAGGTACTGAAGATAAGGTTTCTTCCCACTCCATAACTCATATGGTGTGGTAGGCACAGTCTTAGTAGGAACTCGGTTCAATAGGTATGCAGCTGTTTCTAGCGCATACCCCCAGAATGATCGCGGTAACTCAGCGTTACTCATCATAGACCGTACCATATCCAATAGGGTGCGATTCCGTCTCTCCGATACACCGTTATGTTGCGGGGTGTATGGAGGAGTAAGCTGAGAGAGAATCCCATTCTCTTTTAAATAGTCCAGGAATTCGGCACTTAAGTATTCTCCACCTCGATCCGATCTTAGAATCTTAATACTTTTGCCGGTCTGTTTCTCTACTTCATTCTTATACTCCTGGAATTTTCCAAAGGCCTCGGACTTATGTTTCATTAAGAAGACATAACCGTACCTTGAGAAGTCATCCGTAAAAGTAATGAAGTAAGAATGTCCGCTTCGGGCATGTGTAGACATTGGACCGCACACGTCACTGTGTACGAGTCCCAAGAGCTCGCTCGCTCTTACTCCATGTCCAGTAAACGGAGTCTTTGTCATCTTTCCCTTGAGACAGGATTGACAAGTGGCATACGATTGATATTCGAACGCATTCAAATACCCTTCTGTATGTAACTTCGTCAACCTTCTCTCATTGATGTGACCCAATCTACAATGCCATAAGAAAGTCTGATTAATATCTGGTGACTTTCTTTTGTGTGTATTCTGGACATTGAAAATCTGTGGTTGGTTTAATACGTATATACCATTGCTCAATGTACCTGACCCAATCAGAACTTGATTAAGGTGAATGTTAACAACATTACTTACAAACGCAAATTCATAACCTTCTTTAGAAACCAAAGATACAGAAATGATATTACAAGTTGCGTTGGGTACAAAAAAGCAATTACGCAAAACCAAAACATGTCCATCTGACATTCCTAGGTGATAGTCCCCCACGGCTTTAGCATCCATGCTAGCTCCGTTCGCAACTCTGAAGGTCATGTCACCTTCCTTCAAAAACCTACGGTTTCTCAACGCCTGCAAAGAATTACAGATATGAGATCCTGATCCGGTATCCAATACCCAGGAAGTAGAGTTTATAGAAAGACAGTTTTCAATAACATACACACCTGAAGCTGAAGCCGCAACCTGCTTCAGTTCCTGTGTCCTGGCTTTCCAAGCCCTGCAATCTTTCTTCCAGTGTCCACTCTTGTGACAATAGAAGCATTCCTCTTTACCAACAAGCTTCCCCGCTATCTTTGTTGCCTTTTCCTTTCCCTTCGCACCTACTTTACTAACACCGCCACTTGGTTTGGCGGGGGCTTTCTTTTTCTTTCCCTTGGCTTTCGCCTTGGACCTAGAAGAAGAAGATCCTCCTACAAACAAAGTGGATGTATCCCTACCCTTCTGTAGGGTGCCCTCTGCGCTCCTCAGCAGGTTGAGGAGTTCTGAAAGTTCAACTTCCTTTTCTTGCAAGTTGAAATTCAGTATGAACTGGGCGTAAGTGGATGGAAGGGACTGGAGAATTATATCTGTGTAGAGTTCACTATCCAACGTGGTCCCAAGTTCCGCGAGCTCCTCAGTGTAGCCAATCATCTTAAGCACGTGGTCCGCTACCGATGATCCGACGGCCAACTTAGTCGAAAATAACTTCTTCGACACTTCGTATCTTGCGATACGAGACTGCTCTCCATACAGTTCTTTTGTATGAAGAAATATGGATTCCAAATCCATATTCTCGTGCCTCCTCTGATGGTCATTGTCCATCGAGGCAAGTACGAGGCATCTGGCCTTCGCGCTGTCAATCTCCCAAGTCTTACGGATTTCCTTATCCGCGACGCTGGAGGTGGGACCTGGGACGGGGGGAGCTTTGCTGGTAAGAAGATACCCCAGCTTGTCGTAAGAGATTGCCAATTTGACATTCCTGAGCCAATCTTTGTAGTTTGGCCCTGTCAATATGTTTTTATCTAGAAGTAACTTAAGTCCAGTCATTTCGATTTGGTCGCTGCAGGGGGAGAGAAGAAACACTTAGCACGATGCTCTTGCAAGTTTAGAATGGTTTTTAATTTGTCTAAACAGGATGGCTCCCACTGTCTCTCGAATCCCTCCTCAAACCACAAAGGAAGAATTAGCCGGGATCAATCCCACCGTACAATACTTGCTTAACCGTTCAGCCAGGCCAGTGTCGGTACTTCGAGAGAGGTTTTCCAACGCTTTCGCGAAGTTCCTTAATTTAAGAACCTCTTTTCCCTGGGGGCGTAGCCCCGCTAACACCTTTCTAGGCACCTACTAGGTTTATAGCATTGATCGTTTAGTGAGAAATTTCCCGAGGAGTAGCATATACTCACAGTAGGATCGGGATCCAAATATCATCGCGTGATGAAAATGAAGGAATCCTACCATAATCATCACACTCCAAATGGTATGCAAATCTAGCAAGTTTCAGTACTTATGAAACTCCCGATGTGGATTTTTGCCCCATGCTCTTATGACCTTGGCGTGAGGTCAAAATGTCATAAGTCACATGTCAAGTTCTTCCCATCATTATCCCGGTTGATTTGAATCCACCCGTACCTACCCTTGACGTAGGCCAAAATGGTGGTACGACTGTCTCAAAACAACGCATTCTATCTATGCAACAGATAAATATCCGGCAGCTACCAATCACTATGCCTTGGCGTGAGGTCAAAATACATAGCTTGAATACTACCGTATATTTAACTGAAATGATGGAGGGCTACGAATGGTTTTGGCGAAACCGTGAACGTAGTGAACTTGATATAATCGATGGAACGAGATAGCTTTTAGAAGGAGTGGCTCAAGCTCCGCATTTAAAAGTTAGTTTTTGAAAAGAACCGAGTGGTTTTTCGAAAGTGTTCCATCGACTTAAACTTGGTTTATTATCTTGCATTAGTTCTTTTAATGCGTGATATTCTTGCATTAGTACTTTTAATGCGTCCCATCATTTAATCCTACCATTGCAGAAAACAACCAAAATATGACGTACGCTTATGCCATTCGCATTCGCCACGGGGCCCCGTCATTACCCGTTAGGTTACTTAACTAACGACAGAGCGGGGGCTGGGCTAGCGCGTCTGTAAAACATAAGCAACGCCTAAATAGAAAGCAATGATAGACATTTCAGATCACAGATAAATATATTGGATATACTAGCAATCTGTAATTTGTACGAGCCTGTAACAAAAACAGATAACACGGTCGCGGTGAATAGCCAAATCCCCACCCAAGACCCCTACGGGTGCGGCAAACTACCCGCCAAGTCCTCGGTAGTTTGTGCACCCCTCCATGGGTCTATCCTAGGAGCAAAAACAGTAAAAAGAATTATACAATGACGGCTACAACCCCGACCCGGTTGTGCGGCCAAACAAATAATACAATTACATCAATTTACATTTACAATGAATTGCAAGAAAAAAAAAACTCTCGTCTCACAACCCCCGGCTATTCACCCGCGACAATCCAACATATTTATATACACATTCCAGCACATTACAGATCATGTATAACCCCGACTAATCGTCTTATAGAGATTAGCCGACGTTCAATACATGCAAACATCACAGATATAACCAACATAGCCAAAGTGCAGTGAAGTTCGGAAAAAAATACGGAATTATAGGACCCCAAAAGTGAATTTCTGTTCTGGAAAATCTGGGTACATATAATATATCTTAAAAATCCCAAAACCAACACAGAAGAACACTGCACGAAAAACGATGCAAAGAAGACACCAACTTGCGGCGGTTCCGCGGCCAGATGAGTAGGTGAGGCCGCGGAAGCGCGGCGGTTTGGAGGAAACATGATATCGTATTTCTTGTGTGTTCTTAGAAAACCCTGAGACGATTTTACAAGTATAAAGTTTTTCATTTTGAGCAGAAAAAATTTCAACAGAAAGTTAGGTTTTCGTTTTTCCGGTTTTGCGATTTTTCGGTTCCGAACTTCGTTACACTTCACTACCAAGCTAGTTTAAGTTTAGTTAGGCTCTGATACCACTGTAAGTCCATATTGCGACCCCCGGTACTTACGGGGAGGCGGAAACGGTATAAAAAACGAATTTTTATCGCAAGAGGCAACATGGACTAAACTTTGTCGGGATCGTTGTCTAAACTAAAACTAGTTAACAAGCTAAAGAGAGTTAGCTACTATGGAAGATGGTTATACCTAAACTTGAACTCCTTCTTCTTCAAACCTTGTAGAGGTTGATGGTTCTCTTTTCGTCGCCTTCTCCCGTCGAAGATGGATCCACCTCGAAGGTTCGACTTTGGGCTCTTCCTCGATCTTTGAGTGAACTAGGGTTTCCGGCTTGCTAATCCTTCATCCTAGAATGAGTAGAGAGTGATTAGGGTTTGCTTTTCTATCTAAAGAGAATGAATCTCAACACATGAGAAGGTTTCTCTTTTCAAGAGGAGGAAGAAGATGAAATGAGGAGAGAGAGTGAGAATGATAGAATGAGCTCAATTATTTCTTTCTTGCAACCATATTGCAAAAGAAATGAATTATCTAAATGATAATAATTGAAATAAGAATAGTTGATGGTTATTTTGGAATGACCACTATCATACCTCTTTTAATGAAGTGTAAGCATGAATCAAGGAAGACTTTCAAGGCATGAAAAGTGGTCAATGGTCAACAAGTCAACCAAGGTCAACAAGTCAACAAGAAAAACAACCATAACATAATTCTTATTTAATTACTATTATTAATAGATAATATACAAATCCATTAGGGTTTGGAAAATGATAACTGTCAACTGTGCATACGCACCCGATCCGAAACCCTAATGAAAAACCTCATTCTCCGCCTCAAGCAACTGTGCATACACACCTGCATTCTCGTTCCGAGGAACAAGAATACCAAGATATAAAAGCAACCCCCAAAACATATACCAGTATCTGGCTCAAACCAGAGCCTGCCAGTATAATCCGTCCGGACTCCAAACGTGCACAAGTGCGCGGATGAGAACGAACCCTGTCGCAAAACCATGCGACCTCTACTCTGTTTTGCCCAGAGGCGAATACCCTCTGTGTGGGACTCTAAAGACTCGACACTACGCTGGCAGTGGGTTTAACCACAGACCGCAAGCGGCACTAGCTGTGCGTAACGGTCCCCAGGTAGATGCCGACAAGAAGGCTGACGAGGTGAAACCCCATCTGAACTCCTACTGAGTCTGAATGTGACATTCTCCGTACAGTCCGGTCTGTTCGTCTGATACATCGCATGGCGGGCCTAGGGGGCGGTAAAACGTCAGTCCCCCAATAGCGGTACAAGTCGTGTCGGAGTGAAGCCCAAAACACCCTGAGATAACACTGGAAACCTACCAGTATATCTCGCTTGCCCTGGCCAGGGACTACTCGTGTAATGGCTCTCCTAGACACAGCGCGATGTCAACCCCCAATACCGGGAGAGACGAATCCTGTCTAACCGTCACTGCCTCCAAGTGCTTCGGGACTGCACCCAACCACCACCTGTTTGCACGACTCCTTTGAGCCGTGGTAGGGTAGTGATCAAAGTGCAGTGGGAACACACTCGAGGCGAAGTGTCAGTGTCAAGTCAGCGGACTAAGCTGTACTCATGTCACCTGGGAACTGATAACTGACGATAGGTATAATACCAACCTGTCAGTTCCCGACGAGTCCTGTCCAGTGTACTCGTAACCCAACGAGCACCCGTATACTATCTCCAGTACGACGTACTGATGGCTGTGGGACAGACCATCTCCCACACTGGGATGAGAAGCGCATACGCTAGTCTACTCCGGAGTATCGATGCCCTGTCTCGATAGTCCTACGACTAGGGACCTGTATAAGGATGTGCCTATAGATTACCCAGCCCCCACTAGTGTGACTGCCATCACAACGCTGGTAATCAAGCAAAGATCCTAAGGGCTCCACTAATGCGTATAAGTGATATACTGAAATAAACACAAGTACACATTGAAGTAGAAACAAACCAAGTAGCATACTACTATATTGAGCAAGATTGTTTATACAAGGTGAATATCCCAAGCTTCCATCAAGTAATATACAAACTAGTATGATACAGTAATGGCCTCTAGGGCATATACACTAACATGACTCAGTGACCAGGTTGACCGAACCTTCTTAAAATACTGGCTTTTGGATTGTCTATGTTGCATAAGTCATTGCCACCCCTTCTTCTACCCTTTGAATTTCTCAGAACACCTGTATTACTACGGACATCCACTTCCATTGGATAGATCCATCGTATGGTTATATACGAACTCGAAGGGACTTCTTCGAGGATGGATCCAGGTTCAGGAGAAATAGAATTGGTTTATTCAGTTGTCTTTTATTATCACCTTCTCTCAGCTTGCGAGAGCTCCTTGGTTTAGGAGAGTACACCTATTACGCATATTGGATAATCTTCTTCCAAACCATAGGCAGGTGCCGAAAGGTAGGGAATGAAGAAAACCAATTAGCTTAAGTAGGGTGTGCAGAAGGTAATATGTAAAGACAAAATAAAGAGATTAGAAAGAGGGCAAAGTAAATTGCGACTGATATCATTCACGACCAAAACCGCGTACTTCATCGCCACTCCTATTTCACCTTTAAAGGAATAAGGTATTATTCAGTTGTCTTTTATCATCACCTTCTCTCAAGATACGAGTACTCCTTGGTTTAGGAGGGTACACCTATTATGCTTACTGGATAGTCTTCTTCCAAACCATAGGCTTGTGCCGAACGGTAGGGAAGGAAGAAAACCATTTAGCCTAACGATGGTGTACAGAAGGTAACGACTAAAGACAAATAAAGGGATTTGGAGAGATGGCAATAAAATATACGGTTGAAGTCATGAATTGGATTATGGAAGAGGCATTGCTATGAATACCAAGATACCCCTACGAAACATTTTCATGTTTCATTGCATTGTTAAAGAAAACCTGTTTTCCCGATTAGACACTTACTCTAAGGGTATGTATTTACCAGGTTTCATTCTCATATCTGTATGGTTTTACAGATGATGAGTGGGAGTAAGTTATTGGGAATTAGGTGATTATCCTCATTATATCGGGATTCGTTGTAATTGGTGATATTTGACGAAATCGCCAGGGTACAGTTTTCAACCTACGACGCACAGGTTTTGAGTTGTTTAACTCAGCGGACTTATACAGAGTATTGTATGTTGTCCAAGTGTCCACCAGGAAAAAGGGGTAGGTCCTCATTCTTTTTTCTGTTTACTTATAACTTCTCTAGTTTTTAGACAAGTGTTTCGTAGAAATATAAGGTCTAAGTTTTGAGAAGTTGTGGGTATAAGAATAAAGTAGAGAACCAGGTGTCACAAGTGTCGGGATTCTTCAAAGAGATCGAAGATGTAGATTCTTGTGATTGGTATTCAGATGATAGTGATGGTTTTGAGAAACGTGTTTCTCTTTCAGGTTACTCATAAATGAATGGATTCCTAAGTTGAGTAATGCTGATTAGCCTCTTTCCATTAAGTTGATATGCACTGGAGACAGCTGCATGATTGAATATGGTTCCAATTAAATAAGTGCCAAAGTTTCTATATTGGATATAGAATGGGTCGTACCTTAAAAGATGTTAAGGTACGGGGAGTTGTCCAGCTTATGCTTAAAACCAGACACTGGATAACTCAGGGCACGTTTCTGTAATGGCTGTTTGTGGGTTGACCCTGGCTATGTCGAGGGTTGATATTCTACCATTTGGAAGATCAATAGTGATATTGTTCTTAACTCGCCACAGTTTTAGTAAAATGGATTTTTTCAGAAAACAGTAGTGGGAGTATGGTAGAACTGGAAGTGATTCCAGAACCGCGAACGATTACGGAAAATTTAATAGGACCTATATATTCAATCAGGTTTGAAATTCCAATAGCCACTCCGCAGATATGGTGGGTAACCTCAGACACCCGAGAGGTACTTCGGTAGCCTCAAGGACGGTGACAGGGAGGTTCTTATCTACCCTGACTTGACACTACCGTTGTTCCAGGCTATGAGACCCGGTAGGAGGGTTGTCGTAGTCAGTGGGAGCAGCAGAAGCATAGTGGGCAAGTAGCTTATGTCTATTTATAGACTTGAGCAGTTATAGCGGAGATAGATCATCTAGTTTTGATGTGACAGTCATGGGTTTGACTTCAATCAGAATAGGGGATGGATCTGTTAAGAAGGTAGTAGGGTGTGATGTCATGGTATTTGGATGACATACACAGAGTGGGAAGTAAAATTCCTATACTACGATCGGTTGTAATGTGGTCGTCACACAGTTGTTTCTCCAGACAGGATATGGATATAATATTTGACATTCTGGTTTCTAGATCTATGGTTTTAGATCTAGATTTGGGTAGTTTCCTAATGTGGGTACTTTGACAGATATTCTAATGGTTTTTAGAATAGTTGACTCCTAGCATGGTAGTGTACCTGCAGGTGATGGAGTCACCCTCTCTAAAGGTGTCGTATAGACTAAAGGGGAGAGGGATGATTGGCAGATCACTTGCTTAGGCAATTGAGTCAATCATGAAATGTCAAGTACCACACCAGATGTTGTTTTTGCACTAGATGCAATGAGTTTGTATTAATCCAATCCTGGAGAAACATAAAGAAGCAGTTTTAGAACATAGGTGCTTGTTCTACGGATTAGATGACGGCAGCCTCCTTCGGGAGACGATCATCATTCCAGGCTTCAAAGGTGACAAGGATGACAGAGTGATTGTCAGAGTTATAGTTTTCCCTCTGACGAAGAGGGACAGTATTATGGACAGGTGGTCCAAGAGGATACTGTGGGTGGCATGGTGCCGGATACTGATTAGGTTCAGTGATCGATACAGTCTAAGAAGTTTGGATTTGGAGTTCATTTATGAACTAGGTCCCATCAAATATCCAGACATATTCTAAGACAGGTATTACTCAATTCGGGAGATGGATTTCTCCGCGAACTTGAGATTAAGAGAGATATAGAAAGAAACATCTAGGCGGATCCACTCACTGAGGCTATTTCTCGAACACAATAGTTTTACAAACGGGCTTTGTGAAACTGATTAGTAGAGGAGTTGGATGTTCGGTTTCACACGGGCTGTGAGTAGTCGACATCGCAATAATTAGCCTTGAGTGCAAGTGGGAGATTGTTGGAGAAAGTGCCCTCATAGTCAATTATTGGATCGCAGGTACGTGATTGCAATGATTGCGGAGGACCTATACCGGTAGAACAGTCTTACTCGAGATGATAGTATGATATCTGGTTTGCCTTTATCAGTCATGTACATGTTCAAGTGACTGATTGCATGTTACACTTTGATAGAGCCCTTAGGATCTTGCTTTACTACCAACAGTATGATGGCGATCATATACGTGAGAGTTGGGTAGTTTATATGCATATCCTTAATTGTGGTCCCTAGTCGTGGGAGTTTCGAGACAGGGCATCGATACTCCGGAGTAGACTAGTGTATACAGTCGAGACCCCGACGAGGGGCGGTGGCCGGTCTCACAAGCCACTGGTGTCAGTTGGATCACCTAAGATGTATACAGGTGCTCATTGGGTTATGAGTACACCGGATAGGACTCGCCGGGAATCTGCTAGTTAGTACTATACCTATCGTCAGATAGCAGTTCCCTGGTGACATGTGTACAGGTTAGTTCATCGACCTGAGGTCGTCATTTGTCTCGTGTGAGTTCCCACTGTGCTTTGATTTCTACCCTACCACAGCTCAAAGGAGTCGTGCAAACAGGTAGCTTTTGGGTACAGTCCCGAGCCATATGGAGGCACGTGAGCGGATCGGCAGGGGATTCGTCTCTCCCGGTATTGGGGGTGAGGTCGTGCTGTGTCTAGGAGAGCCATTACACAAAGTCCATGGCCATGGCAGGAGATTTACTGGTAGGTACTCCAGTAGTATCTCAGGGTGTTATTGGGCTACACTCCGACACGACTTATACTGCTTCTGGGGGTCTGACGTTACTAGCCCCCTAGGCGGATATGCGATACTCATAGACGAACGGACCGGACTGTTTATACATTGTCACTGTTAGGCTCAGTAGGGTTTCTGGATGAGTTCGCTCATCGGCCTCCCTTGAGTTCGTTCATCGGCCTCCCTTGAGGTCAGTCCATGGGCAGCCGTTACGCATAGCTAGTGCCGCTGACGGTTTGTGGTTAAACCCACTGCCAGGGTACTGACGAGTCATTAGAGTCCCCCACAGACAATTTCCCAAGTTCGGGCGAAACGTTGTAGAGGCCGTATGGTTTTATGGCAGGGTTCGGAAAATGCACGTGCGTTTACGCACGTGTCAGTTTTCGGGCAGCTGATACTGGTTGGCTTTGGTTTAAGCTGGATCCGAGTATTGTATTGAGTAGATATAATATCTTTGTCTCAGTTACATTTGTATTCGGTCGTAATACAAATGCGGGTATATTTATACAGTTACGGGGTTATCCTGAAAGTCATTTCGGGATCACTTTTGGAAGTTGCCAGTTTCCAGTTTTCTATCAGCCGTCTTTTAACATTTGGTTAAAGACGGATTTATCTTTTCTTGGATGAGGGTGAGTCATGCTTCTAGAAGGTTCTAGAATTTGATGACAAGGTTAATGACTCATGCTTTGATTTCAATGAGGTTTTGTTTTCCTTAAGATATTTTACTTTGTGTTCACACATGATATTTGCTTAAGGTTACTCTCCCCTCTCCTACACTCACCTCCCTCTTTGCTATATATATGGCCGGCCCCTCCCCTCTCTCTCTTACTTGGTGTTTTTCATTTGTGAAAAAGATATGATAGATTTTGGGGTGCATGGAATTCACAGCTCATTTCATTCCATCACCCGATTCCCTCGGCAACTTCATTAACCGATCGTCCATGGATTTGGACGAAGTAAGACAAAGTCATCTACTCATTCTCTACATCATTCTTGGTCGTCTTTTCTAGCAAACTTGACAACCGAGTTGCCTCAAGTCAGAGGCGGGAGCCCGTTTAAAGAATCAGTGATGTGGTGCCACCTGGACGAGCAGATCGGAGATCGACGAGATCGGAGCAGCCGCAACGGAGCGTGGGGTGATGGTTAAAGAACGAAGGACTCGGATCGTTCGGTATAACCTTTCTACACTCTTTACAGTTTGTTAGTTTAGCAATAATGGCAGATCCGGGTTAAAGTATACGATAGCGCCAGTTAAAAAGTTTTTGTTCTGCATTTGGCGTCTGTAGACGGCCGGGGCGCTAGCGTAGACTTACATCATTTAAGCCGCAAATAAAACCCGACATTCCCGGTCGTGTGGATAGCCTGTGCAATGAAAACCCTGTACCGCCTACGAGTGCGGCAAATAGCCCGCCAATTTTAGAATGAAGCCCCCTCCGTCTCAGCTCCATGAGATGCGGGCTTGTTGCTTTCTAGAACCCGGCTATTCGTGCACTCCACCGCGGGATAATCCTAATACAGAAAAAGAAAATAATATATACAAGCGGTGACATCGACCTCAACCCGGTCGTGCCCCAAAATAATATACAACCTGGCAAAGACGGCAGTCCACATGTCGGACGCTCGTCCCGCAACAACAAATCTACAAATGAATGTAAACTGTATTTCTAACATTGCATCACATGCTATCCATCATGACTATCCAACCAAAATCACAGCACAACCACAAAACATCAACGTGAATGTCACGTTCGCAAAACCCGTCTAACAGAACATATAGCGATCAGACGAGTTTTACCGATCCAATGACATTTACGGTCGTAGAATCTAAACTAAGTACTGATAACAAAATATGTATTTTAAAATTACGATCGATTAAAATTTCCAAGTGGGCCCCAAGTATTAAACCAATACTGTAACAAAACTGGGTCCAAAACTAATTATCCCAGAAACCACAATTCCAAAAATTAGAGGCCCAGAAGAAATTTTGTTCACGTTGGCCCCAAAACGGCCGTGGAACCGCCGCCAATAGGGGGTTTTCGCGGTGGTTGATCTCGTGACCAATTTTCTTCCGTCGTCTTAAAAAACCCTGCATGATTTTCTGAGAGCATAAAATTGATTTTTCGAGCACTTTTAAAATCGACAGAAAACCCACGAATGGAAATGCGGTTTTCGAAAAATCAGGTCGATTGTTATTTTAAACATGTTAGATCAAGCTAGTGTATGTTTTATGGGTCGCTCTGATACCATGAAGGGCTACCCTAGTACCCCGACCTACTTCCGTGGCCAAATGCGGAACAAAAATTTTCTAACGAACAAAAACTTGGCACTAGTTTAACTCTAAGACCCGGATCTTTCCATAAAACTAACTAGCTACACAAGGAGAGCTATCTACTATGATGAGGAATTCTTACCAAACGAACCAAGTCCTTCGGTCTTCGTTCTTCATCCTTAGCTCCTACTAGCCACCTTGAACTTGCTTGACCTTCTTTCCTTGCTCCGTCGGTCCTCCGGGATCGAGCTTGTTCTCCGGCCTTCCTTGGTCCTTGATGATCCACCCGGGGAATATGATCCATGGCTTTAGCTCTTTGCTAAATGTCAAAAGGGAAACTAGAGAACTTGGGATGCTAGTCCAAGTAATCTAGGATGTAGTTTGGATGTCTAAGTGTTTAATATCTCTTTTCTTACCTCTTCACTTGTTTCTCAACTCATGAGAATGTTAGTGAAGAGGAAGAAGATGAAGGTGGAGGAAAGTAAGAGGAAGGAGGAACTTGAGAGAAAATGGGAGCTCAAGAAATTATCAAGCATTGCATGAAAGAGAAAATACACACATAGGTTTTGTGTATGAATTCTTTCATTAAACAATTAGCAACCATGCTTCAATAGTAACTCCAAAATGAATTATAAATTCATTTGATTACTATTGAAGCATGGTCACCTCCATTCCTCCCTCACCTCTCACTTTACACCTCATTTCCAATTATCAAATAAAAGGAAAATACATAATGAGGTGGCTACCTTCTAGAAGGAAATCTGTAATAAATACGGATTTCAGTCTACTGTATATATATACCGGCAATCAGATAAAAATCCGAACGCCCAAATAGATAGAATAACATGAAGAACGTAATACTAGAATATATGTATCGAAATACATATATGTAAATTATTAAATCAATACCTGATTTAATAATCCAGCTCAAACCCGAGTCGGCTAGTATTACCAACTGTCCAATCGAAAGTCCGAGTATAAAGTACATCAATCGATCGAACCCTGCACGTATCCAATACGGCTACTACATCATTTCGCCTGAATCAGGGAAACCCTCTGTGTGGGACTCTAAAGACTCGACAGTACTCTGGCAGTGGGTTTAACCACAAGCACGTCAGCGGCACTAGCTGTACGTACCGTTTACCCAAGTACCTGTCGAAAAGGATGGCCGATGAGCAAACTCATCCGGATCTCCTACTGAGCCTATCCGTGACAATATCCATACAGTCCGGTCTCTTCGTCAAAGAGTATCGCATACCATGTCTAGGGGATGGTAAACGTCAGACCCTAATAACCTGATAAGTCGTGCCGATGTGGCTCAGGACCAATCCGGGAAACTACTGATCAACCTATCAGTAAATCCCAAGTGCCTTGGCCAAGGTCTTATGGTCATGACCAATCGAATCACAGTGCGATATCGACTCCCTATACCGGGAGAGACGGATCCCCGACAATGGCTCACTGCCTCCATGTGGCTCGGGACTGAGCCTAACCAAAACCTGTTTGCACGACTCAGTAGAGCCGTGGTAGGGTATTGATCAAAGTTCAGTGGAAACTCACACGAGACAAATGCCGATCTCGGGTCCAAAGACTAACATGTACACATGTCACATAAGAACTTCCATCTGACGATAGATATAGTACCACATGGAAGTTCTCGGCGAGTTCGTCCAGTGTACTCACACCCAGTAAGCACCTGTATACGATCTTAGGTGCATCAGACCAATGGCTACGGGAACAACCATCCCCCGACGGGGCCAGAAACGTACAAACCAATCTACTCTGGAGTATCAGTTGTAGGGTTCCTAGGCACTCTAATTAGGTTTCACAAGTGATCAAACATGCACAAATAAAATTTTACGGGTGCCTACAAACCCGACTACGGATCGTTTACTAGATATTTAGGCGAAACATGCAAGTAAACGGAAATATATCTAAAGGGAATGGGCTACAACCTTTGTAGATCCGGTCCACCACCTCCTAGGTTCTGTGAAGAAGTCTCTCCGCTGTCCAAAACGGACCCATGACTCTTGCATCGGTATCATCGAAGAATGGGCGAGCTTGATCGTCGGTTCAATGCCGAAGATGATCTACGTCGAGATATCGCAAGAACAAGCTCCAACTTCATCAAGCTTGGAAAACTTGTGAAGGAAACACCCTATACTACTTGGCAAGAGGTAGAGGATGAAGAAATAGGAGTTGGGTTCACTTTAGATTTGGATTTCTCACACTTTTTCAACACTTGCCATTGGAGTAGCAAGCTACATCCATGGAAGAAGAAGATGAAGAAGAAGAAGATGATATGATAACTTAAAAGAAAAATAAAAATAAAATGAATACTTATCATCTCTTTTGACCATGGTTTAGTGTAGAGTCTTAACTAAGGTTAGAGAGTGGTTAGGGTTAGATAAAAGACAAGAATGGTGGACTAAGTTCAAAGCTTCAAGAAGCTTTCAAATAAAAACAAAACTAGCAACCATTCTTATCTCTTTATCTTTTCTTTTTCCAAAATAAATAAAAGGAATAAATAAATGATTAAGTAAATGAAAAAGAAACCCTAATCACTAATTAACCATGGTTTAACACTTTACACAAAACCAAGCTAGAATGTATCATCAAACATGATACAATCATGTGCACAAAACTATATCGAATATACAATGTGCACATCCGCGTGAGAAAATCCATTTAAAGTGAACCGATACTAGTTAATGCAAAGCAATATATCAAATATATAATTATGTATTAAATCATTAAATCAACACTTGATTTAACGATCCGGTCATATCGCATATAACCGGCTAGTATCTAATGTGTCGGCTTATCGAATCAATCCTTGATTCGATAACTAGGTTATATCGCATATAACCATTCGATACATTGATCGCGAGAATCAAATACGGTATCACATACACGCATTATTCTCGGTCCCGCACATATCTCATATGCACTCCTATTTCGTTTCGCTTGAACCAGGAAACCTCTGTGTAGGACTCTAAAGACTCGTCAATACGCCGGTAGCAGATGATGATCATATCATGCACCCACAAGCCGCAAGCGGTCTGCTAAACGTAACGGCCACCCGGGTATTGAGCGATCAGAAGATCGACGAGCTAGCCCGCTCACACTCCTGCGAATCCGACCAGTAACACTACCGTATAGTCCGGTCTGTTCGTCTGATATGTTGCATATCTCGCCTAGGGGTGGTAAACGTCAGACCCCAATAGCTCGATAAGTCATGCCGACGTAGGGTCCATAACATTCGTGAAACTACTGATAACACTTACCAGTATATCACTGCAACCCTGGCCAGGGATTTCCTGTTATGGCCAGTCGAGCATAGCACAACATCAACCCCCAATACCGGGAGAGACGAATCCCCTCCTATCGCTCATTGCCTCCATGTGAATCGGGACTGTACCCAAAAACCACCTGTTTGCACAACTCAGTAGAGCCGTGGTAGGGTGGAAATCAAAGCACAGTGGGAGACACACAAGACTCTATGACGATCTCGGGTCAACAGACTAAGCTGTACCAGTGTCACCAGAGAACTGCCATCTGACGTGAGGTATAATACCATCTGGGAGTTCTCGGCGAGTCCGTTCAGTGTACCCAGTCTCCACTGAGCACCCGCATACCATCTTCGATGTCAAACACCAATAGATATGGGATTATCCATCGCCCATCGCATGGGTCGAGAAGATATGCGCTAGTCTACTCTGGAATATCGATGCCCCGTCTCGATATTCCCTCGACTAGGAACAATTCAAGGATGTACTCATGGACTACCCAGGCCCCACTAGTATGATCTACATCATAGTCCTGGAAGTCGAGTACATATCCTAAGGGCTTTATCAACATGTAATCAGAGAGACAGAAAGTATACATGTTAAGACAAAGTGCAACCAGATAGCGTACTATCATGTCGAGCAAGAAAGTCCTACCTATATATGTCCCAGCATCCACTACAATATACATCCAATGTACAGTAATGGCCTCTAGGGCATACATATAACTAACAATCTCCCACTTGCACTAGGGCCATCTGTAGCAGTGGTTGCAGTATCACATACTCAACCATCCCCTAAATTGTCTCTCTTTGGGAAAAAGGGCCTTCGTGAGTGGATCCGCCGTGTTGTCCTCTGAGTCTACTCTCCTAACCTCGATCACCCTGGAGATCAACTATCTCCATGATCAGGTGATGCTGCCTCAGAATTTGTCTGGGTCACTGATGGGACCAGGGTTCCAGGGTCGAAGCCACGCTTCCATTGTCATACAATGGCAGGAACCTAGTTCATCTTATGAACCAATATACACCCAAACAGCCTCTTTGGTAGTATCTTTAATAGCGATGTTACCAGCCTTTATCGTCTAGTTTGCCACGGTATCGAGCTTGGAACTCTTCCAACATACCGTCCCTTTACTGAGGGTAAAGACATTGCCTGTGACTGACATTCAGTCGTCTTTATCACCCTGGAACTCTTCCAGTGATTCTCCCCAGGATCGATTGATACCATCTCACTACATCTAGTGAGTATTCTAACATCCATTTAGATCTATCTCATAGATCCAAAATCCAGGATTTAGTAGGTATCACTTTGATCCTATTTGGGGAATCTTAGTGATAATAGGAGATTGATCGATCGTAGTATAGGAAACTCTTTTCCTATCAAGAGTATGTTGTCTACGTACAATACGAAGATGACCACCTTACTCTCTACTACCCTTTTGTATATACAAGGTTCGTCTACCATTTTGATGAAATCAAACACTTTGACTATCACATCAAAACAGACGTTCCAACTCCGCGATGCCTGCTTCATTATGTAAAGCAACTTGCTCACGTTTCCGCTGCTCCCACTATTTACGAAGACCTCTGGCTGTGTTCTTATAGATGTTCTTTTCTAAATCAGTATTTAGAAAAGCAGTCATGGCACCCAACCGCCAGATATCGTAGTCATGGTATGTAGCCGTGGTAAGTAGGATCTGGATAGACTTAAGCATAGCTACTGGAAAAAGGTTTCATCATTATCCACGCCTGGTCGATGACGAAAACCTTTAACAAGTCTAGCTTTGAAAGTCTCAACTTTTCTATGTACACCAAGTAATCTTCTCAAGATATACTTGCTCCTGATGGGGATTTAACCCTTCAGATATAGCAACCAAAGTCCATACTTTGTTGGTGTATATGGATTCCATCTCAGACCGCTAAGCATCCAGCCATTCTTACAGAGTCCCTACTCTCGATGGCCTGCTCGAAACTAGTTGGGTCATCATCTCATGATGCAATCCTTGCTCCCACTGCCATCGAGAAACTGAGGTATCTCTCAGGTGGGTGAGGAATCCTACTAGATCGGCGGAGAGGCTGAGTTTCGTCGGAAACTATTGAACTCTTTGGTTCTACCAAATCATTAGCAGTTTTGTACAGCTGGAACCTTTCCAGTTCTACAGAACTGATCTTGCCTCGATCTTGTCCGGATTTTGCTTTTGACATAGGCCGGACAATCCCAAATCTTAACTTACTTAAGAGATAGGTTCTTCCCATACCATATCTTATATGGAGTGGTAGGCAGTGATTTGATTCAAACCTAATTCAATAGGTATGCAGCTTCTCAAGTGCATAACTCCCAAAAGGAAAAAGGTAACTCAGTAGTACTCATCATAGAGCACACCTTATCATATAGGGTGTAATAGCCCCGCCCCGATATACCATCGTGCTATGGTGTATACGGAGGAGTAATGCTGAGAGAGAATCTCATTCTCCTTTAGAATAGTCCAGGAATTCTATGCACAAGTATTCTCCTCTCTGATCTCATCATAGGACATAATACTTATACCCGGTTATTGGTTCTCTACTTCTAACTTATATTCTGTGAATACCTCAAAAGCTTCGGACTTATGTTTCAGTAGGAACATACGACTGAATCTTGAGAGATTATCAGAGAATATAATGAAGTATAAAGAACCAGTCCTGGCATGTGTAGACAGGAGACCTTACATACATCATCATGTATCGGTCCCAAGAGTTCATTAACTCTTTCTCTGTTTCTAATAAACAGAGCTGTGGTCATCTTATCTTTGTGACATGATTGGCGAGTTGCACAAGATGTAAATTCAAAACGATTTAAATATACATCTAAATGTAACTTTAGCCAGTCGGGTCGCATTGATCTGACCTAGTCTACAATACCTCAAGAAGAATCCGTTCATTTCTGAACTCTTCCTCTTGTGTGTGTTCCATATACTAAGAACTGTAGTTTGATTTAGAACATCAATGCTTTTAGATAACGCACCTGAACCGATCAACTTTTGATATAGGAAATGTTCAAAACATTATCCAACTATACAAAATTTTATCATTTCTTTACTAATAAAGAGACTGATATGATTTTGTATATCAGGTTCGGCATCTAATAGCATTTGTTCAGAATCAATGTATTGGTAATACAGGGTGACAGTGACCAACAGACTTGGCTGCAACACTTGCCCCGGTTTTTGTCTCATGAAACTTATCACCCGTTCTCAGTTTTTCTACCTTTTTGTAGCCCTATGTAACAGATTACATATCTGGGATCCTGATCCGGTATCATATACCCAGGATGCAGAGGATACTGAGAAACAGTTCTTTGTAATGAACACACCCGAAGGAGATGCATCATATGCACTTTCTTCGTTTGGGCGGCATAGGAATTCTGGTATTCCCCTATTTCCTGCTCTGTCTTATAACAATTATAAGTTGGAGCGGGACCAACGTTCCCCAGCTCAGTATAACAAGCGGGTTCGGTCAAAAATCCATATTATTATCTTGATTAAGGCGTGATATGGTCGCTACCTGGAGAGAGAGAGAAGAAAACACTCAGCGTGCGCTCTTGCAAGAATAGATTGGTTTTTATTTTATCTAATCAGGATGGCTCCCACTGCTTTTTATCAAATCTTCCTTCAAACCCTAAAAGGAAAGACTAGCCGGGATTAATTACACACTACAAGTTCGCCAATCTTTCAGCCAGGCCAGTGTCGGTACTTTGAGAGAGGTCCCCCGTGGTTTCGCACGAACCTAATTAATGTAAACCTCGTTTTCCCAGAGGCGTAACCCCGTTGACACCTTTCTAGACACCTACTTGATTGGCTAATTGTAATGTATAAAACTCTCCCAGGAGTAACTCTTACTCGCAGCGGGTATCGGGATCCAACTATCTCATAGAAGGTATGCAATCTCATTGCAAATTTCAACACTTGAAATTCCCGATAATATTTTTACCCCTAGCACCTATGACCTTAACTATGGTCAACAAATCATAAGTACTAGTCAAGTTCTACCCGTCATTTCATGATTAATTAGACCCACCCACATGACCCTTAACTAAGGTCATCAAAGTCACGCGACTGTCCTAACTAATCGCATCATATGCGGTGTAGGAAGACATCACTTAGCTACCGTACACTGTGCCTTGACTATGGTCAACAAACACAGCACGAATACTAAGTACTCTACTTCCTAAAATGACGGAGGGTTGCGGCTGGTTTTTGTGAAAACCTTTAACGCTTTGAACTTGATCTCGTTGCGGAATCAAATGGTTTTTAAATGGAATGTTTTTGAAGCTTTTCTAGTTTTGCTAAAGGGGTCACTCCCGGTGAAGGGATCATCGGCCCTTTCCTCGTCGAATGAGGTGCGGGATATATCATATATATCACTGTGCAAAGCGGAAACTATAGAAGCGATCAAAGACAAACCGAGAGTTGTAGCATCTGCCAGTTATTGCTAAAGGAGTCACTCCCGGTGAAGGGATCTCGGTCCTTTCCTCATCGAATAAGGTGCAGGATGTTCTATAATGAACACCGCGATGCAAAGCAAAAACTGTAGCTACCTGTTTTATTTTGAAATTCGATTCCACAACATCAATTAGGTTTATTTTCTTTCATTAATCTCATTAATGAATATCCCATCATTTTAAGTTACCTAAACATCACAGATAGATATGACGTACACTTATGCCATCCGCATTCGCCTCGATGTCCCGTCTGCACCGTTAGGTTAGGTAACTAACGCCAGAGCGAGGCAGGGCTAGCGCGGGTGTAAAACATAAGCAACGTCTATATAATATATCATATATACTATATATAATACCTGTCACAGAACACAGAACATCGCATGATCACAGATAAAACACAGCAGAAGAAACATATGAAATATTGGATATACTAGGACGTCCGTGTTTTCAATACGAGCCAGTATAAAACACGGATTCCACGGTCGTGATGAATAGCCAATCCCACACCCCTAGACCCCTACGAGAGCGGCAAGCAACCCTGCCAATTCTAGGGTTAGGAAACCCGGACTCGACTCCTCGAGTTGGTCTCCCACTGGACCCCAGAACCCGGTTACTTGTGCTCCCCTCCTTGGGTCTATCCTAGTGCAGAAAAATAAATAATATACAAATGGTGACTACTTCCGCAACCTGGAAGTGCCCCAAATAAAAGAATATTACATACAAGTTTTTACATGAATGAAAATGAAAAACACTCATCTCACATAAAAACCCCCCGGCTATTCAAACACGACGATCCAATATAACATATCCAGCAACACATAACATCTCATGTCATCAACGTAAGTAAATATGCGCATCCCAATTGTCGTTGACATATAGCAACGAAACCGGCGATATCATATATTACACTTACGGTCACAGAAAAGAAAGTGTAAAACTACAATAGTTGGAATCCGCAACCACCTCAGACATCGCATGCCTGACCAAATGAATTACTTAGACATCGCATGCCTAACATTTATAAACCCCGCATTTTAGTCTCTTTATCGAAAACACTTTTCAATATCGAGTCGGGCAATTCAACAAGATTCCCGACAGTCTGATCGAATACTCGTCGCAAACTTCAGTAGACAGTCCCACCCCCGATACCGTCGACGAAGTGCACCAAGGCGGAACACCGCTACCGCGAGCACCCGAACGGATGCTCTCGGCGACGGGGTTCTCCTACAGTCACTTGGTCGGGGCTATGGAGTGAGGCTGTCTATTAAGTTTACCCGGCGAGTATCCGCGTACGCTACGTGATTGCAACGGACTTTTGATCACATCAAAATTCCGTGGCAACCGATCAATTGAGACTAAATTGCTACGTTTATAACATTCATTTAGTTATCTCATAACTTTTGTGAATTCCAATTATTGTATCCCATTCCAGATAAATAGAAAATGTTAAACTTTCCGATCGAACAATCGAACACCCAAGTTTTCCCGATACAGATCAACACATGAAATAAGTCTAACAACATTCCGTTCGTACCTCAGTACCAACGGTCCAGCCGTAGAAGGGTCAAGCCAACGCCTCACATGTGGCACGCCGTACTGCCCCAAACCCGAAGGTTCAAAGGGCAGTTCAAGACGGTCACATAATCGAGTTAAGGTTTGTGTCTTCTAGAGGGACCATCGCGTTACTTGCACTACTTAGAACGTCGTTAAACTACGGAAAAATCCAACACTTGGAAATTTCCCGACAGGGGAAAAATTGGGTATTTATATCCGGTCGAACTTTTTAACATATTCTAGAATTTATCCGGAAAACCAAATAGACAAAATTTGATACCCCGATCGAAACACCGAATCCCCAAAACAACTGCAGAAAATTCAACTCTTGAATAAAATTTCAAAACATCCAGAGAACTCAGAACCAGAAACAATGAATTACAGTGTAAAAATTTAGGGCTGACGTCATCAATGTGCGGCGGAACCGCCGCATAAACCTATATTATGCCGCCCTTCCGCCGCGGTTTTAACTGTTCATCAAAAAAATTTTTAGCCGTAATTCTTAGAATTCTCTGCTGAGTTCTCTGCATATTTTTAATTTGGAAAAATCACTGTTTTTGAAAAAAGTACAGAGAGCAATTTCCCGGGTGAGGTTTCGGTTCGATCGGACTTCAAATCGTGTCTAGACTTCGCCTAAGGCTCTAGCTAGGCTCTGATACCACTGTAGGGTTCCTAGGCACTCTAATTAGGTTTCACAAGTGATCAAACATGCACAAATAAAATTTTACGGGTGCCTACAAACCCGACTACGGATCGTTTACTAGATATTTAGGCGAAACATGCAAGTAAACGGAAATATATCTAAAGGGAATGGGCTACAACCTTTGTAGATCCGGTCCACCACCTCCTAGGTTCTGTGAAGAAGTCTCTCCGCTGTCCAAAACGGACCCATGACTCTTGCATCGGTATCATCGAAGAATGGGCGAGCTTGATCGTCGGTTCAATGCCGAAGATGATCTACGTCGAGATATCGCAAGAACAAGCTCCAACTTCATCAAGCTTGGAAAACTTGTGAAGGAAACACCCTATACTACTTGGCAAGAGGTAGAGGATGAAGAAATAGAAGTTGGGTTCACTTTAGATTTGGATTTCTCACACTTTTTCAACACTTGCCATTGGAGTAGCAAGCTACATCCATGGAAGAAGAAGATGAAGAAGAAGAAGATGATATGATAACTTAAAAGAAAAATAAAAATAAAATGAATACTTATCATCTCTTTTGACCATGGTTTAGTGTAGAGTCTTAACTAAGGTTAGAGAGTGGTTAGGGTTAGATAAAAGACAAGAATGGTGGACTAAGTTCAAAGCTTCAAGAAGCTTTCAAATAAAAACAAAACTAGCAACCATTCTTATCTCTTTATCTTTTCTTTTTCCAAAATAAATAAAAGGAATAAATAAATGATTAAGTAAATTAAAAAGAAACCCTAATCACTAATTAACCATGGTTTAACACTTTACACAAAACCAAGCTAGAATGTATCATCAAACATGATACAATATGTGCACAAAACTATATCGAATATACAATGTGCACATCCGCGTGAGAAAATCCATTTAAAGTGAACCGATACTAGTTAATGCAAAGCAATATATCAAATATATAATTATGTATTAAATCATTAAATCAACACTTGATTTAACGATCCGGTCATATCGCATATAACCGGCTAGTATCTAATGTGTCGGCTTATCGAATCAATCCTTGATTCGATAACTAGGTTATATCGCATATAACCATTCGATACATTGATCGCGAGAATCAAATACGGTATCACATACACGCATTATTCTCGGTCCCGCACATATCTCATATGCACTCCTATTTCGTTTCGCTTGAACCAGGAAACCTCTGTGTAGGACTCTAAAGACTCGTCAATACGCCGGTAGCAGATGATGATCATATCATGCACCCACAAGCCGCAAGCGGTCTGCTAAACGTAACGGCCACCCGGGTATTGAGCGATCAGAAGATCGACGAGCTAGCCCGCTCACACTCCTGCGAATCCGACCAGTTACACTACCGTATAGTCCGGTCTGTTCGTCTGATATGTCGCATATCTCGCCTAGGGGTGGTAAACGTCAGACCCCAATAGCTCGATAAGTCATGCCGACGTAGGGTCCATAACATTCGTGAAACTACTGATAACACTTACCAGTATATCACTGCAACCCTGGCCAGGGATTTCCTGTTATGGCCAGTCGAGCATAGCACAACATCAACCCCCAATACCGGGAGAGACGAATCCCCTCCTATCGCTCATTGCCTCCATGTGAATCGGGACTGTACCCAAAAACCACCTGTTTGCACAACTCAGTAGAGCCGTGGTAGGGTGGAAATCAAAGCACAGTGGGAGACACACAAGACTCTATGACGATCTCGGGTCAACAGACTAAGCTGTACCAGTGTCACCAGAGAACTGCCATCTGACGTGAGGTATAATACCATCTGGGAGTTCTCGGCGAGTCCGTTCAGTGTACCCAGTCTCCACTGAGCACCCGCATACCATCTTCGATGTCAAACACCAATGGATATGGGATTATCCATCGCCCATCGCATGGGTCGAGAAGATATGCGCTAGTCTACTCTGGAATATCGATGCCCCGTCTCGATATTCCCTCGACTAGGAACAATTCAAGGATGTACTCATGGACTACCCAGGCCCCACTAGTATGATCTACATCATAGTCCTGGAAGTCGAGTACATATCCTAAGGGCTTTATCAACATGTAATCAGAGAGACAGAAAGTATACATGTTAAGACAAAGTGCAACCAGATAGCGTACTATCATGTCGAGCAAGAAAGTCCTACCTATATATGTCCCAGCATCCACTACAATATACATCCAATGTACAGTAATGGCCTCTAGGGCATACATATAACTAACATCAGTGCCCAGTCTCGATACTCACGCGACTAGGAACCATTTAAGGATGTGCTTATGGACTACCCTTCTCCCACAAGTATGATCGCCATCACAATGCAGGTAGTCAAGCAAGATCCTAGGGGCTTTATCAACATGTAACCGCAATATTTAATAACGAGTATGACATATGCCATGTTAAGATAAAGACAAACAATAATAGTATACTACCGTATCGAGTCATTATCAATATGTGCAAACCAGATATAACAACAATACAAATAAATACACAAATCCCGATAAAGACAAGTCAAATAATATAATATAAAACTGAGTAAGATTGTTCTGTACATACATATCCCTAGTATCCATATGTATACATATACAATACTGGCCTCTAGGGCATATACATCCAATGTTAGTGTATATGCCCTAGAGGCCATTACTGTATCATACTGGATTGCATATTACTTGATGGAAGCTTGGGATATTCACCTTGTATTGACATTCTTGCTCAAAATGGTAGTATGCTACTTGGTTTGTTTCTGCTTTAATGTGTGCATATGTTTCTTTTAGCATATCGCCTTTACACATTAGTAGAGCCCTTAGGATCTTTGCTTGATTACCAGCGTTGTGATGGCAGTCACACTCGTGGGGGCTGGGTAATCTATAAGCACATCCTTTTGCAGGTCCCTAGTCGCAGGACTATCGAGACAGGGCATCGATACTCCGGAGTAGACTAGCGCATGCGCTTCTTATCCCAGCTTGGGAGACGGTCTGTCCCACAGCCGTCAGTACGTCGTACTTGAGATAGTATGCGGGTGCTCGTTAGGTTACGAGTACACTGGACAGGACTCGTCGGGAACTGTTGGTTGGTATTATACCTATCGTCAGTTATCAGTTCCCAGGTGACATGAGTACAGCTTAGTCCGTTGACTTGACACTGTCACTTCGCCTCTAGTGTGTTCCCACTGTACTTTGATTACTACCCTACCACGGCTCAAAGGAGTCGTGCAAACAGGTAGTTTTTAGGTGCAGTCCCGAAGCACTTGAAGGCAGTGACGGTTAGACAGGATTCGTCTCTCCCGGTATTGGGGGTTGATATCGTGCTGTGTCTAGGAGAGCCATTACACAAAGTCCCTAGCCAGGGCAAGCGAGATAGACTGGTAGGTTTCTAGTGTTATCTCTGGTGTTCTGGGCTACACTCCGACATGACTTGTACCGCTAGTAGGGGACTGACGTTTACCGCCCCCCTAGGCCCGCCATGCGATGTTCTTAGACGAACAGACCGGACTGTACGGAGATTGTCACATACAGGCTCAATAGGAGTTCAGATGGGTTTACCTCGTCAGTCTTCATATCGGCATCTACCTGGGGACCGTTACGTACAGCTAGTGCCGCTTGCAGTCTATGGTTAAACCCACTGCCAGCGTAGTGTCGAGTCTTTAGAGTCCCACACAGAGGGTTATTTGCCTTCGGGCAAAACTGAGTAGAGGTCGCATGGTTTTGCGACAGGGCTCGTTCACATCCGCGCACTTGTGAACGTTTGGCGTCCGGACAGACATTACTAGCGGGCTCTGGTTTGAGCCAGATCCTAATATATGTTTTGGGGTTAGTTTTATCTCATAGTATTCATGTTCCTCGGAACACGAATGCGGGTGTGTATGCACAGTTGATTGAGGCGGAGGAAGAGGTTTTTCATTAGGGTTTTGGAACGGGTGCGTATGCACAGTTGACAGTCGTCTTTTTCCAAACCCTAATGAATTTGTGATATATCAATTAATAATATTAATTAAATGAAATTATGTCATGGTTGGGTTTGTTGACTTGTTGACCAAGGTTGACTTGTTGACCTTGGTTGAAATTTTGACCATCATTATTACACATCAAAGATGCTCTTTGATCTTTGCAAAAACCATTAAATATGAAATGATAATTGTCTCATCAACCCAACCATCAACTCTTTCATTTGATTAAAATTATTAATTTGATTAATTCACATATATTGTTATGGTTGCAAAACTATTCTCATTCTATCATAACCATTCTCTCTCTTCTCTTCATCTTCCTCCTCCTCTAGTTCAAGGAGAATCATTCTCATAAGTTGAGAAACCTCTCCTTGGAGATAAAACACCCAAAGCCACTCTCTACTCATCCTAAGGTTGAAGGTCTAGCAAGCGGGAGACTTTAGTTTTCTCAAAGTTCGAGGAAGAAGATCAAGGTAGAGACCCTCAGGTGGATCAATCTTCGACAAGAGAAGGCAACGAGGATAGCACCATCCGACCACTACAAAGTGTCCAAGAAGAAGGAGTTCAAGTTTAGGTATAACCCCTAACCGAGTAGATAACTCTCTTGTTAGTAGCTAGTGTGTAATTTAGCCAAGATCCGTTTTCGTAGTCCATGTTACCTAAACCCTAAAAATCATTTTTCACCATTTCCGCAAGCCCGAAAGTACCGGGAGAGGTAACGTGGACTTACAGTGGTATCAGAGCCTAACTAAACACACCCTAGCATGTTAGCAAAGTATTTAGAATTTCGACCGAACGAAAAACCACGAAACACCCCGGAAAAACCAAGCTGCTGCCGATTTTTTTTTCTGCTCTAAAAGTAATAAATCATATCTTAAAAATCGGCTCAGGCCTTATAAAGAACAGGCAAGAAAAATGATCCAGCGAACCGACCAACTCACCGCGGTTCCGTGGCAGAAGCTTACTTCTGCCGCGGATCCGCGGCCGAGATGACTCGGCCGTGGATCGTTTCTCCTTCAGTTTGTTTCTGGTGGTATTTTGTGATTTTTGGGATGGTTTGTTTCTGCCCAGATTTTCCAGAGAACAAGTTTGTTTTTAGGGTGGTTACAAATCCGTATTTTGGTCAATTTTCTGTAGACTTTGGCTAATGGGTTGTATCTGTAATGTTATATATGTATTGAACGTCTGCTAATCGCTATACGTCGATTAGTGGGGGTTATACATCAATTTGTATATGAATCAAACGAATTCATATACACATACCATCAATTCTTATAATTCTTATAATATATAAATTATATTATATATGTGTTTTGTTTATCTTTCAATTCTTATAATATATAAATTGATGTAATATTATTTGTATGGCTGCACAACCGGGTCGGGGTTGTAGCCGTCATTGTATAATTTCTTTTTACTGTTTTTGCTCCTAGGATAGACCCAAGGTGGGGTGCACAAACTGCCGGGTACCTCGAAGTGCCGAGTAGCCTACTCACGTCGTTGAGGGAGGTTGCTTCACTTCGGATACTTGGCGGGTAGTTTGCCGCACCAGTAGGGGTCTAGGGTGGGGTGTGGCTATTCATCGTGACCGTGTAATCCGCTCTTCGTTACAGGCTCGTACGAATTGTGGATTCCTAGTATATCCAATGTATTCATCTATGATCTGGAATGGCTATCATTGCATGTGACGAATGTTTATTTATATCTATATGATATCTATTTAGGCGTTGCTTATATTTTGCATCCGCGCTAGTCCAGCCCCCACTCTGTCGTTAGTTAAGTAACCTAACGGGTGATGACCGGACCCCGTGGCGAATGCGGATGGCATAAGCGTATGTCATATTTTCATTATTTTCTGCAATGGTAAGTTAAATGATGGGACGCATTGGAATTAATGCAAGATAAAAATAAACCAAGTAAAAGTCGTTGGAACACTTTGAAAACCACTCGGTTCTTTTCAAAACCAAACTTTTAAATGCGGAGCATGAACCACTCCTTTTGAAAGCTATCTCGTTCCTTCGATTATATCAAGTTCACTACGTTCACGGTTTCGCCAAAACCATTCGTAACCCTCCGTCGTTTCACATAAATGGTTAATAAGTATTCAAGCTATGTATGTTGGCCAAAGTCAAGGCATAGTGATTGGTAGCTATTGGGTATTCATGTCTAGCATAGATAATGTGTTGGTTGGGGCAGTCGTTCTACCATTTTGGCCAAAGCCAAGGGTATGTGCGGGCGGGCTCAAATTAATCTGGAGAATGACGGTTAGAACTTGACATGTGACTTATGATATTTTGGCCAAAGTCAAGGTCATAAGAGCATGGGGCAAAAATCCATATCGGGAGTTTCAAAAGAACTGAAACATGCTAGTGTTGCATACCATTTGGAGTGTGATGATTCTGGTAGGATTCCTTCAGTTTTGTCATGCGATGATATTTGGATCCCGATCCTACTGTGAGTATATGCTACTCCTCGGGAAATTTCTCACTAAACAATCAATGCTATAAACCTAGTAGGTGTCTA
The DNA here is from genome assembly GCA_030015575.1 of Agapanthus africanus. Classification (NCBI taxonomy): domain Eukaryota; kingdom Viridiplantae; phylum Streptophyta; class Magnoliopsida; order Asparagales; family Amaryllidaceae; genus Agapanthus; species Agapanthus africanus. The sequence goes on along the minus strand of JASDDO010000029.1, from coordinate 7,532,164 downwards.
GAAAGGTGTTAGCGGGGCTACGCCCGCAGGGAAAAGAGGTTCTTAAATTAAGGAACTTCACAAAAGCGTTGGAAAACCTCCTTCGAAGTACCGACACTGGCCTGGCTGAACGGTTAAGCAAGTATTGTGCGGTGAGATTGATCCCGACTAATTCTTCCTATATGGTTTGAGGAGGGATTCGAGAGACAGTGGGAGCCATCCTGTTTAGACAAACTAAAAACCACTCTAAACTTGCAAGAGCATCATGCTAAAGTGTTTCTTCTCTCTCTCCTAATTGCAGCGACCAAACATCATGACTGGACTTAAGTTACTATTAGATAAAAACATACTGATAGGGCCAAACTATAAAGATTGGCTCAGGAATGTCAAAATGGCAATCACTTATGACAAGTTGGGGTATCTTCTTACCACCAAAGCTCCCCCTGTCCCAGGTCCCAAAACCAGCGTCGCGGATAGGGAAATCCATAAGACCTGGGAAATCGACTGCGCGAAAGCCAAGTGCATCGTGCTTGCCTCTATGGACAACGAACATCAGAGGAGGCATGAGAATATGGACCTCGAATCCATATTTCTCCATACAAAAGAACTGTATGGAGAGCAATCTCGTATCGCCAGATACGAAGCGTCGAAGAAGTTGTTTTCGGCAAGATTGGTCGTCGGATCATCGGTAGCGGAACACGTGCTTAAGATGATTGGCTACATAGAGGAGCTCGCGGACCTTGCGACCATGTTGGAGAATGAGCTCTATACGGACTTGATTCTTCAGTCCCTTCCTTCCATTTATGCCCAGTTCATCCTGAATTTCAACTTGCAAGAAAAGGAAGTTGAACTTTCAGAGCTCCTTAACATGCTGAGGAGTGCAGAGGGCACCCTACAGAAAGGTAGGGAAACATCCACTTTGTTTGTAGGAGGATCTTCCTCTTCTAGGTCCAAGGCAAAAGCCAAGGAAAAGAAGAAGAAAACCCCCACCAAGCCAAGCGGCGGTGTTAGTAAAGTGGATACGAAGGGAAAGGCAAAAGCAACAATGGTAGCAGGGAAGCTTGTGGATAAGGAAGAATGCTTTTACTGTCACAAGAGTGGACACTGGAAGAAAGATTGCAGGGCTTGGAAGGTAAGAACACAGGATCTGAAGCAAGTTGCGGCTTCAGCTTCAGGTGTGTATGTTATTGAAAACTTTCTATCAATAAACTCTACGTCCTGGGTATTGGATACCGGATCAGGATCTCATATCTGTAATTCTTTGCAGGCGTTGAGAAAGCGTAGGTTTTTGAAAGCAGGTGACATGACCCTCAAAGTTGCAAACAGAGCTAGCATGGATGCTGAGGTCGTGGGGGACTATCACCTGGGAATGTCAGATGGACATGTTTTGGTTTTACATAATTGCTTTTTTGTACCCAACGCAACTTGTAATATCATTTCTTTATCTTTGGTTTCTAAAGAAGGTTATGAATTTGCGTTTGTAAGTAATGTTGTAAACATTCACCTTAATCAAGTTCTGATTGGGTCAGGTACATTGAGCAATGGTATATACGTATTAAACCAACCACAGATTTTCAATGTCTAGAATACACATAAAAGAAAGTCTCCGGAAACAAATCAGTCTTTCTTATGGCATTGTAGACTCGGTCACATCAATGAGAGAAGGTTGACGAAGTTACATACAGAAGGATATTTGGATCCGTTTGAATATCAATCGTATGCAATTTGTCAATCCTGTCTCAAAGGAAAGATGACAAAGACTCCGTTCACTGGACACGGAATGAGAGCGAGCGAGCTCTTGGGACTCGTACACAGCGACGTGTGCGGTCCAATGTCTACGCATGCACGAAGCGGTTATTCTTCCTTCATTACTGTTACGGATGACTTTTCAAGGTACAGTTATGTCTTCTTAATGAAACATAAATCCGAAGCCTTTGGAAAATTCCAGGAATATAAGAATGAAGTAGAAAAACAAACAGGCAAAAGTATCAAGACATTGAGATCTGATCGAGGCGGTGAATACTTGAGTGCCGTGTTCCTGGATTACTTAAAAGAGAATGGAATTCTCTCTCAGCTTACTCCTCCATACACTCCGCAACATAACGGTGTATCGGAGAGACGGAACCGAAACCTATTGATATGGTACGGTCCATGATGAATAACGCTGAGTTACCGCGATCATTCTGGGGATATGCGCTAGAATCAGCTGCATACCTTTTGAACCGAGTTCCAACTAAGACTGTGCCTACTACACCATATCAGATGTGGTGTGGGAAGAGAACCTATCTTAATCACATTAAGACATGGGGATATCCAGCTTTTGTTAAAAAGCAGCATGCGGACAAGCTCGAGGCATGCTCAATACAGTGCAAGTTTGTGGGATATCCAAAGAACTCCAAGGGATATTTCTTCTATTGCGAAGAGGAACAAAAGGTTTTTGTTTCTCGGCATGCCCCCTTCTTGGAAACTCAGTTTTTGGAGAATCAGATAAGTGGGAGTGCAGTAAAGTTGGAAGAAATTCCAGAACCACGAGCTATTACTGAAAGCTTAGCAGAACCAGAGGGTTCGAAAGATCAGGACATTCCTACGCCACTCCGCAGAAGTAGTAGGCAGTCTCATCCGCCCGAGAGATACTACGGTTTTCTCATAGACGGGGATAGAGAGGATTGCATCATTGATAGTGATGAGCCTTCTAGCTTCCAGCAAGCCATTCAGAGCGTTGACTCGGTAAAATGGCTGGATGCAATGCGGACCGAAATGGAGTCCATGTACACCAACAAAGTATGGACGTTGGACATTGCTCCAGACGGGGTAAAACCCATAGGATGCAAGTGGATCTTCAAAAGGAAGATTGGTGTAGATGGACGGGTTGAGACCTATAAAGCTAAACTTGTTGCAAAGGGTTTCCGTCAAAGACCTGGCTTGGACTATGACGAAACCTTTTCTCCAGTGGCTATGCTGAAATCCATTCGGATCCTTCTTGCTATTGCTGCCTTCCACGATTATAAGATCTGGCAAATGGACGTAAAGACCGCTTTTCTAAATGGAAATTTAGAAGAGTGTGTCTATATGGACCAGCCAGAGGGTTTCATTCAGAGTGGGAGCAGCGGAAAGGTGTGCAAGTTGCTTAAGTCCATCTATGGACTAAAGCAGGCATCGGGGAGTTGGAACATCTGTTTTGATGAGACAGTCAAAGAATTTGGCTTTATCAAAAATCCAGATGAACCATGCATCTATAGTAGATTTGTAGCGAGAACTATAGTATTCCTCATTTTATACGTGGATGACATTCTCTTGATAGGAAATGACATTCCTATGCTATAATCTGTCAAAGGGTTCTTGTCACACAGGTTCTCCATGAAAGACCTGGGTGATGCCTCATACATTCTGGGGTTCCGGATCTATCGTGACAGATCCAAGAGGATACTGGGACTCTCACAGTCCAGGTACATCGACACCATACTGAAAAGATTCAGTATGGTAGATTCCAAGCACGGTAATCTACCGGCTTGTCACGGGATCACCCTCTCCAAAGAGATGTCTCCCAAAACTGATTTGGAAAGGGATCGCATGTCTATTATACCCTACGCTTTTGCGGTAGGCTCTATAATGTATGTGATGTTGTGTACCAGACCAGATGTAGCGTATGCACTGAGTGTGGTAAGCCGGTATCAGTCAAACCCTGGGGAGAAACACTGGATAGCAGTAAAGAACATTCTCAAGTACCTGAGAAAGACTAAGGAGATGTTCTTGGTGTATGGCGGAAAAGACCTCCAGGTCGAGGCCTTTGCTGACTCCAGCTTCCAGAGTGACAAGGATGATTCCAAGTCCATGTCGGGTTATGTCTTTACCCTCTATGGAGGGGCGGTGTGTTGGAAGAGTTCCAAACAGGAAACCGTTGCTGACTCGATGATGGAAGCAGAATATATCGCTGCTGCAGATGCCGCAAAAGAAGCCGTCTGGATAAGGAAGTTCCTCACGGAGATTCAGGTGGTTCCTACCATTGTTGATCCAATACCGCTGTATTGTGACAACAACGGAGCTATATCTTTAGCGAAGGAACCCAGGTCCTATCAGAAGTCCAGACACATCTTAAGGCGGTATCACCTGATCAGGGAGATCGTGGGTCGCCAGGAGATCGAGGCTCGGAGAGTTGCCACGGAAGATAACACTGCTGATCCATTCACCAAGGCCTTACCCCAGACTCAGTTCGAGCGGCTGATCGAGATGATAGGTCTTCGATAAGCCAGTACATGGCCTTAGTGCAAGTGGGAGATTGTTAGTGTATATGCCCTAGAGGCCATTACTGTATCATACTGGATTGTATATTACTTAATGGAAGCTTGGGATATTCACCTTGTATTGACATTCTTGCTCAAAATGGTAGTATGCTACTTGGTTTGTTTCTGCTTTAATGTGTGCATGTGTTTCTTTTAGCATATCGCCTTTACACATTAGTAGAGCCCTTAGGATCTTTTCTTGATTACCAGCGTTGTGATCGCAGTCACACTCGTAAGTGCTGGGTAATTTATAAGCACATCCTTTTGCAGGTCCCTAGTCGCAGGACTATCGAGACAGGGCATCGATACTCCGGAGTAGACTAGCGCATGCGCTTCTTATCCCAGCTTGGGAGACGGTCTGTCACACAGCCGTCAGTACATCATACTTGAGATAGTATGCGGGTGCTCGTTAGGTTACGAGTACACTGGACAGGACTCGTCGGGAACTGTTGGTTGGTATTATACCTATCGTCAATTATCAGTTCCCAGGTGACATGAGTACAGCTTAGTCCGTTGACTTGACACTGTCACTTCGCCTCGAGTGTGTTCCTACTGTACTTTGATTACTACCCTACCACGGCTCAAAAGAGTCGTGCAAACAGGTAGTTTTTGGGTGCAGTCCCGAAGCACTTGGAGGCAGTGACGGTTAGACAGGATTCGTCTCTCCCGGTATTGGGGGTTGATATCACGCTGTGTCTAGGAGAGCCATTACACAAAGTCCCTGGCCAGGGCAAGCGAGATAGACTGGTAGGTTTCCATTGTTATCTCAGGTGTTCTGGGCTACACTCCGACACGACTTGTACCGCTAGTAGAGGACTGATGCTTACCGCCCCTCTAGGCCCGCCATGCGATGTTCTTAGACGAACAGACTGGACTGTATGAAGATTGTCACATACAGGCTCAGTAGGAGTTCAGATGGGTTTACCTCGTCAGTCTTCTTATCGGCATCTACCTGGGACCGTTACGTACAGCTAGTGCCGCTTGCGGTCTGTGGTTAAACCCACTGCCAGCGTAGTGTCGAGTCTTTAGAGTCCCACACAGAGGGTTATTCGCCTTTGGGCAAAACTGAGTAGAGGTCGCATGGTTTTGCGACAGGGTTCCTTCACATCCGCGCACTTGTGCACATTTGGCGTCCGGACAGACATTACTAGCGGGCTCTGGTTTGAGCCAGATCCTAGTATATGTTTTGGGGTTAGTTTTATCTCATAGTATTCATGTTCCTCGGAACACGAATGCGGGCGTGTATGCACAGTTGATTGAGGCAAAGGAAGAGGTTTTTCATTAGGGTTTTGGAACGGGTGCGTATGCACAGTTGACAGTCGTCTTTTTCCAAACCCTAATGAATTTGTGATATATCAATTAATAATATTAATTAAATGAAATTGTGTCATGGTTAGGTTTGTTGACTTGTTGACCAAGGTTGACTTGTTGACCTTGGTTGAAACTTCGACCATCATCATTACACATCAAAGATGCTCTTTGATCTTTGCAAAAACCATTAAATGTGAAATGATAATTGTCTCATCAAACCAACCATCAACTTTTTCATTTGATTAAAATTATTAATTTGATTAATTCACATATATTGTTATGGTTGCAAAACTATTCTCATTCTATCATAACCATTCTCTCTCTTCTCTTCATCTTCCTCCTCCTCTAGTTCAAGGAGAATCATTCTCATAAGTTGAGAAAGCTCTCCTTGGAGATAAAACACCCAAAGCCACTCTCTACTCATCCTAAGGTTGAAGGTCTAGCAAGCCGGAGACTTTAGTTTTCTTAAAGTTCGAGGAAGAAGCTCAAGGTAGAGACCCTCAGGTGGATCCATCTTCGACAAGAGAAGGCAACGAGGATAGCACCATCCGACCAATACAAAGAGTCCAAGAAGAAGGAGTTCAAGTTTAGGTATAACCCCTAACCGAGTAGATAACTCTCTTGTTAGTTGCTAGTCTGTAGTTTAGCCAAGATCCGTTTTCGTAGTCCCTGTTACCTAAACCCTAAAAATCGTTTTTCACCATTTCCGTAAGCCCGAAAGAACCGGGAGAGGTAACGTGGACTTACATCCAACACATTGTATACCGGTCCTTCACTTAAATAGCTCCATGTTGTATTCCCTTCGCTGCGATCACAAACTCCCGGACTCTAGAAAGGCTCCCATGAAGATATGAACAATCTTGCATCGAAGTCTTCGAGGCCGAAGATGATTTACGTCGTGGAGACGCTGGCTCATGCTACCTTTTCACTAATTGTGAGATTAGTGAAGCAAACACCCTAAACTAAATTGCTAATAGCAGAGGATGATGAAGTAGGAAGTGGGCTCACTTTAGTTTTATTTTTCTCAAAAATTTTCATCACTAAGAAAAAAAACTAGCAAGCTTTTTTCTCTTGAGGAAGAAGAAGAAGTGATGAAGAAAATGAATAAGAGAGTGAAGTTAGAATTGCAAACATGGGTGAGTTAGTGTGATGCCTAACTCATGTAGAGAATAAACCATAGCTCTGAGTTAAGGGTTGGGTTAAGAAATATCATAAACTAGACAAACAAGTGGACTAAGTCAATGTTAACTACAAGCTTCTACAAGCTTTGCCGTGACTCATTATCCAAGTTGTTTGAATTACTTAAAAAAAATAAAACCCTAACTTTAACCTATCATGGTGTGAGTCTCATACATACATGTTGCAAGTGTAACCTAGCATAACACAGCAATATATATCACATATATATTTTGTGTGCAAAAAGAAAACAATACATTTAACATATATCACATATATATCAATGTACCGTAAGTGAGAAAAATGAATACTTAAGTGAGCTAATATTAGTTAATGTAATGTAATATATCAAACCTATAATTATACATTAAATTATTAAATCAACTCTTGATTTAATAATCTGGCTATATCACATATAACCGACTAATATCAAATGTAACAACTTATCGAATCAACTCTTGATCCGATAACTTGGCTATATCATATATAACCGACGATGTCACAAGTCGTGAGAATAGAATACGGTATCACATATCGTATCAATGTCGGTCCCGTAAATATCACATATGTGCTCCTACTCCGTTTTGCATAAACCAGGAAACCTCTGGGTAGGATTCTAAAGACTCGTCAATACGCCGGCAGCAGGTGATGATTATACCAAACACCCATAAGTCACAAGCGGTCTGCTAAACGTAACGGCCACCCGGGTATTGAGCGATCAGAAGATCAACAAGTAAGTCTGCTCACACTCCTGCGAATCCAATCAGTAACACAACCGTAGAGTCTGGTCTCTTCGTTTGATATGTCACATATCATAGCCTGGGAGTGGTATAACGTCAGATCCCAATAGCCTGATAAGTCATGCCGATGCAAGGTCCATAACGGTTCGAGAAACTACTGGTAACACTTACCAGTAAATCTCAGCAACCCTGGCCAGGGATTTCCTGTTATGGCCAATCGAACATAGCGCAACATCAACTTCCAATACCGGGAGAGACGAAACCCCTCCTATCACTCATTGCCCCCATGTGACTCGAGACTGTACCTAAACACTGCAGGGTTCCCTACCACGGCAGCAAGGTTTCGGGAGGTATTGTCCATGCCGATTTCAAATTTTTGCCATTCTAGTTAACCCTAACCATAGAATCTTTAATAGAAAATACGACGAAACAACATGTAAACAACTTTACATCTAAGTGAATGAGGAATACAATCTTTGTAGACCGGTCCTTCACTTCTAATGCTCCGTGTAGTAGTCCATTCACTGTAAGTCATGAACACCCGAACTCTATAAAGGGTTCTCTCGGAAAAATGAACGAGCTTGCTCGAAGTCTTCGAGGCCGAAGATGATCTATGTCAAGGAGACTCAAGCTCATGCCTCCTTTTCACTAATTGTGAAATTAGTGAAGCAAACACCCTATACTAAATGGCAAGTAGTAGAGGATGATGAAGTAGGAAATGGGCTCACTTTAGTTTTATTTTTCTCACAATATTTTCTCACTTTTCCAAAAGCTAGAAAGCTCTTTCTCAAGGATGAAGAAGATGAAGAGAAGAGAAGAGATGAGAATGAACTAATGAGGTGAGAATAACAACCATGGGTGAGTTAGTGTCATACACTAACCCATGTAGAGAATAAACCATGGCTAACAATAATGGTTAGGTTAATAAATATCTACAAGTAAAACAAAATGAGTGGACTTAGTCAAAGATGCTACAAGCTTCTCCAAGGTTCCAAGCATGTGACCAATTAACACTAATTTTGATTTACTTAAATAAATATAAACCTTCACATTATTATTAGTTTGGTGTGAGTCTCATACACCCATGTAGCATGCATCAAGCATGACACAATAAAATGTACACTAATATATATCACATATATACTAATGCACACTTGTGAGAAAAAGAAAAGTTTAAGTGAGCTAATATTAGTTAATGTAATCTAGTATATTAAATATACAATTATACATTAAATTATTAAATCAACACTTGATTTAATAATCCGGCTATATCATACATATCCGACTAATATCAAATGCAACAACTTATCGAATCAACACTTGATCCGATAACCCGGCTATATTACATATAACCAACCGATGTCACAAATCGTGAGAATAGAATGTGGTATCACATACGCGCATTAATCTCGGTCCCGCAAATATCACATATGTGCTCCTATATCATTTCGCATGAACCAGGAAACCTCTGTTTAGGACTCTAAAGACTCGTCAATACGTCGGTAGTAGGTGATGATCATATCAAACATCCACAAGCCGCAAGCGGTCTGCTAAACGTAACGGCCACCCGGGTATTGAGCGATCAGAAGATCAACAAGCATGCCTGCTCATACTCCTTCGAATCCGATCAGTAACACTACCGTACAGTCTGGTCTCTTCGTCTGATATGTCGCATATCTCGTTTGAGGGTGGTAAATGTCAGACCCCAATAACTCGATAAGTCGTGCCGATGTGAGGCTCATAACGGGTCGAGAAACTACCGATAACACTTACCAGTAAATCTCAGAAACAGCCCTGGCCAGGGACTGTAAGTTTCTTAGGCACTAGGACAAGGTTCTACAAGAGCATCAAACATGTCATATTTCAAAATTTGCAAATGCCAAACAACCTAAGCAAGGATCTTTACTAGAGAATTAGGGTTAAAAACTAAAAGCAAACAACTTTACTTCTAAGTGATAGGGATAACAACCTTTGTAGTCCGTTCCTTCCCTTCATAAGCTCCGAGTTGAAGTCCCTTCGCTGCGATCATCATGCTCCCGGACTCTCGAGAGGCTCCTTGAGGTGAATGATGCATCTTTCTTAAAGTCTTCGAAATCCAAGACGATCTACCTTGAGGAAACACAAACCCAAGCTCTCACTTCACTAATGAGATATTAGTGAAGCAAACACCCTAATCTAAGTGGCTAGAATAGATGAGGATAATGAAGTAGGAATTTTGCTCTCTTTAGTTTTCTTTCTCACTTTAATTCATCACAAAAGAAAAGGCTAGAAAGCTTTTGTGAGAGGAAGAAGAAGATGAAGTGTGATGAAATGAATTATTGTTAAGGTTAGAAAAGCAACCATGGGTTAAGCATGGCATGCTTAACCCTTGTAAAGAATAAACCATGGGCTAGGGTTAAGAGGTTAGGTTAACAAATATTTAGAAAATATCTAAAGGGTGGACTTTAGTCAACAAAAGAAAATATCTTAACTAATTATCCACAATTTAGAATTAACTAAAATAAATCATAAACCCTAATCTTAACCCTAGCATGGTTTAATCTCATAAACCCTTGTTGCATTTGTAACCTAGCATGTTACAATATTATATATCACATATATAATATTTAATGTAACAAAAGAAAATAATACAATTAACATATATCATATATATATAAATGTATCATCAAGTGAGAAAAAGAATCATTAAAGTGAGCTTATATTAGTTAATGTAATGTAATATATCATATATATAATTATACATTAAATTATCGAATCAACACTTTATCCGATAATCCGGCTATATTATATATAACCGGCTAATATAATATGTATCATTTTATCGAATTAACACTTGATCCGATGACCCGGCTATATCACAAATACCCGGCCGATATCACATATCGCGAGAATCGAATACGGTATCCCATACACGTATTATTCTCGGTCATGTAAGTGCACAGCGGCAACCCGGCCGTCAATCCGACGTCGGAATGCGGAAACGAAACTTTTTCTAAAACTAGAAACTGGCACCGCCGTGCACTAAAAACCCGGATCGGGCCATTAACCTAACTCTAGCAAACTAGAAAATGAGTAGAAAAGCTATACCAAGCGATTCGTGTCCTTCGGTCTTCGGCCTCCACTCCGTTCTCTTCCCGGAATCTCCGGTCTTCGGCTCCTCGTCGGAACGGGCACCACATCGCCGGGTACTTTTACGGGCTCCCACCTCTAGGCTGAGGCAAATCGGGTGCGAAGTTGGCTAGCTGACGCGTCCAAGGTTGAAGTAGAGTAGTGTAGAATGGTTTGTCTCTTTGGGGTTGTGAAGTTGCCTATGAAGGAGGAGAAGAATGATCTTTGGAGAGAGGTGGGGGATTTTTTTAGCAAACCAAAAAGAAAATGAGATGATCAATTTTCTACCACAAAAAATGAATCTCCCTCTCTTCCTCAAAGTGGCCAGCCCCCTCTCTAAATGCTGGGTGGTAAATTGCAATAATGCAAGAAAAGAATATGTAGGATAAAAATGAGAAAAAGAAAAGGTCACACCATTTCTAATCTAAACCCCGTCACATTTAATGCAAAAGAAATGACCCAAAAAGAATCTCATCATGCAAGAACCATCATGATGCCACCATTTCACAAAAAAAAACCTCCACCATAACTAATTTGCAAACTTGCAAATAACCCCCTCCATCGGAAAAATCCGGCCGTGAAGGAACAAAAGAAAACTGGCCGAAACGGAATGAAAACTGGCAACTTCAGAAAACTGATCCCATGATAAATTACAGGAAAAACCCGCGACTGTATATACATACCCGCATTTGTATTCCCACTGAATACAAATGCAAAGAGATAAAATCTACACTGTACAATACTAGGATCCGGCTTAAACCAAAGCCCGCTAGTATAATCCGTCCGATCATGATCCGTGCAATACCGCACGTATCTGATCGAACCCTGCCATATCTCTACACGTCCTCTGCAGCGTTTCGCCCGAAACTTGAGAAACTGGTTTGTGGGGGACTCTAAAAACTCGTTAATACTTTGGTTGTGGATTTAACCACTAGCGCGTCAGAAGTATTAGCCTATACGTAACGGGCTACCAGGTATTGACCAAAAGGGACGTCGATGAGCGAACTCATCCTGACACCCTACTGAGCCTGTCAGTGACAATATCCGTACAGTCCAGTCCGTTCGTCTATGAGCATCGTATGGTGGGCCTAGGGTATTGGTAAAAGTCAGACCCCCAAAAGCGGTACAAGTCGTGTCGGAGTGTAGTCCAGAACACCCTGAGATACCACTGGAATACCTACCAGTAAATCTCTTGCCTTGGCCAAGGACTTTCATGTACTGTCTCTCCTAGACACAGCGCGACCTCACCCCCAATACCAGGATAGACGAACCCCAGCAGATCCGCTCACTGCCTCCATGTGGCTCAGGACTGTACCCAACTAAAACCTGTTTGCACGTATCCTTTGAGCGTGGTAGGGTAGTAATCAAAGCACAGTGGGAACTCACACGAGACAAATGACGATCTCAGGTCGATGAACTAACCTGTACACATGTCACCAGGGAACTGCTATCTGACATCAGGTATAATACCAACTAGCATGTTCCCGGCGAGTCCCGTCCGGTGTACTCATAACCCAATGAGCACCTGTATACATCTTAGGTGAACCAACTGACACCAGTGGCTTGTGAGACCGGCCACCGCCCCTTGTCGGGGTCTCGACTGTATACACTAGTCTACTCTGGAGTATCGATGCCCTGTCTTGAAACTCCCATGACTAGGGACCTTTTAAGGATGTGCTTATAGACCCCAGCTCCCACGTATATGATCGCCCTCATACTGCTGGTAGTCAAGCAAGAATCCTAGGGGCTCTATCAACGTGCAATAGTGATCAGTAATGTCACCTAAAGCAGTACACGATGATAAAGATAAACCAGATAGCATACTATCATCTTGAGTAAGACTGTCCTACCGGCATAGGCCCTCCCTCAATCATTGCAATCACGTGCCTGTGATCCAATAATTGACTCTGAGGGCACTATCTCCAACAATCTCCCACTTGCACTCAAAGCTAATTATTGCGATGTCGCATACTCACAGCCCGTGTGATACTGAACACCCAACTCCTCTACTAGTCAGTCTCACAAAGCTGGTTTGCGAAACTATTGCGTTCGAGGAATAGCCTCAGTGAGTGGATCCGCTGTGATGTTTCTTTCTATATCTCTCTTTATCTCAAGTTCGCGGAGAAACCCATCTCCCGAAATGAGCAATACCTGTCTTAGAATATGTTTGGATGTCTGATGGGACCTAGTTCATAAGTGAACTCCAAATCCAAACTTCTTAGAATGTATCGTCAACTGAACTTAATCAGTATCCTGCGCCATCCTTCCCTCAGTATCCACCTGGACCACCTGTCCAAAATACTGCCCCTTATCAGAGGGAAAACTATAACTCTGACAGTCACTCTGTCATCCAGGTCACCTTGGAAGCCTGGAATGATAACTGTCTCCCAAAGGAGGCTGCCGTTATCATTTCCCTAGAACATTGACTTATGTTCTAAAACTGCTTCCGATCGTTTCTCCAGGATTGGATTAATATAAACTTACTGCACCTAATGCAAAAACGATATCTGGTGTGGTACTTGACATCTCATGATTGATTCAATTGCCTAAGCAAGTGATCTGCCAATCATGCACATCCCTCTCCCCCTTAGTCTGTAAGACACTTTTAGAGAGGGTGACTCCATCATCTGCAGGTACACTACCGTACCAGGAGTCGTCCATTCTAAAATACCTTTAGAATACTGGCTAAGTACCCAGATTGGGACACTTCCCAAATCTAGATCTAAAACCATAGATCTAGTAACCAGAATGCTTGATATAATATTCAATTCCTATGTGGGGAAACCACTGTGTGACAACCAAAGTTTAACCGACCGTAGTATAGGAATTTCACTTCCTTCTGTGTATGTCATCCAAATACCAGGACATCACACCCTACAACCTTCTTAACAGATCCATCCTCTATTCTGATGAAGTCAAACCTATGACTGTCACATCAGAAATAGATGATCTATCTCCGCTATATCTGCTTTAGTCTATAAATAGGCATAAGCCACTTGTCCACCATGCTTCCGCTGCTCCCACTGACTATGACAACCCTCTGGCAGAGTCATATACACGTACGCTTCTAAAGCCAGTTTAGAACGACGCTATACTCATCCTCCTGCCGGGTCTCACAGTCTGGAACAACAGCAATGGCAAGTCTGGGTAAACAAGAACCTCCCTGCCACCGTCCTTGAGCATACCGAAGTACCTCTCAGGTGCCTGAGGTTACCCACTTTATCTGCGGAGTGGCCAATGGAATGTCAAACCAGATTGAATCTTTAGGTTCTTATCAAATCTTCAGTAATCGTTTGCAGTTCTGGAATCACTTCCAGTTCTACCATACTCCCACTACTGTTTTCTGAAAAAATCCATTTTTATTAAAACTGTGGCGAGTCAAGAACAATATCACTATTGATCTTCCAGATGGTAGAAAATCAACCCTCGTCATAGCCCGGGTCAACCTACAAACAGCCATTACAGAAACGTGCCTTGAGTTATCCAGAGTCTGGTTTTAAGCATAAGCCGGACAACTCCCCGTATCTTAACAATGTCGAGATATGAACTGTTCTATATCCAATATAGAAACAGAGGCACTGATTTAATTGAACCAGATTCAAATCATGCAGCTGTCTCCAGTGCATGTCAAGTAAATGGAGAGAAGCCGATCAGCGTTACTCAGCTTAGGAATACTTCCAATTATGAGTAACCTGAAAGAGAAGCAAGTTCTCTTAATCATTATTATTAACTGAATACCAAGCACAAGTATCTACATCTTCGATCAACTTGAAGAATCCCGATACTTGCAACGCCTGGTCCTCTACTTTATTCATATACCAATAACATCTCAAAACTTAGACCTTGCATTTGTACGAAACACGTGTCTAAATACTAGAGAAGTCACAAGTAAACAGAATATAGTACGAGTACCAACCCCTCTGACCCGATGGACACTGGACAATATACAATACTCTGTATGAGTCCCTTGAGTCTAATAACCCATTCCCCGTGTGTCGTAGGTTGAAAACTGTACTTATGGTTAAGAAGAATTACACTGCAGTTTAATACTCCTTACCTAACCATCCACTGATATAGGTAAATGTCATGGACATAATTTTAAAAAGGTATATCTCACTCTATAAAAATAGACGTACAGATATATCAATTTGAAATTGGTGTATAACAACGGATATTCAAAACCAAATATTTGCCGTCCGGCAAACAACCCAGGTGACTTCCTCAAATATCACCAATTACAACGAATTCCGATATAATGAGGATGATCACCTAATTCCCAATAACTTACTCCCACTCATCATCTGTAAAACCATACAGATGTGAGGATCAAACCTGATAAATACATACCCTGGAGCAAGTGTCTAATTGGGAAATCAGTTTTCTTTTAACAGTACATACTGAAACTGAAACATTGAAATTTTTCGATGGGGTTCTCCGGTATTCCTAGTAATGCCTCTTCCGTTATCCAGATTCACAACTGTAACCGTATAATTCTTTGCCACCTCTCCAAATCCCTTTATATGTCTTTAGTCGTTACCTTCTGCACACCCTTTAGGCCAAATGGTTTTCTTCCTTCCCTACCGTTCGGCACCAGCCTATGGTTTGTAAGAAGACTATCCAATAAGTATAATGGGTGTACTGTCCTAATCCTAGGAGCACTCGCAACACGAGAGAAGGTAAAGATAAAAGACACCTGAATAAACCTTATTCCTATTTCTCCTGAACTAGAGTCCATCCCCAAAATGGAACAAGTTCCTTTCGAGTTCGTATATAACCATACGATGGAGTATCCAATAAACTGTGGATCTTCGTAGTGATATGGAGTGTTATGGAGGAATACAAAGGTGACTTAGGATTGGCGAAGAAAAACTTGGTTTGGTCGTGAATAGCAGTCGCAATTTACTTTGCCCTCTTACTAATCCCTTGATATGTCTTTACTTAATACCTTCTGTACACCATCGTTATGCTAATTGGTTTTCTTCATTCCCCACCGTTCGGCACCAGCCTAAGGTTTGGAAGAAGACTATCTAATTTGCGTAATAGGTGTACTATCTGCTAAACCAAGGAGTACTCGCAACCTGAGAGAAGGTAAAAGGAAAAGACAAATGAATAGTCCTATTCGTTTTCTCCAGAACCGGAAACCATCCTCGAATAAATTCCTTCGAGTTCGTATATAACCATACGATGGTTTTGTCCATTGGAAGTGGACGTTCGTAGTAATACGGGGTGTCCTGGAGAAAAGGGTAAAAGTAGGAGTGGCAATGAGGTTTGCAACTCAGACAATCCAAAAGCCAGTGTTTAAGAAGGTTCGGTCAACTTGGTTACTGAGTCATAGTCTAGGGTCGGGTCATGGTCGCTGCCAAAGAGAGAGAGAAAAGAAACACTCAGCGTGCACTCTAACCTAGATCAAAATGGTTATCACCTTATCGAATCAGGAAACCTCCCACTGTAACCTCAAATTCTTCTCCAAACCCGAAAGAAGAATTAGTCGGGATCACCCGAGGAGTAAACCAACTCATCAGTGGGAATCGCGATCCAACGATCATCGCATGATAACGTGATGGAATCCGCTAATGTTATCACACTCCAGAAGGTATGCGCATATCTGGTAAGTTTCAGTTTCTTTAGAAACTCCCGATGTGATTTTTACCCCATGCTCTTATGACCTTAACTTTGGCCAACAAATCATAAGTCACATGTCAAGTTCTACCCGTCATTGTCCAGGTTGATTTGAACCCACCCGTACAAGCCCTTGACTTTGGCCAACAAGGCTATACGACTGTCCCAAACCAACGCATCTATCTATGCAGCATATGAATACCCAATAGCTACCAATCACTGTGCCTTGACTTTGGCCAACAAACACAGCTTGAATACTTATTGACTATCCAGATGAAACGACGGAGGGCTACGAATGGTTTTTGGCGAAAACCTTTAACGTAATGAACTTGATATCGTTGAAGGAACCGGATAGCTTTATAAAAATATAGTGACGAAAACCTTTGCTAAAGAGGTTACTCCCGGTGAAGGGATATCGTCTCTTTCCCCGTGGAATGAGGTGCAGAATATTCCAACTGAATACCATGATGCAAAGCAAAAGTAATCGGCTATAGTGAAGTTATTGCCCTGACGCAAACTTCTGTCCAAGGGGTCACTCCCGGTGAAGGGATCTCGGCCCTTGCCTCGTCAACTGAGGAGCTGGATATTCATAACCGAATACCACCGTGCAAAACAAAAGAGAATGCCCTTGCAATAACAGCTTTTTGAAAAATTGTTCCAACAACATCAGAATAGGTTTATTTAGCTTGCATTGATCCGAATCATTGCAGTCCCATCAATTGATCACACCACAAAGAACGAAAATAATGATGTACGTATATGCCATCTGCATTCGCCACTTGGTCCCGTCATCACCCGTTAGGTTACTTAACTAACGATAGAGCGGGGACTGGACTAGCGTGGATGCAAAACATATACAACATCTACTAGTATATATATCAATATATAATATTCGCTCAAGGCGTGATAAAATGCAACATTACAGAAATGTAATAAGCATCACAGAACAATACAGATATCTGGGATCCTCGGGTTTCATAGAGCCGCTACTGAAACCCGACGTTCCCCTGGTCGTGTGGATAGCCTGTGCAATGATATCCTAGACCCCTACGGGCGCGGCAAGTTACCCGCCAATACCTAAATCGAGGCAGCCCCCTTCAGCAACGTGAATGGACCACCTTGCACTTCACGGAATCCGGTAACTTGGGCACCCGTCTTTGGGTCAACCTGTACCCCTACGAGAGCGGCGAATAGACCGCCAATTCTAGAGTGAAGCCCCTTCCATCTCAACACCATGAGATGCGGGCCCGTTGCCTTTTAGAACCCGGCTATCCGTGCACCCCTCCGCGGGGTAATCCTAGTACAGAAAGTAAAATAATATATACAACGGGTATATCGACCTCAGCCCGGTCGTGCCCCAAAAGAATAATATACAAACAGGCAGTGACGGCAGTCCACATGTCGGATGCTCGCCCCAAAATATCAAATGTACATATAAAATGAAACTGTACTAACATTGCATCCAGGCTATCCCACACGACCAATCCGCAACATCACAGCACAACACAGAACATCAACGTGAATATCACATTCGCAAATCCGTCTAAAAGGGCTATAGCAGTAAGACAGGATTTACCGATCAAGTGACATTCACGGTCGCAGATATAATGTAAATACTGTGAACTAACATGTTTAAAATTTTCGATCAATCAAATTTACCGAAGTGGGCCCCAAGCACTACTGTAGCACTCAAGGAAAATCTGGGCCCAAACAGAACATTCCAAAAAAACCATTTCCAACAATGGAATCACTGCAGAAAAATAGTGCAAAGAAGTCACTGTTCCTCGGCGGAACCGCGGCCAAAAGGGGGTTAGGGCCGGGGTTCCGCGGTGCTACAGAGTCCTCACGTGACCATTTTTCTTCAGTGTTCAACAAAAACCCTGCATGTTATTCTGCAATGTACTGAAAAAATTTTAGAGCAGAAAACAAAATCGACAGAAACTCATGCAATGGAAATCAGGTTTTCGGAAAATCCGTTCAATCAAACTTGTAAACACGTTAGGGCAAGCTAGACTAGATTAATGGCGTGGCTCTGATACCAGTGTGAGTGCACGGCGGCGCCTCGGCCGTCAATCCGACGCCGGAATGCGGAAACGAAACTTTTCTAAAACTAGAAACCGGCACCACCGCGCACTAAAAACCCGGAACGGGTCATTAACCTAACTCTAGCAAACTAGAAAATGAGTAGAGAAGCTATACCAAGGGATCCGTGTCCTTCGGTCTTCGGCCTCCACTCCGATCTCCTCGCGGAATCTCCGATCTTCGGCACCTCGTCAGAACGGGCACCACATCGCCGGGTACTTTTACGGGCACCCACCTCTGGACCGAGGCAACTCGGGCGCGAAGTTGGCTAGCCGACGCGTCTAAGGTTGAAGTAGAGTAGTGCAGAATGGTTTATCTCTTTGGCGTTGTGAAGTTGCCTATGAAGGGGGAGAAGAATGATCTTTGGAGAGAGGTGAGGGATTTTTGTAGCAAGCCAAAAAGAAAATGAGATGATCAATTTTCCACCACCAAAAATGAATCTCCCTCTTTCCCTCAAAGTGGCTAGCCCCCTCTCTAAATGGTGGGTGGTAAATTACAATAATGCAAGAAAAGAATATGTAGGATAAAAATGAGAAGAAGAAAAGGTCACACCATTTCTAATCTAAACCCCATCACATTTAATGCAAAGGAAATGATCCAAAAAGAATCTCATCATGCAAGAACCATCATGATGCCACCATTTCACAAAAAAAACCCTCCACCATAACTAATTTGCAAACTTGCAAATAACCCTCTCCATCGGAAAAATCCGGCCGTGAAGGAACAAAGGAAAACTGGCCGAAACGGAATGCAAACTGGCAACTTCAGAAAACTGATCCCGTGATAAATTACAGGAAAACTCCGTGACTGTATATTGTTAGTTGTATGTATGCCCTAGAGGCCAGTATTGTACAGATGATGTATATTATATTGGATGCTTGGACATATATAGAGATGACTTTCTAGCTCGATATGATAGTATGCTATCTGGTTGCTCTTTATCTTAACATGTATACTAGTCTCTTTATACTGTCTTATAGTTACATGTTGGTAAAGCCCTTAGGATATGTACTTGACTACTTGGACTATGATGAAGATCATACTAGTGGGGACATGGTAGTCCATAAGTACATCCTTCAAGGTCCCTAGTCGTGGGTGTATCGAGACGGGGCATTGATATACCAGTGTAAACTAGCGTATACGCTTCTCGACCCATGAGATGGGCGATGGATGATCCCATATCCATTGGTGTTTGACATCAGAGATGGTATACGGGTGCTCAGTGGAGACTGGGTACACTGGACGGACTCACCGAGAACTCTCAGATGGTATTATACCTCACGTCAGATGGCAGTTCTCAGGTGACACTTGTGCAAGTTAGTCTGTAGACCCGAGATCGTCATAGAGTCTTGTGTGATTCCCACTGTGCTTTGATTTCTATCTTACCACGTCCATGAGGGCGTGCAAAACGGTGGTTTTTGGGTACATTCCCGAGTCACATGGAGGCAATGAGCGATAGGAGGGGTTTCGTCTCTCCCGGTATTGGGGGTTGATGTTGCGCTGTGCTCGATTGGCCGTAACAGAGAAGTCCCTAGCCAGGGATGATTCTGAGATTTGCTGGTAAGTGTTACCAGTAGTTTCTCGACCCGTTCTGAGCCTCACATCGGCACGACTTATCGGTTATTGGGGTCTGACGTTTACCACCCCTAGACTTGATATGCGATATATCAGACGAGGAGACCGGACTGCACGGTAGTGTTGCCGGTTGGCTCGACGGGAGTTGTAGCGGGTTCGCTTGTTCTCTTCTAATCGTTCAATACCCGGGTGGCCGTTACGTTTAGCTGACCGCTTGCGGCTTGGGGGTGCTTGATATGATCATCACCCACTGCTGGCGTATTAACGAGTCTTAGAGTCCCACAAAGGAGTTACCTAGTCCAGGCGAAACGTTGTGGTGCGCGTATGTGATATGCGCATGGACCCGATTAAAATGCGCGTATAGGATACCGTATATTTATCGGGCGGCTTGCTTTTGGTGGGGTCATATGTGATATGGCCGGATTGATAAATCAAGTGTTGATTTATCATTTGACCATTAGTTTTCTCACTTGAAATCCTTTCTTGTACATGATGGATGTATGCATGCATGTATACTTTCTTTCTTTTAGTTTCATGCACATATGGATGTGCATACATACATACATACATACATACATACATCATCTATCATGGTTGATGATTGATCTTAAAATTTTCGATTGTGTATATCAAATCAAATAGTCCCCGATAACGGTGCCATTTGATTGTAAAGAATTTCTTGTTTAAGTAAATCGAATAAAGCGAATGAGTTTCAATGTGTCGGTAATATTGAATAAAATTCACAATCAAAGAATTATATTTGACCGCAATCAATTACGGTGTCGGTTGTAGATCGTAAACGAGTGCGGATCGTCCACAGGGATTGTGCGATTCGTTTCTGTATTTAATTTGTTTGAATTGAAAAGTTAATTGAAAAGAAACGAAAGCATGATTCAAGATTTATCAATTGTTTCAAGTGTCACTATTCTATTCAAGAATTCAAGAAATGATAAACAATCGAGAATCGGGTTTCGATGATATTTTCCAACCAAATGTCAAGAATCTAAATAAGGCTCGTAGGAATCGATCGGATCTATAGACGTGATGTAATCTCAAGATTTCTTGTTCTTGTCCTTCGAAGGATTGATACTAGATCGATGATCATCGACGAGAGTTAGGGCTTTCTTGATGAAACTAGGGTTTCATCGTTTAACCCTTGTTCTTTCGTAGATATCATTCACATTCTAGCCTCTAGCAATTTCAAGAAATGATCGTAACTCCCCAATCTCGAGCGACATCAATCAAGAAAGCATCGCAACGAATTGGGTCGTCGATTCTTGAACTTGCTAGGGTTTACAAAACTCATAGGATTCAAGAATCGATTTAAGATATGTTACATCATCATTCTATTGATCGTCTCGACTCCTCGACGAGTGGAGTATTACTCAAAGATCATCACACAGAAAGCATTCAAGAATTGAAAAGATATCATGATGCAAGAATTTAAAGAAAACAAGATAAAAGAATATCACCTTTTATTTATATCAACAATTTGATTACAGTCGCTCAAGAACTACAAGAGGAAGAACTAAATTGTCGATTTGGCGTCGCTCGGTTTCGTGAGTCGCGGATCGGCTTGGACCACTTGCTTTGTTGAAGATCGGCTCGGCTCATAAAAGGTTGCAAGGCTTCTTGCTTGATGGGGTACTCGGGATCTTGGCTTTTGATTGGAATTAGGGTTAGGGTTTCACACAAGTCCTCTCACTAGACTTGTGGAAGAAGAAGATGAAGAAAGAGAGTGAATGGCTCTAGATTGGCTACTAAAATGAACTAGTCAAGGATTTTTCCAAGATGATAGATTCTTTACAAGTGAGCCTAGGGTCTTATTTATAGATCTCCCAAACCCTAGGTCTAGGTTTGAAATTACAATTCCCTCCAAAAGTTTGTTGAGGCTTCTAGAAGGAGTTTGTTAGGCTTAGCTTAGGGTTTGAGCTAGGGTTTAAGGGGAAGTTTCTAGAATGATAGGCTAGTTTAGTGTAGATCCCAAAGCTTGCTGATCTGGCAGAAGTCTCTGGAGTCTTCTGGAACTTGAAGTATATGAGCTGAATGAGGGCCCTGAGTGATGAATTTTGATGCAAAGATCAGGTGCTGACGTGGCAAGACGGCCGCGGAACCGCGGCGCAAGCAGGCTCCGGCCGCGGTTCCGCGGCCATGATGGCTCCATGGGACTTGGGGCTTCTTCTGTGGTCTTGGGATAGTATTTGTTGCTTTATCTGATGTGTTGATTTGTATTTTCCCCTTTGTATTGATACCAGAATTGAAATCATTGAGTTGGCGTCATGTTTGATCGGTACCATGTAAATTTTTGGCCTTTTTCTGGATTTTTCTGCACAGATCTTAAAACAAGTGTTGCGCAATATAGGAATGATGCGATGCCATGAAATGCAGTCAATTTCCCTAGAAATGCCGGTTTTAAGGTCTAATACATGTAATCTGATATTTTGCGACAGATTTGCTAATATGAGAAATATGAATACCGTACACTTCTAAATGAATGCAAATGATGAGGAAATTGCCGGCTTAAATATGCAATATTTTCGACTAATCAAATTCCCCCAAACTTAATTTCGATCGTCTCGAGCGAACTGTTTATTAAAAAGAGAAGGAGAAAATAAAGAAAAGAGAAAAACTAACTAGCACACTTTCGTAGGCAACACGATTGCACTGAGCATGTGCAACAAGCCTTTAAACCTCTAGGTGTCCCTAGTAGGAGGAGTGTTGTCTCCTGAGGGTTTTCAGCGGATTGCACCCACAAAATCCAATAATAAAAGAAAGATCATGAATATTACATTTAAAGAAAAGAATTGTAAAAGAAAAGCCTTGAAAATTAGGGCTTCCAACTAAGCTAGCTTTTCGGTTGTCATGAGCCCTATCTTAATGGTCATGAAAAAATGTTAGAAATCACGTCCTCCCTCAATAAAACATCGTCTTATTCTTCATTCCTATCTTTCTTCCAAACATCGATCATATAACCCTGCGTGTGTGTAAAGGCATCCCTACACCTGGAGAATTCAATTCAAGCTATCATACTCTTGCCCATCAGCCTCAGTACCTTTTAATTAATGAATATTTTGATGAGATTGCTCACACACTTTCATGCGACCGTTAATACTTCTTGAGGTACTAACCGACCGATTACTCATGTGCTTGCTTACTTGGTGTATTTTCCTCGTCTTGCACCACTTCAGGCATAGCAGTGACTCCCAGACCAGTTGGCCTTAGGGCACTAGGTGAAGAAGCACCCTCGCTATACATTTTTTATTGCCCTTAGTGATAACAAAACCAGTGTCCATTTTTCTCACCACTTTATATTTTCTTTATTCACTTTTTTTTCTTTTTATTTCCTTCATACATCGGCTTTAAGACAAGAGCATTTCAAGGTATCCTCTACTATCCCAGGCTTCAAGACGTGTGTAAGTGCGAATAGCAGGGTATCAACGTTCAAAATGTTTGGCTTCCAGAATAGAAACTATTTTTCAGACTTATTTTTTGCAGGGTTCCTAGGCACTCTAGTGAAGTCTCCCAAGCCATCAACCATGGCAATTTCAAAAATTATGGTGCCTACAAACCCTAAAGTACGGATCGTTTGCTAGATATCTAGGCGAACAACGAACTAGTTAACAATTAACTAAAGGAATACGGAAATACAACCTTTGTAGATCCGGTCCTCCACCTCCACGGCTCCGCAACGAGGTCGCCTCCGCTGTCCAAATCAAATCCGGGCTCTAAAGTCGGCTTCGTCGGAGAATGGGCAAGCTAGGTCGTCGATGTCCATGCCGAAGATGATCTACGTCGAGGCATCGATGAATCAAGCTCCACCTTCACCAAACCCTAAAATCTTGTGAAGGAAACACACTCTACTACTTGGCAAGAGGTAGAGGATGAAGAAATAGGAAGTGGGTAGACTTTAGAATTGGATTTTTCACTCATATGCATCAATCACCATTGATGGACTTCAAGCTTCTTCACTTGAAGCATGAAGAAGAAGAAGAAAAAAATTATGATAAGTTAAAAGAATATGAAAAGAAAATCAATTCTTATCATAACTTGAACCCTAGTTAAGTGTAGAGAAAAGACCATGGTTAATGGAATGGTTAGGGTTAAGGATAAGAACAAAATGGTCACTAGGTCAAAGTCTTCAAGAAGCTTCAATATGAAACAAAAATAGCCACCATTTTCTTCTTATTCCTTTTCTAATTATTTCCAAAATAAATAAATAGATAAATAAATAATAAAAGGAAATAAAACCCTAATCATAATAATAACCATGGTTTATTCTTAACTTACACTTAAACAATCATGTATCATCAAACATGATACAAGCAAATGCACAATAGTATATCGCATATACAATGCGCCCATCCGAGTGAGAAAATCCATCTTAAGTAAACCGATACTAGTTGATGCAAAGTAATATATCAAATATATAAATATGCATTAAATCATTAAATCAACACTTGATTCAATGACCCGGTTATGTCGCACACAACCGACTAGTATACTATATATCGGCTTATCGAATCAACGCTTGAATCGATAACTAGGTTATATCGCATACAACCATTCGATATATTTATCGCGAGAATAGAATACGGTATCACATACACGCATTATTCTCGGTCCTGCACATATCTCATATGCGCTCCTATTTCGTTTCGCTTGAGCCAGGAAACCTCTGTGTAGGACTCTAAAGACTCGTCAATACGCCGGCAGCAGGTGATGATCATATCAAACACCCACAAGCCGCAAGCGGTCTGCTAAACGTAACGGCCACCCGGGTATTGAGCGATCTGAAGATCGACGAGCAAGCCCGCTCACACTCCAGTGAATCCGACCAGTAACACTACCGTACAGTCCGGTCTGATCGTCTGATATGTCGCATATCTCGCCTAGGGGTGGTATACGTCAGACCCCAATAGCTCAATAAGTCGTGTCGATATGAGGTCTATAACTGTTCGAGAAACTACTGGTAACACTTACCAGTAAATCTCAGCAACCCTGGCCAGGGATTTCCTGTTATAGCCAATCGAACACAGCGCAACATCAACCCCCATATACCGGGAGAGACGAATCCCCTCCTATCGCTCATTGCCTCCATGTGACTCGGGACTGTACCCAAAAACCACCGTTTTGCACGCCCTCTTGGACGTGGTAAGATGGAAATCAAAGCACAGTGGGAACCACACGAGACTCTATGACGATCTCGGGTCAACAGACTACTCTGTACCAGTGTCACCAGAGAACTGCCATCTGACGTGAGGTATAATACCATCTGGGAGTTCTCGGCGAGTCCGTCCAGTGTACCCAGTCTCTACTGAGCACCCGTATATCATCTCCGATGTCAAACACCAATGGATATGGGATCATCCATCGCCCATCTGTATGGGTCGAGAAGGTATACGCTAGTCTACTCTGGTGTATCGATGCCCCGTCTCGATACACCCTCGACTAGGGACTTTGAAGGATGTACTTATAGACTACCATGTCCCCACTAGTATGATCCGCATCACAGTCCAGGTAGTCAAGTACAGATCCTAAGGGCTTTACCAACATGTAACAGAGAGACAATCAGCATACACGTTAAGGTAAAGAGTAACCAGATAGCATACTATCATGTCGAGCAAGAAAGTCCTCCCTATATATGTCCCAGCATCCACTACAATATACATCCTATGTACAGTAATGGCCTCTAGGGCATACATATAACTAACAATCTCCCACTTGCACTAGGGCCATCTGTAGCAGTGGTTGCAGTATCTCATACTCAACCATCCCATGAAAGTCTCTCTCTGAGAACAGGCCTTTGTGAGTGGATCCGCTGTGTTGTCCTCTGAGTCTACTCTCCCAACCTCGATCACCCTGGAGATCAACCATCTCCATGATCAGGCGATGCTGCCTTAGAATAAGTCTGGATCACTGATGGGACCGGCGTTCCTTGGCATAAGCCACAACTCCATTGTCACACAATGGGAGGAACATAGTTCATCTCATGAACCTATATACACCCAAACAGCCTCTTTGGTAGCATCTTAAGTAGCGATGTATCCAGCCTTTATCGTCTAGTATGTCACGGTATCTAGCTTGGAACTCTTCCAACATACCGTCCCTTTACTGAGGGTAAAGACAATGCCTGCGACTGATATTCAGTCGTCTTTATCACCCTGGAACACTTCCAGTGATTCTCCCCAGGATCGATTGATACCATCTCACTACAACTAGTGAGAATCCTAACATCCATTTAGATCTATCTCATAGATCCAAAATCCAGGATTTAGGAGGTATCACTTTGATCCTTTATGGAGAATCATTGTGATAAGCGGAGATTGATCGAGCGTAGCATAGGAAACTCCTTCCCTATCAAGAGTATGTCATCCACGTACTCTACGAGGATCGTCACCATACTCCCTACTACCTTTTTGTTTGTACAAGGTTCATCTACCATTTTGATGATGTCAAACTCTTTGACTACTTCATCAAAACAGACGTTCCAACTCCGCGATGCCTGCTTTATCTTATAAAGCATCTTGCACACGTTTCCGCTGCTCCCACTGTCTACGAAGCCCTCTGGCTGTGTACTTATAGACGCTCTCTTCTAAAACTTTATTTAGAAAAGCAGTCATGACACCCAACCAGATATCGCAGTCATGGTATGTAGCCGTGGCAAGTAGGATCTGGATGGACTTAAGCATAGTCACTTGAAAAGGTTTCATCATGATCCACGCCTGGTCAATGACGAAAACCTTTAACAAGTCTAGCTTTGAAAGTCTCAACTCTTCCATGTACACCAAGTAATCTTCTCAAGATATACTTGCTCCTGATGGGGATTTAACCCTTCAGATCTTGCAGCTAAAGTCCATACTTTGCTGGTGTATAAGGATTCCATCTCAGATCACAAAGCATCCAGCCATTCTTACAGAGTCTTACTCTCGATGGCCAGCTCGAAGCTAGTTGGGTCATCATCTCATGATGCAATCCTCGCTCCCACTGTCATAGAGAAACCAAAGTATCTCTCAGGTGGGTGAGGAACCCTACTAGATCGGCGGAGAGGCTGAGGTTCGTTGGTATCTACTGAATCCTTTGGTTCTGTCAAATCATCTTCTGCAGTTTGTATAGCTGGAACATTTCCAGTTCTACATAACAGACCTTGCCTCGAGCTTGTCCGGATTTTGCTTTTAGACATAGGCCGGACAACCCCAAATCTTAACTAACTTAAGATATGGGCTCTTCCCTTTCCATATCATATATGAAGTGGTAGGCGACTGATTTGATTCGAACCCTATTCAATAGGTATGCAGCTTCTCAAGTGCATAACTCCCTAAAGGAAATAGGTAACTCAGTAGTACTCATCATAGAGCACACCATATCAAATAGGGTGTATCTGCTCCGCTCCGATATACCATCGTGCTATGGTGCATACGGAGGAGTAATGCTGAGAGAGAATCTCATTCTCCTTTAGAATAGTCCAGGAATTCCGTGCTCAAGTATTCTCCTCCTTGATCGCATCAAAGGACATAATACTTATACCCGTATTGGTTCTCTACTTCTAGCTTATATTCTGTGAATATCTCAAAAGGTTCGGACTCATGTTTCAACAGGAACATATGACTGAATCTTGAGAGATTATCAGAGAATATAATGAAGTATAAAGAACCGGTCCTGGCATTTGTAGACAGGGGACCTAACATACATCAACATGTATCATCCCAAGAGTTTACTAACTCTTTCTCTGTTTCCAGTAAACGGAGCTGTGGTCATCTTATCTTTGTGACATGACTGGCGAGTTTCACAAGATGTAAATTCAAACTGATTTAAATATGCATCTAAATGTAACTCAGCCAGTCGGGTCGCATTGATATGACCTAGTCTACAATACCTCAAGAAGGATTCGTTCATTTCTGAACTCTTCCTCTTGTGTATGTTCTGTATACTAAAGAACTGTAGTTTGATTTAGAACATCAATGCTTTTAGATAACGTGCCTGAACCGATCAACTTTTGATATAGGAAATGTTCAAAACATTATCCAACAATACAAAATTATATCGTTTCTTTACTAATAAAGAGACAGATATGATTTTGTATATCAGGTTCGGTATCTAATATCATTCGTTCAGAATCAATGTATTGTAATACAGGGTGACAGTGACCAACAGACTTGGCTGCAACACTTGCCCCGTTTTCTGTCTCATGAAACTTATCACCCGTTCTCAGTTTTTCTACCTTTCTGTAGCCCTATGTAACAGATTACATATCTGGGATCCTGATCTGGTATCACATACCCAGGACGTAAAGAATACTGAGAAACAGTTCTGTATAATGAACAAACCCGAAGATGATGCATCAGCATGCACTCTCTTCGTTTGGGCGGCACGGGAATTCAGGTATTCCCTAATTTCCTGCTCTGTCTTATAACAATTATAAGTTGGAGCGGGACCAACGTTCCCCAGCTCAGTATAACAAGCGGGTTCGGTCAATAATCCGTATTATTATCTTGATTAAGGCGTGATATGGTCGCTACCTGGAGAGAGAGAGAAGAAAACACTCAGCGTGCGCTCTGCAAGAATAGATTGGTTATAATTTTATCTAATCAGGATGCCTCCCACTGCTTTTTATCAAATCTTCCTTCAAACCCTAAAAGGAAAGACTAGCCGGGATTAATTACACACTACAAGTTCGCCAATCTTTCAGCCAGGCCAGTGTCGGTACTTTGAGGGAGGTCCCCCGTGCTTTCGCACGAACCTAATTAATGTAAACCTCGTTTTCCCAGAGGCGTAACCTCGTTAACACCTTTCTAGACACCTACTTGATCGGCTAATTGTAATGTATAAAACTCTCCCAGGAGTAACTCTTACTCGCAGCGGGTATCGGGATCCAACTATCTCATAGAAGGTATGCAATCTCATTGCAAATTTCAACACTTGAAATTCCCGATAATGTTTTGCCCCTAGCACCCTATGACCTTGACGGAGGTCAACAAACCATAGGCTACTAGTCAAGTTCAACCCGTCATTTCTTGATCGAATTAAACCCACCCGCACGACCCTTGACGGAGGTCAACAAGGCCGCACGACTACCCTAACTCAATCTGCATCATATGCATTAGCAGATAAATACTGGTTAGCTACCGCACACTGCGCCTTGACGGAGGTCAACAAACGCAGCACGAATACTAAACAGCACTTATCTGAAATGACGGAGGGCTACGACAGGTTTTTC
The DNA here is from genome assembly GCA_030015575.1 of Agapanthus africanus. Taxonomy (NCBI): domain Eukaryota; kingdom Viridiplantae; phylum Streptophyta; class Magnoliopsida; order Asparagales; family Amaryllidaceae; genus Agapanthus; species Agapanthus africanus. Next base: position 7,503,080 of record JASDDO010000029.1, on the reverse strand, counting down.
TGAAAACCTATTGCGTAATGAACTTGATATCGTTGTAGGATCGAATGAATTTTGAAATGGAGTGCTTTTGAGGCTTTTCCAGTTTTGCTAAAGGAGTCACTCCCGGTGAAGGGATCGTCGGTCCTTTCCTCGTCGAATGAGGTGCGGGATATATCATATATATCGCTGTGCAAAGCAAAAACACTTAAAAGCAATCAAAAGACAAACCGAGTGTGTAGCATCTGCCAGTTATTGCTAAAGGAGTCACTCCCGGTGAAGGGATCTCGGTCCTTTCCTCATCGAATAAGGTGCAGGATATATCACATATACCGCTGTGCAAAGCAAGAACTGTAGCTACCTGTTTTATTTTGAAATTCGATTCTACAACATCTTAGGTTTCTTTTACTTTCATTAATCACATTAATGAAGTCCCATCATTTAAGTACCTAAACATCACAGATAGATATGACGTACACTTATGCCATCCGCATTCGCCTCGATGTCCCCTCGTGCACCGTTAGGTTAGGTAACTAACGACAGAGCAGGGCAGGGCTAGCACGGGTGTAAAACATAAGTAACGTCTATATAATATATCATATATACTATATACTATATCCATCACAGAAACATCATATGATCTCATCACAGATATCGCAGCAGAAGAATCATATGAAATATTGGATATACTAGGACGTCCGTGTTTTCAATACGAGCCAGTATAAAACACGGATTCCACGGTCGTGATGAATAGCCAAACCCACACCCCTAGACCCCTACGAGAGCGGCAAGCAACCCTACCAATTCTAGAGTTAGGAGACCCGGACTCGACTCCTCGAGTTGGTCTCCCACTGGACTCCAGAACCCGGTTACTTGTGCCCTCCTCCTTGGGTCTATCCTAGTGCGGAAAAGTAAATAATATACAACAGGTGACAACTCCCGCAACCTGGAAGCGCCCCAATAAAAGAATATTACATACAAGTTTTTACATGAATGAAAATGAAAAACACTCATCTCACATAAAAACCCCCGGCTATTCAAACACGACGATCCAATATAACATATCCAGCAACACATAACATCACATGTCATCAACGTAAGTAAATATGCGCATCCCAATTGTCGTTGACATATAGCAACGAAACCGGCGATATCACATATTACACTTACGGTCACAGAAAAGAAAGTGTAAAACTACAACAGTTGGAATCCGCAACCACCTCAGACATCACATGCCTGACCAAATGAACTACTTAGACATCGCATGCCTAACAATTATACACGCCGCATTTTAGTCTCATTATCGAAAACTCTTTTCAATATCAAGTCGGGTAATTCAACAAGATTCCCGACATTCTGATCGAATGCTCGTCGCAAACTTCAGTAGACGGCCGCACCCCTCACGCCGTCGACGAAGTGCACCAAGGCGGAACACCGCTACCGCGAGCACCCGAACGGATGCTTTCGGCAACGGGGTTCTCCTACAGTCACTTGGTCGGGGCTATGGAGTGAAGCTGTCTATTAAGTTTACCCGGCGAGTATCCGCGTACGCTACGTGATTGCAACGGACTTTTGATCACATCAAAATTCCGTGGCAACCGATCAAGTGAGACTAAACTGCTACGTTTATAACATTCATTCAGTTATCATATAACTTATTGTGAATTCCAATTATTGTATCCCATTCCAGATAAACAGAAAATGTTAAACTTTTCGATCGAACAATCGAACACCCAAGTTTTCCCGATACAGATCAACACATGAAACAAGTCTAACAATATTCCGTTCGTGCCTCAGTACCAACGGTCCAGCCGTAGAAGGGTCAAGCCAACGCCTCACATGTGGCACGCCGTACTGCCCCAAACCCGAAGGTTCAAAGGGCAGTTCAAGACGGTCACATAATCGAGTTAAGGTTTGTGTCTTCTAGAGGGACCATCGCGTTACTTGCACTACTTAGAACGTCGTTAAACTATGGAAAATCCAACACTTGGAAATTTCCCGACAGGGGAAAAATCGGGTATTTATATCCGGTCGAACTTTTTAACATATTCTAAAATTTATCCGGAAAACACATGGACAGAATTAGACTTTCCGATCGAAACAATGATTCCTAAAACAACTCAGAACAACTCAACTCTTGAGTTCAGTTTAAATATTCCAGGAAAATGAGAACTGTATTTTATAAGTTACAGTGAAATTTGACACGTGTCGGCTTCTAATTGGCGGCCCTTCCGCCGCACAAACCCCCTTTGTGCGGCCCTTCCGCCGCGCTTTTGTGGAATCAGGGTACCAAATTTCACAGTAATTCTTAAAAAAGCCTGCTTATTTTTCTGGATATTTTTAATTTCCAAAAATCAACAGTTTTGAAAAAAGTACAGAGAGCAATTTTGCAATGGGATTTTGGTTCGATCGGGTTTCTAATTCCGTCCGGGGATCGCCTAAGGCTCTAGCTAGGCTCTGATACCACTGCAGGGTTCCTAGGCACTCTAGTGAAGTCTCCCAAGCCATCAACCATGGCAATTTTGCAATTATGGTGCCTACAAACCCTAAAGTACGGATCGTTTGCTAGATATCTAGGCGAACAACGAACTAGTTAACAATTAACTAAAGGAATACGGAAATACAACCTTTGTAGATCCGGTCCTCCACCTCCACGGCTCCGCAACGAGGTCGCCTCCGCTGTCCAAATCAAATCCGGGCTCTAAAGTCGGCTTCGTCGGAGAATGGGCAAGCTAGGTCGTCGATGTCCATGCCGAAGATGATCTACGTCGAGGCATCGATGAATCAAGCTCCACCTTCACCAAACCCTAAAATCTTGTGAAGGAAACACACTCTACTACTTGGCAAGAGGTAGAGGATGAAGAAATAGGAAGTGGGTAGACTTTAGAATTGGATTTTTCACTCATATGCATCAATCACCATTGATGGACTTCAAGCTTCTTCACTTGAAGCATGAAGAAGAAGAAGAAAAAAATTATGATAAGTTAAAAGAATATGAAAAGAAAATCAATTCTTATCATAACTTGAACCCTAGTTAAGTGTAGAGAAAAGACCATGGTTAATGGAATGGTTAGGGTTAAGGATAAGAACAAAATGGTCACTAGGTCAAAGTCTTCAAGAAGCTTCAATATGAAACAAAAATAGCCACCATTTTCTTCTTATTCCTTTTCTAATTATTTCCAAAATAAATAAATAGATAAATAAATAATAAAAGGAAATAAAACCCTAATCATAATAATAACCATGGTTTATTCTTAACTTACACTTAAACAATCATGTATCATCAAACATGATACAAGCAAATGCACAATAGTATATCGCATATACAATGCGCCCATCCGAGTGAGAAAATCCATCTTAAGTAAACCGATACTAGTTGATGCAAAGTAATATATCAAATATATAAATATGCATTAAATCATTAAATCAACACTTGATTCAATGACCCGGTTATGTCGCACACAACCGACTAGTATACTATATATCGGCTTATCGAATCAACGCTTGAATCGATAACTAGGTTATATCGCATACAACCATTCGATATATTTATCGCGAGAATAGAATACGGTATCACATACACGCATTATTCTCGGTCCTGCACATATCTCATATGCGCTCCTATTTCGTTTCGCTTGAGCCAGGAAACCTCTGTGTAGGACTCTAAAGACTCGTCAATACGCCGGCAGCAGGTGATGATCATATCAAACACCCACAAGCCGCAAGCGGTCTGCTAAACGTAACGGCCACCCGGGTATTGAGCGATCTGAAGATCGACGAGCAAGCCCGCTCACACTCCAGTGAATCCGACCAGTAACACTACCGTACAGTCCGGTCTGATCGTCTGATATGTCGCATATCTCGCCTAGGGGTGGTATACGTCAGACCCCAATAGCTCAATAAGTCGTGTCGATATGAGGTCTATAACTGTTCGAGAAACTACTGGTAACACTTACCAGTAAATCTCAGCAACCCTGGCCAGGGATTTCCTGTTATAGCCAATCGAACACAGCGCAACATCAACCCCCATATACCGGGAGAGACGAATCCCCTCCTATCGCTCATTGCCTCCATGTGACTCGGGACTGTACCCAAAAACCACCGTTTTGCACGCCCTCTTGGACGTGGTAAGATGGAAATCAAAGCACAGTGGGAACCACACGAGACTCTATGACGATCTCGGGTCAACAGACTACTCTGTACCAGTGTCACCAGAGAACTGCCATCTGACGTGAGGTATAATACCATCTGGGAGTTCTCGGCGAGTCCGTCCAGTGTACCCAGTCTCTACTGAGCACCCGTATATCATCTCCGATGTCAAACACCAATGGATATGGGATCATCCATCGCCCATCTGTATGGGTCGAGAAGGTATACGCTAGTCTACTCTGGTGTATCGATGCCCCGTCTCGATACACCCTCGACTAGGGACTTTGAAGGATGTACTTATAGACTACCATGTCCCCACTAGTATGATCCGCATCACAGTCCAGGTAGTCAAGTACAGATCCTAAGGGCTTTACCAACATGTAACAGAGAGACAATCAGCTTACACGTTAAGGTAAAGAGTAACCAGATAGCATACTATCATGTCGAGCAAGAAAGTCCTCCCTATATATGTCCCAGCATCCACTACAATATACATCCTATGTACAGTAATGGCCTCTAGGGCATACATATAACTAACATTTTTATCCTCAGATTAGTGACGTCCTTCATCTTACTAACCCTTGGGACAACGGCTCATAACTACTTATTACTAGTTCGTATAAGAAAACTTCTAATTTTCTTAGTTTTCTTAAATTTTTCTAATCTCATGGATGTAATTTTTCACTATCTAAACTTTCATTATCTTATTTATGTACAAAAAAGTGTAAATATTAAAATTATTTTTATACTTGAAAAAAATTTTAAATTTTTATCGGTTTTCAAAATTTTTCAATTTTTATAGATTTTTAAAGAAATGTTTTGTGCTTATGCAGATGATATGCAAATGATGCAAGAATAAGCACAAACCTCCCCCAAACTTGTTTTCAACAGTGTCCTCACTGTTGCCAATTGCTATACCTAAAAAAACTGTAAGCCTGGGGGGAATTATTAGTGGGGGCAAAATATATAAGTGAAGAACTTCCCCCAAACTTATTCTTTTCACTCACCTTCATTCAAAACATGATGCAGTGATATACAGGATATGAAGGTGAGACGGAGGAATTTTAATCCAAATAAACTGGCTCTTGTAAGAACAAGAGCTCCTCCGTGGGGTCAGTAGAAAAATACGGCTTTAGTCTATGTCCATTCACTTTGAAAAATGTGCCGTTTTTATCATTTTCTAGTTCTACTGCCCCGTGCGGGTATACAGACCGCACAACAAAAGGTCCCTTCTATCGAGATCGGAGCTTACCCGCGTGAAGGTGTAATCGTGAATCATAAAGAAGGACTTGTTGACCAGGTGAAAATGTTTTCCTCAAAATGTTTTTATCGTGAAAAACCTTAGTCCTATTCTTTGTGATTACAGCGTTATCATAAGCTTCATCGCGGAGTTCGCTTAGCTCATTTATTTACAGCTTCCGAAAGTTGAAAGCAATGTTTAGATCAAAATTTATTTCTTTTATAGCCCACAATGCTTTATGCTCTATCTCGACGGGTAAATGACATGCTTTTCCAAACACTATCCTATATGGAGACATCCCTAGGTCGGTCTTATATGCAGTCCTGAATGCCCAAAGAGCATCCGTCAGTTTGGTCGACCAGTCTTTTCTATTTTTAGCAACAGTCTTCTCCAGGATAAGTTTGATTTGTCTGTTTGAGATCTTAGCCTGTCCGCTTGTTTGGGGATGATAGGGTGTAGAAAGTCGGTGGTTGATTTAGTATTTTCGCATCAGAGTCTCGAAAGACCTGTTGCAGAAATGTGTCCCATTATCGCTAATGATAGCGCGTGAGTGTCCAAATCGCGAGAAGATATTCTCTTTTAAGAACTTAATGACAACTTTCTTGTCATTAGTGCGACATGGAATGGCTTCTACCCACTTTGAGACATAATCAACCGCCAGCAGTATGTACAAATTCCCAAAGGAGTTGGGAAAAGGACCCATAAAATCAATGCCCCAAACATCGAATATTTCAACAACCAGAATGGGTTGCTGAGGCATTTCATTCCTCTGGGAGATTCTACCCGTGTACTGACACTATGTACAGGTTTTGCAATGCTCAAATGCGTCCTTGAATAAGGTTGGCCAATAAAATCCACATTGCAAAACCTTTTCCGCTGTTTTTCTAGGACCAAAGTGACCCCCACAGGCCTGATCATGACAAAAAGAAAGAACACTCTTGAACTCTTCTTTCGGGACACATCGGCGAATGATCTGATCAGGACAATACTTAAACAAGTATGGATCGTCCCAGTAAAAGTGTTTTACTTGGGAAAGAAAACGGTATTTGTCCTGTTTTGACCAATCGCTCGGTATAAGTCCCGTGACAAGATAGTTCACAATATCCCTGAACCATGGTTCATTGGATACGTTCAAGAGTTGTTCATCAGGGAATGAGTCATTGATCGGCAGGGTCACAGGGGAAGAAGAGATGCGTGAAAGATGGTCGGCTACTACGTTTTCACATCCTTTCTTATCTTTGATAACAAGATCAAATTCTTGTAACAGTAGGATCCAACGTATTAGTCAACTTTTTGCATCTTTCTTCGCCAGAAGATGTTTTAAGGCGGAATGGTCAGTATACACAACTATAGGTGAGCCAATTAAGTAAGGCCTGAATTTTTCTAATGCAAATACAACCTCTAAAAGTTCTTTTTCTATGGTTGTATAATTGATTTGTGCATCGTTCAGGGTCTTACTTGCATAGTAGATCACGTGTGGCATCTTTTCAATGTGCTGTCCTAAGACTGTACCTACTTCAAAGTCGGATGCGTCACACATCAGCTCAAAAGGGTAGTCCCAATTTGGAGACGATAGAACGGGGGCTGAAGTGAGTGAGTGTTTAAGTGAGTCGAAAGCTGTCTCACAGTCCGAGTCAAAGTGGAAGGTCGTATCCTTGGCCAGGAGAAGAGTTAAAGGTCTAGCAATTTTGCTAAAGTCCTTAATGAATCTCCTATAAAAGCCCGCATGGCCAAGCAAAGATCGAATATCTTTGACGCTTTTGGGATGAGGGAGGTTTTGAATGACATCTATCTTAGCTCTGTCAACCTCAATGCCTTTCTGTGAAATAACATGTCCAAGTACAATTCCTTCTTGGACCATAAAATGGCATTTTTCCCAGTTCAAAGTCAAGTTCTTCTCTTTGCAACGAGTAAGAACAGCGTCAAGATTCGCTAGGCAATCGGAAAAAGAGTCTCCAAAAATCGAGAAATCGTCCATAAAGATCTCCAGAAAATTCTCTACCATATCAGAGAATATCCCCATCATACACCGCTGAAAGGTAGGGGAGCATTGCATAACCCAAAGGGCATGCGACTGTAAGCAAAGGTACCAAAAGGACAAGTAAAAGTGGTTTTATCTTGATCCTTTTTGGCGATGGGGACCTGATTATAGCCTGAGTATCCGTCCATAAAGCAATAATACTCTCATCCCGGTAAGCGTTCCAGCATTTGATCAATGAATGGTAGAGGAAAGTGGTCTTTCCTCGTGGCGGCATTGAGTTTTCTATAATCAATACATACACGCCACCCAGTTTGGGCGCGTGTCTGAATCAACTCATTTGCCTCATTGGTTATAACAGTGATGCCGGATTTCTTATGGACGACATGTATAGGACTCACCCATTGGCTATCGGAGATGGGGTATATAATACCATTATCTAAGCATTTGACGATCTCTTTCATGACCGCTTCCTTCATGACGGGATTCAACCGTCTCTGTGGTTCTCGGGTTGGTCTGGCATCATCCATCACATGTATATGATGTTCAACAATCAAGCGACTAATCCATTTGATGTCCGCCATACTCCAACCAAACGCCTCATTGTTAGATCTCAATACCGATAAAAGTGCATTCTCTTTCTCTGATGCAAGAGAAGCGGAAATGATAACCGGTAAAGACTCATTCTCACCTAAATAAGCATATTTAAGATGAGAAGGTAATATTTTGAGATCTAAAATGGGCGGAGAAATGATAGAAGGAGGGATCATCGAATGATTTTTGGATTTACAAAGAAGCTCGGAGCCTGTGAAAGATACAGACTCGGGTGGAGAAAAGTCAGGAGTGCAGGACTCAAGTGTAGGAAAAGTGTCCTCACTAAGATCATGTGTAAGATCAAGCAGAGATGTGGTAATGTCATCGAGATCTAGAAAGCAAAGATCCTCAGCTCCACAACTATCGGGAGCGATCTCGTGGACAGAGCACACATCTAAAATATGAGCAGAGGGTTCTGATGGCTGACTTCCAACTTTGTAGATGTTTAGTTCAATGGTCATATTTCCAAATGATAAATTCATTGAACCATTTCTACAGTTTATAACAGCATTGGAAGTGGCAAGGAAAGGACGACCCAGAATCACCGGAATTTGGCCCCGGGGGTTCGCTACAGGCTATGTATCGAGCACAATGAAGTCTACAGGGAAAACAAATTCCCCGACCTTTATCAACACATCCTCTAGTTCACCCCTTGGTTTGGTGATTGAACGGTCTGCCATTTGGAGAGTGCAGTGAGCAGGTTTCAGCTCTCCAATCCCTAATTGCTCATATACAGAATATGGAAGTAGGTTAACACTTGCGCCAAGGTCTAAAAGAGCACGATTTATGTTTTTACCCCCAATAGAAATCGATATTGTAGGACATCCTGGGTCCTTTCGTTTCTTTGGTAGCTGGGGTATAAAAGCAGTGCTAATATTATTAGCCATAAAGACCTTCTTCGGCACCTGAGTCTTCCTCTTCCTAGTGCACAAGTTCTTAAGAATTTTCGCATATGCGGGGACTTGTTGAATTGCATTTAGGAGAGGGATATTGATGTTAACCTGTTTGAACATTTCTATAATTTTCTCCATATGAGGACTCGTTCTATTACCCCTTAACTGGTTCGGGTAAGGAGCTTTCGCAATAAGCGCTGGGTCCATCACAGGAGAAGAAAGAGGGGGTAGACACGGTCCCAAAAGAGGTGTGGGGACCGTCTGTAGAGAACTATAAGGGTTGGGTTCAGGTGTTGAGCCTAATGGGAAATGGAGAATAGGCTCGCGAGAAGATGGTGTGGTAGAAGAAGAAGGATCAGAAGGAAAAGTGTGTGTGTGTGGAAAGGTCTCAGCCGGGGTGTTAATATGATTTCCAATATCATCAATACCTTCCCCGACATGATTGTTCAGCACTCTTCCCGATCTCAACGTTGTGACGGAATTTACATTGTAATGCCCAGGATTTTGTCGGGGTTGAGAGGGAAGTTTCCCTTTTTCTCTCGCACTCATTTCGGCTTTAAGTCGTGCGATTTCAGCTTCCATCGTTCAGATACTCTCAGCTTGGGACGCTGAGTTTTTCTTATCTCACCGGCGGAAGATCTAACCTCAGCCGAAACCTCTATGAAATTTGACAAAAGTGATTTCATGGTTTGAGTGAATTGAGAAAACTCGTCAGAACAGGTCATAGGATTAGACTGTGCAGGAGTGTTGACCTGATTTTGGAAGTTTTGTGACTGATAGGGGTGCTGAGTGAGTTGAAGGGGTTGCTGTTGTGGTGGAGGAAGAGCCCTTTGAAAATTATTCGTGTTTGGAACCGTGTTTTGAGATTGGTTTTGGTTCCAAGAAAAATTCGGGTGATTCCTCCAACCATGATTGTATGTGGAAGAATATGGATCATTTCTAGGTCTTTGAAATGCGGCATTAGAATGCTCGTGACCTTGAAACGCAGAGTTTAATGGACATTCTTCCGTTAAATGAGACGGATCAGAACAGCACCCACAAACAGTTTTGGGGAGCGACATTGGGTTTAGGGAGGCTGCTGCAAATTTGTGTTCCATAGCGTCGAGCTTCTTTTGCATTGCTGCCATCTCAGCTCGAACACCTATGGACACATCTATTTGGTATACGCCACCCCTATTCAATGGTTTGGTTCCACTCTCCCACTGTAGTGATTTTTCAGCGAACTCTTCTAAATATTTCCAAGCCTCCCCATCATCTTTGGTCATAAAAGTGTTAGTGTTTATGCCCTAGAAGGCCATTACTGTATCATACTAGTTTGTATATTACTTAATGGAAGCTTAGGATATTCACATGTATATAACAGTCTTGCTAAATATGGTAGTATGCTACTTGGTTTTTCTATCTTAATATGTGAGTGTACGTATTGATAGAGCTCTTAGGATCTTGCTTGTCTACCAGCGTTGTGATGGCAGTCACACTAGTGGGGGCTGGGTAGTCTACAAGCACATCCTTATTCAGGTCCCTGGTCGTTGGATTATCGAGACAGAGCATCGATACTCCGGAGTAGACTAGTGTGTACGCTTCTCATCCCAGTTGTGGAGATGGTCTGTTCCACAGCCGTCAGTACGTCGTACTGGAGATAGTATGCAGGTGCTCGTTAGGTTACGGGTACACCGGACATGACTCACAGGGAACTGTTGGTTGGTTTGATACCAGTCGTCAGTGAGCAGTTCCCAGGTGACATGAGTACAGCATAGTCCGCAGACTTGACACTGCTACTTCGCCTCGAGTGTGTCCCACTGTTCTTAGATTGCTACCCTACCACGGCTCAAAGGAGTCGTGCAAACAGGTAGCAGTTGGGTGCAGTCCCGAGCACTTGGAGGCAGTGGCGGTTAGACAGGATTCGTCCCTCCCGGTATTGGGAGTAGATATCGTGCTGTGTCAGAGAGCCATTACGCAAAGTCCCTGGCCAGGGCAAGCGAGATTTGCTGGTAGGTTCTAGTAGTTTCTCAGGGTGTAATGGGCTTCACTCCGACACGACTTATGCCGCTATTAGGGGACTGACGCTTGCCGCCCCCCTAGGCCCGATATGCGATAGTCTTGGACGAACGGACCGGACTGTATGGAGATTGTCACATCAGACTCAGTAGGAGTTCGGATGGGTTTCCTCATCGGCCTTCTTATCGACAACTACCTGGGGACCGTTACGTACAGCTAGTGCCGCTTGCGGTCTATGGTTAAACCCACTGCCAGCGTAGTAGTCGAGTCTCTAGAGTCCCACACAGAGAGTTTCCTATTCCAGGCGAAACGTTATAGAGGTTGCATGGTTTTGCGACAAAGGGTTCGGACGCATACGTGCGTTTACGCACGTACGACTTTCGGACAGTTTTTACCAGTCGGCTTTGGTTTAAGCCAGTTACTGGTATCCGGTTATTGGATTTTTACAGTCTAAAGTTTTTCCGTATTTTTGCGGATCGGAGGGGCGTTCTCGTAATTGTGCGAGAAGCTTCTAGAAGATATGACTAAGGAGGTTACTTTGGATAAGATTGTGAGTCATGAGGGTGAGTCATCATTATCATTATTGCACCATAAATGATAATGACACATGCTTAATGAATCACCACTTAGCATTTATGAAGCATGCTTATTCATCACATTTATTCATTTATTCTTTAAATGAGAATGCTTCATAATATATTATGATACTCACAATCTCATCTCATTATCATTATCATCTTCTCTCTCCTCAAGCTCTCATCTTCAAACACTAATCCTTACACCTCATGAGTTGAGATCAAAGGATTAGAAAGACTAATCAATCCATAACCATCACTCTATTTCATTCTAGCTTCTTTGATTAGCAATCCAAGAAGGTTAGTTGCCTCAAGTTTAGAGGCTAAGCTTGGAGTTTTGCTCTCGGGTGGATCGTCTACTACCTAGAGAAGGCCGAGGAGAACAAGGAGATCGTAAAGACGAAGGACTAGTTTCGATAGGTATAATCCCTAAGCATAGTAGTTTAGTATAACTATATGTTTAGTTAGTTATCGTTTAGCTTCGATTTATGCGGTTAGTCGATGTTCGTTCACTAAACAAGATCGTTTTTGAAATTTCCGCCTCCCCACAAGTACTGGGGTGTAGTACATCGACTTACAGTGGTATCAGAGCCTCGCTAAACAATAAATAACTTAATTGCAAATTTGTACGAATTTCGAACGGAAAAACGAAGCCGGAAAACCCTAAAACTGTCAAGTTTCTGTCGAGTTTAAAATGAAGTCCAAAAATTTTTCAGGTGAGTTCAGAGAGCTTGGAAAGACACCAGAAGAACACACAAAAAATTGGTGCCCTAAATCGTCTACGGAGCCGTGGATCCGCGGCGCATAGCACTGTTGCCGCCGCGGAACCGCCGCCGTTTAGACGATTCAGGGACCCATTTTTATTGTGATGGTTCTCTGTGTTATTTGGGGTTTTCTGGAATATTTAATATTTGCTCAGGTTTCAGTTTAACAGAGCAGTTTTTGGAGAAATATTAATGTTGTTTAATCGATCGAAATTGTACAGTATTTGCATGTTGGATTATATCTGTGATTGTTTAATGTGTTCGTAAACCTCCCCTAACTGCTAGTATGTCGGTTGGCAGGGGGTTGCACATTTCTGAAATGGTTATATCTGTTTGTGCATATAAACTGTATTGGACTGTTGTGGTGTATAGCCGGGGTTTGCAATGGGTTATTGTTTAATTCATTTGTTGTAAATGTAATTTGTTGTAATATTATTTTTGCGGGGCACATCCAGGTTGCGGTTGTAGCCACCGTTGTATTATTTCATTTTACTGTTTTTGCTCCTAGGACTGACCCAAGGTGGGGTACACAAACTGCCGGGTGGGTAGTTTGCCGTACCCGTAGGGGTCGAGGGTGGGGTAACGGCTATTCATCACAACTGTGTAATCTGTCTTTTCTTGCAGGCTCAAAAGAAATACAGATTGCTTGCAAATCCAATATTGTTTATCTGTGTTCTGGAATGTATATCATTGCGTCAGACGAATGTAAAATATCTATATTTATGATAGCTATTTAGACGTCACTTATGTTTTACACCCGCGCTAGCCCAGCCCCCGCTCTGTCGTTAGTTAAGTAACCTAACGGGTGATGACGGGACCCCGTGGCGAATGCGGATGGCATAAGAGGACGTTGTATTTTCGTTGTTTTCTGCAATGATAGGTTAATGATGGGACGCATTATCTATAATGCAAAGAAAATAAACCAAGTTTAAATCGTTGGAACAATTTAAAAGAAACCACTCGATTATTTTTAAAACAGATATTTTTAAATGCGGAGATTTAACCACTCCTTTTAAAAGCTATCAGGTTCCTTCGGTTATATCAAGTTCACTACGTTCACGGTTTCGCCAAAACCAGTCGTAGCCCTCCGTCATTTCTTATGAATGGTCAGTAGTATTCAAGCTATGTTTGTTTGGCCCTTAGTCAAGACATAGTGATTGGTAGCTGCTGGGGTATTCATTTGTTGCATAGATAGATGAATTGGTTTGGGATAGTCGTATTACTTTGTTGGCCCTTAGTCAAGAGTATATACGGATGGGTTCAAATCAACAGGATAATGATGGGCAGAACTTGACATGTGACTTATGATTTGTTGGCCCTTAGTCAAGATCATAAGAACATGGGGCAAAAACTAATATCGGGAATTTCTAAAGAAACTGAAATTTGCAAAGAGATGCATACCATTTGGAGTTTGATGAATGTTGGTAGGATTCCTTCAACATTATCATACGATGATATTTGGATCCCGATCCTACTGTGAGTATATGCTACTTATCAGGATATTCGTCACTTAACGATCAATGCTATAAACCTAGTAGGTGTCCAGAAAGGTGTCAGCGGGGTTACGCCCCCAGAGAAAAGAGGTTATTTAATTAAGGAACTTCGCGAAAGCGTTGGAAAACCTCCCTCGAAGTATCGACACTGGCCTGGCTGAACGGTTAAGCAAGTATTGTACGGTGAGAATAGTCCTGGCTAATTCTTCTTTTATGGTTTGAGGAAGGATTCGAGAAACAGTGGGAGCCATCCAGTTTAGATAAACTAAAAACCACTCTAAACTTGCAAGAGCATCATGCTAAAGAGTTTTCTTCTCTCTCTCCTAATTGCAGCGACCCTGAAAATGACTGGACTTAAGTTACTTTTAGAAAAAAATATACTGACGGGGCCAAACTATAAAGATTGGCTGCGGAATGTCAAAATGGCTTTGACCTATGACAAACTGGGGTACGTCCTCACCGCTACGGCACCTGCTGTCCCTGGCCCCAAATCCAGCAATGCGGATAAGGAAATCCGCAAAACCTGGGATTTAGATTGCGCGAGAGCCAAGTGCGTCGTGCTTGCCTCTATGGACAATGAACATCAGAGGAGGCACGAGGATATGTCCCTGGATGGCATATTTCTCCATACAAAGGAACTTTATGGAGAGCAATCTCGTATAGCAAGATACGATACCTCTAAGAACTTGTTTCGAGCGAGGTTGGCTGTCGGGTCATCGGTAGGTGAACATGTCCTACAGATGATCGGCTATATTGAAGAGCTCGCAGACCTTGGGACGACTTTGGATAATGAGCTGTATACAGACCTTATTCTCCAGTCCCTTCCTCCCACCTACGCCCAGTTTATCCTCAACTTCAATCTTCAAGGAAAAGAAGTTGAACTTGCGGAACTCCTGAACATGTTAAGGAGTGCAGAGGGCACCTTGAAGAAAGCAAGGGAAACACCCGCTATGTTTGTTGGCGGTGCATCTTCTTCCGGGTCCAAGGCTAGGGCCAAAGGAAGGAAGAAGAAGGCCGCACCCAAACCTAGAGGAGGTGTTAGTAAGGTGGGAAAGAAGGGAAAGAAAAAGATAGCAGTACCGATAGTTGGCCCGGATGAGTGCTTCCATTGTCACAGGAAAGGGCACTGGAAGAAGGATTGCAAGGCGTGGAACGCCAAGAACCAGGAACCGAAGCAAGCTGTGGCTTCGACTTCAGGTGTGTTTGTAATTGAGAATTGTCTGTCGATCAACTCTACTTCCTGGGTATTGGATACCGGATCAGGATCTCATATTTGCAATTCATTGCAGGCACTGAGAAACCGTAGAGTGCTGAAGGAAGGTGATATGATCCTCAGGGTTGCTAACGGAGCTAGCGTGGGAGCTGCGTCCGTCGGGGATTATCACCTAGGATTGACGAGTGGACATATTTTGGTTTTACATAACTGTTATTTTGTACCAAGCTTAACGTGTAATATCATATCAGTTTCCTTGTTATCAAATAAAGGTTATGATTTCACGTTTGTAAGAGATGTTGTTAACATCCACCTTAATCATGGTTTGATTGGGTCCGGTACTCTAAATAACGGCATATATGTTCTAAACCAACTCCAAATTTTCAATGTCCTGAACACACTAAAAAGAAAGTCTCCAGATTTAAATAAAGCTTTCTTATGGCATTGTAGACTGGGTCACATCAATGAGAGAAGGTTGACTAAGTTGCATAGAGAAGGATATTTGGACACGTTCGAATATCAATCCTATGACACTTGTCAATCTTGTCTCAAAGGAAAGATGACAAAGACTCCATTTACTGGACAAGGAGTAAGAGCGAGCGAGCTCTTAGGACTCATACATAGCGATGTATGTGGTCCAATGTCTACACATGCAAGAGGTGGTTTTTCCTACTTCATTACTTTTACAGATGATTTCTCTAGGTATGGACATGTTTTCTTAATGAAGCATAAATCCGAGGCCTTTGAGAAATTCAAGGAATATAAGAGTGAAGCGGAAAACCAAACAGGCAAAAGTATTAAGACACTAAGATCTGATCGAGGTGGAGAATACTTAAGTGCCGAGTTCCTAGGTTACCTAAAAGAGAAAGGAATTCTCTCTCAGCTTACTCCTCCATACACTCCACAGCATAACGGTGTATCGGAGAGACGGAATCGAACCCTATTGGATATGGTACGATCCATGATGAGTAATACTGAGTTACCGCGATCTTTCTGGGGTTATGCGCTAGAATCAGCGGCATATCTTTTGAACCAGGTTCCAACCAAGACTGTGCCTACCACACCATATCAGATGTGGAGTGGGAAGAAACCCTGTCTAAAACATTTTAGGACATAGGGGTGTCCAGCTTTTGTAAAAAAGCAGCATGTGGACAAGCTCGAGGCACGCTCAGTACTGTGTAAGCTTGTGGGATATCCAAAGAACTCCAAGGGATATTATTTCTATTACGCAGAGGAACAAAAGGTTTTTGTTTCTCGTCATGCCCACTTCTTAGAAACTGAATTTTTAGAAAATCAGAAGAGTGGGAGCGAAGTAGAACTGGAGGAAATTCCAGAACCACAAGCTGTTACTGAAAGTTTGGTAGAACCAGAGGTTCAAGAAGAACAGAACATTCCCGCACCCCTCCGCAGGAGTAGTAGGCCGTCTCATCCGCCTGAGAGATACTACGGTTTTCTCATAGACGGGGATAGAGAGGATTGCATCATAGATGATGATGAACCTACTGACTTCCAGCAGGCCATCCAGAGCGGCGACTCGGTACGATGGCTAGATGCAATGCGGACCGAAATGGAGTCCATGTACACCAACAAAGTATGGACTTTGGACTTTGCTCCAGATGGGGTAAAACCCATAGGATGCAAATGGATCTTCAAGAAAAAGATTGGTGTAGATGGACAGGTGGAAACCTATAAGGCTAGACTTGTTGCAAAGGGTTTTCGTCAAAGACCTGGTTTGGACTATGACGAAACTTTTTCTCCAGTGGCTATGCTCAAATCCATTCGGGTCCTTCTTGCTATTGCTGCCTTCCATGATTATGAAATCTGGCAGATGGACGTAAAGACGGCTTTTCTGAATGGAAATTTAGAAGAGAGCGTCTATATGGATCAGCCAGAGGGTTTCAATCAGAGTGGGAGCAGCGGGAAAGTATGCAAGCTGCTTAAGTCCATTTATGGACTAAAGCAGGCATCGCGGAGTTGGAACATCTGTTTTGATGAGACAGTCAAAGAATATGACTTTATCAAAAATCCAGATGAACCGTGCATATATAGTAAAGTTGTGGCCAGAAGTGTCGTATTCCTCGTCTTGTACGTGGATGACATTCTATTGATAGGAAATGACATTCCTATGCTACAATCTGTCAAAGGATTCTTGTCACACAGGTTCTCCATGAAAGACCTGGGTGATGCCTCGTACATTCTGGGGATCCGGATCTATCGTGATAGATCCAAGAGGATGTTGGGACTTTCGCAGTCCAGGTATATCGACACTGTACTGAAAAGATTCAGTATGGAAGATTCTAAGCGCGGTAATCTACCGGCTTGTCACGGAATCACCCTCTCCAAAGAGATGTCTCCCAAGACTGATTTGGAAAGGGAACGCATGTCTATTATACCCTACGCTTCTGCGGTAGGCTCTATAATGTATGCGATGTTGTGTACCAGACCAGATGTAGCTTACGCACTGAGCGTGGTAAGCCGGTATCAGTCAGACCCAGGGGAGAAACACTCGATAGCAGTAAAGAACATTCTGAAGTACCTGAGGAGGACTAAGGAGATGTTCTTGGTTTACGGCGGAAAAGACCTCAGGTTGGAGGCCTTTGCTGATTCCGGCTTCCAGAGTGATAAGGACGATTCCAAGTCCATGTCGGGTTATGTCTTTACCCTCAATGGAGGGGCGGTGTGCTGGAAGAGCTCCAAGCAGGACACCGTTGCTGACTCGACGATGGAAGCGGAGTATATAGCTGTTTGCGATGCCGCAAAAGAAGCAGTCTGGATGAAGAAGTTCCTAACAGAACTTCAGGTGGTTCCTACCATAGTTGATCCAATACCTCTGTATTGCGACAACAACGGAGCTATAGCTTTAGCAAAGGAACCAAGGTCCCATCAGAAGTCCAGACACATCTTGAGGCGGTATCACCTGATCAGGGAGATCATTGATCGTCAGGAGATCGAGGTTCGGAGAGTTGCTTCTGAAGAGAACATTGCTGATCCATTCACGAAGGCCTTTCCTCAGATTCAGTTCGAGAGGCTACTCGAGATCATCGGTCTACGATATGCCAGTAAATGGCCCTAGTGCAAGTGGGAGATTGTTAGTGTTTATGCCCTAGAAGGCCATTACTGTATCATAGTAGTTTGTATATTACTTAATGGAAGCTTGGGATATTCACATGTATATAACAGTCTTGCTAAACATGGTAGTATGCTACTTGGTTTTTCTATCTTAATATGTGAGTGTACGTATTGATAGAGCTCTTAGGATCTTGCTTGTCTACCAGCGTTGTGATGGCAGTCACACTAGTGGGGGCTGGGTAGTCTACAAGCACATCCTTATTCAGGTCCCTGGTCGTTGGATTATCGAGACAGAGCATCGATACTACGGAGTAGACTAGTGTGTACGCTTCTCATCCCAGTTGTGGAGATGGTCTGTCCCACAGCCGTCAGTACGTCGTACTGGAGATAGTATGCAGGTGCTCATTAGGTTACGGGTACACCGGACAGGACTCACAGGAAACTGTTGGTTGGTTTGATACCAGTCGTCAGTGAGCAGTTCCCAGGTGACATGAGTACAGCATAGTCCGCAGACTTGACACTGCTACTTCGCCTCGAGTGTGTCCCACTGTTCTTAGATTGCTACCCTACCACGGCTCAAAGGAGTCGTGCAAACAGGTAGCAGTTGGGTGCAGTCCCGAGCACTTGGAGGCAGTGGCGGTTAGACAGGATTCGTCCCTCCCGGTATTGGGAGTAGATATCGTGCTGTGTCAGAGAGCCATTACGCAAAGTCCCTGGCCAGGGCAAGCGAGATTTGCTGGTAGGTTCCAGTAGTTTCTCAGGGTGTAATGGGCTTCACTCCGACACGACTTATACCGCTATTAGGGGACTGACGCTTGCCGCCCCCTAGGCCCGATATGCGATAGTCTTGGACGAACGGACCGGACTGTATGGAGATTGTCACATCAGACTCAGTAGGAGTTCGGATGGGTTTCCTCATCGGCCTTCTTATCGACAACTACCTGGGGACCGTTACGTATAGCTAGTGCCGCTTGCGGTCTGTGGTTAAACCCACTGCCAGCGTAGTAGTCGAGTCTCTAGAGTCCCACACAGAGAGTTTCCTATTCCAGGCGAAACGTTATAGAGGTTGCATGGTTTTGCGACAAAGGGTTCGGACGCATACGTGCGTTTACGCACGTACGACTTTCGGACAGTTTTTACCAGTCGGCTTTGGTTTAAGCCAGTTACTGGTATCCGGTTATTGGATTTTTACAGTCTAAAGTTTTTCCGTATTTTTGCGGATCGGAGGGGCGTTCTCGTAATTGTGCGAGAAGCTTCTAGAAGATATGACTAAGGAGGTTACTTTGGATAAGATTGTGAGTCATGAGGGTGATTCATCATTATCATTATTGCACCATAAATGATAATGACACATGCTTAATGAATCACCACTTAGCATTTATGAAGCATGCTTATTCATCACATTTATTCATTTATTCTTTAAATGAGAATGCTTCATAATATATTATGATACTCACAATCTCATCTCATTATCATTATCATCTTCTCTCTCCTCAAGCTCTCATCTTCAAACCCTAATCCTTACACCTCATGAGTTGAGATCAAAGGATTAGAAAGACTAATCAATCCATAACCATCACTCTATTTCATTCTAGCTTCTTTGATTAGCAATCCAAGAAGGTTAGTTGCCTCAAGTTTAGAGGCTAAGCTTGGAGTTTTGCTCTCGGGTGGATCGTCTACTACCTAGAGAAGGCCGAGGAGAACAAGGAGATCGTAAAGACGAAGGACTAGTTTCGATAGGTATAATCCCTAAGCATAGTAGTTTAGTATAACTATATGTTTAGTTAGTTATCGTTTAGCTTCGATTTAAGCGGTTAGTCGATGTTCGTTCACTAAACAAGATCGTTTTTGAAATTTCCGCCTCCCCACAAGTACTGGGGTGTAGTACATCGACTTACAAAAAGTACCTTGACACATGTTTTCAAGGCTCTGTTTAGTGTTTGGGTTAATGCCCTCATAAATGATTCGGCACAATTCCCATCTCGGGATGCTGTGATGAGGACACTGAACCAATAGACCCTTGAAACGTTCAAAGCATTTAGAGAATGGTTCAGTAGGGAGCTGGGCAAATTGATTCAGTTCGCTACGGATTCGAGCTGTCTTTTGTATTGGGTAAAATTTCTTAAGGAATGCAGCGACGAATTCTTCCCAATTCGTAATAGAGTGTGCGGTAGTGTTATATAGCCACTTCTCGGCTATATCGCACAATGTAAATGGAAGAAGTCGTAGACGCATAGCATCCACTGAAAGTTATGACGTACCCATCATTGCGCATACGTTTTCAAATTAGGTAATGAAAACGTAAGCGTCCTCAGTCTCGAGTCCGTGGAATTTGGGTAAAAGATTGATATACTGGGGCTTAATCTCAAAGTTATCCCCATTGGCTGGTGGTGTGGATAGGCAGGTCGAAAGAGGACCTCGAATAGGATAGCACCTCTCCTGGAGAGAGATGCGGGGTGGATTCTGCGCACCAACGGACGGCAGCAGATTATGGTTAAAGAAGTTCGATGGATTCGGATCCATTGGTGTGGGTGTGGTAGTGGGTAAAGGAAAGGTAAATGGAGAAATATCGACTTCGGAGTCGATAAAGGGTACGCGGACTAAACGGGCACTAGAATCCCGTGTCCAGCCTATCTTGCACTAAAAAGGGTTAGTACAAGTGGCAGCGTTGACTTATAATTAGGGGTAATGAATGAATGCGGTGTTTGCTTTTGAAAAAGGGACGGATTTTTGAAAAAAAATGATGCGACACAACAATTGCAGCACACAAACCCTAGAATCTAGTGGTCACCTGGGTCCGGCTCTAGACCGCTCCTAACTGCCAAAAGACAAGTCGCAGGATAGAATCATCCACTGCCTCTTTGTCCCCCTGTGGCCGGATAAGTGCCAGGTAAGTGGGAAGGTACTCCACTACGTAAGTTGTGGGCCTAATTAAAAACCACTAGCCTTAGACACACTCGCCTTAGACACCACAAGAAAACGCGGATAAGCAATGAATTACCCACGGCCTTCTCTTGTCCTAATTGAGCGCGACGGTCCTTAGAGTCATCTCTAGATATTTTTTAGTTAATGTGGGTCAATGCGGATGCAAGTTTTGTGGTTTTCGGGGCCTAGGAAGGGTAATGAAATCCCCACCTAATTTGTATTTGGCCGTGCACCTTAATATCCGTATTTAGAATGCAAACAACCAAGAAACAAAATCACGCACAAATTTTCTTTTTTGCTTTTTGCGGCGCTGCGATTATTTGCAAAGAAACCTGCAGAAATTTGTTAGTTGGAGCTAAAAAAGGAGAGAGGAGAAGGTAAGAAATCACCTGAAGCAAAATTGTACAGAGAACCCTCCAAGAGGCTGAGGTTCCACCGCGAATCCCTCCTTATGCCGCACTTCCGCGGTTGAACGATGGGATCACTGCACAAAACTTCACCAGGGAGCTTCTGTAGACTCCTTCTGCTCTCTGGTATATCCCAAAAAAAATTTTCAATTGCCAAACAGCTCCAGATTTCCTTGCAATGAACCACAACAAATCGTTTAGGGTTTGCACGAATTTTGATCTCAAAATAACAATGGAATAAATCTTTCAATTCAAACTATGATATAAAACGAATTAGCGCGTAATCCCCGGCAACGGCGCCATTTGATTGATGATAAATTTCCGATTGTGTGTATCAAATCAAATAGTCCCCGATAACGGTGCCATTTGATTGTAACGAATTTCTTGTTTGTGTAAATCGAATAAAGCGAACGAGTTTCAATGTGTCGGTAATATTGAATAAAATTCACAATCAAAGAATTATATTTGACCGCAATCAATTACGGTGTCCGTTGTAGATCGTAAGCGAGTGCGGATCGTCCATAGGGATTGTGCGATTCGTTTCTGTGTTTAATTTGTTTGAATTGAAAAGCTAATTGAAAAGAAACGAAAGCATGATTCAAGATTTATCAATTGTTTCAAGTGTCACTATTCTATTCAAGAATTCAAGAAATGATAAACAATCGAGAATCGGGTTTCGATGATATTTTCCAACCAATTGTCAAGAATCTAAATGAGGCTCGTAGGAATCGATCGGATCTATAGACAGGAAGTAATCTCAAGATTTCGTGTTCTTGTCCTTCGAAGGATTGATACTAGATCGATGATCATCGACGAGAGTTAGGGCTTTCTTGATGAAACTAGGGTTTCATCGTTTAACCCTTGTTCTTTCGTAGATATCATTCACATTCTAGCCTCTAGCAATTTCAAGAAACGATCGTAACTCCCCAATCTCGAGCGACATCAATCAAGAAAGCATCGCAACGAATTGGGTCGTCGATTCTTAAACTTGCTAAGGTTTACAAAATTCGAAGGATTCAAGAATCGATTTAAGATATGTTACATCATCATTCTATTGATCGTCTCGACTCCTCGACGAGCGGAGTATTACTCAAACATCATCACACAGAAAGCATTCAAGAATTGAAAAGATATCATGATGCAAGAATTTAAAGAAAACAAGATAAAAGAATATCATATTTTATTTATATCAACAATTTGATTACAGTCGCTCAAGAACTACAAGAGGAAGAACTAAATTGTCGATTTGGCGTCGCTCGGCTTCGTGAGTCGCGGATCGGCTTGGACCACTTGCTCTGTTGAAGATCGGCTCGGCTCATAAAAGGTTGCAAGGCTTCTTGCTTGATGGGGTACTCGGGATCTTGGCTTTTGATTGGAATTAGGGATAGGGTTTCACACAAGTCCTCTCACTAGACTTGTGGAAGAAGAAGATGAAGAAAGAGAGTGAATGGCTCTAGATTGGCTACTAAAATGAACTAGTCAAGGATTTTTCCAAGATGATAGATTCATTACAAGTGAGCCTAGGGTCTTATTTATAGATCTCCCAAACCCTAGGTCTAGGTTTGAAATTACAATTCCCTCCAAAAGTTTGTTGAGGCTTCTAGAAGGAGTTTGTTAGGCTTAGCTTATGGTTTAAGCTAGGGTTTAAGGAGAAGTTTCTAGAATGATATGCTAGTTTAGTGTAGATCCCAAAGCTTGCTGATCTGGCAGAAGTCTCTGGAGTCTTCTGGAACTTGAAGTATATGAGCTGAATGAGGGCCCTGAGTGAAGAATTTTGATGCAAAGATCAGGTGCTGACGTGGCAAGACGGCCGCAGAACCGCGGCGCAAGCAGGCTCCGGCCGCGGTTCCGTGGCCATGATGGCTCCTTGGGACTTGGGGCTTCTTCTGTGGTCTTGGGATAGTATTTGTAGCTTTATCTGATGTGTTGATTTGTATTTTCCCCTTTGTATTGATACCAGAATTGAAATCATTGAGTTGGCGTCATGTTTGATCCGTACCATGTAAATTTTTGGCATTTTTTCTGGATTTTCCTGCACAGATCTTAAAACAAGTGTTGCGCAATATAGGAATGATGCGATGCCATGAAATGCAGTCAATTTCCCTAGAAATGCCGGTTTTAAGGTCTAATACATGTAATCTGATATTTTGCGACAGATTTGCTAATATGTGAAATATGAATACCGTACACTTCTAAATGAATGCAAATGATGAGGAAATTGCCGGCTGAAATATGCAATATTTTCGACTAATCAGTTGATTATACATAGAAAATGGTGGCAATATAAGACTCACACCATGGTTTATATTATGGATTTTTATTTCTATTTATGCTAAAAACAAAAGAAAAGAGATAAGATTAAATCATGAGTTAGTTTCTACACTCTTCTTTTGACCTAACCATATTCACCTACCATTTAACCATGATTTATCTTCCTCTTCTCTTTTAACTAAAATGAAATAAATATCCATATTGTTTAACCATGGTTTGAGATGAGAGATGAAAATATATATACTTATGTTTTTCTTTTTCTCTTTGGAGTTATTATTCTCTTCTTCAAAAATAGCCATCATCTTCTTCAACCTTCATCTTATGCTCCCTAGAATTTTCAAGTGAGCAAATTACTCATCAAGATAGGATTTTGAAGTGAGAAAGAGAACCACAACACCATTCTACACAATTCTAGCCCACTTGTTTGGAGTGTTAGCTTCATTTCATTCTCTTGATCGGGTGAAGTTGCAAGCTTGGACAAAGCGAACTCCGGGTGGATCATCGGTGACCTAGAGGAGTTCAAGCGGAGCTTTTCTAAACCCCAAGTAGCCGAGGAGTCTAGCGTAGGGAGCTACAAAGGTTGTACTCTCAAAACCCTAGTTTTTCTTTCATGAGATGATTTGCAAGTTTTAGAAACCCTAATTTTTCTAGGAACGATCCGATGTTTGTTAACTTAGCACCCTAAAAATTCCATCTTTGGTACATGTGATGCTTCCAAACCCTTCATGAGGTGCTAGGGTAACCCAACATATATACATACCCGCATTTGTATTCCCACTGAATACAAATACAAAGAGACAAAATCTACACTGTACAATACTAGCATCCGGCTTAAACCAAAGCCCGCTACTATAATCCGTCCGATCATGATCCGTGCAATACCGCACGTATCTGATCGAACCCTGCCATATCTTCATACAGCCTCTACAGCGTTTCGCCCGAAACTTGAGAAACTGGTCTGTGGGGGACTCTAAAGATTCGTCAATACTTTGGTTATGGATTTAACCACTAGCACGTCAGAGGTATTAGCCTATACGTAACGGGCTACCAGGTATTGACCAAAAGGGACGTCGATAAGCGAACTCATCCTGACACCCTACTGAGCCTGTCAGTGACAATATCCGTACAGTCCGGTCCGTTCGTCTATGAGCATCGAATGGCGGGCCTAGTGGGTTGGTAAAAGTCAGACCCCCAAAAGCGGTACAAGTCGTGTCGGAGTGTAGTCTAGAACACCCTGAGATACTACTGGAATACCTACCAGTAAATCTCCTGCCTTGGCCAAGGACATTCATGTACTGGCTCTCCTAGACACAGCGCGACCTCACCCCCAATACCCGGAGAGACGAACCCATGCAGATCCGCTCACTACCTCCATGTGGCTCAGGACTATACCCAACTAAAACCTGTTTGCATACCTCCTTTGAGCGTGGTAGGGTAGTAATCAAAGCATAGTGGGAACTCACACGAGACAAATGACGATCTCAGGTCGATGAACTAACCTGTACACATGTCACCAGGGAACTGCTATCTGACATCAGGTATAATACCAACTAGTATGTTCCCGGCGAGTCCTGTCCGGTATACTCATAACCCAATGAGCACCTGTATACATCTTAGGTGAACCAACTGACACCAGTGGCTTGTGAGACCGGCCGCCACCCCTCGTCGGGGTCTCGACTATATACACTAGTCTACTCTGGAGTATCGATGCCCTGTCTCGAAACTCCCATGACTAGGGACCTTTTAAGGATGTGCTTATAGACCCCAGCTCCCACGCATATGATCGCCCTCATACTGCTGGCAGTCAAGCAAGAATCCTAGGGGCTCTATCAACGTGCAATAGTGATCAGTAATGTCACCTAAAGCAGTACACGATGATAAAGATAAACCAGATAGCATACTATCATCTTGAGTAAGACTGTCCTACCGGCATAGGTCCTCCCTCAATCATTGCAATCACGTGCCTGTGATCCAATAATTGACTCTGAGGGCACTATCTCCAACAGGTCCCACACATTTCACATATGTGTTACTGCTCCGTTTTGCCTGAGCCAGGAAACCTCTGTGTAGGACTCTAAAGAATCGTCAATACGCCGGCAGTAGGTGATGATCATATCGATCACCCACAAGCTGCAAGCGGTCAGCTAAACGTAACAGCCACCCGGGTATTGAGCGATCAGAAGATCAACAAGCAGGCCTGCACACACTCCTATGAATCCAATCAGTAACACTACCGTACTGTCCGGTCTCTTCGTCTGATATGTCGCATATCCAGTTTAGGGGTGGTAAACTTAAGACCCAAATAACCGATAAGTCATGTCGATGTGAGGCTCATAACGGGTCAAGAAACTACTGATAACACTTACTAGTAGATCTCCATATCAGCCCTGGCCAGGGACTTCCAGTTATAGCCAATCGAACACAGCGCAACATCAACTCCCAATACCGGGAGAGACGAACCCCTCCTAACGCTCATTGCCTCCATGTGATTCGAGACTGTACCCAAAAGCTACCGTTTTGCACATTCTCATGAACGTGGTAAGGTGGAAATCAAAGTACAGTGGGAATCACACAAGACTCTGTAACGATCTTGTAAGTCGACGTTAGAAACCCCACATGATGCGGGGAGGTGAAAGAGATAAAACAATCATTTTGTTTAAACTAACATCGACTAACTTTACGGATCTTTGCCAAACCCTAACTAACAACAACATAGAAGTCATTAGCTACTATGAAAGATGATTATACCTAATGAATCAAGTCCTTCTTGTTCTCGTAGACCACCTCCTCGTCGGCCTCCTCGTTGTGATAGAAGATCAACCCGAGAGCTACTTCTCCAAGCTTTAATTTCGCACTTGAGGTAACTAGGTTGCTATGAGTGCTAATCAAAGTAACCTAGAGGATATAGAATAGGATTAGGGATATTAGTCTTGCTAACCCTTGGATCTCAACACATGAGAGGTTAGGGTTAGTTCTTGAAGAGAGAGAGCTTGAGGAGAGAGAAGGTGAGAGTGAGAATCATATGAATAATAATCTCATTTATGAATATATGAAGCATAAGATATTTATTAAATGAATAACAAATAACAATATCATCATGCTTCATTAACTCACCTTGTGTGATTCATCCCATGAGTCATTAAGTAATAAATGCATAATTAACTCCTTTGGATGAATCACACCATGAGTCATTAATCCAATTAATGCAAATTCCACCTAAGCTTCCAATTCATCAATCTTCTAGAAGCTTCTTGACAAATTACGAGAACGCCCTTCCTACTCGTGAAAACATGGAAATACTGAAACTGTATAAATCCAATAATCCAATACTAGAATCTGGTTTAAACCAAAGCCTGCTAGTATAAACTGTCCGAACATCGTACGTGCATAAATGCACGTGCGTGTCCGAACCCTGTCATAAAACCATACGACCTCTATATCGTTTCTCCCGAAGTAGGGAAACTCTCTGTGTGGGACTCTAAAGACTCGACTACTATGCTAGCAGTGGGTTTAACCACAGACCGTAAGCGGCACTAGCTGTACGTAACGGTCCCCAGGTAGATGTCGATAAGAAGGCCGATGAGGAAACCCATTCGAACTCCTACTGAGCCTGATGTGACAATCTCCGTACAATCCGGTCTATTCGTCTATGACTATCGCATATCGGTCCTAGGGGGCGGCAAGCGTCAGTCCCCTAAAAACGGTATAAGTCGTGTCGGAGGGAAGCCCATTACACCTTGAGAAGCTACTAGGAAACCTACCAGTATATCTCGCTTGCCCTGGCCAGGGACTTTGCTTAATGGCTCTCCAAACACAGCTGAAGGGTTCCTAGGCACTCTTGTGAAGGTTCATAAGGCATCAAACATGCCCGGATAAAAATTTAGACGTGCCGAACAACCCAAAGCCGGGATCTTTGCTAGATTATTAGGGTTAAACATGCAAGATGATAACTTTTATCTAAGTGTGAGGGATTACAACCTTTGTAGTCCGCTCCTTCGCTTCACAAGATCCGAGTAGAAGTCCCTTTGCCGCGATCCACGATCTCCCGGACTCATGAGAGGCTCCACGACTCGAACGATCCATGCTAGCTTGAAGTGTTCCAAATCTCCGATGATCTACGTCGAAGTGGCAATGACTCAAGCTTTCTCACTCTAAAGAGATGAACACACTAATCTCATGGGCTAGATGAGATGAGGATGAGAGAGTAGTATTTATGCTTTCTTTTTAAATCATTTTCTCATATTTATTCATCACATAAAGAATTTCAAGTGAGCTTCTTCAAGAGAGAAGAAGATGATAATGGAAAAGATAATGATCATAATAATCCTTTTGTGATGAATAGAAAACAAAGCTATATGATTGATATATTAAACCATGGTCAAGGATGAGTGGCTAAGAATGTGTAGAGAATAAACTAGAGTTAGGGTTTGGTTGGGTTAGAAATGTGTCATCAAAAAATATCTTAACCATGACAAAAGAAATAGCTTCTAGAAGGTGCAAGAAGCAACTAACCCTAATCAAACCCTAACCTCATTTAATCATCCTTAAACATGTTTAACAATAAATCATATCATGTCACAATAATATATATCACATATATATTATATATTTGCAACAAAAGAAAATAATACAATTAACATATATCGCATATATATCAATGTATCATCCAGTGAGAAAATGAAATAATAAAGCGAGCCAATATTAGATAATGTAATAATATATTATATATATTATTATACATTAAATCATCGAATCAACACTTGATCCGACGATCCGGCTATATCGAATATTACCGACTAATATATCATGTACCGATTCATCGAATCAACACTTGATCCGATGTCCCAGTTCATATCTAAATATCGCGAGAATATAATACGGTATCTCATATCGCATTATTCTCGGTCCTGCACATATCACATATGTGCCTCTACTCCGTTTCGCCTGAGCCAAGAAACCTCTGTGTAGGACTCTAAAGAATCGTCAATACGCCGGTAGCAGGTGATGATCATATCAAACACCCACAAGCTGCAAGCGGTCAGCTAAACGTAACAGCCACCCAGGTATTGAGCGATCAGAAGATCAACAAGCTATCCTGTGCGTTCTCCTGTGAATCCAATCAGTAACACTCCCGTACAGTCCGGTCTGTTCGTCTGATATGTCGCATATCAAGTCTAGGAGTGGTATACGTCAGACCCTAGTAAACAATAAGTCGTGTCGATGTGTGGCTCATAACGGGTCGAGAAACTACTAGTAACACTTACCAGTAAATCTCTATATCAGCCCTGGCCAGGGACTTCCAGTTATAGCCAATCGAACACAGCACAACATCAACTCCCTATACCGGGAGAGACGAATCCCCTCCTATCGCTCATTGCCTTCATGTGATTCGGGACTGTACCCAAAAGCTACCGTTTTGCACGCCCTCTTGGACGTGGTAAGGTGGAAATCAAAGCACAGTGGGAATCACACAAGACTCTATGATGATCTCGGGTCTACAGACTACCCTGTACCAGTGTCACCGGAGAACTGCCATCTGACGTGTGGTATATCACCATCTGGGAGTTCTCGGCGAGTCCGTCCAGTGTACCCAGTCTCTACTGAGCACCCGTACACCATCTCTGATGTCAAACACCGATGGATATGGGATCATCCATCGCCCATCATATGGGTCAAGATGCGTATACGCTAGTCTACTCTGGTGTATCGATGCCCTGTCTCGATATACCCATGACTAGGAACAGTTATAGGATGTACTCATCGACTACCAAGGCCCCACTAGTATGATCTCATCATAGTCCCAGTAGTCGAGTACAGATCCTAAGGGCTTTATCAACATGTGAGAGCAAAACAGTAAACCAATACAAGTCAACATGTTAAGATAAAGTGAAACCAAATAGCATACTATCATGACGAGCAAGAAAGTCATCTCTATATATATCCAAGCATCCATTATAATATACATCATATGTACAACAATGGCCTCTAGGGCATATACATAACTAACAACAGCGCGATATCAACTCCCAATACCGGGAGAGACGAATTCTATCTAACCGCCACTGCCTCCAAGTGCTTCGGGACTGCACCCAACTGCTACCTGTTTGTATGACTCCTTTGAGCCGTGGTAGGGTAGCAATCTAAGAATAGTGGGAACACACTCGAGGCGAAGCAGCAGTGTCAAGTCTGCGGACTATGCTGTACTCATGTCACCTGGGAACTGTTAACTGACGACGGGTATAGTACCAACCAACAGTTCCATGCTAGTCCTGTCCGGTGTACCCGTAACCCAACGAGCACCTGTATACTATCTCCAGTACGACATACTGATGGCTGTGGGACAGACCATCTCCCCAACTGGGATGAGAAGCATACACACTAGTCTACTCCGGAGTATCGATGCCCTGTCTCGATAATCCTGCGACTAGGGACCTGAAAAAAGGATGTGCATGTAGACTACCCAGCCCCCACTAGTGTGACTGCCCTCACAACGCTGGTAGTCAAGCAAGATCCAAAGGGCTCTATCAATATGTATTCTAGATATGCTAACATATACACATATTAAGACAGAAATAAACCAAGTAGCATACTACCATGTTTAGTAAGACTGTTAATATAACTGTGAATATCCCAAGTTTCCATTAAGTAATATACAAGCTAGTATGATACAATAATGGCCCCTAGGGCATATACACTAACAATCTCCCACTTGCACTAAGGCCATGTACTGGCGTATCGAAGACCTATCATCTCTGATAGTCTCTCAAACTGCGTCTAAGGTAAGGCCTTTGTGAATGGATCTGCAGTGTTCTCCTCTGTAGCAACTCTCCAGACCTCGATCTCCTGTCGATCTATGATCTCCCTGATCAGGTGATACCGCCTTAAGATGTGTCTGGACTTCTGATGGGACCTGGGCTCCTTCGCTAAAGCTATAGCTCCATTGTTGTCGCAATACAGCGGTATTGGATCAACAATAGTAGGAACCACCTGAAGTTCTGTTAGGAACTTCTTCATCCAGACAGCTTCTTTTGCGGCATCGCAAGCAGTGATATACTCCGCTTCCAAATTCGAGTCAGCAACGGTGTCCTGCTTGGAACTCTTCCAGCACACCGCCCCTCCATTGAGGGTAAAGACATAACCTGACACGGACTTGGAGTCATCCTTGTCACTCTGGAAGCCAGAATCAGCAAAGGCCTCGATCTTGAGGTCTTTTCGGCCGTAAACCAAGAACATCTCCTTAGTCCTTCTCAGGTACTTGAGAATGTTCTTTACTGCTATCCAGTGCTTCTCCCGTGGGTCTGACTGATACATGCTTACCACGCTCAGTGCATAAGCTACATCTGGTTTGGTGCACAACATCGCATACATTATAGAGGCTATCGCAAAAGCGTAGGGTATAACTGACATGCTTTCCCTTTCCAAATCAGTCTTGGGAGACATCTGTTTGTATAGGGTGATTCCGTGACAAGACGGTAAACTACCGCGCTTAGAATCTTCCATACTGAATCTTTTTAGTATAGTGTTGATATACCTGGACTGTGAAAGTCCTGTAAGTGCACGGCGGCGCCCCGGCCTCCATCCCGAGGCCAAATGCGGAAGCGATGGTTGATTTTAATTTTCTTGAACCAGCACTACCGCGCACTAAAACCCGGATCGTACCATTAACTAGTCCTAGCTAACTACAAGATGGGGAAAAGTGATATACCGAGCGATCCGTGTCCTCCGGTCTTCTTGCCGTCGTCCTGATCTCCCGCGGAATGTCCGGTCTCCACCTCCTCGCCGGAAAGGCACCACGTCGCCTGCTTCTTTTACGGGCTTCTACCTCTATACCGAGGCAACTCGGGCACGAAGCTGGCGAGTCGACGTGCCCAAGATTTGCTGTAGAACAGTGTGAAGATCTATATGTCTCATTTCGGGGTTGAGGGAGTTGCCATTTGGTGGAGAAAATGATATAAGCTTTTGGAGATGGTGTTGTGGGATTTTTCCAAAGCCAAAAGAGAACAAAATCCCACATCTCAAAATTTGGACAGCCCCCATGAGCTTTGGCCGGCCATGATAGTGGATGAGGAGAGAATGAGAGAGGGAGTGAGTGAAAAAGAGATAGCCACAAGAATAATGCAAGTGAGAGGAATGGTCATCATGCAAGAATCATCATCACTAGCAAAACCACACTCCATCAACTAATCAACAACCATGATTGCTACAAAAAGTCAAGCAATCATGAACCATGGAAGGTCAAGAGATGGGGCTCCATCATGAAACCATCATGATACAAAAGTATGCAAAGACAACCCTCCAAATAGCTAATTTGCACAAATGCAAATAAGCCCTCCTCCACCAATCTTCGGCCAATGAAAGATACAAAGAAATATGGCCGAAACGGAAAGCAAACTGGCAACTCCAGAAAACTGGTCCCGCAATAAATTACAGGAAAACCCCGCTACTGTGCATACACACCCGCATCTGTATTCCGACCGAAATACAAATGCAATGAGACAAAATCTACACTGTACAATACTAGGATCCGGCTTAAACCAAAGCTGGCTAGCAATATCCGTTC
Source organism: Agapanthus africanus (assembly GCA_030015575.1). NCBI lineage: Eukaryota > Viridiplantae > Streptophyta > Magnoliopsida > Asparagales > Amaryllidaceae > Agapanthus > Agapanthus africanus. The sequence goes on along the minus strand of JASDDO010000029.1, from coordinate 7,470,975 downwards.
GATCCTGATCCGTGCAATACCGCATGTATCTGATCGAATCTTGCCATATCTCCATATGGCCTCTACAGCTTTTCGCCCGAAAACTTGAGCAACTGAATGTGGGGGACTCTAAAGACTCGTCAACACCTTGGTTGTGGATTTAACCACTAGCACGTCAGAGGTATAAGCCAATACGTAACGGGCTACCAGGTATTGACCAAAAGGGACGTCGATGAGCGAACTCATCTTGACACCCTACTGAGCCTGTCAGTGACAATATCCGTACAGTCCGGTCCTTTCGTCTATGAGCATCGCATGGCGGGCCTAGGGGGTTGGTAAAGTCAGACCCCCAAAAGCGGTACAAGTCGTGTCGGAGTGTAGCCCAGAACACCCTGAGATACTACTGGAATACCTACCAGTAAATCTCCTGCCTCGGCCGAGGGCTTCGTGTAATGGCTCTCCTAGACACAGCGCGACCTCAGCCCCAATACCGGGAGAGACGAACCCCTGAAGATCCGCTCACTGCCTCCATGTGGCTCGGGACTGTACCCAACTAAAACCTGTTTGCACGTCTCCTTTGAGCGTGGTAGGGTAGTAATCAAAGTACAGTGGGAACTCACACGAGACAAATGACGATCCCTAGGTTGATGAACTAACCTGTACACATGTCACCAGGGGACTGCTATCTGACGCCAGGTATAAGACCAACTAGCATGTTCCTGGTGAGTCCTGTCCGGTGTACTCATAACCCAATGAGCACCTATATACATCTTAGGTGAACCAACTGACACCAGTGGCTTGTGAGACCGGCCATCGCCCCTCGTCGTGGTCTCGACTGTATACACTAGTCTACTCTGGAGTATCGATGTCCTGTCTCGAAACTCCCACAACTAGGGACCATTTAAGGATGTGCTTATAGACCCCAGCTCCCACTTATATGATCGCCCTCATACTGCTGGTGGTCAAGCAAGAATCCTAGGGGCTCTATCAACGTGTAATAGCGACATGTCAGGTTGCCTAAAGCAGTACACGATGATAAAGATAAACCAGATAGCATACTATCATCTTGAGTAAGACTGTCCTACCGGGATTGGTCCTCCCTCAATCATTGCAATCACGTGCCTGTGATCCAATAATTGACTCTGAGGGCACTATCTCCAACAATCTCCCACTTGCACTCAAGGCTAATTATTGCGATGTCGCATACTCACAGCCCGTGTGATACCGAACACCCAACTCCTCTACTAGTCAGTCTCACAAATTTCGTTTGCGAAACTATTGCGTTCGATGAATAGCCTCAGTGAGTGGATCCGCTTTGAAGTTTCTTTCTATGTCTCTCTATATCTCAAGTTCGCGGAGAAACCCATCTCCCGAAATGAGCAATACCTGTCTTAGAATGTGTCTGGATGTCTGATGGGAGCTAGCTCATAAATGAACTCCAAATCCAAACTTCTTAGACTGTATCGTCAACTGAACTTAATCAGTATCCTGCGCCATGCCTCCCTCAGTATTTCCTTGGACCACCTGTCCAAAATACTGCCCCTCGTCAGAGGGAAAACTATAACTCTGACAACCTCCTTGTCGTCCAGGTCACCTTGGAAGCCTGGAATGATAACTGTCTCCCGAATGAGGCTGTCGTTATCATATCCCTAGAACATCCACTTATGTTCTAAAACTGCTTCCGACTGTTTCTCCAGGATTGGATCAATGTCAACTTATTGCATCTAGTGCAAGAACAACATCTGGTGTGGTACTTGACATCTCATGATTGACTCAATTGCCTGAGCAAGTGATCTGCCAATCATGCACATCCCTCTCCCCTTTAGTCTGTAAGACACCATTAGAGAGGGTGACTCCATCACCTGCAGGTACACCACCATGCCAGGAGTCATCCATTCTAAATACTCTTAGAATGCTATCTAAGTACCCAGATTGGGAAACCACCCAAATTTAGATCTAAAACCATAGATCTAGTAACCAGTATGTCTGATATAATGTCTAAGTCCCATGTGGAGAAAGCACCGTGTGACGACCAAAGTATAACCGATCGTAGTATAGGAATATCACTTCCTACTCTGTGTATGTCATCCAAATACCAGGACATCACACCCTACTACCTTCTCAACAGATCCATCCCCTATTCTGATGAAGTCAAACCTATGACTGTCACATCAGAAATTGATGATCTATCTCCGCTACATCTGCTTTAGTCTATAAATAGACATAAGCTACCTGTCCACCAATGCTTCCGCCGCTCCCACTGACTACGACAACCCTCTGGCAGAGTCATATAGACGTACACTTCTAAAGCTAGTTCAGAACGACGCTATACTCATCCTCCTGCCGGGTCTCACAGTCTGGAACAACAGCAATGGCAAGTCTGGGTAAACAAGAACTTTCCTGTCACCGTCCTTGAGGCTACCGGAGTACCTCTCGGGTGCCTGAAGTTACCCACCGTATCTGCGGAGTGGCCAATGGAATGTCAAACCAGATTGAATCTTTAGGTTCCTTATCAAATCTTCAGTAATCGTTTGCGGTTCTGGAATCACTTCCAGTTCTACCATACTCCCACTTCTGTTTTCTGAAAAAATCCATTTTTAATAAAACTGTGGCGAGTCAAGGACAATATCACTATTGATCTTCCAGATGGTAGAAAGTCAACCCGCGTCATAGCCTGGGTCAACCCACAAACAGCCATTACAGAAACGTGCCTAAGAGTTATCCAGAGTCTTGTTTTAATCATAAGCCAGACAACTCCCCGTACCTTAACATCGTTAAGATATGAACTGTTCTATATCCAATATAGAACCAGAGGCACTGATTTAATTGAACCATATTCAAATCATGCAGCTGTCCCCAGTGCATGTCAACTAAATAGAAGGAGGCCAATCAGCGTTACTCAACTTAGGAATGCTTCTAATTATGAGTAACCTGAAAGAGAAGTAAGTTCTCTTAATCACTACTATCAACTGAATACCATACTCAAGTATCTACATCTTCGATCACTTTGAAGAATCCCGATACTTGCTACACCTGGTTCTCTACTCTATTCAAATACCTATAACTTCTCATAATTCGGACCCTGTGTTTCTACGAAACACCTGTCTAAAAACTAGAGAAGTCATAAGTAAACCGAATACAGTACGAGGACCAACCCCTCTGTCCTGATGGACCCTGGACAACATACAATACTCTGTATAAGTCCCTTGAGTCTGATAACTCATTCACTGTGTGTCGTAGGTTGAAAACTGTACATATGGTTAAGAAGAATTACACTGCTGTTTAATGCTTCTTACCTAACCATCCACTGATATAGGTAAATGTCACTGACATAATTTCAAAAAGATATATCTCACTCTATAAAAATAGACGTACAGATATATCAATTTGAAATTGGTGCATAACAGCGGATATTCAAAACCAAATATTTGCCTTCCGGCAACCAACCCAGGCGATTTCCTCAAATATCACCGATTACAACGAATCCCGATATAATGAGGACGATCACCTAATTCCCAATAACTTACTCCCACTCATCATTTGTAAAACCATACAGATGTGAGAATCATACCTGGTAAATACATACCCTGGAGCAAGTGTCTAACTGGGAAATCAGTTTTTCTTTAACAGTACACAGTGAAACTGAAACATTGAAATGTTTCGATAGGGTATCCCGGTATTCCTAGTAATGCCTCTTCCAGATTCACAACTGTAACCGTGTAATTCTTTGCCACCTTTCCAAATCCCTTTTATGTCTTTAGTCATCACCTTCTGCATACCCCTTTAGGCCAAATGGTTTTCTTCCTTCCCTACCGTTCGGCACCAGCCTATGGTTTGGAAGAAGACTATCCAATAAGCATAATGGGTGTACTGTCCTAATCCTAGGAACACTCGCAATGCGAGAGAAGGTGAAGATAAAAGACAACCGAATAAACCTTATTCCTATTTCTCCTGAACCAGAATCCATCCCCGAACTGGAACAAGTTCCTTTCGAGTTCGTATATAACCATACGATGGAGTATCCAATAAACTGTGGATCTTCGTAGTGATACGGAGTGTCCTGGAGAAATACAAAGGTGATTTAGGATTGGCGAAGAAATACTTGGTTTGGTCATGAGTAGCAGTCGCAGTTTACTTTGCCCTCTTACTAATCCCTTGCTTTGTCTTAACTTAATACCTTCTGCACACCATCGTTATGTTAATTAGTTTTCTTCATTCCCCACCGTTCGGCACCTGCCTATAGTTTGGAAGAAGACTATCCAATTTGCGTAATAGGTGTACTATCTCCTAAACCAAGGAGTACTCGCAACCTGAGAGAAGGCAAAAGGAAAAGACAACTGAATAGTCCTATCTGTTTTCTCCAGAACCGGAAACCATCCTCGAATAAATTCCTTCGAGTTCGTATATAACCATACGATGGTTTTGTCCAATGGAAGTGGACGTTCGTAGTAATACGGGGTGTCCTGGAGAAAAGGGTAAAAGTAGGAGTGGCAATGAGGTTTGCAACTCTGACAATCCAAAAGCCAGTGTTTTAGAAGGTTCGGTCAACTTGGTCACTGAGCCATTGTCTTAGGGTCAGGTCAATGGTCGCTGCCAAAGAGAGAGAGAAAAGAAACACTCAGCGTGCACTCTAACCTAGATCAGAATGGTTACCAATTTATCTAATCTGGAAACCTCCCACTGTAACCTCAAATTCTTCTCCAAACCCGAAAGAAGAATTGGTCGGGATCACCCGAGGAGTAAACCAACTCATCAGTGGGAATCGGGATCCAACTATCATCGCATGAAAACGTGACGGAATGCGCTCACGTCATCATACTCCAGAAGGTATGCGCATATCTGGCAAGTTTCAGTTCTTTTGAAACTCCCGATGTGGATTTTTGCCCCATGCTCTTATGACCTTGGCGTGAGGTCAAAATATCATAAGTCACATGTCAAGTTCTACCCATCATTGTCCAGGTTAATTTGAACCCACCCGTACATACCCTTGACGTAGGCCAAAATAGTAGTACGACTGTCCCAAACCAATGCATCTATCTATGCAACAGATAAATACCCGGCAGCTACCAAACACTATGCCTTGGCGTGAGGTCAAAATACATAGCTTGAATACTACCGAATATTTAACTGAAATGATGGAGGGCTACGAATGGTTTCTGGCGAAAACCATTAACGTAATGAACTTGATATCGTTGAAGGAACGGATAGCTTTATAAAAATATAGTGACGAAAACCTTTGCTAAAGAGGTCACTCCCGGTGAAGGGATCTCGGCTCTTTCCCTATAGAATGAGGTGCAGGATATTCCAACTGAATACCACGATGCAAAGCAAAAGCAATCGGCTATAGTGAAGTTATTGCCCTGACGCAAACTTTTGTCCAAGGGGTCACTCCCGGTGAAGGGATTTCGGCCCTTGCCTCGTCGACTGAGGAGCAGGATATTCCAACTGAATACCTCGATGCAAAATAAAAATGAACGTCCTTGCAATAACAGCTTTTTGAAAAGTGTTCCAACAACATCAGATTAGGTTTGTTTTTAACTTGAATTGATCCGAATCAACGCAGTCCCATCAATTGATCACACCACAAAAAACGAAAATATACTGATGTACGTATATGCCATCCGCATTCGCCACTGGGTCCCGTCATTACCCGTTAGGTTAGCTAACTAACGACAGAGCAGGGACTGGACTAGAGCGGATGCAAAACATATACAACATCTACTAATATATATACCAATATATTATATTTTGCTCAAGGCGTGATAAAAAATGCAACATCACAGAAATGTACAGCATCACAGAATAATACAGATATCTGGGATCCCCGGGTTTCACAGAGCTACTACTGAAACCCGACGTTCCCCTGGTCGTGTGGATAGCCTGTGCAATGAAATTCTAGACCCCTACGGGCGCGGCAAGTTACCCGCCAAAACCTGAAGCGAGGCAGCCCCCTTCAGCAACGTGAATGGACCACCCAGCACTTCACGGAATCCGGTAACTTGGGCACTCCTCCTGGGTCAACCTGTATCCCCTACGAGTGCGGCAAATAGCCCGCCAATTCTAGAGTAAATCTCCCTCCGTCCCAATGCCATGAGATGCGGGCTTGTTTCCCTCTAGAACCCGGCTATCCGTGCACCCCTCCGCGGGGTAATCCTAGTACAGAAAGTAAAATATACATACAACGGGTATATCGACCGCAACCTGGTCGTGCCCTAAAATAATAATACAAACAGGCAGTGACGGAAGTCCACATGTCGGACGCTCGCCCCGCAATATCAAATGTACATAATACAACAAAACTGTACTACCACTGCAAACAGGCTATCCCCCACGACCAATCCGCAACATCACAGCAAAATCACAGAACATCAACGTGAATGTCACGTTCGCAAAACCGTTTAACCGGGCTATAGCAGTTAGACAGGATTTACCGATCAAGTGACATTCACGGTCGCAGATATAATGTAAATACTGTGAAATAATATGTTTTTAATATCCGATCGATCAAAATTATAACAAGTGGGCCCCAAGTACTACTGTAGCACATCAAGAAATTCTGGGCCCAAACTTAATATTCCAAAAAACCTATTTTCCACTCAGGAGCATTCTGTAAAATTTTGGGGCCATGAACAGTCAAGACTGCGGCGGAACCGCGGCCCAAGCATGGCTTTGGCCGCGGTTCCACGGTCGAAAAGTGAGATCATGCAATAAAAATTTCACAGAATTCTTATAACTCCCTGCACAGTATTCTGAGACTACCTGAAAAAATTTTCGAGCCAGAAAAAATTTGACAGAAAACTGATGCGGTGAAAAATGCGGTTTTGGGATTTTTGTTCGATCGGAAACGTAAAACACATTAGAAAAAGCTAGACAATGTTAATGGCGAGGCTCTGATACCACTGTAAGTGCACGGCGGCGCCCCGGCCTCCATCCCGAGGCCAAATGCGGAAGCGATGGATAATTTTAATTTTCTTGAACCAGCACCACCGCGCACTAAAACCCGGATCGTACCATTATTTAGTCCTAGCTAACTACAAGATGGGGAAAAGAGATATACCGAGTGATCCGTGTCCTCCGGTCTTCTCGCCGTCGTCCCGATCTCCCGCGGAATGTCCGGTCTCCACCTCCACGCCGGAAAGGCACCACGTCGCCTGCTTCTTTTACGGGCTCCCACCTCTATAGCGAGGCAACTCGGGCACGAAGCTGGCGAGTCGACGTGCCCAAGATTTGCTGTAGAACAGTGTGAAGATCTATATGTCTCATTTCGGGGTTGAGGGAGTTGCCATTTGGTGGAGGAAATGATATAAGCTTTTGGAGATGGTGTTGTGGGATTTTTCCAAAGCCAAAAGAGAACAAAATCCCACATCTCAAAATTTGTACAGCCCCCATGAGCTTTGGCCGGCCATGATGGTGGATGAGGAGAGAATGAGAGAGGGAGTGAGTGAAAAAGAGATAGCCACAAGAATAATGCAAGTGAGAGGAATGGTCATCATGCAAGAATCATCATCACTAGCAAAACCACACTCCATCAACTAATCAACAACCATGATTGCTACAAAAAGTCAAGCAATCATGAACCATGGAAGGTCAAGGGATGGGGCTCCATCATGAAACCATCATGATACAAAAGTATGCAAAGACAACCCTCCAAATAGCTAATTTGCACAAATGCAAATAAGCCCTCCTCCACCAATCTTCGGCCAATGAAAGATACAAAGAAATATGGCCGAAACGGAAAGCAAACTGGCAACTCCAGAAAACTGGTCCCGTAATAAATTACAGGAAAACCCCGCTACTGTGCATACACACCTGCATCTGTATTCCGACCGAAATACAAATGCAATGAGACAAAATCTACACTGTACTATACTAGGATCCGGCTTAAACCAAAGCCGGCTAGTAATATCCGTTCGATCCTGATCCGTGCAATACCGCACGTATCTGATCGAATCTTGCCATATCTCCATACGGCCTCTACAGCTTTTCGCCCGAAAACTTGAGCAACTGAATGTGGGGGACTCTAAAGACTCGTCAACACCTTGGTTGTGGATTTAACCACTAGCACGTCAGAGGTATAAGCCAATACGTAATGGGCTACCAGGTATTGACCAAAAGGGACGTCGATGAGCGAACTCATCCTGACACCCTACTGAGCCTGTCAGTACAGTCCAGTCCGTTCGTCTATGAGCATTGCATGGCGGGCCTAGGGGGTTGGTAAAGTCAGACCCCTAAAAGCGGTACAAGTCGTGTCGGAGTGTAGCCCAGAACACCCTGAGATACTACTGGAATACCTACCAGTAAATCTCCTGCCTCGGCCGAGGGCTTCGTGTAATGGCTCTCCTAGACACAGCACGACCTCACCCCCAATACCGGGAGAGACGAACCCCTGAAGATCCGCTCACTGCCTCCATATGGCTCGGGACTGTACCCAACTAAAACCTGTTTGCACGTCTCCTTTGAGCGTGGTAGGGTAGTAATCAAAGTACAGTGGGAACTCACACGAGACAAATGACGATCCCCAGGTCGATGAACTAACCTGTACACATGTCACCAGGGAACTGCTATCTGACGCCAGGTATAAGACCAACTAGCATGTTCCCGGCGAGTCCTGTCCGGTGTACTCATAACCCAATGAGCACCTATATACATCTTAGGTGAACCAACTGACACCAGTGGTTTGTGAGACCGGCCACCGCCCCTCGTCGGGGTCTCGACTGTATACACTAGTCTACTCTGGAGTATCGATGCCCTGTCTCGAAACTCCCACAACTAGGGACCATTTAAGGATGTGCTTATAGACCCCAGCTCCCACTTATATAATCGCCCTCATACTGCTGGTGGTCAAGCAAGAATCCTAGGGGCTCTATCAACGTGTAATAGCGACATGTCAGGTCGCTTAAAGCAGTACACGATGATAAAGATAAACCAGATAGCATACTATCATCTTGAGTAAGACTGTCCTACCGGGATAGGTGCTCCCTCAATCATTGCAATCACGTGCCTGTGATCCAAAATTGACTCTGAGGGCACTATCTCCAACAAGTCCCAACATCCTCTTGGATCTATCACGATAGATCCGGATCCCCAGAATGTAAGAGGCATCACCCAGGTCTTTCATGGAGAACCTGTGTGATAAGAATCCTTTGACAGATTGTAGCATAGGAATGTCATTTCCTATCAAGATAATGCCATCCACATACAAGACGAGGAATACGACAGTTCGTGCTACAATTTTACTATATATACATGGTTCATCTGGATTTTTGATAAAGTCATATTCTTTGACCGTTTCATCAAAACAGATGTTCCAACTCCGCGATGCCTGCTTCAGTCCATAAATGGACTTAAGCAACTTGCACACTTTCCCGCTGCTCCCACTCTGATTGAAACCTTCTGGCTGATCCATATAGACGCATTCTTCTAAATTACCATTTAGAAAAGTCTTCTTTACGTCCATCTGCCAGATCTCATAATCATGGAAGGCGGCAAAGGCAAGAAGGATCCGAATGGATTTGAGCATAGCCACTGGAGAAAAAGTTTCGTCATAGTCCAAACCAGGTCTTTGACGAAAACCCTTTGCAACAAGTCTAGCCTTATAGGTTTCCACCTGTCCATCTACACCAATCTTTTTCTTGAAGATCCATTTGCATCCTATGGGTTTTACCTCACCTGGAGCAAAGTCCAAAGTCCATACTTTGTTGGTGTACATGGACTCCATCTCGGTCCGCATTGCATCCAGCCATCATACCGAGTCGCCGCTCTGGATGGCCTGCTGGAAGCTAGTAGGTTCATCATTATCAATGACGCAATCCACTCTATCCCCATCTATGAGAAAACCGTAGTATCTCTCATGCGGATGAGATGGCCTAGTACTCCTGCGGAGGGATGCGGGAATGTCCTGTTCTTCTTGAACTACTGGTTCTACCAAACTTTCAGTAGTAGTTTGTGGTTCTGGAATTTCTTCTAGTTCTATTGCGCTCCCACTTGTTTCCTTTTCTAAAAACTGTTGTTCTAGAAAATAGGCATTACGAGAAACAAAAACCTTTTGTTCCTCTGCGTAATAGAAGAAATACCCCTTGGAGTTCTTTGGATATCCCACAAACTTACACTGTACTGATCGTACCTCGAGTTTGTCCATATGCTGCTTTTTAACAAAAGCTGAACATCCCCATATCTTCAGATACTGAAGATAGGGTTTCTTCCCACTCCACATCCGATATGGCGTGGTAGGCACAGTCTTGGTAGGAGCCATGTTCAAAAGATATGCAGCTGATTGTAGTGCATAACCTCAGAAAGATCGCGGTAACTCAGCATTACTTATCATAGAACGTACCATATCTAATAGGGTTCGGTTCCGTCTCTCCGATACACCGTTATGCTGTGGAGTGTATGGAGGAGTAAGCTGAGAGAGAATTCCTTTCTCTTTTAGGTAACCTAGGAACTCGGCACTCAAGTATTCACCACCTCGATCAGATCTTAGTGTCTTGATACTTTTGCCGGTTTGACTTTCTACTTCATTTTTATATTCTTGGAATTTCTCAAAGGCCTCGGATTTATGTTTCATTAAGAAAATGAATCCGTACCTAGAGTAATAATCAGTAAAAGTAATGAAATAGGAAAAACCACCTCTTGCATGTGTAGACATTGGACCACATGCATCGCTGTGTATGAGTCCTAAGAGCTCGCTCGCTCTTACTCCATGTATAACATTTCCAAATAATCAAATATTATTTTTGGGAATTTTTATAATTTAATATTATTTTAATGAATATTCTATTATTCCGGTATAATTAAACACAAATAAATAGGGAAAAATTATGGAAAATTCTAAAATAGGGTATTTTATGGAATTATGCCATTTTAAAGTTTTTATGATTTGTTTGACACTAATTTAGTGTTAATCGCGATTAAAAATCGCTAATCGGATTTTTGGCATTTTTGTGCAAAACATGCACATATCTTTTTCTACACTTGTGTTACATTTTTCTTTCCATGGTTGTTCATTTGGGTTCACTATTGGAGTGAGAAGGAATTAGGGTTAAAGAAAAGAAAAAGGAAAAAGGGAATATATTATGAAGCATGGTGAGAGAGAGAAAGAGTAGGTGAGGTGTGTTGACTTGAACCATTCCTCCATCATTCTTCAACTCATTTCTCCCTCCCTCTTCTTCAATTGCTGCTGCTGTTGCCCCCTTGCTCTCCCCCTCACTAAAATCATCTCCATCACACTCAAAACAACTCCGAAACCTCACTCCCTCTTCACAAAAAGTGTGCACGAGCCCTCAAGCAACCATTTGGATCAAGGAAGTTTGTGTTTTGGCGCTGTTGAGAATTCATGAGTCTCTTTTGAGGTAATTCCTTCACAATTGTTGTATCATTTCTAGTGATTAAGCCTCTTTTAAAGTTTGATGTCGTTTCGACAAAGTTTTGTGCACTTTGGACTACCTAGAGAGGATTAGGGTAAAAATTGAGTTGTAATGTGAAATTGAGACTTGTTGAGACCTTAGAATTTGGATGTGATGTTATATTGGACCTTAACATGAAGCTTTAACCTAGAATACGGATTTACGGAATGGATATCGGGAAAAACTGGAAATCTGTCACTGTTTTTATCGATCTGCTTTAACCCGAGACACCTGAAAATAAAATTGATTGGACAGTGAGATGTGCAGGCACCCTAGAACCACCACACAAGACCCCAGCCCCTAACTCCAAGACCCGGCCGCAGATTTATTCTGTTTGGCCGCAATTTGCGGTTAGACCTACCCCATTTTGGGTCGTTTTGGTTCTGTAGCTCCTACATGTGTAGACTAGACCCCTGGCATGTATAGGTTTGTCTAATTTGACCTAGGGTGAAATCTGGAGCCTATTTCCTAAGTTACTGTTTTGGATTCGTGTTTCCGTATTTCCGTATTGTAAATTCTGAGTTTGCGTACTCGACTACTTGGCGTTTATACGATGATATCGAGGGTTGTTGATGGTTTTGGGAGGCGTATCCATAGGTTCTAACCTATAGGCCCCATAGCATATCGTTTTGGTTTTCGTATGCCGTTTTAGTTTGGATTTGGTTTTGATACGCATTTGCGATACGTTAATGTGTAGGTATCCCATGAAGACTTTGGGACGACAAGCAAACTCGTGGCGACGTCGACAGATAAAGACGCAAGGTGAGTAGATTATATCTACGGAGGAAGTCGGGTGGATGGCGTATAGCACCCCCACAGTCCGTGGTGATGTATACGAATACGTATACACACATATATTTATTATATGTTCTTTGAGATTATTGATGATAAGATGGATTGTGTTAGTGTAGTGCGAAACCCTAGAGTAGGGGTTGCACCCATACACACACACACGCACACACTTGCATACATACTTTCTTTCGCATGTGTATATGGGAATATATGTTTGTATGTGTTCACATGGGTATGGGACTATGTGTACATATACTTGATTATGGATAGTGCTTGGGATGTGGGTTGAGTCGATGTGATTCGATTTGAGGCCGTGAGATCGGCGATATGACAGGATTTGTATGGGAGATACGACAGGATGCTTTAGCGGGCCTTTGGGCATGTGTTTTACCCCGCATTCATACTTATATAGATGGTATCGATTGTACTAGACTTAGATCTGTACCCTAGATTATGTGATATGATGGTAGTGATACCTGATATGTGATGAGATAATGTCTAATTGATCCATAACCAGCTATTGGGATGCCGTACGACGATTTACCGTACGAGCCTATATTGATGATAGATCTGCACTCATGACTTGAGGATTGGCATATGATATACTGTATCGTACACGATACTATTGAGGCGGGATCACCGACTATTATATATATATTTATATATATATATATATATATATATATATATATATATATATCGACTCAGATTTAGGTGGTTTCCATACCCCTCCTGATGGGTAGATGTTAGACTAGACCCGAGTCATACCTATTTCAAAACTAATGAATCGGGAATATCTTAAGGACAAGTAAAGGGATTCTACGGGTATTTTCAAAGGATGCATCTATTCTTAAAAACACCGTAACCCTTATTTTACTAAAACCCCGATTCGTCTTATTTCAAATGGCACCACTGCATGACATACACATATTGGTGTATCCGCATCGCATTGCATGTGTTCACTTCTATATTGCATCAGGATATGACCTTGTACGTGCATATTATTATTCCATGTTGCATGAAATCCTGTTATACTTGCATTTCATTAATATGTCACATACATCATGCTTTCTAATTATACGCATCGAGATATCCGTTTTCATGATATTTCTGGATTTGGGAACCGTGGATAATTTCAAAGGAAAGTATGTACTTATTTGAAAAACCCAGTTTCCTTGATATGATATTTGCGCTGCCACCATGAGATTTATCGATTCTGATTTTATACCCCATACGAGGAGTGGGTGCCGTATGAGGGTATATGGTGGGGCCCGATATATGAGAGAGTGGGCTGACCCGGACTGACGGATGCCCGATATATGAGAGAGTGGGCTGACCCGGACTGACGGATGCCCGATATACGAGAGAGTGGGCTGACCCGGACTGACGGATGCCCGATATACGAGAGAATGGGCTGACCCGGACTGACGGATGCCCGATATACGAGAGAGGGGGCTGACCCGGACTGACGGATGCCCGATATATGAGGATTTACGTGCCGATGCTAGGCACAGGTTTTCATGATGTTTTCGAGTGTCGATGCTAGGCACTCAGGTTCCATGCTTCTGGTTATATCCTCATATTTTCCATGCATATGCGTTATGACATTTACATGCATGATGCTTATTGTCATTGGGTGATGAGTGGATGGGATCCACGTACATGCAGATTGATTACACTGATCATACCTCATATTTTTGATATGCTATTACTAGAGGCACTGGCACGAGCACTTGGCACTACACTCATGTATAGAGATTACACTGCCAGTTTAGCATGCTTCAGATTTATTCATATTGAGGTTTATATATATCTGATCGTATTGACCTAGGATGGGTCATACATTCGATCTCTGCTTGTAGATATTTTCTATTCACGAGTTGGTAACTCACCCCCGTTGTGCCACAGTTCTTGCAGGTTTTGCCGTACAGATTCCATAGCGGCTTTTCTGGCACACTGCTTCTATATGGGTGACTTGCTTGGGTAGGTGGGTTCTTTGTATCAGAACCACCATTGTACATTTACTATTCATTGTATCTAGAAATTCCATCAACCAAAACTTGTATATTGTTTCAGACATAGTAAAACAGTGATGTACTATTTCGACCTTAGAGTCGCGCTTGTAGTATTGCGGTTTTCTGGCTGTTTTGAGTTTCTTTTTTAGTTTTGATCCTCGCCCTTTGGCGTTGTATATTATATTGCTTGCGTGGTTGTGACTGTCGATTGACGAAGAGCTAGCTCTCGCTTGGGGATGCCTTTTTCCTTGCATATATATATATATATATATATATATATATATGTATGTTATTCTTGTTGTACCCCGTTCGGGGCCAGTATTTACAAAGGAAACTCTGCTGAAATTTTCAGGAAAGATTACACATTTAAAAAGAAATGCATATTTGGCTTAGTTATTTAAAAACTTTGATTTTCAAAACATGTTTTCTTTATTTCTTAAAACCAGTTTTCTTTATTTACTCCTTAAATTGGTTTTAGATTTCTGGGCTTTTGGCTTACTTGGATCAGATGGAGTCCTATAGGCTTCATATGGTTCAAGGGCCAGTCACGTGCTCTTTCGGGTCGTGACACCATGTCCAGTGAATGGAGTCTTTGTCATCTTTCCTTTGAGACATGATTGACAAATGGTATAAGATTGATATTCGAACGGATCCAAATATCCTTCTCTATGTAACTTAGTTAACCTTATCTCATTCTCATTGATGTGACCGAGTCTACAATGCCATAAGAAAGCCTTATTTAAATCTGGAGATTTTCTTTTTAGTGTGTTCTGGACATTGAAAATCTGTAATTGGTTTAACACATATATACCGTTATCTAGTGTACCGGACCCAATCAAACCATGATTAAGGTGGATGTTAACAACATCGCTTTCAAACGTGAAATCATAACCTTCTTTTGATAACAACGATACTGATATGATATTACACGTTAAACTAGGTACACAAAAACAGTTGCGCAAAACCAAAATATGTCTCCTTGTCAATCCTAGGTGATAATCCCCTACGGACACAGCACCCACGCTAGCTCCGTTAGCAACCTGGAGGGTCATATCACCAACCTTCAGCTCTCTACTGTTTCTTAGTGCCTGCAATGAATTGCATATATGAGATCCTGATCCGGTATCCAATACCCAGGAAGTAGAGTTGATTGACAGACAATTTTCAATTACAAACACACCTGAAGTCGAAGCCACAGCTTGCTTCGGTTCCTGGTTCTTGGCAATCCAAGCTTTGCAATCTTTCTTCCAATGGCATTTTCTACGACAGTGGAAGCATTCGTCCTTTGCCACTACTGGCACTGCAACCTTTGCTTTTCCCTTAGCTCCCACCTTACCAACACCACCTCTTGGTTTGGTAGCGGCCTTCTTCTTCCTTCCTTTGGCCCTAGCCTTGAACCCGGAAGAGGAAGCACCGCGAACAAACATAGCGGGTGTTTCCCTTGCCTTCTGCAAGGTGCCCTCTGCACTCCTCAACATGTTAAGGAGTTCTGGAAGTTCAACTTCTTTTCCTTGAATGTTGAAATTCAGAATAAACTGGGCGTAGGTGGAACGAAAGGACTGAAGAACCATGTCTGTATAGAGCTCATTCTCTAAAGTCGTCCCGAGGTCCATGAGCTCTTCTATATAGCCAATCATCTTTAGGACATGTTCTCCTACAGATGATCCGACGGCCATCCTCGACTAAAACAAGTTCTTCGAGGTCTCGTATCTTGCTATACGAGATTGCTCTCCATACAGATCCTTTGTGTGGAGAAATATAGATTCAAGATCCATATCCTCGTGCCTCCTCTGATGTTCATTATTCATAGAGGCAAGCACGATGCATTTGGCTTTCGCGCAATCTAACTCTCAGGTCTTATGGATTTCCTTATCCGCAAGACTGGATTTTGGACCAGGGACAGCAGGTGCCTTAGCAGTAAGGACATACCCCAATTTGTCATAAGTTAAAGCCATCTTGACATTCCGGAACCAATCTTTATAGTTTGGCCCTGTCAGAATATTTTTCTCTAATAGTAACTTAAGTCCTGTCATGTTTTGGGTCGCTGCAATTGAGAGAGAGAGGGAACACTTTAGCATGATACTCTTGCAAGTTTAGAGTGGTTTTTAGTTTATCTAAACTGGATGGCTCCCACCGTTTCTCGAATCCCTCCTCAAACCAAAAATGAAGAACTAGTCAGGACTATTCTCACCGTACAATACATGCTTAACCGTTCAGCCAGGTCGGTGTCGGTACTTCGAGGGAGGTTTTACGACGCTTTCGCGAAGTTCCTTAATTAAATAATCTCTTTTCTCTGGGGGCGTAGCCCCGCTGATACCTTTCTCGACACCTACTTGGTTTATAGCATTGATCGTTAAGTGACGAATTTCCTGATGAGTAGCGGATACACACAGTAGGATCGGAATCCAAATATCATCGTGTGATAAAGCTGAAGGAATCCTACCAAAATTATCACGCTCCAAATGGTATGCATCTCTTTGCAAATTTCAGTTTCTTTAGAAATTCCCGATATAAATTTCTGCCCCATGCTCTTATGACCTTGGCGTTGGTCAAAATGTCATAAGTCACATGTCAAGTTCTACCCATCATTATCTTGCTAATTTGAACCCATCCGTACATACCCGTGACGTTGGCCAAATGATAATACGACTGCCCTAAACTAACTCATCTATCTATGCAACAAATGAATACCCAGCATCTACCAAACACTATGCCTTGGCGTTGGTCAAAATGCATAGCTTGAATACTACTGAATACCCAAATGAAATGAAGGAGGACTACGAATGGTTTTGGCGAAACCGTGAACGTAGTGAACTTGATATGATCGAAGGAACCTGATAGCTTTTAAAAGGAGTGGTTAAAGCTCCGTAATTTAAAAAATATCTTCTGTTTTAAAATAACCGAGTGGTTTCTTTTAAAATGTTCCGACGATTCAACTTTGGTTTATTTTCTTTGCATTAATATAATGTGTCCCATCAATTAACCTATCATTGCAGAAAACAACGAAAATACAACGTCTTCTTATGCCATCCGCATTCGCCACTGGGTCCTGTCATTCACCCGTTAGGTTACTTAACTAACGACAGAGCGGGCGCTGGGCTAGCGCGGGTGCAAAACATAAGTGATGTCTAATAGCTATCATATATAGATATTGTACATTTGTCAGACGCAATAATAGGCATTCCAGATCACAGATGAACATATTGGATTTTCGACGAATCCGCATTCCTTTTGAGCCTGCAAAGAAAGACGGATTACACAGTCGCGATGAATAGCCAAAACCCCATCCTAGAACCCTACGGGTACGGCAAACTACCCGCCAAGTACACGAAGTGAAGCGGTCTCCCTCAACAACGTGAGTAGGCCACTAAACACTTCAAAGTACCCGGTAGTTTGTGCACCCCATCTTGGGTCTATCCTATGAGCAGAAAACAGTAAATGAAATAATATAACGGTGGCTACAACCTCATCCCGGATGTGCCCCGCAAAAGAATATTACAACAATTTACAAATTACAATTGAATGAAAGAAACACTCGTCTCACATCCCCGGCTATCCATTCACGACAATCCAACAAGTCCATATACACAAACCAGCAAAAACCATTACAGAAATGTGCAACCCCCTGCTTGTTAGTGTATATGCCCTAGAAGCCATTACTGTATCATACTAGTTTGTATATTACTTAATGGAAGCTTGGGATATTCACCTTGTATATACAATCTTGCTCAAAATAGTAGTATGCTATTTGGTTTGTTTCTACTTCAATGTGTACATGTGTTTATTTTAGTATATCGCCTATACACATTAGTGGAGCCCTTAGGATCTTTGCTTGATTACCAGCGTTGTGATGGCAGTCACACTAGTGGGGCTGGGTAATCTATAAGCACATCCTTATGCAGGTCCCTGGTCGCAGGACTATCGAGACAGGGCATCGATACTCCGGAGTAGACTAGCGCATGTGCTTCTCATCCCAGTGTGGAAGACGGTCTGTCCCACAGCCGTCGGTACGTCGTACTTGAGATAGTATGCGGGTGCTCGTTGGATTACGAGTACATTGGACAGGACTCATCGGGAACTGACTAGTTGGTATTATGCCTATCGTCAGTTATCAGTTCCCAGGTGACATGAATACAGCTTAGTCCGCTGACTTGATACTGTCACTTCGCCTCGAGTGTGTTCCCACTGTACTTTGATTACTACCCTACCATGGCTCAAAGGAGTCGTGCAAACAGGTGGTAGTTGGGTGCAGTCCCGAAGCACTTGGAGGCAGTGACGATTAGACAGGATTCGTCTCTCCCGGTATTGGGGGTTGACATCGCGCTGTGTCTAGGAGAGCCATTACACGAGTAGTCCCTGGCCAGGGCAAACGAGATATACTGGTAGGCTTCCAGTGTTATCTCAGGGTGTTTTGGGCTTCACTTCGACACGACTTGTACCGCTATTGGGGGACTGACGTTTACCGCCCCCTAGGCCCGCCATGCGATGTATCAGACGAACAGACCGGACTGTACGGAGAATGTCACATTCAGGCTCAGTAGGAGTTCAGATGGGTTTCGCCTCGTCAGTCTTCTTGTCGGCATCTACCTGGGGACCGTTACGCACAGCTAGTGCCGCTTGCGGTCTGTGGTTAAACCCACTGCCAGCGTAGTGTCGAGTCTTTAGAGTCCCACACAGAAAGCTATTCGCCTTTAGGCAAAAGAGTAGAGGTCGCATGGTTTTGCGGCAGGTCGCATAGTTTTGCGACAGGGTTCGGTCACATCCGTGCACTTATGCACGTACAGTGTCCGGACAGTTATCACTAGCGGGCTTTGGTTTAAGCCAGATCCTAGTGTACGTTTTGGGATTAGATTCATCCAGTATGTATTCGTGTTCCTCGGAACGCGGATGCGGGTGTGTATGCACAGTTGACGGAGAGACAGAGGCAGAGGATTCTCATTAGGGTTGTTGACCGTTGACTGTTAACTATTGACTTTTTGGTCAACCCTAATGAGAATATGATATATGATTAACAATAATATTAATTAAGTATTGTGGTGACATGGTTGTTGAGGGGTTGACTTTGTTGACTTGTTGACTTTGTTGACCGGTTGACTAGGTTGGACTAGTTGACCATCATGATGACAATGGCTATCATTTCATGGCAAAGACTTTTTACTTGCTTGTTTCTTTTGTGAGAAATGAGTGCATGAAATGATTTAGCCATTTTGACTTGAACCATTTTACACAATACTTGATTATTATTTTTGTGATGATGGTTTTGGATTATGAGAGCCAAGAGAGAAAAATCTTCTTTCATTCTTTCATACTCATTCTCTCTCTTGTTCTTGAGCTCTCATCTCCTCCTCTTGCTCTCCCTCTCTTGACTCTATGGTTCACTTGTCTCATGAGTTGAGAACCAAGAACCATAGATAAAATCCCATACAAACTCTTCTCTACTCACTCTAGTTCACAAGGTTTAACAAACCGAGTGAACTAGTTTCTTCAAAGTTCGAAGAAGGAGCCAAAGGTTGAAGCTTTCAGGTGGATCTATCTTCGGCGCAAGGAGACGACAGGGAGAAGCCGATTCAGACGACCATCGAAGCTTGAAGACGAAGGAGTTCGAGAAAAAGAAAGGTATAACCCCCTAACCGAGTAGTTAGCAACTCGTAGTTAGGTTGTTAGTTAGATGTTTAACAAAGATCCGGGTTTTGAGTCCATGTTACCACCTCTAAGAAAATTGTTTTTCACCAAATTCCGCATGCCCGAAAGTACCGGGAGAGGTAGTATAGACTTACAGTGGTATCAGAGACTAGTTAAACTCTATCTAACATGTTAGCAAAGTAGCTAGAAGATCGATCAAAGAAAAATTCACAAAACGAACCCGATATGATAAGTTTCTGCCGATTTTTTTTTCTGTTCAAAAATTGATAAATTTTATCTTAAAAATCGGCTCAGGCTTTTGTGTGATCACCCACCAAATTTGGTCCAACGATCGAGTCAAAGCGCCGCGGAAACGCGGCGGGAGCACGCTCCCGCCGCGGATCCGCGGCCGAGTTGACTCGGCCGAGGTCCAAGTTTGGTGCAGTGTTTTTCTGGGGTTGTTTTGGGATTTTTGGAATATATATTTTCTGCCCAGATTTTCCAGAACGAAAATTTTATTTTTGGGGTCCTGAAAATCCGTATTTTTGATCGAACTTCTAAAAGACTTAAGCTGACGGGTTTTTCTGTGATGTGATATTTGTATTGAACGTCTGCTAATCGCTATATGTCGATTAGTGGGGGTTATACAAATCTGTGATCTGTAATGTTGCTGGAATGTGTATATGAATTCATTGGATTGTCGCGGGTGAATAGCCGGGGGTTGTGAGACGAGAGTTTTCTTTTCTTTCAATTCATGTAAATTTGTAAATTGATGTAATAATTATTTGTATGGCCGCACAACCGGGTCGGGGTTGTAGCCGTCATTGTATAATTTCTTTTTACTGTTTTTGCTCCTAGGATAGACCCATGGAGGGGGTGCCAAACTACCGGGTATGCCGAAGTGCCGAGTGGCCTACTCACGGAGTTGAGGGAGGTTGCTTCGCTTCGGGTACTTGGCGGGTAGTTTGCCACACCCGTAGGGGTCTTGGGTGGGGTATTGGCTATTCACCGCGACCGTGTAATCTGCTTTTCGTTACAGGCTCGTACGAATTGCGGATTCCTAGTATATCCAATGTGTTCATCTGTGATCTGAAATGGCTATCATTGCAATATATCTATATATGATATTATTTAGGCGTTGCTTATGTTTTACAGCCGCGCTAGCCCAGCCCCCGCTCTGTCGTTAGTTAAGTAACCTAACGGGTAATGACGGGGCCCCGTGGCGAATGCGAATGGCATAAGCGTACGTCATATTTTGGTTGTTTTTTGCAATGGTAGGATTAAATGATGGGATGCATTAAAAGAACTAATGCAAGAATATCACGCATTAAAAGAACTAATGCAAGAAAATAAACCAAGTTAAAATCGTTGGAACACTTTCGGAAAAATACTCGGTTCTTTTCAAAACTAACTTTTAAATGCGGAGCTTGAGCCACTCCTTTTGAAAGCTATCTCGTTCCATCGATTATATCAAGTTCACTACGTTCACGGTTTTGCCAAAACCATTCGTAGCCCTCCATCATTTCAGTTAAATATTCGGTAGTATTCAAGCTATGTATTTTGACCTCACGCCAAGGCATAGTGATTGGTAGCTGCCGGATATTTATCTATTGCGTAGATAGAATGCGTTGGTTTGGGACAGCCGTACTACCATTTTGGCCTACGTCAAGGGTAGGTATGGGTGGATTCAAATTAACCTGGATAATGATGGGAAGAACTTGACATGTGACTTATGACATTTTGACCTCACGCCAAGGTCATAAGAGCATGGGGCAAAAATCCACATCGGGAGTTTCAAAAGAACTGAAACTTGCTAGTGTTGCATACCATTTGGAGTGTGATGATTCTGGTAGGATTCCTTCAGTTTCGTCACGCGATGATATTTGGATCCCGATCCTACTGTGAGTATATGCTACTCCTCGGGAAATTTCTCACTAAACGATCAATGCTATAAACCTAGTAGGTGTCTAGAAAGGTGTTAGCGGGGCTACGCCCCCAGGCAAAAGAGGTTATTTAATTAAGGAACTTCGCGAAAGCGTTGGAAAACCTCCCTCAAAGTACCGACACTGGCCTGGCTGAACGGTTAAGCAAGTATTGTGCGGTGGGATTGATCCCGACTAATTCTTCCTTTATGGTTTGAGGAGGGATTCGAGAAACAGTGGGAGCCATCCTGTTTAGACAAACTAAAAACCATTCTAAACTTGCAAGAGCATCAAGCTGAGTGTTTCTTCTCTCTCTCCTAATTGTAGCGACCAATCGACATGACTGGACTTAAGTTACTTCTAGATAAAAATATACTGACAGGGCCAAACTACAAAGATTGGCTCAGGAATGTCAAGATGGAAATCACTTACGACAAGCTGGGGTATCTTCTTACCACCAAAGCTCCCCCTGTCCCTGGTCCCACTTCCAGCGTCGCGGATAAGGAAATCCGTAAGACTTGGGAGATTGATAGCGCGAAGGCCAAGTGCCTCGTACTTGCCTCTATGGACAATGAACATCAGAGGAGGCACGAGAATATGGACTCGGAATCCACATTTCTTCATACAAAAGAACTGTATGGAGAGCAATCTCGTATCGCAAGATACGAAGCGTCGAAAAAGTTATTTTCGGCAAGGATGGCCGTCGGATCATCAGTAGCAGAACACGTGCTTAAGATGATCGGCTACATTGAGGAGCTCGCGGACCTAGGGACCACATTGGAGAGTGAGCTCTATACGGACTTAGTTCTCCAGTCCCTTCCTTCCACTTACGCCCAGTTTATACTGAACTTCAACTTACAAGAAAAAGAAGTTGAACTTTCAGAGCTCCTCAACATGCTGAGGAGCGCAGAGGGCACCCTACAGAAAGGTAGGGAAACATCCACTTTTTTGTAGGAGGATCATCTTCTTCTAGGTCCAAGGCGAAAGCCAAGGGAAAGAAGAAGAAAGCCCCCACCAAACCAAGAGGCGGTGTTAGTAAAGTGGATACGAAGGGAAAAGCTAAAGCAACAAAGAAAGCGGGGAAGCTTGTGGATAAGGAAGAATGCTTCTATTGTCATAAGAAAGGACACTGGAAGAATGATTGCAGGGCCTGGAAGGCCAGAACACAGGAATTGAAGCAGGTTGCAGCTTCAGCTTCAGGTGTGTATGTTATTGAAAACTGTCTTTCAATAAACTCTACTTCCTGGGTATTGGATACCGGATCAGGATCTCATATCTGTAATTCTTTGCAGGCGTTGAGAAACCGTAGTGTTTTGAAAGCAGGTGACATGACCCTCAGAGTTGCGAACGGAGCTAGCATGGATGCTAAAGCCGTGGGGGACTATCACCTGGGAATGTCAGATGGACATGTTTTGGTTTTGCGTAATTGTTTTTTTGTACCCAACGCAACTTGTAATATCATTTCTGTATCTTTAGTTCCTAAAGAAGGATATGAATTTGCGTTTGTAAGCAATGTTGTAAACATTCACCTTAATCAAGTTCTGATTGGGTCAGGTACATTGAGCAATGGTATATACGTATTAAACCAACCACAGATTTTCAATGTCCAGAATACACACAAAAGAAAGTCTCCGGAAATAAATCAGACTTTCTTATGGCATTGTAGACTGGGTCACATCAATGAGAGAAGGTTGACAAAGTTACATACAGAAGGATATTTGAATCCGTTCGAATATCAATCGTATGCCACTTGTCAATCCTGTCTCAAAGGAAAGATGACAAAGTCTCCGTTCACTGGACACGGAGTAAGAGCGAGCGAGCTCTTGGGACTCGTACACAGCGACGTGTGCGGTCCAATGTCTACACATGCGCGAAGCGGTTTTTCTTACTTCATTACTTTTACGGATGACTTTTCAAGGTACGGTTATGTCTTCTTAATGAAACATAAGTCCGAAGCCTTTGGAAAATTCCAGGAATATAAGAATGAAGTAGAAAAACAAACCGGCAAAAGTATCAAGATTCTAAGATCGGATCGAGGTGGTGAATACTTGAGTGCCGAGTTCCTGGACTATTTAAAAGAGAACGGAATTCTCTCTCAGCTTACTCCTCCATACACTCCACAACATAATGGTGTATCGGAGAGACGGAACCGAACCCTATTGGATATGGTACGGTCCATGATGAGTAACGCTGAGTTACCGCTATCATTCTGGGGGTATGCGCTAGAATCAGCTGCATACCTTTTGAACCGAGTTCCCACTAAGACTGTGCCTACCACACCTTATGAGTTATGGAGTGGGAAGAAACCCTAT
This sequence comes from Agapanthus africanus, assembly GCA_030015575.1. Classification (NCBI taxonomy): domain Eukaryota; kingdom Viridiplantae; phylum Streptophyta; class Magnoliopsida; order Asparagales; family Amaryllidaceae; genus Agapanthus; species Agapanthus africanus. Next base: position 7,446,931 of record JASDDO010000029.1, on the reverse strand, counting down.
CTTCAATATCTGAAGATCTGAGGATGTCCAGCTTTTGTCAAAAAGCAGCATGCGGACAAACTCGAGGCACGCTCAGTACTGTGCGAGTTTGTGGGATACCCAAAGAACACCAGGGGGTATCTTTTCTACCACGCAGAGGAACAAAAAGTCATTGTTTCTCGTAATGCCCACTTTCTGGAACACCAGTTCTTAGAAAAGGAAATAAGTCGGAGCGCAGTAGAACTGGAAGAAATTCCAGAACCACAGACTATTACTGAAAGTTTAGTGGAACCAGAGGGTTCAAAAGAACAGGACATTCTTACGCCGCTCCGCAGGAGTAGTAGGCAGTCTCATCCGCCCGAGAGATACTACGGTTTTCTCATAGACGGGGATAGAGAGGATTGCATCATAGATTATGATGAGCCTACTAGCTTCCAGCAGGCCGTTCAGAGCGTTGACTCAGTAAAATGGCTGGATGCAATGCGGACCGAAATGGAGTCCATGTACACCAACAAAGTATGGACGTTGGACATTGCTCCAGACGGGGTAAAACCCGTAGGATGCAAGTGGATCTTCAAAAGGAAGATTGGTGTAGATGGACAGGTTGAGACCTATAAAGCTAGACTTGTTGCAAAGGGTTTCCGTCAAAGACCTGGCTTGGACTATGATGAAACCTTTTCTCCAGTGGCTATGCTGAAATCCATTCGGATCCTTCTTGCCATTGCTGCCTTCCACGATTATGAGATCTGGCAAATGGACGTAAAGACCGCTTTTCTAAATAGAAATTTAGAGGAGTGTGTCTATATGGACCAACCAGAGGGTTTCATTCAGAGTGGGAGCAGCGGAAAGGTGTGCAAGTTGCTTAAGTCCATCTATGGACTAAAGCAGGCATCGCAGAGTTGGAACATCTGTTTTGATGAGACGGTCAAGGAATTTAGCTGTATCAAAAATCCAGATGAACCATGCATCTATTGTTGATTTGTAGCGAGAACTGTAGTATTCCTCATTTTGTACGTGGATGATATTCTCTTAATAGGAAATGACATTCCTATGCTACAATCTTTCAAGGGGTTCTTGTCACACAGGTTCTCCATGAAAGACCTGGGTGATGCCTCATACATCCTGGGGATCCGGATCCATCGTGATAGATCCAAGAGGATATTAGGACTTTCAAAGTCTAGGTACATCGACACCATACTGAAAAGATTCAGTATGGAAGATTCCAAGCGCGGTAACCTACCGGCTTGTCACGGGATCACCCTTTCTAAAGAGATGTCTCCCAAGACTGATTTGGAGAGGGATCGCATGTCTATTATACCCTACGCTTCTGCGGTAGGCTCTATAATGTATGCGATGTTGTGTACCAGACCGGATTTAGCTTATGCACTGAGTGTGGTACGCCGGTATCAGTCAAACCCTAGGGAGAAACACTAGATAGCAGTAAAGAACATTCTCAAGTACCTCAGAAGGACTAAGGAGATGTTCTTGGTGTATGGCGGAAAAGACCTCCAGATCGAGGCCTTTGCTGACTCCAGCTTCCAGAGTGACAAGGATGATTCCAAGTCCATGTCGGGTTTTGTCTTTACCCTCAATGGAGGGGCGGTGTGTTGGAAGAGTTCCAAACAGGAAACCGTTGCAGACTCGACGATGGAAGCGGAATACATCGCTGCATCTGATGCCGCAAAAGAAGCTGTCTGGATGAGGAAGTTCTTGAAAGAGCTTCAGGTGGTTCCGTCCATTGTTGATCCAATACCTCTGTATTGCGACAACAACGGGGCTATAGCTTTAGCGAAGGAACCTAGGTCCCATCAGAGATCCAGACACATCTTGAGGCGGTATCACCTGATCAGGGAGATCGTGGATCGCCAGGAGATCGAGGTTCGAAGAGTCGCTTCAGAAGATAACACTGCAGATCCATTCACCAAGGCCTTGCCCCAGACTCAGTTCGAGCGGCTGATCGAGATGATAGGTCTTCGATACGCCAGTACATGGCCTTAGTGCAAGTGGGTGATTGTTAGTGTATATGCCCTAGAGGCCATTACTGTATCATACTAGTTTGTATATTACTTAATAGAAGCTTGGGATATTCACCTTGTATATACAATCTTGCTCAAAATAATAGTATGCTACTTGGTTTGTTTCTACTTCAATGTGTACATGTGTTTATTTTAGTATATCGCCTATACACATTAGTGGAGCCCTTAGGATCTTTGCTTGAGTACCAGCGTTGTGATGGCAGTCACACTAGTGGGGCTGGGTAATCTATAAGCACATCCTTATGCAGGTCCCTGGTCGCAGGACTATCGAGACAGGGCATCGATACTCCGGAGTAGACTAGCGCATGCGCTTCTCATCCCAGTATGGGAGACGGTCTGTCCCACAGCCGTCGGTACGTCGTACTTGAGATAGTATGCGGGTGCTCGTTGGATTACGAGTACACTGGACAGGACTCGTCGGGAACTGACTAGTTGGTATTATGCCTATCGTCAGTTATCAGTTCCGGGGTGACATGAGTACAGCTTAGTCCGCTGACTTGACACTGTCACTTCTCCTCGAGTGTGTTCCCACTGTACTTTGATTACTACCCTACCACGGCTCAAAGGAGTCGTGCAAACAGGTGGTAGTTGGGTGCAGTCCCGAAGCACTTGGAGGCAGTGACGGTTAGACAGGATTCGTCTCTCCCGGTATTGGGGGTTGACATCGCGCTGTGTCTAGGAGAGCCATTACACGAGTAGTCCCTGGCCAGGGCAAACGAGATATACTGGTAGGCTTCCAGTGTTATCTCAGGGTGTTTTGGGCTTCACTCCGACACGACTTGTACCTCTATTGGGGGACTGACGTTTACCGCCCCCTAGGCCCGCCATGCGATGTATCAGACGAACAGACCGGACTGTACGGAGAATGCCACATTCAGGCTCAGTAGGAGTTCAGATGGGTTTCGCCTCGTCAGTCTTCTTGTTGGCATCTACCTGGGGACCGTTACGCACAGCTTGTTAGTTATATGTATGCCCTAGAGGCCATTACTATACATAGGATGTATATTGTAGTGGATGCTTGGACATATATAGGGAGGACTTTCTCGCTCGACATGATAGTATGCTATCTGGTTACCCTTTACCTTAATGTGTACACTGATTGTCTCTCTGTTACATGTTGGTAAAGCCCTTAGGATGTGTACTTGACTACCTGGACTATGATGCGGATCATACTAGTGGGGACATGGTAGTCCATAAGTACATCTTTCAAGGTCCCTAGTCGTGGGTGTATCGAGACGGGACATCGATATACCAGAGTAGACTAGCGTATACCTTCTCGACCTATACAGATGGGCGATGGATGATCGCATATCCATTGGTGTTTGACATCAGAGATGATATACGGGTGCTCAGTGGAGACTGGGTACACTGGACGGACTCGCCGAGAACTCCTAGATGGTATTATACCTTACGTCAGATGGCAGTTCTCTGGTGACACTGGTACAGAGTAGTCTGTTGACCCGAGATCGTCATAGAGTCTTGTGTGGTTCCCACTGTGCTTTGATTTCCACCTTACCACGTCCAAGAGGGCGTGCAAAACGGTGGTTTTTGGGTACAGTCCCGAATCACATGGAGGCAATGAGCGATAGGAGGGGATTCGTCTCTCCCGGTATTGGGGGTTGATGTTGCGCTATGCTCGACTGGCCATAACAGGAAATCCCTGGCCAGGGTTGCAGTGATCTACTGGTAAGTGTTATCAGTAGTTTCACACATGTTATGGACCTCACGTCGACATGACTTATCGAGCTATTGGGGTCTGACGTTTACCACCCCTAGGCGAGATATGCGACATATCAGACGATCAGACCGGACTGTACGGTAAGTGTTACTGGTTGGATTCAAAGGAGTGTGAGCGGGCTTGCTCGTCGATCTTCTGATCGCTCAATACCCGGGTGGCCGTTACGTTTAGCAGACCGCTTGCGGCTTGTGGGTGCTTGATATGATCATCATCTGCTGCCGGCGTATTGACGAGTCTTTAGAGTCCTACACAGTGGTTTCCGGGCTCAAGCGAAGCGAAATAGGAGCGCATATGAGATATATGCAGGACCGAGAATAATGCGTGTATGTGATACCATATTCCATTCTCGCGATGAATGTATCGAATGGTTGTATGCGATATAACCTAGTTATCGAATCAAGGATTGATTCGGTAAGCCGATACATAGGATACTAGTCGGTTATATGCGATATGACCGGATCGTTAAATCAAGTGTTGATTTAATGATTTAATGTATAATTATATATTTGATATATTACTTTGCATTAACTATTATTGGTTCACTTTAAATGGATTTTCTCACTTGAATTGTGCAAGTTGTATATGTGATATACTTTTGTGCACATGATTGTATCATGTTTGATGATACATGCTTATTTGGTTAAGTGTAAAGAACTAAACCATGGTTAAATTGATGATTAGGGTTTTGCTTATTTATTCATTTATTTATTTGTTTATTCATTTTGGAAAAGATTAGAAAAGAATGGTGGCTTTATTTGTAGTTTTGTTGAAGCTTCATGAAGCTTTGACCTAGTCCACCATTCTTGTCTCTTGCTTAACCCTAACCATCATTTCTAACCATGGTCTATTCTCTATACTTAACTAAGGTTAGAATATGATAAGAATCAATTCTTTTCAATTATTTTTTTAACACTTATCATAATTCTTTGATCTTCTTCTTCTTCATCTTCAACATGAAGAAGCTTGCTACCAACAATGGCAACTCTTGAAAATGAGTGAGAAATCCAATTCTAAAGTGAACCCACTTCTTATTTCTTCATCCTCTACCACTTGCCAAGTAGTATAGGGTGTTTTCTTCACAAGTTTCATGACTTGGTGAATTGGGAGCTTGATCTGGTGATGCCTCGACGTAGATCATCTTCGGCATCGTAGTCGATGACCTAGCCCGCCCATTTCTCCGATGAATCCGACACTAGAGTCCAAGATCCGATTTGTACAGCGGAGGGACGTCTACGTGGAGCTAAGGAAGTGGAGAACCGGATCTACAAAGGTTGTCGCCTCTTTCTTTTAGTTAAGTTGTTAACTAGTTTCTTTTTCGCCTAAAATTCTAGTCAACGATCCGTATTAGGGTTTCTCGGCACTTGTAAAATTTGAAATTGGCATGGTTGATGCCTTGTGAGACCTCATTTGTGTGCCTAGGAACCTTACAGTGGTATCAGAGCCTAGCTAGAGCCTTAGGCGATGCGTAGACGGTGTTTGAAACCCGATCGAACCGAAACCCTAAACCCAAAATTGCTCTCTGTACTTTTTTGAAAATTATGGATTTTTGAGAATTAAAAATATGCAGAAAAATCAGCAGGAATATCTAAGAGTTACTGTAAAATTCGATGCCCTAATTCTATCAAGCCGCCGCGGTTCCGCGGCACGAGCTTGGCTCGTGCGGCGGTTCCGCGGCCTATTTGTCTTATCATGCATTGAATTTTGCACAGTAACTCCTACTTTGCAGTGCTGGGTTTTCTGGGAATTTTTAATATTTATTCAAGAGTTGAATATTCTGGGTTGAATTGGGAATCAAAGATTCGATCGGATTATCAAATTTTGTCTGTGTGTTTTTCCGGATAATTTTAGAATATGTTAAAAAGTTCGACCGGATATAAATACCCCACTTTTCCCCTGCCGGAAAATTTCCAAGTGTTGGATTTTTCTGTGGTTTAAGGATGTTCTAAGTAGTGCAAGTAACGTGATGGTCCCTCTAGAAGACAACAAACCTTAACTCGATTATGTGACCGTCTTGAACTGCCCTTTGAACCTTCGGGTTTGGGGCAGCACGGCGTGCCACATGTGAGGCGTTGGCTTGACCCTTCTACGGCTGGACCGTTGGTACTGAGGCACGAAGTGAATGTCTTTGAACTTATTTCATGAGTTGAGCTGTTTCGGGAAAACTTGGGTGTTCGATTGTTCGATCGGAAAGTTTAACATTTTCTATCTTATTCGGAATGTGATACAATAATTGGAATTCACAATAAGTTATGAGATAACTGAATGAATGTTATAAATCTAGCGGTTTAGTCTCACTTGATCGGTTGCCACGGAATTTTGATGTGATCAAAAGTCCGTCGCAATCACGTAGTGTACGCGGATACTCGCCGGGTAAACTTAATAGACAGCCTCACTCCATAGCCCCGACCAAGTGACTGTAGGAGAACCCCGTCGCCGAAAGCATCCGTTCGGGTGCTCGCGGCAGCGGTGTTCCGCCTTGGTGCACTTCGTCGACGGCGTCGGGGGTGCGGCCGCCTACTAAAGTTTGCGACGAGCATTCGATCAGGATGCCGGGAATCTTGTTGAATTACTCGACTTTATATTGAAAATTGTTTTCGATTTTGAGACTAAAATGCGGGGTTTATAATTGTTAGGCATGCGATGTCTAAGTATTTCATTTGATTAGGCATGCGATGTCTAAAGCGGTTGCGGATTCTAACTGTTGTAGTTTTACACTTTCTTTTCTGTGACCGTAAGTGTAATATGTGATATCGCCGGTTTATTTGCTATATGTCAACGACAATTGGGATGCGCATATTTACTTACGTTGATGACATGTGATATTATGTGTTGCTGGATAAGTTATATTGGATCGTCGTGTTTGAATAGCCGGGGGTTTTTTATGTGAGATGAGTGTTTTTCATTTTCATTCATGTAAAAACTTGTATGTAATATTCTTTTATTGGGGCACTTCCAGGTTGCGGAAGATGTCACCGTTGATGTATATTATTTACTTTTCTGCACTAGGATAGACCCAAGGAGGAGGGCACAAGTAACCGGGTTCTAGGGTCCAGTGGGAGACCAACTCGAGGAGTCGAGTCCGGGTCTCCTAACCCTAAAATTGGTAGGGTTGCTTGCCGCTCTCGTAGGGGTCTAGGGGTATGGGTTTGGCTATTCATCGCGACCGTGGAATCCGTGTTTTATACTGGCTCGTATTTAAAACACGGACGTCCTAGTATATCCAATATTTCATATGATTCTTCTACTACGATATCTGTGATGTGATCATGTGATGTTCTATGATAAATACTGTATATAGTATATATGATATATTATATAGGCGTTACTTATGTTTTACACCTGCGCTAGCCCTGCCCCGCTCTGCCGTTAGTTACCTAACCTAACGGTGCACGAGGGGACATCGAGGCGAATGCGGATGGCATAAGTGTACGTCGTATTTATCTGTGATGTTTAGGTATTTAAATGATGGGACTTCATTAATGAGATTAATGAAATAAAAGAAACCTATGATGTTGTAGAATCGAATTTCAAAAATAAAACAGGTAGCTACAGTTCTTGCTTTGCATAGCGGTATATGAGATATATCCTGCACCTCATTCGATGAGGAAAGGACCGAGATCCCTTCACCGGGAGTGACTCCTTTAACAATAACTGGCAGATGCTACAACACTCGGTTTGTTTTAGATTGCTTCTATAAGTTTCTGCTTTGCACAGTGATATATATGATATATCCCGCACCTCATTCGACGAGGAAAGGACCGACGATCCCTTCACCGGGTGTGACTCCTTTAGCAAAACTAGAAAAGCCTCAAAAGCACTCCATTTTAAAATCATTTGATTCTACAACGATATCAAGTTCATTACGCAATAAGTTTTCAGAAAAACCTGTCGTAGCCCTCCGTCATTTCAGATAAGTCCTGTTTAGTATTCATGCTGCGTTTGTTGACCTTGTCAAGGCGCAGTGTGCGGTAGCTAACCAGTATTTATCTGCTTATGCATATGATGCAGATTGGGTTAGGGTAGTCGTGCGGCCTTGTTGACCTTGTCAAGGGTCGTGCGGGTGGGCTTGATTCAATCAAGAAATGACGGGTTGAACTTGACTTGCGGTCTATGGTTTGTTGACCTTGTCAAGGTCATAGATCGTTCGGGGCAAAATATTATCGGGAATTTCAAGTGTTGAAATTTGCAATGAGATTGCATACCTTCTATGAGATAGTTGGATCCCGATACCCGCTGCGAGTAAGAGTTACTCCTGGGAGAGTTTTACACATTACAATTAGCCGATTAAGTAGGTGTCTAGAAAGGTGTCAACGAGGTTAAGCCTCTGGGAAAACGAGATTTACATTATTTAGGTTCGTGCGAAAGCACGGGGGACCTCCCTCAAAATACCGACACTGGCCTGGCTGAAAGATTGGCGAACTTGTAGTGTGTAATTAATCCAGGCTGGTCTTTCCTTTTAGGGTTTGAAGGAAGATTTGATAAAAAGCAGTGGGAGCCATCCTGATTAGATAAAATAACACCAATCTGATCTTGCAAGAGCGCACGTTGAGTGTTTTTTTCTCTCTCTCTCCAGGTAGCGACCATATCACGCCTTAATCAAGATAATAATATGGATATTTGACCGAACCCGCTTGTTATTCTAAGATGGGGAACGTTGGTCCCGCTCCAACTTATAATTGTTATAAGACAGAGCAGGAAATTGGGGATTACCAGAATTCCCATGCCGCCCAAACGAAGAGAGTGCATGCTGATGCATCATCTTCGGGTGTGTTCATTATACAGAACTGTTTCTCAGTATCCTCTACGTCCTGGGTATTTGATACCGGATCAGGATCCCAGATATGTAATCTGTTACATAGGGCTACAGAAAGGTAGAGAACTGAGAACGGGTGATAAGTTTCATGAGATAGAAAACGGAGCAAGTGTTGCAGCCAAGTCTGTTGGTCACTGTCACCCAGTATTCTGAATACATTGATTCTAAACGAATGTTATTAGATACCGAACCTGATATACAAAATCATATCAGTCTCTTTATCAGTAAAGAAATGATAAAATTTTGTATTGTTGGATAATGTTTTGAACATTTCCTATATCAAAAGTTGATCGGTTCAGGCACGTTATCTAAAAGCATTGATGTTCTAAATCAAACTACAGTTCTTAGTATACAGAACACACACAAGAGGATGAGTTCATAAATGAACGAATTTTTCTTGAGGTATTGTAGACTAGGTCATATCAATGCGACCTGACTAGCTGAAGTTACATTTAGATGCATATTTAAATCTGTTTGAATTTACATCTTATGAAACTTGCCAGTCATGTCACAAAGATACGATGACCGTAGCTCTGTTTACTGGAAACAGAGAAAGAGTTAGTAAACTCTTGGGATGATACATATTGATGTATGTAAGGTCCCCTGTCTACATATGCAAGGACTGGTTCTTTGTACTTCATTACATTCTTTGATGATCTCTCAAGATTCAGTCATATGTTCCTGCTGAAACACAAGTCCGAACCTTTTGAGATATTCACAGAATATAAGTTAGAAGTAGAGAACCAATACGGGTATAAGTATTATGTCCTTTGATGCGATCAGGGAGGAGAATACTTGAGCACGAAATTCCTGGACTATTCTAAAGGAGAATGAGATTCTCTCTCAGCATTACTCCTCCGTATACACCACAGTACGTCGGTGTATCGGGGAGGAGCAGATGCACCCTATATGATATGGTGTGCTCTGTGATAAGTACTACTGAGTTTCCTATTTCCTTTTGGGAGTTATGCGCTTGAGAAGCTGCATACCTATTCAATAGGGTTCCAATCAAATCAGTAGCCTACCGCTTCATATGTGATATGGAGAGGGAAAAGCCCATATCTTAAGTTGGTTAAGATTTGGGGTTGTCCGGGCTATGTCTAAAAGCATAATCCGGACAAGCTCGAGGCAAGGTCTGTTATGTAGAACTGAAAATGTTCTAGCTATACAAACTGCAGCTGATGATTTGAAAGAACCAAAGGATTCAATAGTTACCAACGAACCTCAGCCTCTCCGCCGATCTAGTAGGGTTCCTCACCCGTCTGAGAGATACTTCGGTTTCTCGATGACAGTGGGAGCGAGGATTGCATCATGTGATGATGACCCAACTAGTTTCGAGCTGGCCATCAGGAGTGGGACTCTGTAAGAATAGCTGGATGCTTAGCGATCTGAGATGGAATCCTTATACAACAACAAAGTATGGACTTTGGTTGCTATATCTGAAGGGTTAAATCCCCATCAGGAGCAAGTATATCTTGAGAAGATTACTTGGTGTACATGGAAAAGTTAAGACTTTCAAAGCTAGACTTGTTAAAGGTTTGCATCATTTACCATATATGGATCATAATGAAACCTTTTCTAAGGATCTATGCTTAAGTCCATCCAGATCCTACTTACCACGGCTACATACCATGACTACGATATCTGGTGGTTGGGTGTCATGACTGCTATTCTAAATGATGTTTTGGAAGAGAGCGTCTATAAGTACACAGCCAGAGGGCTTCGTAGACAGTGGGAGCAGCGGAAACGTGTGCAAGATGCTTTATAGGATAAAGCAGGCATCGCGGGGTTGGAACATCTGTTTTGATGTGGTAGTCAAAGAGTTTGACTTCATCAAAATGGTAGATGAACCTTGTATATACAAGAAAGTAGTAGGGAGTATGGTAATGATCCTCGTAGAGTACGTGGATGACATACTCTTGATAGGGAAGGAGTTTCCTATGCTACGCTCGGTCAATCTCCGTTTATCACAAGGATTCTCCATATAGGATCAAAGTGATACCTCCTAAATCCTGAGTTATCATCTATGAGATATATGTAATTGGATGCTAGGAATCTCACTAGTAGTAGTAAGATGGTATCAATCGATCCTGAGGAGAATCACTGGAAGGGTTCCAGGGTGATAAAGACGACTGAATGTCAGTCACAGGCATTGTCTTTACCCTCAGTGAAGGGACGGTATGTTGGAAGAGTTCCAAGCTAGATACCGTGGCATACTAGACGATTAAGGCTGGATACATCGCTACTTAAGATGCTACCAAAGAGGCTGTCTGGGTGTATATATTTGTTCATGAGATGAACTCTGTTCCTCCCATTGTGTGACAATGGAGTTGTGGCTTATGCCAAGGAACGTCCGTCCCATTAGTGATCCAGACATATTCTAAGGCAGTATTACCTGATCATGGAGATGGTTGATCTCCAGGGGGTCGAGGTTAGGAGAGTAGACTCAAAGAACAACACGGCGGATCCACTCACGAAGGCCTATTCCCAGAGAGAGACTTTTATGGGATGGTTGAGTATGAGATACTACAACCACTGCTACAGATGGCCCTAGTGCAAGTGGGAGGTTGTTAGTTATATGTATGCCCTAGAGGCCATTACTATACATAGGATGTATATTGTAGTGGATGCTTGGACATATATAGGGAGGACTTTCTCGCTCGACATGATAGTATGCTATCTGGTTACCCTTTACCTTAACGTGTACACTGATTGTCTCTTTGTTACATGTTGGTAAAGCCCTTAGGATGTGTACTTGACTACCTGGACTATGATGCGGATCATACTAGTGGGGACATGGTAGTCCATAAGTACATCTTTCAAGGTCCCTGGTCGTGGGTGTATCGAGACGGGGCATCGATATACCAGAGTTGACTAGCGTATACCTTCTCGATCCATACAGATGGGCGATGGATGATCCCATATCCATTGGTGTTTGACATCAGAGATGATATACGGGTGCTCAGTGGAGACTGGGTACACTGGACGGACTCGCCGAGAACTCCCAGATGGTATTATACCTTACGTCAGATGGCAGTTCTCTGGTGACACTGGTACAGAGTAGTCTGTTGACCCGAGATCATCATAGAGTCTTGTGTGGTTCCCACTGTGCTTTGATTTCCACCTTACCACGTCCAAGAGGGCGTGCAAAACGGTGGTTTTTGGGTACAGTCCCGAATCACATGGAGGCAATGAGCGATAGGAGGGGATTCGTCTCTCCCGGTATTGGGGGTTGATGTTGCGCTATGCTCGACTGGCCATAACAGGAAATCCCTGGCCAGGGTTGCAGTGATCTACTGGTAAGTGTTATCAGTAGTTTCACACATGTTATGGACCTCACGTCGGCATGACTTATCGACCTATTGGGGTCTGACGTTTACCACCCATAGGCGAGATATGCGACATATCAGACGATCAGACCGGACTGTACGGTAAGTGTTACTGGTTGGATTCACAGGAGTGTGAGCGGGCTTGCTCGTCGATCTTCTGATCGCTCAATACCCGGGTGGCCGTTACGTTTAGCAGACCGCTTGCGGCTTGTGGGTGCTTGATATGATCATCATCTGCTGCCGGCGTATTGACGAGTCTTTGGAGTCCTACACAGAGGTTTCCTGGCTCAAGCGAAACGAAATAGGAGCGCATATGAGATATGTGCAGGACCGAGAATAATGCGTGTATTTGATACCGTATTCCATTCTCGCGATGAATGTATCGAATGGTTGTATGCGATATAACCTAGTTATCGAATCAAGGATTGATTCGGTAAGCCGATACATAGGATACTAGTCGGTTATATGCGATATGACCGGATCGTTAAATCAAGTGTTGATTTAATGATTTAATGTATAATTATATATTTGATATATTACTTGCATTAACTAGTATTGGTTCACTTTAAATGGATTTTCTCACTTGAATTGTGCAAGTTGTATATGTGATATACTTTTGTGCACATGATTGTATCATGTTTGATGATACATGCTTATTTGGTTAAGTGTAAAGAACTATACCATGGTTAAATTGATGATTAAGGTTTTGCTTATTTATTCATTTATTTGTTTGTTTATTCATTTTGGAAAATATTAGAAAAGAATGGTGGCTTTATTTATAGTTTTGTTGAAGCTTCATGAAGCTTTGACCTAGTCCACCATTCTTGTCTCTTGCTTAACCCTAACCATCATTTCTAACCATGGTCTATTCTCTACACTTAACTAAGGTTAGAATATGATAAGAATCAATTCTTTTCAATTATTTTTTTAACACTTATCATAATTCTTTGATCTTCTTCTTCTTCATCTTCAACATGAAGAAGCTTGCTACCAACAATGGCAACTCTTGAAAATGAGTGAGAAATCCAATTCTAAAGTGAACCCACTTCCTATTTCTTCATCCTCTACCACTTGCCAAGTAGTATAGGGTGTTTTCTTCACAAGTTTCATGACTTGGTGAATTGGGAGCTTGATCTGGTGATGCCTCGACGTAGATCATCTTCGGCATCGTAGTCGATGACCTAGCCTGCCCATTTCTCCGATGAAGCCGACACTAGAGTCCAAGATCCGATTTGTACAGCGGAGGGACGTCTACGTGGAGCTAAGGAAGTGGAGAACCGGATCTACAAAGGTTGTAGCCTCTTTCTTTTAGTTAAGTTGTTAACTAGTTTCTTTTTCGCCTAAAATTCTAGTCAACGATCCGTATTAGGGTTTCTCGGCACTTGTAAAATTTGAAATTGGCATGATTGATGCCTTGTGAGACCTCATTTGTGTGCCAAGGAACCCTACACAGCTAGTGCCGCTTGCGGTCTGTGGTTAAACCCACTGCCAGCGTAGTGTCGAGTCTTTAGAGTCCCACACAGAAAGCTATTCGCCTTTAGGCAAAAGAGTAGAGGTCGCATGGTTTTGCGGCAGGTCGCATGGTTTTGCGACAGGGTTCGGTCACATCCGTGCACTTATGCACGTACAGTGTCCGGAAAGTTATCACTAGCGGGCTTTGGTTTAAGCCAGATCCTAGTGTACGTTTTGGGATTGGATTCATCCAGTATGTATTCGTGTTCCTCGGAACACGGATGCGGGTGTGTATGCACAGTTGACGGAGAGACAGAGGCAGAGGATTCTCATTAGGGTTGTTGACCGTTGACTGTTGACTATTGACTTTTTGGTCAACCCTAATAAGAATATGATATATGATTAACAATAATATTAATTAAGTATTGTGGTGACATGGTTGTTGAGGGGTTGACTTTGTTGACTTGTTGACTTTGTTGACCGGTTGACTAGGTTGGACTAGTTGACCATCATGATGACAATGGCTATCATTTCATGGCAAAGACTTTTTACTTGCTTGTTTCTTTTGTGAGAAATGAGTGCATGAAATGATTTAGCCATTTTGACTTGAACCATTTTACACAATACTTGATTATTATTTTTGTGATGATGGTTTTGGATTATGAGAGCCAAGAGAGAAAAGTCTTCTCTCATTCTTTCATGCTCATTCTCTCTCTTGTTCTTGAGCTCTCATCTCCTCCTCTTGCTCTCCCTCTCTTGACTCTATGGTTCACTTGTCTCATGAGTTGAGAACCAAGAACCATAGATAAAATCCCATACAAACTCTTCTCTACTCACTCTAGTTCACAAGGTTTAGCAAACCGAGTGAACTAGTTTCTTCAAAGTTCGAAGAAGGAGCCAAAGGTTGAAGCTTTCAGGTGGATCTATCTTCGGCGCAAGGAGACGACGGGGAGAAGCCGATTCGGACGACCATCGAAGCTTGAAGACGAAGGAGTTCGAGAAAAAGAAAGGTATAACCCCCTAACCGAGTAGTTAGCAACTCATAGTTAGGTTGTTGGTTAGATGTTTAACAAAGATCCGGGTTTTGAGTCCATGTTACCACCTCTAAGAAAATTGTTTTTCACCAAATTCCGCATGCCCGAAAGTACCGGGAGAGGTAGCATGGACTTACACTGCTAACCGACATACTAGAAGTTAGGGGAGGTTTACGAACACATTAAACAAATCACAGATATAATCAAGTTAGCCAAACATCTTAGAATATCGATCAAGCAAACACAAATGATTCTACTCCAAAAAATTCTCTGTGCACCTGAAACCTGAGCAGAAACAAAACATTCCAGAAAATACAAAATTAACACAGAAGAGTTACTGGGCAAATTTAGGCTGACTCGGCTTCAACTCGGCCGCGGATCCGCTGCGGATCGCTTGGATCGGCCGCGGTTCGGCGGTGGTTTGGCCGAGTTACGATCCCAAATTTCTTCAGTAACCTTATAATTCCCTGCTTGTATTTTTAAGGGTCCCAGAAAAATTTTTAGACCCCGTTTTTAAATCGGCAAAAACTTAGTGAAAATGATGTTTTTTCGGGTTCGTTTTGCGATCGAATTTCTAACGACTTTAATAACAAGTTAGTTATGGTTTAGCGAGGCTCTGATACCAATGTAAGTCGACATTAGACACCCCACATGATGCGGGGAGGCGGAAGAGGTAAAACAATCATTTTGTTTAAACTAACATCGACTAACTTTACGGATCTTTGCCAAACCCTAACTAACAACAACATAGAAGTCATTAGCTTCTATGAAAGATGATTATATCTAATGAATCAAGTCATTCTTGTTCTCGTAGACCACCTCCTCGTCGGCCTCTTCGTTGTGATAGAAGATCCACCCGAGAGCTACTTCTCCAAGCTTTAACCTCGCACTTGAGGTAACTAGGTTGCTATGAGTGCTAATCAATGTAACCTAGAGGATATAGAATAGGATTAGGGATCTATTAGTCTTGCTAACCCTTGGATCTCAACACATGAAAGGTTAGAGTTAGTTCTTGAAGAGAGAGAGCTTGAGGAGAGAGAAGGTGAGAGTGAGAATCATATGAATAATAATCTCATTTGTGAATATATGAAGCATAAGATATTTATTAAATGAATAACAAATAATAATATCGTCATGCTTCATTAACTCACCTTATGTGATTCATCCCACGAGTCATTAAGTAATAAATGCATAATTAACTCCTTTGGATGAATCACACCATGAGTCATTAATCCAATTAATACAAATTCCACCTAAGCCTCCGACTCATCAATCTTCTAGAAGCTTCTCGACAAATTACGAGAATGCCCCTCCTATCCGTGAAAACACGGAAATACTGAGACTGTATAAATCCAATAATCCAATACTAGAATCTGGCTTAAACCAAAACCTGCTAGTATAAAGTGTCCGAACATCGTACGTGCATAAATGCACATGCGTGTCCGAACCCTGTCGTAAAACCATATGATCTCAATATCGTTTCGCCCGAAGCAGGGAAACACTCTATGTGGAACACTAAAGAATCGACTACTACATTGGCAGTGGGTTTAACCACAGACCGCAAGCGGCACTAGCAGTACGTAACGGTCCCCAGGTAGATGTCGATAAGAAGGCCGATGAGGAAACCCATCCGAACTCCTACTGAGCCTGATGTGACAATCTTTGTACAGTCCCGGTCTATTCGTCTATGACTATCGCATATCGGGCCTAAGGGGCGGAAAGCGTCAGTCCCCTAAAAGCGGTATAAGTCGTGTCGGAGGGAAGCCTATTACACCTTGAGAAGCTACAGGAAAACCTACCAGTATATCTCTCTTGCCCTGGCCAGGGACTTTGCGTAATAGCTCTCCAAACACAGCGCGATATCAACTCCCAATACCGGGAGAGACGAACCCTATCTAACCGCCACTGCCTCCAAGTGCTTCGGGACTGCACCCAACTGCTACCTGTTTGCACGACTCTTTGAGCCGTGGTAGGGTAGCAATCTAAGAACAGTGGGAACACACTCGAGGCGAAGCAGCAGTGTCAAGTCTGCGGACTATGCTGTACTCATGTCACCTGGGAACTGTTAACTGACGACGGGTATAATACCAACCAACAGTTCCCTGCAAGTCCTGTCCGGTGTTCCCGTAACCCAACGAGAACCTGTATACTATCTCCAGTACGATGTACTGATGGCTGTGGGACAGACCATCTCCCCAACTGGGATGAGAAGCGTACATACTAGTCTACTCCGGAGTATCGATGCCCTATCTCGATAATCCTGCGACTAGGGACCTAAAAAAGGATGCGCTTGTAGACTACCCAGCCACCACTAGTGTGACTGCCATCACAACGCTGGTAATCAAGCAAGATCCTAAGGGCTCTATCAATATGTATTCTCGATATGCTAACATATACACATATTAAGATAGAAATAAACCAAGTAGCATACTAACATGTTTAGCAAGACTGTTAATATAACTGTGAATATCCCAAGCTTCCATTAAGTAATATACAAGCTAGTATGATACAATAATGGCCCCTTGGGCATATACACTAACAGATCTCGGGTCTACAAACTAACCTGTACCAGTGTCACCAGAGAACTGCTATCTGACGATAGGTATAATACCATTTAGGAGTTCTCGGCGATTCCGTTCAGTGTACCCAGTCTCCACTGAGCACCCGTACACCATCTTTGATGTCAAACACTGATGGATATAGGATTATCCATCGCCCATCATATGGGACAACATGTGTATATGCTAGTCTACTCTGGAGTATCGATGCCCTGTCTTGATACACCCTCGACTAGGAACAATTATAGGATGTACTCTTGGACTACCCTGGCCCCACTAATATGATCTACATCATAGTCCCAGTAGTCGAGTACATATCCTTAGGGCTTTATCAACATGTGAGAGCAATACAGTAAACCAATACAAGTCAACATGTTAAGACAAAGTAAAACCAGATAGCATATTATCATTTCGAGCAAGAAAGTCCTCTCTATATATATCCATGTATCCACTATAATATACATCATATGTACAACAATGGCTTCTAGGGTATTGTCACGTCCCAAAGTTTGGATGTGACCGACACTTGGATTGTAAAATATCTAAAGATATCGACACAATCCGAGTAAGCCAAAAACCAAGATCAAAAAAACCCTTTTTGCGGAACTTTAGGAAAATATAGTTTTGTTTAAGTAAAATTCATAAATTTTAAGTATTTAAGATCTTAACAGTAATTTCCTATTTCATTTATAATAAAAGCAATTATAAAGTGTTTAATTTGGTTGCATCCCTAGTTGGAAGCAATAATACTAACAGTGAAATTCAACACATAATCATAATACGACATCAAAGAAGAATCTCAGACATAAATAAAAGAAATATCATTTTAGACAACTAAACGATCTTATCTGTCGAGATAATATACATATAACCATATATCGTTCTAAGTCATTATACAGGGTCTGATGGAGAAACTCTAGATTCAATATACAATACCAAAAGGGGAGGTTACTACATAGTTAACCCACCTAGCAAAAAGAGCGGTAAACTGATAAGTGGATCTGTCTGCTGCTATACGTCCACTCGACTCCTGCAAAGAACTGTGGCACAACGGGGGTGAGTTGCCAACTCAGTGAATATAACTAACATATAACGGCTGGTAATGTAAGTATGCCGATCTAGAACTAATATCAACAATGATGAATATGATGCATACTAACAGGTGGAAGCATGAATTTGTACTACTCAATATATAAATAAAAACTGAAATCTCATCAATTATTTTCCAAATAAGGTTCATTTTCTTCCCGTGTCCAACATCGACACAAATCTTCGGTGTTTCATCAGGCATCGTTCCCCGAACGATCCTGTCAATTAATAACACCGGTCGGTATCACATAGATATCCGCCGTGTTTACAACTGTCTCTGGTATCGAGTATCCTCGTGAGGCTCCCCGCCTATAGTGCGGCTCTCCTGCCCTTCGGCCTCGACCGGGTCCACCATGAATCCGGCTGTATAGCTACCCCACCCAGCCCGGATATACGTAAGAAATTCCGCAACCGTATAGCTACCCTACCCGGTTCGGAATAAAACCAAATCAAAAAAACGACATTTCATGGTGGACATGTCACATCAATCATGAAAATCATTGAATCCTTTCGAAAATGTATAAAACTCAAAACCATAAATCCGTAGTAATCCAATGCATCTTATATCAGAACTACAAATACTTGGAGATGTTAGTGTTTATGCCCTAGAAGGCCATTACTGTATCATACTAGTTTGTATATTACTTAATGGAAGCTTGGGATATTCACATGTATGTAACAGTCTTGCTAAACATGGTAGTATGCTACTTGGTTTTTCTATCTTAATATGTGAGTATAAGTATTGATAGAGCTCTTAGGATCTTGCTTGACTACCAGCGTTGTGATGGCAGTCACACTAGTGGGGGCTGGGTAGTCTACAAGCACATCCTTATTCAGGTCCCTGGTCGTTGGATTATCGAGACAGAGCATCGATACTCCGGAGTAGACTAGTGTGTACACTTCTTATCCCAGTTGGGGAGATGGTCTGTCCCACAGCCGTCAGTACGTCGTACTGGAGAGAGTATGCAGGTGCTCGTTGGGTTACGGGTACACCGGACAGGACTCACAGGGAACTGTTGGTTGGTTTTATACCAGTCGTCAGTGAACAGTTCCCAGGTGACATGAGTACAGCATAGTCCGCAGACTTGACACTGCTACTTCGCCTCGAGTGTGTCCCACTGTTCTTAGATTGCTACCCTACCGCGGCTCAAAGGAGTCGTGCAAACAGGTAGCAGTTGGGTGCAGTCCCGAGCACTTGGAGGCAGTGGCGGTTAGACAGGATTCGTCTCTCCCGGTATTGGGGGTTGATATCGCGCTGTGTCAGAGAGCCATTACGCAAAGTCCCTGGCCAGGGCAAGCGAGATTTGCTGGTAGGTTCCAGTAGTTTCTCAGGGTGTAATGGGATTCGCTCCGACATGACTTATACCGCTATTAGGGGACTGACGCTTGCCGCCCCCTAGGCCCGATATGCGATAGTCTTAGACGAACGGACCGGACTGTATGGAGATTGTCACATCAGACTCAGTAGGAGTTCGGATGGGTTTCCTCATCGGCCTTCTTATCGACATCTACCTGGGGACCGTTACGTACAGCTAGTGCCGCTTGCGGTCTATGGTTAAACCCACTGCCAGCGTAGTAGTCGAGTCTCTAGAGTCCCACACAGAGAGTTTCCCTACTCCAGGCGAAACGATATAGAGGTCGTATGGTTTTACGACAAGGGTTCGGACGCATACGTGTGTTTACGCACGTACGACTTTCGGACATATTTTACCAGTCGGCTTTGGTTTAAGCCAGTTACTGGTATTCGGTTATTGGATTTATACAGTCTAAAGGTTTTCCGTATTTTTGCGGAAAGGAGGGACGTTCTCGTAATTGCGCGAGAAGCTTCTAGAAGATGGTGACTAAGGAGGTTTAGGTGGCATATACTTTGAATGAGATTAGTGAGTCATATGGATGATTCATCCATGTCATTAATGCTTCATAATTGCTTAATGACTCATAGAGATGAATCACCACAAGATATTTATCAAGTATGGTTGTAAAATGATTTCTTTTCTTTTCTTGATAAAAAGAAATGCTTGATATATATTATGATAACTCATTCTTCTCACTTCATTATTATCTTCATCTTCTCTCTCCTCAAGCTCTCCCTCTTCAAACCCTAATCCTCCCCTCTCATATGTTGAGTACAAGGATTAGTTAGACTAATTAAACCATAACCCTCACTCTATATCACCTAGCTTCTTTGATTAGCACTTAAAGAAGGTTAGTTGCCTCAAGTTTAGAGGCTAAGCTTGGAGTAAAGCTCTCGGGTGGATCGTCTACTACTTCGAGAAGGCCGAGGAGGAGGAGGAGTTCATAAAGACGAAGGACACGATTCGTTAGGTATAATCCCTAAACATAGTAGTATAGAACTTCTATGTTTCTTGTTAGTTATCGTTTAGCTTCGATTCGTGCGGTTAGTCGATGTTTAAGCAAAGAACAAGATCGTTTTTCATATTTCCGCCTCCCCGCAAGTCGTGGGGTGTTGTACATCAACTTACAGTGGTATCAGAGCCTCGCTAAACAATAAATAACTTACTTGCAAATTTGTATGAATTTCGAACGGAAAAAACGAAACCGGAAACCCCGAAATCACTAGTTTCTGTCGAATTTTAAATGAAGTCCTAAAATTTTTCAGGGAGGTTCAGAAAGCTTAAAAAGACAGTAGAAGAAAACCTAAGAAATTTGGGCCCCTGAATTGCCTAAAGCGCCGCAGAACGCCGGCGGATAGCACCGATCCACCGCGCTTCCGCCGCCGAGTTGGCGATTCAGGAACCCAAATTTCCTGTGTTGCTTCTCTGTGATATTTGGTATTTTCTGGAATATTTTATTTTTGCTCAGGTTTTAGATTTACAGAGAAGTATTGGTGCAAAATTAAAAGTGTTTAATCGATTGAAATTATACAGTATTTTCTTGATGATTATATATGTGTTTGTATAATGTGTTCGTAAACCTCCCCTAACTTCTAGTATGTCGGTTGGTAGGGGTTGCACATTTCTGTAATGTTTTTAACTGTTTGTGGATATGAACTGTGTTGGACTGTTGTGATGTATAGCCGGGTTTTGTGATGGGTTATTATTTAATTCATTTGATGTAAATGTAATTTGTTGTAATATTATTTTGCGGGGCACATCCAGGTTACGGTTGTAGCCACCGTTGTATTATTTCATTTTACTGTTTTTGCTCCTAGGACAGACCCAAGGTGGGGTGCACCAAACTGCCGGGCGGGTAGTTTGCCGTACCCGTTGGGGTCTTGGGTGGGGTAATGGCTATTCATCACAACTGTGTAATCCGTCTTTTGTTGCAGGCTCAAAACAAACACGGATTGCTTGCAAATCCAGATAAAGTTCATCTGTGATCTGGAATGCCTATTATTGCGTCTGACGAATGTACAATATCTATATATTATATCTATTTAGACGTCACTATATGTTTTTTACACCCGCACTAGGCCAGCCCCCGCTCTGTCGTTAGTTAAGTAACCTAACGGGTGATGACGGGACCCCGTGGCGAATACGGATGGCATAAGAGGACGTTGTATTTTCGTTGTTTTCTGCAATGATAGGTTAATGATGGGACGCATTATTTATAATGCAAAGAAAATAAACCAAAAGTTTAATCGTTGGAACAATTTAAAAGAAACCACTCGGTTAATTTTAAAAACAGATATTTTTAAATGCGGAGCTTTAACCACTCCTTTTAAAAGCTATCAGGTTCCTTCGGTTATATCAAGTTCACTACGTTCACGGTTTCGCCAAAACCATTCGTAGCCCTCCGTCATTTCATCTGGGTATTCAGTAGTATTCAAGCTATGTATTTTGACCTAACGCCAAGGCATAGTGTTTGGTAGCTACTGGGTATTCATTTGTTGCATAGATAGATGAGTTAGTTTAGGACAGTCGTATTATCATTTTGGCCGAACATCAAGGATATATACGGATGGGTTCAAATTGACAAGATAATGATGGGTAGAACTTGACATGTGACTTAGGACATTTTGACCTAACGCCAAGGTCATAAGTGCATGGGGCAGAAATATATATCGGGAATTTCTAAAGAAACTGAAATTTGCAAAGAGTTGCATACCATTTGGAGTTTGATGAATGTTGGTAGGATTCCTTCAACATTATCATACAATGATATTTGGATCCCGATCCTACTGTGAGTATATGCTACTTATCAGGAGATTCGTCACTTAGCGATCAATGCTATAAACCAAGTAGGTGTCCAGAAAGGTGTCAGCGGGGTTACGCCCCCAGAGAAAAGAGGTTATTTAATTAAGGAACTTCGCGAAAGCGTTGGAAAACCTCCCTCAAAGTATCGACACTAGCCTGGCTGAACGGTTAAGCAAGAATTGTACAGTGAGAATAGTCCTGGCTAATTCTTCTTTTATGGTTTGAGGAAGGATTCGAGAAACAGTGGGAGCCATCCAGTTTAGATAAACTAAAAACCACTCTAAACTTGCAAGAGCATCATGCTAAAGAGTTTTCTTCTCTCTTTCCTAATTGCAGCGACCCTGAAAATGACTGGACTTAAGTTACTTTTAGAGAAAAATATACTGACAGGGCCAAACTATAAAGATTGGCTGCGGAATGTCAAAATAGCTTTGACCTATGACAAACTGGGGTACGTCCTCACCGCTACGGCACCTGCTGTCCCTGGTCCCAAATCCAGCAATGCGGATAAGGAAATCCCCAAAACCTGGGATTTAGATTGCGCAAAAGCCAAGTGCATCGTGCTTGCCTCAATGAACAATGAACATCAGAGGAGGCACGAGGATATGACCCTAGATGGCATATTTCTCCATACAAAGGAACTTTATGGAGAGCAATCTCGTATAGCAAGATACGAGACCTCTAAGAACTTGTTTCGAGCGAGGTTGGCTGTCGGGTCATCGGTAGGAGAACATGTCCGAAAGATGATCGGCTATATTGAAGAGCTCGCAGACCTTGGGACGACTTTGGATAATGAGCTCTATACAGACCTTATTCTCCAGTCCCTTCCTCACACCTACGCCCAGTTTATCCTGAACTTCAACCTTCAAAGAAAAGAAGTTGAACTTCCGGAACTCCTGAACATGTTAAGGAGTGCAGAGGGCACCTTGCAGAAAGCAAGGGAAACACCCGCTATATTTGTTAGCGGTGCATCTTCTTCCGGGTCCAAGGCAAGGGCCAAAGGAAGGAAGAAGAAGGCCGCCACCAAACCTAGAGGAGGTGTTAGTAAGGTGGGAGGGAAGGGAAAGAAAAAGTTTGCAGTACCGGTAGTTGGCCAGGATGAGTGCTTCCATTGTCACAGGAAAGGGCACTGGAAGAAGGATTGCAAGGCGTGGAACGCCAAGAACCAGGAACCGAAGCAAGCTGTGGCTTTGACTTCAGGTGTGTTTGTAATTGAGAATTGTCTGTCGATCAACTCTACTTCCTGGGTATTGGATGCCGGATCAGGATCTCATATTTGCAATTCATTGCAGGCACTGAGAAACCGTAGAGTGCTGAAGGAAGGTGATATGACCCTAAAGGTTGCTAACGGAGCTAGCGTGGGAGCTGCGTCCGTCGGGGATTATCACCTAGGATTGAAGAGTGGACACATTTTGGTTTTACATAACTGTTATTTTGTACCAAGCTTAACGTGTAATATCATATCAGTTTCCTTGTTATCAAATAAAGGTTATGATTTCACGTTTGTAAGAGATATTGTTAACATCCACCTTAATCATGGTTTGATTGGGTCCGGTACCCTAAATAACGGTATATATGTTTTAAACCAACTCCAAATTTTCAATGTCCAGAACACACTAAAATGAAAGTCTACAGATTTAAATAAAGCTTTCTTATGGCATTATAGACTGGGTCACATCAATGAGAGAAGGTTGACTAAGTTGCATAGAGAAGGATATTTGGACTCGTTCGAATATCAAACTTATGACACTTGTCAATCTTGTCTCAAAGGAAAGATGACAAAGACTCCATTTACTGGACAAGGAGTAAGAGCGAGCGAGCTCTTAGGACTCATACACAGTGATGTATGCGGTCCGATGTCTACACATGCAAGAAGTGGTTTTTCCTATTTCATTACTTTCACGGATGATTACTCAAGATACGGATTCATTTATCTGATGAAACATAAATCCGAGGCTTTTGAGAAATTCCGAGAGTATAAGAATGAAGTAGAAAACCAAACCGGCAAAAGTATCAAGACACTTAGATCTAATCGAGGTGGTGAATACTTGAGTGCCGAGTTCCTTGGTTACCTAAAAGAGAAAGGAATTCTCTCTCAGCTTACTCCTCCATACACTCCACAGCATAACGGTGTATCGGAGAGACGGAATCGAACCCTATTGGATATGGTACGATCCATGATGAGTAATGCTGAGTTACCGCGATCTTTCTGGGGTTATGCGCTAGAATCAGCGGCATATCTTTTGAACATGGTTCCTACCAAGACTGTGCCTACCACTGCATATCAGATGTGGAGCGGGAAGAAACCCCATCTACAGTATATAAAGATTTGGGGATGTCCAGCTTTTGTTAAAAAGCAGCATGTGGACAAGCTCGAGGCACGATCAGTAAAGTGTAAGTTTGTGGGATATCCAAAGAACTCCAGGGGATATCTATTCTATTACGCAGAAGAACAAAAGGTATTTGTTTCTCGTAATGCCCATTTTCTAGAACATCAGTTTTTAGAAAAGGAATCAAGTGGGAGCAAAATAGAACTGGAAGAAATTCCTGAACCACAAACTAATACTGAAAGTTTGGTAGAACCGGTAGTTCAAGAAGAACAGGACATTCCCGCACCCCTCCGCAGGAGTAGTAGGCCGTCTCATCCGCCTGAGAGATACTACGGTTTTCTCATAGATGGGGATAGAGAGGATTGCATCATAGATGATGATGAACCTACAGACTTCCAGCAGGCCATCCAGAGCGGCGACTCGGTACGATGGCTAGATGCAATGCGGACCGAAATGGAGTCCATGTACACCAACAAAGTATGGACTTTGGACTTTGCTCCAGATGGGGTAAAACCCATAGGATGCAAATGGATCTTCAAGAAAAAGATTGGTGTAGATGGACAGGTGGAAACCTATAAGGCTAGACTTGTTGCAAAAGGTTTTCGTCAAAGACCTGGTTTGGACTATGACGAAACTTTTTCTCCAGTGGCTATGCTCAAATCCATTCGGGTCCTTCTTGCTATTGCTGCCTTCCATGATTATGAAATCTGGCAGATGGACGTAAAGACGGCTTTTCTGAATGGAAATTTAGAAGAATGCGTCTATATGGATCAGCCACAGGGTTTCAATCAGAGTGGGAGCAGCGGGAAAGTATGCAAGCTGCTTAAGTCCATTTATGGACTAAAGCAGGCATCGCGGAGTTGGAACATCTGTTTTGATGAAACAGTCAAAGAATATGAATTTATAAAAAATCCAGATGAACCGTACATATATAGTAAAGTTGTAGCCAGAAGTGTCGTATTCCTCGTCTTATACGTGGATGACATTCTATTGATAGGAAATGACATTCCTATGCTACAATCTGTCAAAGGATTCTTGTCACACAGGTTCTCCATGAAAGACCTGGGTGATGCCTCTTACATTCTGGGGATCCAGATCTATCGTGATAGATCCAAGAGGATGTTGGGACTTTCGCAGTCCAGGTATATCGACACTGTACTGAAAAGATTCAGTATGGAAGATTCTAAGCGCGGTAATCTACCGGCTTGTCACGGAATCACCCTCTCCAAAGAGATGTCTCCCAAGACTGATTTGGAAAGGGAACGCATGTCTATTATACCCTACGCTTCTGCGGTAGGCTCTATAATGTATGCGATGTTGTGCACCAGACCAGATGTAGCTTACGCACTGAGTGTGGTAAGCCGGTATCAGTCAGACCCAGGGGAGAAGCACTGGATAGCAGTAAAGATCATTCTCAAGTACCTGAGAAGGACTAAGGAGATGTTCTTGGTTTATGGCGGAAAAGACCTCAGGTTGGAGGCCTTTGCTGATTCCGGCTTCCAGAGTGATAAGGACGATTCCAAGTCCATATCGGGTTATGTCTTTACCCTCAATGGAGGGGCGGTGTTCTGGAAGAGCTCCAAGCAGGACACCGTTGCTGACTCGACGATGGAAGCGGAGTATATAGCTGCTTGCGATGCCGCAAAAGAAGCAGTCTGGATGAAGAAGTTCCTAACAGAACTTCAGGTGGTTCCTACCATAGTTGATCCAATACCTCTGTATTGCGAAAACAACGGAGCTATAGCTTTAGCAAAGGAACCAAGGTCCCATCAAAATTCCAGACACATCTTAAGGCGGTATCACCTGATCAGGGAGATCATTGATCGTCAGGAGATCGAGGTTCGAAGAGTTGCTTCTGAAGAGAACATTGCTGATCTATTCACGAAGGCCCTACCTCAGATTCAGTTCGAGAGGCTACTCGAGATCATCGGTCTTCGAAACGCCAGTACATGGCCCTATTGCAAGTGGGAGATTGTTAGTGTTTATGCCCTAGAAGGCCATTACTGTATCATACTAGTTTGTGTATTACTTAATGGAAGCTTGGGATATTCACATGTATATAACAGTCTTGCTAAACATGGTAGTATGTTACTTGGTTTTTCTATCTTAATATGTGAGTATACGTATTGATAGAGCTCTTAGGATCTTGCTTGACTACCAGCGTTGTGATGGCAGTCATACTAGTGGGGGCTGGGTAGTCTACAAGCACATCCTTATTCAGGTTCCTGGTCATTGGATTATCGAGACAGAGCAACGATACTCCGGAGTAGACTAGTGTGTACGCTTCTCATCCCAGTTGGGGAGATGGTCTGTCCCACAGCCGTCAGTACGTCGTACTGGAGATAGTATGCAGGTGCTCGTTGGGTTACGGGTACACCGGACAGGACTCACAGGGAACTGTTGGTTGGTTTTATACCAGTCGTCAGTGAACAGTTCCCAGGTGACATGAGTACAGCATAGTCCGCAGAGTTGACACTGCTACTTAGCCTCGAGTGTGTCCCATGTTCTTAGATTGCTACCCTACCGCGGCTCAAAGGAGTCATGTAAACAGGTAGCAGTTGGGTGCAGTCCCGAGCACTTGGAGGCAGTGGCGGTTAGACAGGATTCGTCTCTCCCGGTATTGGGGGTTGATATCGCGCTGTGTCAGAGAGCCATTACGCAAAGTCCCTGGCCAGGGCAAGCGAGATTTGCTGGTAGGTTCCAGTAGTTTCTCAGGGTGTAATGGGCTTCGCTCCGACACGACTTATACCGCTATTAGGGGATTGACGCTTGCCGCCCCCTAGGCCCGATATGCGATAGTCTTAGACGAACGGACCGGACTGTATGGAGATTGTCACATCAGACTCAGTAGGAGTTCGGATGGGTTTCCTCATCGGCCTTCTTATCGACATCTACCTGGGGACCGTTACGTACAGCTAGTGCCGCTTGCGGTCTGTGGTTAAACCCACTGCCAGCGTAGTAGTCGAGTCTCTAGAGTCCCACACAGAGAGTTTCCCTACTCCAGGAGAAACGATATAGAGGTCGTATGGTTTTACGACAAGGGTTCGGACGCATACGTGTGTTTACGCACGTACGACTTTCGGACAGTTTTTACCAGTCGTCTTTGGTTTAAGCCAGTTACTGGTATTCGGTTATTGGATTTATACAGTCTAAAGTTTTTCCGTATTTTTGCGGAAAGGAGGGGCGTTCTCGTAATTGCGCGAGAAGCTTCTAGAAGATGGTGACTAAGGAGGTTTAGGTGGCATATACATTGAATGAGATTAGTGAGTCATATGGATGATTCATCCATGTCATTAATGCTTCATAATTGCTTAATGACTCATGGAGATGAATCACCCCAAGATATTTATCAAGCATGGTTGTAAAATGATTTCTTTTCTTTTCTTGATAAAAAGAAATGCTTGATATATATTATGATAACTCATTCTTCTCACTTCATTATTATCTTCATCTTCTCTCTCCTCAAGCTCTCCCTCTTCAAACCCTAATCCTCCCCTCTCATGTGTTGAGTACAAGGATTACTTAGACTAATTAAACCATAACCCTCACTCTATATCACCTAGCTTCTTTGATTAGCACTTAAAGAAGGTTAGTTGCCTCAAGTTTAGAGGCTAAGCTTGGAGTAAAGCTCTCGGGTGGATCGTCTACTACTTCGAGAAGGCCGAGGAGGAGGAGGAGTTCACAAAGACGAAGGACATGATTCGTTAGGTATAATCACTAAACATAGTAGTATAGAACTTCTATGTTTCTTGTTAGTTATCGTTTAGCTTCGATTCGTGCGGTTAGTCGATGTTTAAGCAAAGAACAAGATCGTTTTTCATATTTCCGCCTCCCCGCAAGTCGTAGGGTGTTGTACATCGACTTACAGGAGATAAAACATGATAACATTTATGAAAACTAACTACCATTCTTGATGTTTAAGGTATGATAGGAATCATATTTAGTATAATAAGTACTAAGTGTATATGTGACATGTTAATATCGACGAGGTGTAGTGTAACATGTAGATATGTGCAGGTGCGGCATAACTCGTAGATAACTGTGCAGTGTTCTAACAATTATTAACATGGCGATGTATATATATCTATATGAATGCATATGATCAATTTAACATACAAAAGCCCATTTTTTTATTTAAACTTAACTACGGGCGTATCACGCCATCCATACAAAATCCCCCGGTAGATGTTTAGTCTACTCACTGGAATACTTCGAATCAACTCAGATCACCAATCCTTTTTCCTTTCCTTCGGCCTCCGAAGTTTCCGTATTCGAATCTAACATCGAAAATTAACTTGTATAAGAAACGGCTAAACTCCGATACGGCGAATAAGAAAACACATGTTCTTACGTACTAGTTATATTGTATACTACTATTTCAAGCTATCTTAAAACTTAACCTTACTGGATTTTAACCCTACCCTGCATCGCGACAGAAAACAATTCGTGATACGTTTTAACCGTGTCGTATTTTGGGTTTTTAGATACCTTTTCCGATATTAGCTTCCAGATTTCATATACTGTTTAATTAACTTAAATAAACAATACCAAATATCATAACACCTACATAGAGACCTACCATGAAACCCACAAGATACAAAACCCCAAGAAATCCGGCGACGCCGGAATTATCCTATGGGTCGCCGACCCAATTCCGAGCCATCTGGTTCGTGCTCTTATGGTTTGTCCTAGGTTCAGCATACATCATTAAGACCCTGTTTAGTTAAATAAATTCCTCTCTAAACTACAACAGATTCAAACAGAGCCTAGTTTTTTTACTAAAATACGATATTATAGAACTTGTTCATTTTAAATTAAACTAGTTACAGAATCTAAATTCCTACTGTGGTTAAGAATTTTACCTACACTTAATTTGTTGGAATAACACCCTCCAAGATGCACAAGCTCCTTGTCCTAGCTTGATGGTGAGGAAATCCTAGAACTTAGCTTTTCTTCTCCTTTCTCTTGCTCACCTCTGTTTGGCTTTAGTTTTCTTTTCCTTTCTTTAAATTTTTTAGGTTTTAATTTTGCTACTGAACTGAATATATGCCATATATATGAGAGAAGGAAGGGATAAGATGAAGGAGGATGTGTCAAAGGCCAAGGGTGCCATCTTCATGCAAGGAGAAGGTGTTTGTGTGTGTGCGCGCATGCAACTAGGAGGTGTCCTTGCATTATCCCATTTATTTTGTTTTAATTTTTAATAAAATTCTGAGTTAAGTTGTTTTCTAACCCTTTTCCACTTACACCCTTAATATATTCCAATTTGCACCATTTCTTATACTTTGTATAAAAACCCCTCACAACTTATGTTATTATATATCACTATTTTAATTAAAATGAAGCTAAATTTTGCATTAAAACCCTTATAATTTATTTATGTTGCATACAAAAATTTTAATTTAATTTGTTTTACTTATATCTTATGAATTTGTCTTATTTGGTTTTAATAACTTTTTAATTTAACATTTTGTTATTTAGTTAATTAATTTTATTTATTTCAAATTTTTCAAAAGGTTACAGGCATATACATAACTAACAATCTCCCACTTGCACTGAGGCCGGCTGTTGTAGTATCTCATACCCAACATCCCGAAGAGTCTCTCAAATTATATCTGGGGTATGGCCTTCGTGAGTGGATCCGCAGTGCTGTCCTTCGTGTCAACTCTCTTAACCTCGATCTCTCGGCGATCAACTCTCTCCCGGATCAGGTGATACCACCTTAGAATATGTCTGGATTTCTAATGGGATCTGGGTTCCTTGGCCAAAGCCACAGCTCCATTATTATCACAATACAAAGGTATTGGATGCTCAATGGACGGAACTGTTGGTGTATATGCCCTAGGGGCCATTATTGTATCATACTAGCTTGTATATTACTTAATGGAAGCTTAAGATATTTGCAGTTATATTAACAGTCTTGCTAAAGATGGTAGTATGCTACTTGGTTTATATCTATCTTAATATGTGTATATGTTAGCATATCGAGAATACATATTGATAGAGCCCTTGGGATTTTGCTTGACTACCAGCGTTGTGATGGCAGTCACACTAGTAGGAGCTGGGTAGTCTACAAGCACATCCTTTTTCAGGTCCCTAATCGTAGGATTATCGAGACAGGGCATTGATCAGTCGAAAATACCGCATTTTTAACACGTCAATTTCCCTATCATTTGCACTCATCTATAAGCGTTCGGAATGAATATAGCACATATTAGCAAATTGTCTATAAAATACCAAATAACTTGTGTTATACTTTATAACCGACATTTTGAGGGAAATTGAGTGCTTATCATTTCATGCATCATCTTTGTATAGCGCAACACTTGTCTTAAGAATCTGTGCAGGAAATTCCAGGAAAAGAGCCGAAACTGTTAAAAGTGCTGATCAAAATACGCCAAGTCCAAGACTTGTGATCTGGCAGTGAACAAGAAAGAGAAATGAGATTCCACACATCAGAAAAGTGCCGCAAAGACAACACAAATGTAGCATGGAAATTAGATGTACAGAAGCCACTAATGGGCCGCGGATCCGCGGCCCGAGCCCATTCCCGCGGCTGATCCACGGCGCTATGGTGACGTCATCAACTTAGATTTTCCCCACGTGCTTCTCATAACGGCCAATGCTTCCAGAAGACTCCAGATGACCACGTGGCTTTATCCAGAAGGCTCGGTCTAACAACTTTTTTGGAGGGAAATTTGAATTTGAATTCTAGATCTAGGGTTGAGGTGATTATAAAATGAGATCTAGATCTAGGGTTTTGGGGTTGATTAGTTGTTAATTAGTAGTTAAAAATTGGAGGGAAAAATTGTAGATCCAAATCAAAATTCAAATCAAATTGAGTGATACATTTTGATTGAAATCAAGATCTATCGAGTACAATTCAAGCAAGAAGCCATCAACCTTTTAGAAGCGAAGCCGATCTTCATCAGAGCAAGTGATCCAAGACGATCCGCGACTCACGGAGACGATGCGGAGCTAAATTCGACGATCGAGTTCTTTCCTCTTGTAGTTCTTGAGCGAATTGTAATAAAATTGTTGATTAATAAAAGATGAAATTTCTTTATCTTGCTTATCTTTATATTTGAGCATTATGATCAGTTTTCAATTCTTGATTGATTTCGTGGTTATGATGCTTGAGTAAAAACTCCGCTCGTGGAGGAATCGTGAGAATAGATAGATGCTGATGATTACAATCTTGAAACGATTCTTATGTCCTATGTGTATTGTAAACTCTAGAAAATTGAATCATCGACAACCTAGTTTTGAGCGAGATACTTTATTGAATGTTTTCGCTCTTAATTAGATATCAACGTTCGGTGATTGAATTTCCTAGAGGCTAGTTTGTGAATGAAATCAACGAAAGGAAAAGGGATAGATGATGAAACCCTAGTTTCCGCAAGAAATCCCTAATTCTCGTTGATTGTCATCGATCTAGCATCAAATCATCAATGGATAAGAATACGTGATCACAAGTCTTCATCACCTCTATAGATTCGATCGATTCCTACGAGCCTCATTTCGAATCTTGATAGTTCATTAGATTTGGACATCTTTTAGAATTTTATTTATTCTTGATCTTTAGATCTAGTTCTTACTATTCTTGAAACTAAAATTCAAAATTCTTGAATCTATTTTCTTGCAATTTTTCTTTTATCTTTTCATTTCGACTCATCTAAAACGAAAGCGAGCAAAACACACATCTCAGTGGAAGATCCATATTCATTAACGCGCTACACCGACACCGTTATTGATTGCGGTTTACAAATTTCTTTGATTGTGATCTTTATACATTTTCAAAACACGACACACAAAGAATCATTCAATCAGGCATCGATACTCCGGAGTAGACTAGTGTGTACGCTTCTTATCCCAGCAGGGGAGATGGTCTGTCCCACAGCCATCAGTACGTTGTACTGGAGATAGTATACAGGTGCTCGTTGGGTTACGGGTACACCGGACAGGACTTGCAGGGAACTGTTGGTTGGTATTATACCCGTCGTCAGTTAACAGTTCCCAGATGACATGAGTACAGCATAGTCCACAGACTTGACACTGCTGCTTCGTCTCGAGTGTGTTCCTACTGTTCTTAGATTGCTACCCTACCACGGCTCAAAGGAGTCGTGCAAACAGGTAGCAGTTGGGTGCAGTTCCGAATCACTTAGAGGCAGTGGCGATTAAATAGGATTCGTCTCTCCCGGTATTGGGAGTTGATATCGCGCTGTGTTTGGAGAGCCATTACGCAAAGTCCCTGGCCAGGGCAAACGAGATTTACTGGTAGGATTTCCAATAGCTTCTCAAGGTATAATCGGCTTCGCTCCAACAAGACTTATACCGCCTTTAGGGGACTGACGCTTTCCGCCCCCTAGGCCCGATATGCGATAGTCTTAGACGAATAGACCGGACTGTACGTAGATTGTCACATCCGGCTCAGTAGGAGTTCGGATGGGTTTCCTCATCAGCCTTCTTATCGACATCTACCTGGGGACCGTTATGTACAGCTAGCACCGCTTGCGGCCTATGGTTAGACCCACTACCAGCATAGTGTCGAGTCTTTAGAGTCCCACACAGAGAGTTTCCCTGCTTCAGGCGAAACGATATAAAGGTCGTATGGTTTTACGACAGGGTTCGGACACATACGTGTTTTTACGCACGTACGATGTTCGGACAGTTTATACTAGCAGGCTTTGGTTTAAGCCAGATTCTAGTATTGGATTATTGGATTTATACAGTCTCGGTATTTCTGTGTTTTTACGGATAGGAGGGGCGTTCTCGTAATTACTCAAGAAGCTTCTAGAAGATTGATGAGTTGGAGGCTTAGGTGGAATTTGCATTAAATGGATTAGTGACTCATGGTGTGATTCATCAAATGAGTTAATGAAGCATTTATTGCTTAATGACTCATGAGATGATTCACCCAAAGAGAGTTAATGAATCGTGGTTGATATTATTATTATGTTATTCATTTTAATAATTATCATGATTCATATATATTCTAAAATGAGTTATAATTCATTATCATTCTCACTCTCACCTTCTCTCTCCTCAAGCTCCCTCTCTTCAACCCTAACCCTAATCCTCTCATGTGTTAAGATTCTAGGGTTAGCAAGACTAAAAGATTCCTAATCCTCTTCTATATCCTCTAGGTTACTTTGATTAGCACTCATAGCAACCTAGTTACCTCAAGTAAGAGATTAAAGCATAGAGAAGTAGCTCTCGGGTGGATCTTCTATCACATCGAGGAGGCCGACGAGGAGGTGATCAACGAGGACAAGAAGGACTTGATTCATTAGGTATAATCATCTTTCATAGTAGCTAATCACTTCTATGTTGTTGTTAGTTAGGGTTTGGCAAAGATCCGTAAAGTTAGTCGATGTTAGTTTAAACAAAATGATTGTTTTACCTATTCCGCCTCCCCGCATCATGTGGGGTGTCTAACGTCGACTTACAGTGGTATCAGAGACTCGCTAAACCATAACTAACTTGTTAGCAAAGTCGTTAGAAATTCGATCGCAAAACGAACCCGAAAAAACATCATTTTAACCAAGTTTCTGCCGATTTTAAAACGGGGTCTAAAATTTTTTCACGGACCCTTAAAAATACAAGCAGGGAATTATAAGATTACTAGAGAAATTTGGGATCGTGACTCGGCCAAACCGCCGCGGAACCGCGGCCGATCCAAGCGATCCGCCGCGGATCCGCCGCCGAGTTGAAGCCGAGTCAGTCCAAATTTGCCCAGTAACTCTTCTGTGTTGATGTTGTGTTTTCTGGGATATTTTGTTTCTGCTCAGGTTTCATGAGCACAGAGAAATATTTGGAGTAGATTCATTTGTATTTGCTTGATTGAAATTCTAAGATGTTTGGCTAATTTGATTATATCTGTGATGTGTTTAATGTGTTCGTAAACCTCCCCTAACTACTAGTATGTCGGTTAGCAGGGGGTTGCACATTTCTGTAATGGTTTTTACTGGTTTTTGAATGTGGACTTGTTGGATTATCGTGAATGGATAGCCGGGGATGTGAGATGAGTGTTTCTTTCATTCAAATGTAATTTGTAAATTGTTGTAATATTCTTTTGCAGGGCACATCCGGGTTGAGGTTGTAGCTACCGTTGTATTATTTCATTTACTGTTTTCTGGTCCTAGGATAGGCCCAAGATGGGGTGTACAAACTACTGGGTACTTTGAAGTGCTTAGTGGCCTACTCACGTTGTTAAGGGAGACCGCTTCACTTCGGGTACTTGGCGGGTAGTTTGTCGTACCCGTAGGGGTCTAGGGTGGGGTTTTGACTATTCATCACGACTGTGTAATCCGTCTTTCTTTGCAGGCTCAAAAGGAATGCAGATTCGTAGAAAATCCAATATGTTCATCTGTGATCTGGAATGCCTATTATTGCGTTTGACGAATGCACAATATCTATATATGATATCTAGTAGGCGTCGCTTATGTTTTGCACCCGCGCTAGCCCAGCCCCCGCTCTGTCGTTAGTTTAGTAACCTAACGGGGCCCAGTGGCGAATGCGGATGGCATAAGAGGACGTTGTATTTTCATTATTTTCCGCAATGATAGGTTAATTGATGGGATGCATTATATTAATGCAAAGAAAATAAACCAAAGTTGAATCGTTGGAACAGTTTAAAAGAAACCACTCGGTTATTTTAAAACAGAAGATATTTTTAAAATTGCGAAGCTTTAACCACTCCTTTTAAAAAGCTATCAGGTTCCTTCGGTTATATCAAGATCACTACGTTCACGGTTTCGCCAAAACCAGTCGTAGCCCTCCGTCATTTCATATGAATGGTCAGTAGTATTCAAGCTATGTTTGTTTGGCCCTTAGTCAAGACATAGTGATTGGTAGCTACTGGGGTATTCACATGTAGCATAGATAGATGAGTTGGTTTGGGGCAGTCGTATTACTTTGTTTGGCCCTTAGTCAAGAGTATATACGGGTGGGTTCAAATTAACAAGATAATGATGGGTAGAACTTGACATGTGACTTATGATTTGTTGGCCCTTAGTCAAGGTCATAAGAGCATGGGGCAAAAATCCATATTGGGAGTTTCTAAAGAAACTGAAACTTGCTAGTGTTGCATACCATTTGGAGTGTGATAATTTTGGTAGGATTCCTTCAGCTTTATCACACGATGATATTTGGATCCCGATCCTACTGTGAGTATCCGCTACTCATCAGGAGATTCGTCACTTAACGATCAATGCTATAAACCAAGTGGGTGTCGAGAAAGGTGTCAGCGGGGGCTACGCCCCAAGATAAAAGAGGTTATTTAATTAAGGAACTTCGCGAAAGCATCGTAAAACCTCCCTCGAAGTACCGACACCGGCCTGGCTGAACGGTTAAGCAAGTATTGTACGGTGAGAATAGTCCTGACTAGTTCTTCCTTTTTGGTTTGAGGAGGGATTCGAGAAACAGTGGGAGCCATCCAGTTTAGATAAACTAAAAACCAATCTAAACTTGCAGGAGCATCATGCTAAAGTGTTTTCTTCTCTCTCTCTCTTAATTGCAGCAACCCTGTGACCATAACTAGGTTACATATAGATAACATGTTGACCGAATCTGACTTTTATGACTGGAAAAGGTCTGTCCAGATGTCCATTGCCTTTGACAAGCTGGACCACCCTATTACTACTCAAGCCCCCGCCGTCCCAGGTCCAGTTTCCACCGTCGCGGATATGAATATCCGTCAGACAAGGGAAAAGGAGAGTGTGAATGCCAAGTGCCTCGTGTTGGCTTTAGTTGATGGTGTATACCAGAAGCAGCACAAGAAGATGGACTTAGTTTCCATCTTCCTCTATAACAAAGATTTATATGGAGAGCAATCTCGTATCGCAAGATATGAGTCCTCGAACGAATTTCTTCAAGCGAGGTTGGCTGTCGGGTCATCTGTAGGGGACGACGTCCTTACGATGACTAGCTATATTGATGAGCTCACGGACCTGGAGATCACGTTGGGAAACATGTCATATGCTGACTTATTTCCTCAGTCCCTACCCTCTACTTACACCCTGAAAGAAACCAGGGAGACACCCGCTCTGCTTAATGGGGGACCTTCTTCTTCTGCATCCAGGGCAAAAGCTGTTAGGTTTACCTAGCACCCTATGAAGAGTTTGGAAGCATCACATGTTACAAAGTTCAAGTTTTTATGGTGCTAAGCAAGCATACATAGGATCGATCCTAGAAAATTAGGGTTTCTTAACAATAAATGCAACAAAGACTAGGGTTTCGAGACTACAATCTTTGTAGCTCCTTTCGCTAGACTCTTTGGCCTCTTGAGTGTTGGAGGAAGGTCCTCTAGAAGTCTTCTAGTGTCCACGATGATCCACCCGAAGCTCCTAGTCCAAGCTTGTAACTTCACTTTTCAAAAGAAGAAATGAAGAGAACACTCTAAACAACTGGGCTAAACTTGTGTAGAATGATGTTGTGGTTCTAATTCTCACTTCAAAAACCTTTCTTGATGTGGGTTTAAGAAATGAAGATATATCTTATATATTTTATTTCTTCTCATCTCAAACCATGGTTAAATGTTTGAGTTATTATTTAATTGGAATTTAAAACATAGAAGGAAAGTTTAATCCAAGGTTAAGGGTAGGTGAGAATGGTTAGCTTAAAGAAGGATGTAGAAACAAGTCAAGAATTATCCTTTCCTCTATATCTTTTGTTTTAACAATAAATCAAATAATAATCCATATATTCGACCATGGTGTGAGTCTTATATTGCCATTATATTCCATGTATAAGCAACCAAGAAGGATGATGCATGTATGTATGTGTGTATGCACATCCATATGTGCATGAAACTAAAAGAAAGATAACATACATGCATGCATACATCCATCATGAACAAGAAGAGGTTTCAAGTGAGAAAAATAATGGTTAAATAATAAATCAACACTTGATTTATCAATCCGGCCATATCACATATGACCCCACCAAAAGCAAGCCGCCCGATCAATATACGGTATCCTATACGCGCATTTTAATCGGGTCCATGCGCATATCGCATACGCGCACCACAACGTTTCGCCTGGACTAGGTAACTCCTTTGTGGGACTCTAATACTCTTCAATACGCCGGCAGTGGGTGATGATCATATCAAGCACCCCCAATCCGCAAGCGGTCAGCTAAACGTAACGGCCACCCGAGTATTGAGCGATCAGAAGAAAACAAGCGAACCTGCTACAACTCCCGTCGAGCCAACCGGCAACACTACCGTACAGTCCGGTCTCTTTGTCAGATATGCTGCATATCGAGCCTAGGGATGGCCACGTCGACCACAATAACTCAATAAGTCGTGCCGGTGAATAGTCTATAACAGATCGAGAAACTACTAATAACACTTATCAGCAAATCTCAGCAGCCCTGGCCAGGGACTTACTGATATAACCAGTCGGGCACAGCACAGTATCAACTCCCAATACCGGGAGAGACGAAACCCCTCCTATCGCTCATCGTCTTCGTGTGTCTCGGGACTATAACCAACGGCCACCTGTTTGCATGACTCAGTAGAGCCGTGGTAGGGTGGCAATCAAAGTACAGTAGGAGAACACACAAGACTCTATGACGATCTCGGGTCTACAGACTATCCTGTACCAGTGTCACCTGAGAACTGCTATCCGACGATAGATATAATTCCATATAGGAGTTCTCGGTGAGTCCGTCCAGTGTACCCAGTCACCACTGAGCACCCGTATATGATCTTGATGTCAAACATCGATGAATGTGGGAACATTCATCGCCCATCGTATAGGTCTAGTATCATATACGCTAGTCTACGTATATCAATGCCCCGTCTCGATATACCTATGACTAGGGACTTTTCAGGATATGCTTATAGACTACAGATGTCCCACTAGTATGATCTCCATCATAATCAGAGTAGTCAAGCCGATATCCTCAGGGCTTTATCAGCATGTATGAATGAATAAAAGCATGATCAAATCAACATGTCAGATAAAGAAGAACCAGATAGCATACTATCATGTCGAGCAAGAATGCATACTGAATATATATATACATGTATAGATACATCCACTATCATATATTGGCCTCTAGGGCATACATATATCCAACAATCTCCCACTTGCACTAAGGCCAGTTATTGGCGTATCTCATACCCAACATCTCAAAAAGTCGCTCATGCTGCGGCTGAGGGAGGGCCTTGGTGAATGGATCCGCGGCGTTATTCTTTGTGTCTACTCTCCTAATCTTGATCTCGCGGCGATCTACAATCTCCCGGATCAAATCAAAACGCCTCAGGATGTGTCTGGATCGCTGATGGGATCTGGGCTCCTTGGCTAACGCCATAGCCCCATTATTATCACAATACAAAGGTATTGGATCATTAATGGTTGGAACTACTCCTAGCTCCGAGACGAACTTCTTCATCCAGACGGCTTCCTTGGCGGCATCATTCGCAGTAATGTACTCAGCTTCCATCGTTGAGTCTGCAACGGTATCCTGTTTGGAACTCTTCCAACTTACCGCCCCTCCATTGAAGGTAAATACAAACCCAGAGATAGATTTGTTTTCGTCCTTATCGCTCTGGAAGCTCGAATCGGTAAAGGCCTCCATTTGGAGATCTCCATTACCATACACCAAGAACAATTCTTTAGTCCTTCGTAAGTACTTAAGAATGTTCTTCACAGCTGTCCAGTGATTCTCCCCTGGGTTGGATTGATACCTGCTTACAACACTAAGTGCATAAGCTACATCTGGGCATGTACATAACATCGCATACATTATAGATCCTACTGCCGAAGCATAGGGTATAACACTCATGCGAGCTCTCTCTTCATCGGTCTTTGGGCAAGAATCCTTGGAGAGAGTGACCCCATGGCAAGCGGGTAAGGCACCCCGCTTGGAGTCTTCCATACTAAACCTTTTTAGGATGGCGTTAATGTACCTGGTTTGGGACAATCCCAATAACCTTTTGGATCTATCCCTATAGATCCTTATGCCTAGAATGTATGTGGCATCACCCAGGTCCTTCATGGAGAACCTCAGTGATAAGAAAGATTTTACCGACTGTAGCATAGGAATATCATTTCCTATCAGAAGAATGTCGTCCACGTACAATACGAGGAATGTGACAGCTCTCCCTACAGCCTTCTTATAAACACAAGGTTCATCTGGATTTTTGATGAAATCAAACTCTTTGATGACATCATCGAAACAGATGTTCCAACTCCGTGATGCCTGCTTTAACCCATATATGGATTTAAGCAATTTACATGCTTTCCCGCTGCTCCCACTGTCAATGAAGCCGTCTGGCTGATCCATATAGACGCATTCTTCTAAATTTCCATTTAGAAATGCGGTTTTAACATCCATCTGCCAGATTTCATAGTCGTAGTGAGCAGCAATAGCAAGTAGGATCCGAATGGATTTAAGTATGGCTACGGGAGAAAAAGTCCCGTCATAGTCCAAACCTGGACTTTGACGAAAACCCTTCGCCACAAGTCTTGCCTTATAAGTCTCCACCTGCCCATCTACACCAATTTTTCTTTTAAAGATCCATTTGCACCCCACAGGTTTTACCCCAAGGGGTACAATGTCCAAAGTCCATACTTTGTTGGTGTACATAGACTCCATTTCGGATCTCATGGCATCCAGCCACTTCACAAAGTCTCCACTCGTTATAGCTTGCTGAAAACTGGTAGGATCATCATCATCCATGATGCAATCTTCTCCATCACCATCAATGAGGAAACCGTAGTACCTCTCCGGTGGGCGAGAAGTCCTACCAGACCTACGGAGTGGTCGAGGTTCCTCAGTTTCTGTTGGAACAACCGGTTCAACCAAATCATCATTTGTACTTTGTGTCTCTAGAACCTCTTCTAGATCCACCACCTTGCCATCATCTTTATCTGTAAAAAACTCTTTTTCCAAGAATGTGGCATGTTGAGAAACAAACACCTTTTGTTCCTCTTTGTGGTAGAATAGATATCCATAAGAATTCTTTGGATATCCTACAAAGTTACACATGACTGACCGTGTCTCGAATTTGTCCGGATTCTGCTTTTTAACATAGGCCGGGCAACCCCAAATCTTGATTCTCTTAAGAGATGATCTCTTCCCATGCCATATCTCATATGGCGTGGTAGAAACGGTTTTGGTTGGAACCCTGTTTAGCAGAAACGCTGCAGTCTCCAATGCATGCCCCCAAAACGAGACAGGTAACTCAGCATCACTCATCATGGAACGGACCATATCTAATAGGGTCCGATTCCGTCGTTCTGACACACCGTTGTGCTGTGGTGTGTAAGGAGGAGTGAGTTGAGAGAGAATCCCATTCTCTTTTAGGAAGTTTGCAAATTCTGTACTGAGATACTCACCACCTCGATCTGATCGAAGCATCTTGATACTCAAGCCGGTTTGTTTTTCTACTTCTTGTTTATATTCAATGAATTTCTCGAAAGCTTCGGTCTTGTGCTTTAATAAAAATACATGACCGAATCTTGAGAAATCGTCAGTGAACGTAATGAATTATGAAAAACCGCCTCTAGCCTGTGTAGACATTGGCCCACATACATCACTATGTATGAGGCCTAAGAGCTCAGTAGCCCTTTCTCCGTATCCGGTAAACGGAGTTTTTGTCATTTTACCCTTGATACAAGACTGGCAAGTCGCATAAGATTTATATTCAAAAGAGTTTAAATATCTATCTTTGTGTAACTTGTTTAGTCTTGTTTCGTTAATATGACCAAGTCTACAGTGCCAAAGAAAAGCTTCATTTAATTCTGAAAGCTTTCTTTTATTAGTGTTTTATATACTGAAAACTGTGTGTTGATTTAGGACATATATTCCGTTATTAAGCGTACCATACCCAACCAACATTTGATTCAGGTGAATGTTCATAACATTGTTCTGCAATACAAAATTATATCCTTCATTGTCTAACAAAGAAACGGATATTATATTACAAAGCATACTTGGTACAAAATAACATGGATTCAAAACCAAAATACATCCAGATGGCAACCCCAAGTGATACTCTCCCACTGCGACTGTATGTACATTGGAACCATTTCGAACGCGGAGAGTATGGTCACCTGTCTTCAAAACTTTGCTATTTCTCAGCCCCTGCATAGAATTGCAAATGTGAGAACCTGAACCGGTATCTAATACCCAGGAAGCAGAGTTTATTGAAAAACAGTTTTCTATTACAAACGCACCTGAAGCAGAAGCATCCCCATTCTTCTTCTTGAGATTTAAGTACTCCGTGCAGTTGCGCTTCCAATGTCCTGTCTTGTGGCAATGAAAACATTCGCCTTTCCCCGAGTCTCCAGCTTTGGACTTTTCCTTTCCCTTCACCTTTTTAACTCCACCCTTAGGATTGGTGGCCTTCTTCTTTTTCTTTCCTTTGGCCTTAGCTTTTGGGCGAGAAGAAGAAGATTGCCCAATAGTCATAACAGGAGTTTTCATTGATTTCATAGTGCTCTCTGCACTCCTTAACATATTAAGGAGTTCAGGGAGTTCCTTCTCCATGCCATGCATGTTGAAGTTCACTATGATTGAGCAAAGGTGGAGGGGAGGGACTGCAGAATAATATTCGTATATTGTTCATTGTCCATTGTCTATCCTAGATCCTCAAGCTCTTCTATAAGAGCTATCATCTTCAGAACATGGTCTCCTACTGATGTGCCAGGGGCCATTCGCATCTGAAACAATTTCTTTGATGCTTCGTATCGTAATACGCGGGATTGCTCTCCATACAGCTCATTTGTATGGAGCAATATACCGTGAATGTCCATATCCTCGTGCTGCTTTTGATGTGTGTTATCCATCAATGCAAGCGCGAGGCATTTTGCCGTAGCACAATCAGCGTCCCATGTCTTGTGGACTTCAATGTCCGCAACTGAGGATTTTAGACCTGAGACGGGCGGGGCTGAAGCCGTGAGGACATATGATACTTTATCATAAGTCAAGGCTATTTTCAGATTCCTCAGCCAGCCTTTATAATTGGTCCTATTCAGTTTGTTTTTATCTAGTAGAAGCTTGAGTCCAGTCATGGGTATCTGCCATTAAGAGAGAGAAAAGAATACACTCAGCGAAAGCTCTTGCATAGATCAGATTGGTTATTATCTTGTCTAATCGATGTTTCCCACTGCTTTTATCGAGTTTTTCTTTCAAACCTTAAAAAGAAAAACTAGCCAGGATTAATTACAGTCTACAACTTCGCTAACCATTCAGCCAGGCCAGTGTCGGTACTTGAAGGAGGTTCCCCGTGCTTTCGCACAGACCTAATTAAAGTAAACCTCGTTTTCCCAAAGGTGGAGCCCCGTTAACACCTTTCTAGACACCTAATGAGTTAGCTAATTGTAAACTGTAAAACTTTCCTAGGAGCAACTATTGCCCACAGTGGGATCGGGATCCAACCATCACATGGAAGGTATGCAATCTCATTGCAAATTTCAACTATTAAAATTCCCGATGTGGTTTTTACCCCTAGCACTCGTGACCTTGGCTAAGGTCCACAAATCACGAGTACTAGTCAAGCTCAACCCGTCATTTCTTGATTAATTAGACCCGTTCACATGACCCTTGGCTAAGGTCAACAAAGTCATATGCTCGTCCTAATTAATCTGCATCATATGCATTTGTAGGAAGACATCACTTAGCTACCGTACACTACGCCTTGGCTAAGGTCAACAAACGTAGCACGAATACTAAGTACTCTACTTCCTAAAATGACGGAGGGTTGCGGATGATTTTTAGGAAAATTTTTAACGCTTTGAACTTGATATCGTTGTAGAATCAAATGGTTTTCAAAAGGAGTGGCTTAAGCTCCGCAGTTTTGAAATGTAGCTTTTTCATAAATAGCCGAGTGTTTTAAATCCGATTCTACAACATCCTTTAGGTTTATTTTCTTTACATTAATCACATTAATGTAATCCCATCATTTAAGTCCTTAAGCCAATCACAGAAAAGAAACGAAAATAACACGTACGCTTATGCCATCCGCATTCGCCGCAATGTTCCGTTATGCACCGTTAGGTTACTTAACTAACGGCATACCGGGACGGGACTAGCGCGGGTGTAAAAGATAAGCAACGTCTATTATATATCATATATATAATATGTCATTCGTCTCAGATATC
The DNA here is from genome assembly GCA_030015575.1 of Agapanthus africanus. Classification (NCBI taxonomy): domain Eukaryota; kingdom Viridiplantae; phylum Streptophyta; class Magnoliopsida; order Asparagales; family Amaryllidaceae; genus Agapanthus; species Agapanthus africanus. The sequence continues at coordinate 7,403,301 of JASDDO010000029.1, read as the reverse complement.
ACAAAACACAGGCAGCAGAAACATAGATATAATGTGGGATATACTAGGACGTCCGTATTTAGTATTTAGCCAGAATAGAAAATACGGATTCCACAGTCGCGATGAATAGCCAAGCCAACACCCTGGACCCCTACGAGAGCGGCAAGCGACCCTACCAATTCTGGAGTTTAGGAGACCCGGTCTCGACTCCTCGAGATGGCCTCCTACTGAAACCCAGAACCCGGTCACCTGTGCTCCCCTCCTTAGGTCCATCCTAATGAGGAAAAGTAAATAATATACAACACTGGTGGCAGCAACCTCAACCCGGAAGTGCCCCAAATAAAAGAATATTACATTATATTTGAATTTACATGAATGAAAATATAAAACTCTCATCTCACATAAAACCCCCGGCTATTCAATCGCGACAATCATGCACATCATATCTCAGCAACACATAATATCTCATATCATCAACGTTAGTAAGTATGCATACCCCAATTATCGTTGATGTATAGCAACGAAACCGGCGATATCGAACATAATACACGTACGGTCACAGAAAAGAAAGTGTAAAACTACAATATTTGGAATCCACATACTCTTTAGACATCATAAATGCGAAATATCACATACTTCGTATTTCATGCCTAAACTATATGAATTCCACATATTGTATCACATTCTAAATAAACAGACAGTATTAAAGTTTTCGAACGAATAATTAAACACCTAAGATCCCCTAAAGCTCAACACTTGAGCGGAGTTCAAAAAAACCGGAGTGTGACACAGTAGTAGCGGTCCAGCCGAAGAAGGGTCAAGCCAACGCCTCACATGTGGCATGCCGTACTGCCCCAAACCCTAAGGTTCAAAGGGCAGTTCAAGACGGTCACATAATTGAGTTAAGGTTTGTTGTATTCTAGACGGTCCACTACAAAAAAAAACTTGCACGTATCTCCAAAATATTTAAACCCCGTGAATAGTGAGCAAATGATACTCGTTCAAACACTTCAATACTTTCTAATTTACCCGGAAAAGCAACGAAACGAAAATTCCGATCGAATCGTTGAGTCCAAAACCATCTCCAGAATTCACAGTACTATATTCAGATTAAACATACCTACAACACTATACAAGCAGTTATAAGAATTACTGTGCAAATTGGAATCAATGATGCCTCTGTACGGCCCAGAGCCGCGGCCTTAGCAAGGATTTGCCGCAGTTCTGCGGCGGTTTGTAAGGATCAGTGCTTCGAATTTCATATAGTTTCTTAGTTTTTCCTGCTGTATTTTTAAGTATTTTTAATTCTGAAAAATTTCAGATTTTAAAATTTGTCCAGAGAGGGTCTCAAAAAGTCGTATTTTGATCCGATCGGAATTTTTACTTCGTAAAAGTGTCGCCTAATGTTCTAGGTCAGCTCTGATACCATTGTTAGGTTTACCTAGCACCCAATGAAGAGTTTGGAAGCATCACATGTCACAAAGTTCAAGTTTTTATGGTGCTAAGCAAGCATACATAGGATCGATCCTAGAAAATTAGGGTTTCTTAACAATAAATGCAACAAAGACTAGGGTTTCGAGACTACAACCTTTGTAGCTCCCTTCGCTAGACTCTTTGGCCTCTTGAGTAGAGGAAGGTCCTCTAGAAGTCTTCTAGTGTCCACGACGATCCACCCGAAGCTCCTAGTCCAAGCTTGTAACTTCACTTTTCAAGAGAAGAAATGAAGAGAACACTCTAAACAAGTGGGCTAAACTTGTGTAGAATGATGTTGTGGTTCTAATTCTCACTTCAAAAACCTTTCTTGATGTGGGTTTTGCTCACTAGAAGAAACTAGAGAGCAAAGGAAGAAGGAGGAGGAAGATGATGGCTTTTCTTTTGAAGAAGAGAAAAGATTAACCTTAGAAAAGAAATGAAGATATATCTTATATATTTTATTTCTTCTTATCTCAAACCATGGTTAAATGTTTGAGTTATTATTTAATTAGAGTTTAAAACATAGAAGGAAAGTTTAATCCAAGGTTAAGGGTAGGTGAGAATGGTTAGGTTAAAGAAGGATGTAGAAACAAGTCAAGAATTATCCTTTCCTTTATATCTTTTGTTTTAACAATAAATCAAATAATAATCCATATATTCAACCATGGTGTGAGTCTTATATTGCTATTATATTCCATGTATAAGCAACCATGAAGGATGATGCATGTATGTATGTGTGTATGCACATCCATATGTGCATGAAACTAAAAGAAAGATAGCATACATGCATGCATACATACATCATGAACAAGAAAAGGTTTCATGTGAGAAAACTAATAGTTAAATGATAAATCAACACTTGATTTATCAATCCGGACATATCACATATGACCCCACCAAAAGCAAGCCGCCCGATCAATATACGGTATCCTATACGCGCATTTTAATCGGGTTCATGCGCATATCGCATACGCGCACCACAACGTTTCGCCTGGACTAGGTAACTCCTTTGTGGGACTCTAAGACTCGTCAATACACCGGCATTGGGTGATGATCATATCAAGCACCCCCAAGCCGCAAGCGGTCAGCTAAACGTAACGGCCACCCGGGTATTGAGCTATCAGAAGAAAACAAGCGAACCTGCTACAACTCCCGTCGAGCCAACCGGCAACACTACCGTACAGTCCGGTCTCTTCGTCGGATATGCTGCATATCGAGCCTAGGGATGGTCACGTCGACCCCAATAACTCAATAAGTCATGCCGGTGAATAGTCTATAACAGATCGAGAAACTACTGATAACACTTATCAGCAAATCTCAGCAGCCCTGGCCAGGGACTTACTGATATAACCAGTCGGGCACAGCACAGCATCAACTCCCAATACCGGGAGAGACGAAACCCCTCCTATCGCTCATCGTCTTCGTGTGTCTCGGGACTGTACCCAACGGCCACCTGTTTGCACGACTCAGTAGAGCCGTGGTAGGGTGGCAATCAAAGTACAGTGGGAGAACACACAAGACTCTATGACGATCTCGGGTCTACAGACTATCCTGTACCAGTGTCACCTGAGAACTGCTATCCGACGATAGATATAATTCCATATAGGAGTTCTCGATGAGTCCGTCCAGTGTACCCAGTCACCACTGAGCACCCGTATATGATCTTGATGTCAAACATCGATGAATGTGGGAACATTCATCGCCCATCGTATAGGTCTAGTATCATATACGCTAGTCTACTCTGGTATATCAATGCACCGTCTCGATATACCTATGACTAGGGACTTTTCAGGATATGCTTATAGACTACAGATGTCCCACTAGTGTGATCTCCATCATAATCAGAGTAGTCAAGCCGATATCCTCAGGGCTTTATCAGCATGTATGAATGAATAAAAGCATGATCAAATCAACAAGTCAGATAAAGAAGAACCAGATAGCATACTATCTTGTCGAGCAAGAATGCATACTGAATATATATATACATGTATAGATACATCCACTATCATATAATGGCCTCTAGAGCATACATATATCCAACAAAAGCAAAGGGTGAAAAGAAGAAGACCTCCACAAAGCCGATACACGGTGTCAGTGAAGTAGAAGGAAAGGGAAGAGCAAAAGTTTTCGGACTTGGTGTAGGGAAGGAGGGATGTTTCTATTGTTATGGGAACGGGCATTGGCAGAAAGATTGCAGGGCTTTGGAAGCCAGTAGCCAGGATTCGAAGCATGTTGTGGCTTCGGCCTCGAGTGTGTTTGTAATTGAGAACTGTTTATCAATTAACTCTACTTCCTGGGTACTAGATACCGGAGCAGGATCTCATATCTGTAATTCATTACATGCTTTGAGAAACCGTAGAGTTATCAGGGTAGGAGATTTGTCTCTCAGAGTTGCGAACGGAATGAGCGTGGACGCTGAATCCGTGGGAGAATATCGCCTAGGTTTGACAAGTGGGTAGATATTGATTCTACGTAACTGTTTGTATGTACCTAGTTTGACTTGTAATATCATATTAGTGTCCTCACTTTCAAGAGAGGGATATGATTTTTCATTCGCAAGCGATGTAGTAAACATCCACCTAAATCAAGTTCTGATTGGGTCTGGTACATTAGATAACGGTATATACGTATTGAATCAAGCTCAGGTTTTCAATATCCAGAACACACTTAAAAGAAAGTCTCCAGAAATAAATCAGGCTTTCTTATGGCATTGTAGACTAGGTCACATCAATGAAACACGGTTGACTAGGTTACATAGAGAAGGATATTTGAATCCGTTCGAATATCAATCTTATGCTACTTGTGAATCTTGTCTCATGGAAAAGATGACAAAGACTCCGTTTACTGGACACGGAGTAAGAGTGAGCGAGCTCTTGGGATTCATACACAGCGATGTGTGTGGTCCAATGTCTACACATGCGCGAGGTGGTTATTCCTACTTCATTACTTTTATGGATGATTTCTCTAGGTATAGACATATCTTCTTGATGAAGCATAAATCCGAGGCCTTTGAGAAATTCCGGGAATACAAGAATTTGTTAGTTGTATGTATGCCCTAGAGGCCAGTATTGTACAGATTATGTATATTATATTGGATGCTTGGACATATATAGAGATGACTTTCTTGCTCGACATGATAGTATGCTATCTGGTTGCTCTTTATCTTAACATGTACACTAGTCTCTTTATACTGTCTTATAGTTACATGTTGGTAAAGCCCTTAGGATTTGTACTTGACTACCTGGACTATGATGCAGTTCATACTAGTGGGGACATGGTAGTCCATAAGTACATCCTTCAAGGTCCTTAGTCGTGGGTGTATCGAGACGGGGCATCGATATACCAGAGTAGACTAGCGTATACGCTTCTCGACCCATGTGATGGGCGATGGATGATCCCATATCCATTGGTGTTTGACATCAGAGATGGTATACGGGTGCTCAGTGGAGACTGGGTACACTGGACGGACTCGCCGAGAACTCCCAGATGGTATTATACCTCACGTCAGATGGCAGTTCTCAGGTGACACTTATACAGGTTAGTTTGTAGACCCGAGATCGTCATAGAGTCTTGTGTGATTCCCACTGTGCTTTGATCTCCACCTTACCACATCCATGAGGGCGTGCAAAACGGTGGTCTTTGGGTACAGTCCCCAGTCACATGGAGGCAATGAGCGATAGGAGGGGTTTCGTCTCTCCCGGTATTGGGAGTTGATGTTGCGCAGTGCTCGATTGGCCGTAACAGGGAAGTCCCTGGCCAGGGATGATCAGAGATTTGCTGGTAAGTGTTACCAGTAGTTTCTCGACCCGTTACGAGCCTCACATCGGCACGACTTATCGGGTTATTGGGGTCTGACGTATACCACCCCTAGACTTGATATGCGACGTATCAGACGAAGAGACTGGACTGTATGGTAAGTGTTACTGGTCGGATTCGCAGGAGTGTGAGCGGGCTAGCTCGTCGATCTTCTGATCGCTCAATACCTAGGTGGCCGTTACGTTTAGCAGACCGCTTGCGGCTTGTGGGTGCTTGATATGATCATCATCTGCTACCGGCGTATTGACTAGTCTTTAGAGTCCTACACAGAGGTTTCCTGGCTCAAGCGAAACGAAATAGGAGCGCATATGAGATATGTGCGGGACCGAGAATAATGCGTGTATGTGATACCGCATTTCATTCTCGCGATATATGTTTCGATTGGTTATATTCGATATGACCTAGTTATCGAATCATTGATTCGATAAATCGATACATTACATTCTAGTCGGTCATGTGCGACATGACCGGATCATTGAATCAAATGTTGATTTAATGATTTAATGCATAATTATATATTTGATATATTGCATTGTATTAACTAGTGTTGGTTCACTTTAAACGGATTTTTCTCACTTGGATTGCACATTGTATATGTGATATACTTTTGTGCACTTTTTGTATCATGTTTGATGATACCTGATCATATGGTTAAGTGAATAGAATTAAACCATGGTTATTTTGTAATTAGGGTTTTGCATATTTATTTATTCATTTATTTGTTTATTTATGTGGATAAATTCAAAATGAGAATGGTGGCTATTTTTGTTTCTTATATGAAGCTTCATGAACCCTTGACTTTAGCAACCATTCTTATCATCTTGCTTAACCCTAACCCACTCTACTAACCATGGTTTATTCTCTACACCTAACTTGAGTTAGAGTTATGATAAGTATAGATTTTCTTTTTATTTTATATAACACTTATCATAATTCTAGCTCTTCTTGTTCTTCATCTTCAAAAGAAAAGCTCAAGGTCCATCAATGGCAACTTGAGTTAAAGTGAGATAAATCCAATTCTAAAGTGAACCCACCTCCTATTTCTTCACCCTCTACCTCTTGCCAAGTTGTTTTGGGTGTTTACTTCACAAGTTTCACAAGTTTGTGAAGTCGGAGCTTGAGTTTGTGCAACCTCGACGTAGATCGTCTTTGACACGAAGCCGACGACCTATTCCGCACGTTTCTCCGATGAAGCCGTCACGAGAGTCCAAGCTTCAAGATGGACAGTGAAAAGACTTCGTTGCGGAGCCGTGGAGGTGGATATCCGGATCTACAAAGGTTGTAATTTCCGTATCCTAGTAGTTAAGTGTTAACTAGCTTTCTATTTCGCCTAAACATCTAGTTTAAGATCCGTAGTCTAGGGTTTCTCGGCACTAAAAATTTTAAATTGGCATGTTCGATGCCTTGTGAGACCTTACTAGAGTGCCTAGGAACCTTTCACTGGTATCAGAGCCTAGCTAGAGCCTTAGGCGAAGTCTACACGGATTTTGAAGTCCGAACGACCCGAAACCCCAACCTTAAAATTGCTCTCTGGACGAATTCTAAAATCGGGGATTTTTCCACATTAAAATTATGCAGAGAACACATCACAAACATATAAGAGTTACTGTAAAAATTTGGAGGCCCAATTCCTTTTTCTGAGCGCGGATCCGCGGCCTGAGCAATAGCTCAGGCGGCGGTTCAGCGGCCGTACGGCCACAATTTTCATATAATTTTGTACAGTAACTGTTAGTTTTCAGTGGTGTTTTTTCTGGATATTTTTAAAAATTATTCAAGAGTTGAATTTTCAGCATTTGTTTTGGGGATTCGGTGTTTCGATCGGGGTATCAAATTTCGTCTTTGTGTATTTCCGGATAAATCTTAGAATATGTTAAAAAGTTCGACCGGATATAAATACCCAATTTTTCCCCTGTCGGGAATTTTCCAAGTGTTGGATTTTTCTGTTGTTTAACGACGTTCTAAGTAGTGCATGTAACGCGATGGTCCCTCTAGAAGACAACAAACCTTAACTCGATTATGTGACCGTCTTGAACTGCCCTTTGAACCTTCGGGTTTGGGGCAGTATGGCGTGCCACATGTGAGGCGTTGGCTTGACCCTTCTACGGCTGGACCGTTGGTACTGAGGTACGAACTGAATGTTGTTAGACTTATTTCATGTGTTGATCTGTATTGGGAAAACTTGGGTGTTCGATTGTTCGATCGGAAAGTTTAACATTTTCTGTTTATCTGGAATGTGATACAATAATTGGAATTCACAAGTGGTTATGAGATAACTGAATGAATGTTATAAATCTAGCAATTTAGTCCCATATGATATTGAAAAGAGTTTTCGATAATGAGACTAAAATGCGGGATTTATATCTGATTAGGCATGTGATGTCTAAAGCAATTGCGGATTCCAATTGTTGTAGTTTTACACTTTCTTTTCTGTGACCGTAAGTGTAGTATGTTCATATCGCCGGTTTCGTTGCTATACGTCAACGACAATTGGGGTATGCATACTTACTTACGTTGATGACATGTGATGTTATGTGTTGCTGGATATGTTATATTGGATCGTCGTGTTCGAATAGCTGGAGGTTTTTATGTGAGATGAGTGTTTTTCATTTTCATTCATGTAAAAACTTGTATGTAATATTCTTTTATTTGGGGCACTTCCAGGTAGCGGAAGTTGTCACCCGTTGTATATTATTTACTTTTCCGCATTAGGATAGACCCAAGGAGGGGAGCACAAGTAACCGGGTTCTGGAGTCCAGTGGGAGACCAACTCGAGGAGTCGAGTCCGGGTCTCCTAACCCTAGAATTGGCAGGGTTGCTTGCCGCTCTCGTAGGGGTCTGAGGGTGTGGGATTGGCTATTCATCACGACCGTGGAATCCGTATTTTATACTGGCTCGTATTGAAAACACGGACGTCCTAGTATATCCAATATTTCATATGGTTATTCTGCTGCGATATCTGTGTTGTGATTCTGTGATGGATATAGTATATAGTATATATGATATATTATATAGACGTTACTTATGTTTTACACCCGCGCTAGCCCTGCCCTGCTCTGACGTTAGTTACCTAACCTAACGGTGCACGAGGGGACATCGAGGCGAATGCGGATGGCATAAGTGTACGTCATATCTATCTGTGATGTTTAGGTAATTAAATGATGGGACTTCATTAATGTGATTAATGAAAGATAAGAAACCTAAGATGTTGTAGAATCGAATTTTAAAATAAAACAGGTAGCTACAGTTCTTGCTTTGCACAGCGGTATATATGATATACCCCGCACCTTATTCGATGAGGAAAGGACGAGATCCCTTCACCGGGAGTGACTCCTTTAGCAATAACTGGCAGATGCTACACACTCGGTTTGCTTTTGACTGCTTTTGGGTTTTTGCTTTGCACAGCGATATATATGATATATCCCGCACCTCATTCGACGAGGAAAGGACCGAGATCCCTTCACCGGGAGTGACTCCTTTAGCAAAACTAGAAAAGCCTCAAAATCACTCCATTTCAAAACATCATTTGATTCTACAACGATATCAAGTTCATTACGCTCATGGTTTTTATGAAAAACCTGCGTAGCCCTCCGTCATTTCAGATAAAGACTGTTTAGTATTCGTGCTGCGTTTGTTGGCCTTTGTCAAGGCGTAGTGTGCGGTAGCTGAATAGTGCTTATCTGTTTATGCATATGATGCAGATTGTTTCAGGGTAGTCGTACGACCTTGTTGGCCTTTGTCAAGGGTCGTGCAGGTGGGTTTGATTCAATCAAGAAATGACGGGTTGAACTTGACTAGCATCCTGTGATTTGTTGGCCTTTGTCAAGGTCATAGGACACTAGGGGCAAAATATTATCGGGAATTTCAAGTGTTGAAATTTGCAATGAGATTGCATACGTTCTATGAGATAGTTGGATCCCGATACCCGCTGCGAGTAAGAGTTACTCCTGGGAGAGTTTTACACATTGCAATTAGCCGATCAAGTAGGTGTCTAGAAAGGTGTCAACGGGGTTATGCCTCTGGGAAAACGAGGTTTACATTAATTAGGTTCGTGCGAAAGCACGGGGGACCTCCCTCAAAGTACCGACACTGGCCTGGCTGAAAGATTGGCGAACTTGTAGTGTGTAATTAATCCCGGCTAGTCTTTCCTTTTAGGGTTTGGAGGAAGATTTGATAAAAAGCAGTGGGAGCCATCCTGATTAGATAAGATAATAACCAATCTGATCTTACACGAGCTTACGCTAAAGTGTTTTCTTCTCTCTCTCTCCAGGTAGCGACCATTTCATGCCTTAATAAAGATAATAAAATGGATGTATTGACCGAACCCACATGTTATACTGTGCTGGGAAACGTTGGTTCCGTTCTTTCCTATAAGAGTTATAGGACTGAACAGGATATAGGGGAATACCAGGATTCCCATGCCACCCGAATAAAGAAAGTACATGATGATGCATTTTCTTCGGGTGTGTTCGTTACTGAGAACTGTTTCTCCATTTGCTCTACGTCCTGGGTATTGGATACCGGGTCAGGATCCCATATATGTAATCAGTTACATGGGCTTAGGAAAGGTAGAGAACTTGGAGAAGGTGATAAAGACATTAGAGTCGGAAATGGTGCAATTGTTGCAGCTAAGACTGTCGGGGAATATCACCTTGTATTACCAACTGGTAATACATTGGTTCTGAACGAATGCTATTACATGCCGAACCTGATATGCAACATTATATCGGTTTCTTTATTAAGTAAAGAGGGATATAATTTTGTATTACAGGACAATGTTATGAACATTTTCCATAACCAAAAGTTAGTTGGATCAGGCACGTTGTGCAATGGCATTTATGTTCTAAACCAATCAACAGTCCTCAGCATAACAAACACACACAAGAGGAAGAGTTCTGAACTCAACGAATCCTTCTTGTGGCATTGTAGACTGGGTCACATCAATGCGACACGACTGGCTAAGTTGCATAAGGATGGATATTTAAATCCGTTTGAATTTTCATCCTATGACACTTGCCAGTCATGTCTCAAAGGCAAGATGACCAAGACTCCGTTTACGGGACACGGAGAAAGAGTTACCGAACTCTTAGGACTGATACATAGTGATGTATGCGGTCCCATGTCTACACATGCCAGGGATGGTTGTTCGTACTTCATTACATTCACTGACGATCTCTCTAGATTCGGATATGTGTTCCTGATGAAACACAAATCAGAAGCTTTTGAGAAATTTAGAGAATATAAACAAGAAGTCGAGAACCAAACCGGAAAAAGTATTAAAATCCTTCGATCAGATCGAGGAGGTGAATACTTGAGCAATGAATTCCTGGACTTCCTAAAAGAGAATGGGATTCTCTCTCAGCTAACTCCTCCATATACACCACAGCACAACGGTGTATCGGAGCGGAGGAATCGCACCCTATTAGATATGGTGCGCTCTATGATGAGTACAGCTGAGTTACCTATTTCCTTCTGGGGTCATGCGCTGGAGACAGCAACATACCTATTGAATCAAGTTCCATCTAAATCTGTACCTACCACACCATATGAGATATGGAGTGGGAAGAGACCATGTCTTAAACGAGTTAAGATATGGGGTTGCCTGGCCTATGTCAAAAGGAAAAATCCGGACAAACTCGAGGCACGGTCAGTTCTATGCAAGTTTGTGGGATATCCCAAACATTCACATGGATATCTTTTCTACCATACAGAGGAACAAAAAGTGTTTGTTTCTCGCCATGCCACCTTTTTAGAAAAGGAATTTCTTGCAAAAGAAATTAGTGGCGATGAGGTAGAACTGGAAGAAATTCCAGCAACACAAACTCAAACTGAAGATTTAGTGGAACCAGAGGATTCAGTAGCTCCCGACGAACCCCAGCCTCTCCGCCGATCTAGTAGGGTTTCTCGTCCACCTGAGAGATACTACGGTTTTCTCATTGATGGTGGAAGCGAGGATTGCATCATGGAGGATGATGACCCAACTAGCTTCGAGCAGGCCATCACGAGTGGGGACTCAGTGAAATGGCTGGATGCTATGCGGTCCGAGATGGATTCCATGTACACCAACAAAGTATGGACTTTGGAAGTTGCTCCTGAATGGGTAAAACCCATTGGGAGCAAGTGGATCTTCAAGAAGAAACTTGGTGTAGATGGGAAAGTGGAGACTTTCAAAGCTAGACTTGTAGCAAAGGTTTTTCGTCAAAGACCAGGTGTGGACTATGATGAAACCTTTTCTCCAGTGGCTATGCTTAAATCCATCCGAATCATGCTTGCCATTGCTGCCTTTCATGACTACGAAATCTGGCAAATGGATGTTAAGACCGCTTTTCTAAATGGTGATTTAGAAGAGTGCGTGTACATGACTCAGCCAGAGGGCTTCGTAGACAGTGGGAGCAGCGGGAAGGTGTGCAAGCTGCTTAAATCCATTTATGGATTAAAGCAAGCATCGCGGAGTTGGAACATCTGCTTTGACGTCGTTATCAAAGAGTTTGATTTCGTCAAAAATCCAGATGAACCTTGTATTTACAAGAAGGTGGCAGAGAGTAAGGTTGTCTTCCTCGTATTGTACGTGGACGACATACTCTTGATAGGAAATGATATTCCTATGCTGCAATCGGTCAAGCTCTTCTTATCACAAAGATTCTCAATGAAAGATCTTGGTGATGCCTCCTGCATATTGGGAATCAGGATCTATAGAGATAGATCCAAACGGATTTTGGGATTGTCCCAATCCAGGTACATTGACACCATACTAAAGAGGTTTAGTATGGAAGAGTCCAAGCGTGGGAACATGCCCACGATCTCTGGAGTCACTCTCTCCAAAGAGATGTCTCCCAAGACTGATTTGGAGAGAGCTCGCATGCAAGGGATACCCTATGCTTCGGCAGTAGGCTCTATCATGTATGCGATGCTATGTACCAGACTCGATGTAGCATACTCACTAAGTGTAGTGAGCAGGTATCAAGCTGATCCTGGAGAGAGTCACTGGACAGCTGTGAAGAGCATTCTCAAGTACTTGCGAAGGACTAGAGATATGTTCTTGGTGTATGGTAACGGAGAACTCCAAGTGGAGTCCTTTACCGATTCGAGCTTCTAGAGTGACAAGGACGACTCTAAGTCGCAGTCGGGCTTTGTCTTTAACCTTTACGGAGGGGTGGTTAGCTGGAAGAGTTCCAAGCAGGAAACCGTGGCAGACTCGACGATGGAGGCTGAATACATCGCTGCCAACGATGCTGCTAAAGAAGCTGTTTGGATCAAGAAGTTCATTACTGAACTTGGTGTGGTTCCATCCATTGAGCGTCCAATACCTTTGTATTGCGATAACAATGGAGCGGTGGCTTTGGCCAAGGAACCCAGGTCCCATCAGCGGTCCAGGCATATTCTGAGGCGGTATCACCTGATCCGGGAGATAGTTGATCGCCGGGAGATCGAGGTCAGGAGAGTTGACACGAAGAACAACACGGCGGATCCACTCACGAAGGCCATTCCCCAGATACAGTTTGAGAGACTCTTCGGGATGCTCGGTATGAGATACTACAGCAGCTGGCCCTAGTGCAAGTGGGAGATTGTTAGTTGTATGTATGCCCTAGAGGCCAGTATTGTACAGATTATGTATATTATATTGGATGCTTGGACATATATAGAGATGACTTTCTTGCTCGACATGATAGTATGCTATCTGGTTGCTCTTTATCTTAACATGTACACTAGTCTCTTTATACTGTCTTATAGTTACATGTTGGTAAAGCCCTTAGGATTTGTACTTGACTACCTGGACTATGATGCAGATCATACTAGTGGGGACATGGTAGTCCATAAGTACATCCTTCAAGGTCCCTAGTCATGGGTGTATCGAGACGGGGCATCGATATACCAGAGTAGACTAGCGTATACGCTTCTCAACCCATGTGATGGGCGATGGATGATCCCATATCCATTGGTGTTTGACATCAGAGATGGTATACGGGTGCTCAGTGGAGACTGGGTACACTGGACGGACTCGCCGAGAACTCCCAGATGGTATTATACCTCACGTCAGATGGCAGTTCTCAGGTGACACTTATACAGGTTAGTCTGTAGACCCGAGATCGTCATAGAGTCTTGTGTGATTCCCACTGTGCTTTGATCTCCACCTTACCACGTCCATGAGGGCGTGCAAAACGGTGGTCTTTGGGTACAGTCCCGAGTCACATGGAGGCAATGAGCGATAGGAGGGGTTTCGTCTCTCCCGGTATTAGGAGTTGATGTTGCGCAGTGCTCGATTGGCCGTAACAGGGAAGTCCCTGGCCAGGGCTGATCAGAGATTTGCTGGTAAGTGTTACCAGTAGTTTCTCGACCCGTTACGAGCCTCACATCGTCATGACTTATCGGGTTATTGGGGTCTGACGTATACCACCCCTAGACTTGATATGCGACGTATCAGACGAAGAGACTGGACTGTATGGTAAGTGTTATTGGTCGGATTCGCAGGAGTGTGAGCGGGCTAGCTCGTCGATCTTCTGATCGCTCAATACCCGGGTGGCCGTTACGTTTAGCAGACCGCTTGCGGCTTGTGGGTGCTTGATATGATCATCATCTGCTACCGGCGTATTGACGAGTCTTTAGAGTCCTACACAGAGGTTTCCTGGCTCAAGCGAAACGAAATAGGAGCGCATATGAGATATGTGCGGGACCGAGAATAATGCGTGTATGTGATACCGCATTTCATTCTCGCGATATATGTTTCGTTTGGTTATATTCGATATGACCTAGTTATCGAATCATTGATTCGATAAATCGATACATTACATTCTAGTCGGTCATGTGCGACATGACTGGATCATTGAATCAAATGTTGATTTAATGATTTAATGCATAATTATATATTTGATATATTGCATTGCATTAACTAGTGTTGGTTCACTTTAAACGGATTTTTCTCACTTGGATTGCACATTGTATATGTGATATACTTTTGTGCACTTTTTGTATCATGTTTGATGATACCTGATCATATGGTTAAGTGAATAGAATTAAACCATGGTTATTTTGTAATTAGGGTTTTGCATATTTATTTATTCATTTATTTGTTTATTTATGTGGATAAATTCAAAATGAGAATGGTGGCTATTTTTGTTTCTTATATGAAGCTTCATGAACCCTTGACTTTAGCAACCATTCTTATCATCTTGCTTAACCCTAACCCACTCTACTAACCATGGTTTATTCTCTACACCAAACTTGAGTTAGAGTTATGATAAGTATAGATTTTCTTTTTATTTTATATAACACTTATCATAATTCTAGCTCTTCTTCTTCTTCATCTTCAAAAGAAAAGCTCAAGGTCCATCAATGGCAACTTGAGTTAAAGTGAGATAAATCCAATTCTAAAGTGAACCCACCTCCTATTTCTTCACCCTCTACCTCTTGCCAAGTTTTTTTGGGTGTTTACTTCACAAGTTTCACAAGTTTGTGAAGTCGGAGCTTGAGTTTGTGCAACCTCGACGTAGATCGTCTTTGACACGAAGCCGACGACCTATTCCGCACGTTTCTCCGATGAAGCCGTCACGAGAGTCCAAGCTTCAAGATGGACAGCGAAAAGACTTCGTTGCGGAGCCGTGGAGGTGGATATCCGGATTTACAAAGGTTGTAATTTCCGTATCCTAGTAGTTAAGTGTTAACTAGCTTTCTATTTCGCCTAAACATCTAGTTTAAGATCCGTAGTCTAGGGTTTCTCGGCACTAAAAATTTTAAATTGGCATGTTCGATGCCTTGTGAGACCTTACTAGAGTGCCTAGGAACCTTTCAGAATGAAGTGGAAAACCAAACAGGCAAAAGTATCAAGACACTGAGATCTGATCGAGGTGGTGAATACTTAAGTGCCGAGTTCCTGGGTTACATAAAAGAGAATGGAATTCTCTCTCAGCTTACTCCACCATACACACCACAACACAACGGTGTATCGGAAAGGCGGAATCGAACTCTATTGGATATGGTTCGTTCCATGATGAGTAAGGCTGAGTTACCGCGATCTTTCTGGAGTTATGCACTAGAGTCAGCTGCATATCTTTTGAACAAGGTTCGAACCAAGACTGTGCCTACCACACCATATCAGATGTGGAGTGGGAAGAAACCCTATCTTCAGTAGCTGAATACATGGGGATGTCCAGCTTTTGTAAAAAAGAAGCATGCGGAAAAGCTCGAGGCACGCTCAGTACAGTATAAGTTTGTGGGATATCCAAAGAACTCCAAGGGGTATTGTTTCTATTACGCAGAGGAACAAAAGGTTTTTGTTTCTCGTCGTGCCCACTTCTTGGAAGCTGAATTTTTAGAAAATCAGAAGAGTGGGAGCACAATAAAACAGGAAGAAATTTCAGAACCACAAGCTGTTACCGAAAGTTTGGTAGAACAAGAAGTTTCAGAAGAAAGGGACATCCCAGTGCCTATCCGCCGAAGTAGTAGGCAGTCTCATCCACCCGAGAGATACTACGGTTTTATCATAGACGGGGATCGAGAGGATTGCATCATTGACAATGATGACCCTACTAGCTTCCAACAAGCCATTCAGAGCGGCGACTCAGTAAGATGGCTGGATGCAATGCGGACCGAAATGGAGTCCATGTACACTCACAAAGTATGGACTTTGGACATTGCTCCAGATGGGGTAAAACCCGTAGGATGCAAATGGATCATCAGAAAGAAGAATGGTGTAGATGGACAGGTTGAAACCTATAAGGCTAGACTTGTTGCAAAGGGCTTTCGTCAAAGACCTGGTTTGGACTATGACGAAACCTTTTCTCCAGTGGCTATGCTTAAGTCCATTCGGGTCCTTCTTGCCATTGCAGCCTTCCACGATTATGAGATCTGGCAGATGGTCGTAAAGACGACTTTTCTAAATGGTAATTTGGAAGAATGCGTCTATATGGATCAGCCAGAGGGATTAATTCAGAGGGGAGCAGTGGGAAACTGTGCAAGTTGCTTAAGTCCATTTATATACTAAAGTAGGCATCGTGGAGTTGGAACATCTGTTTTGATGATACTGTTAAAGAATTCGACTTTATCAAGAATCCAGATGAACCATGCATATACAGTAAGATTGTTGGGAGAGCTGTAGTATTCCTCATCTTGTACGTGGATGACATTCTCCTAATAGGAAATGATATTCCTATGCTACAGTCAGTCAAAGGATTCTTGTCACAGAAGTTCTCCATGAAGGACCTTGGTGATGCCACCTACATTCTGGGGATCCATATCTATCGTGATAGATCAAAGAGGATGTTGGGACTTTCACAGTCCAGGTACATAGACACCATATTGAAAAGATTCAGTATGGAAGATTCTAAGCGCGGTAACCTACTGGCTTGTCACGGAATCACCCTCTCCAAAGAGATGTCTCCCAAGACTGATTTGGAAAGGGCTCGCATGTCGATTATACCCTACGCTTCTGTGGTAGGCTCTATAATGTATGCGATATTATGTACCAAACCAGATGTAGCATACGCATTGAGCGTTGTAAGCCGGTATCAAGAAAACCCAGGGGAGAAGCACTGGATAGCAGTAAAGAGCATTCTCAAGTACCTGAGGAGGACTAAGGAGATGTTCTTATTGTATGGCGGAAAGGACCTCCAGATCGAGGCCTTTGCCGACTCCAGCTTCCAGAGTGACAAAGATGACTCCAAGTCCATGTCAGGTTATGTCTTTAGCCTCAGTGGAGGGGCGGTCTGTTGGAAGAATTCTAAGCAGGACACCATTGCTGACTCGACAATGGAAGCGGAGTACATAGCTGCTTGCGATGCCGCAAAAGAAGCTGTCTGGATGAAGAAGTTCCTTACAGAACTTCAGGTGGTTCCTACTAGTGTTGATCCAATACCTCTGTATAGCGACAACAACGACGCTATAGCTTTAGCGAAGGAACCCAGGTCCCATCAGAAGTCCAGACACATCTTAAGGCGGTATCACCTGATCAGGGAGATCGTAGATCGCCGGGTGATCGAGGTGAAGAGAGTAGATACAGAGAATAACACTGCAGATCCATTCACAAAGGCCTTACCTCAGACGCAGTTCGAGAGACTATCAGAGATGATAGGTCTTCGATACGCCAGTAAATGGCCCTAGTGCAAGTGGGAGATTGTTAGTGTATATGTCCAAGGGGCCATTATTGCATCATACTAGCTTGTATATTACTTAATGGAAGCTTGGGATATTCACAGTTATATTAACAGTCTTGCTAAACATGGCAGTATGCTACTTGGTTTATATCTGTTAGTGTATATGCCCTAGAGGCCATTACTGTATCATACTAGTATGTATATTACTTGATGGAAGCTTGGGATATTCACCTTGTATTGACAATCTTGCTCAAAATAGTAGTATGCTACTTGGTTTGTCTCTGCTTTAATGTGTGCATGTGTTTCTTTTAGCATATTGCCTTTACACATTAGTGGAGCCCTTAGGATCTTTGCTTGATTACCAGCGTTGTGATGGCAGTCACACTCGTAGGGGCTAGGTAATCCATAAGCACATCCTTATGCAGGTCCCTAGTCGTAGGACTATCGACACAAGGCATCGATGCTCCGGAGTAGACTAGCGTATGCGCTTCTTATCCCAGCTTGGGAGACGACCTGTCCCACAGCCGTCAGTACGTCCTACTTGGGATAGTATGCGGGTGCTCGTTAGGTTACGAGTATACTGGACAGGACTCGTCAGGAACTGTTGGTTGGTATTATACCTATCATCAGTTATCAGTTCCCAGGTGACATGAGTACAGCTTAGTCCGTTGACTTGACACTGTCACTTCGCCTCGAGTGTGTTCCCACTGTACTTTGATTACTACCCTACCACGGCTCAAAGGAGTCGTGCAAACAGGTAGTTTTTGGGTGCAGTCCCGAAGCACTTAGAGGAAGTGACGGTTAGATAGGATTCGTCTCTCCCGGTATTGGGGGTTGATATCGCGCTGTGTCTAGGAGAGCCATTATACAAAGTCCCTGGACAGGGCAAGCGAGATAGACTAGTAGGTTTCCAGTGTTATCTCAGGTGTTCTGGGCTACACTCCGACACGACTTCTACCGCTAGTAGGGGACTGACGTTTACCGCTCCCTAGGCCCGCCATGCGATGTTCTTAGACGAACAGACTAGACTGTACGGAGACTGTTACATTCAGGCTCTGTAGGAGTTCAGATGGGTTTACCTCGTCAGTCTTCTTATCGGCATCTACCTGGGGACCGTTACGTATAGCTAGTGCCGCTTGCGGTCTGTGGTTAAACCCACTGCCAGCGTAGTGTCGAGTCTTTAGAGTCCCACACAGAAGGTTATTCGCCTTTAGGCAAAATGAGTAGAGGTCGCATGGTTTTGCGACAGGGTTCGTTCACATCCGCGCACTTGTGCACGTTTTGTGTCCGGACAACTTATACTAGCGGGCTTTGGTTTAATCCGGATCCTAGTATATGATTTGGGATTGGTTTTATCTCATTGTATTCGTGTTCCTCGGAATACGGATACGGGTGTGTATGCACAGTTGACTAAGGCAGAGACAGAAGACTTTCATTAGGGTTGATGACCATTGTCATTTTCTTAACCCTAATTGTAAATCCCCGTTTCCAATTCAATAAAAGTTCCCGATTCTCTGAATTCCAGCAGTTTCTTTTCTTTTTCCTCATATTTTGAATTGGTTGTTAGGCTAAATAATTGCATTTTTCCAAAACCTAAAAGTTAAGACCCAAGAGTTAAAACCAAAGCCAATTAAACTAAAACCTAAACTAAAACCCAAAATAAAATCAAGATTTACACTTAAGCTCAGCCACATCTTTAAAATTCCCACAGCCCATTCAAAACCTTTTTAATAAACTCTATATAACCCTCAGCCCAATCAAATTTCCCTCAGCCCACCTCAAATTTTTTGATTATTATTTTGTTTTAAAAACCAGCCCGTTCCCACCATGCAGCCCACTTCATTTTGGGAAAATTTTTGTTTTTAAACAGGCCGTTTTTCTCCTACAGCCCATGATGTTTTATAAAAGGAATTGTTTTAAAACTAACCAAGCCCAACTCTCCCCCATACACTGTTCATCTTCTCCTTCAAAAATTTCCCAACGGTAACCTCCGTGACTCGCGCGCGCGACCGACCTCCTCCGCCGTCGCCCACGCCCTCGCCCTGCCGTTGCCCCCACGTTGTCAACAGTGTCGCCCTCATCTCTCTCTCTTACTCACCTCGTCTCCTCATCTCCCTCCTCTACTTTCACCGAGCCAAAAAACGCGAGCACCCAAAAACCCCCCATCGAAACCACTTTATCTCACCGACGGCGATCACCCATCATTTCGACAACCCCGCTCACTCCTCCTCTGCCAACCTTCTCCTCCACGACTCCTCCCTTCATCACCCGAGCACCCACCAACTCGAGACCCAACCCACTGTAACCAAGCTCGACACCCCTCGACGCCGGTGAACCCCCACCACATCGCCGATCTTCCTAAGACTTCCTCAACATCGTCGTCATCACAACAATTCCTAGCCGCTGCCCAACCTATTCCCCCTCTCCACAATTCCAAAATCCAATTTCCTTTTCAAAAACGGTTTTTCCTCACTGTTAACTCCATGGTGCCCATCACCGGAGCGACGCCGTCGACCGTCGGCAACCCCAACACATCTCTGGCGAATCACAGAGCACCCCTAAGCTTCCAGCGCACACAAGACGACTCCGGGAAACCCCGACGTAAAACCTGTGTTTCGATCTAGGCTCGCGAGAATCCGGTACGTGGCGTATATCGTGCGTTCGTGACGACCCTATGGCCGTACGACCCCGAGGCGTTCTCCAGGCAAGTATTTACTTGCTTCATGCTATAATAATAGTGTTACCCATCTAGATCATGTAGTTTACAACTTTCCGATTTCCTATACGTGTTAAAACCTAAGTGCTCGATGTTAGTTACCAATAGAAATAATCGTCTAATTTGACGGTAACCTATACTTTCTGTTGGCCCTTTGAATGATGTATAACGTGTTTGAAATTTGCTGGAAAACACGATTGTTAGTAACAAAAATCGATACCCCCAAACATGTCGCTAAAATTAGAATTTCCCTCGTAACTGAAAACGAATAAAATCACCATAAATCATATACATATTAGAAAGATGCGTTCGAGGGCTTAAATCGAAGCCGACTCGACGAACTTTAATACTATGTAGAATTTTAATGTTTTCTGTTCTGAAGCCCTGAAGATAAATGGATCGGAACACGACTCTGGACTGCAGTCCAGAGCGTTTCTGATTAGAGTGTTCTGTCTAAAGTCCTGCGTCCCCGTGTTTCCTAAAATCGCATGATACGGAACTTTACAGTAGTTATAAGATATTCCTGTTAGTGAGAGAAAACCAGTGGT
The DNA here is from genome assembly GCA_030015575.1 of Agapanthus africanus. Lineage (NCBI taxonomy): Eukaryota > Viridiplantae > Streptophyta > Magnoliopsida > Asparagales > Amaryllidaceae > Agapanthus > Agapanthus africanus. Next base: position 7,382,686 of record JASDDO010000029.1, on the reverse strand, counting down.
TTCATTCCGATTCATCGCCGTTTGTTATTTTAAACTTATTTTAAAAAGGCAGAACGTAAAGCTGTCCAGAACACTTTCTGAAATGACATTTGAGATTGAACTGTGTATAACTTTCAACGTACAGATACGATTGAAGATCCGTCTGTTGCTTTGAATACTTTATCGAAAACCCTAAATTTCATTTAACTGTGACATTGCTAAATTCTGAGCCCAACTGGGTGAAATTCGTGTTGCGAAACGGACGTTCAGTTCTGAAATTGAAATTCCAGCCGTGAACACTTAAACTGAAACAGTTATATCTTGAAAACCGAAATTCCGATCGAACTGAAACAAATTTTGACGAATTACTGACTGATTGTTCTATATATCTTACCTACATCATTTTCGCTGAATTCGTAACATATTAATTGTGAAATTTATTTTAGTTCATGACATACATGTTAATTCATAACATACCGAGCTTATTGGTAGCATACAATACATATATCATGCCCTTGTCATTTACACAGTGTTAGTGCGTGTGGACATTGCATTATCGTGCGTGATAGATGTTGGTTTAGAAGTGACGAGTACACCAATGGAAAGTGAATATTCGTGACAGTGATTGATACAGTGGACAGTGATGAAACCGTGCTATTGGTATACTCGTACACAACTAGATCAATATCATAAATAGTGTAACCTGGGGAAAAAGGGGAAATCAAAGTGGAAAGAGTATCGTATTTAGCGGGACCGTGTTTAGAGGATCATCATTCGAACCGTGATACTTATACGAGTAGGACAGGATCTAGCGATCCGGCTGACAGGGTTATGTCCCGGTCATGTGGGCCGTTGTCTCGGGTATGTACGAGACTCCTGTTAAACACGATCCTCCTTCCACTATGTGATTTCAAACATGACCTAGAGACCGATAGGGACACATATCATATTCTGCATCATATAGTGACATAGCGATTACTTGCATTATTCTCATACCAGTATTACCTCATTTACCTGTTTCATCTGTTAATAATATTATTATTGTGTCGCTCTGACGACCTGAGTATGCATGCTCAGATTCCGCGGGAGGACCAGCACAGGAGACGGATCTACCCTTCGAGTTCACAGAGATATAGTCTGGTGTACTCCCTATCTTTATTGCTTTTCTTAGAGTGAACGTGATATTGAACTTGGTTAGTTATCGTTCTTATTATCTGTAATCTGTGGACAATGAAATTTTAATGTAATAAATTAGTGATGTGATTCCTTTAATACTGTGCTTATTTACTGATTACCATGTAGCGCTAGAAGCCGAAGTGTGACTACGGCGGGATGATTCCTTGACCGTAGGTGCATGGCTGGCCTAGTCATCCCTCGTTTTCCGTATTTTGGGAAGCGGGGCGTGACATGGTTTAGTTGGTATCAGAGCCTTGTTTAGTATCAAGGGATAACATTAACTAAACTGTATTACGTTATTCTTGTTTCACTACTCTTGATTTCTATCCTTGAATCTGATCCTATTCTTTTGAATCTTCCAGTGATATGACGTCCCCGAACGACCCCTCCTCGGACTCCAGCTCTCAGGATCGCACGGAAAGAATACTCAGTGCACTGACCACTCTCGCGGAAGCTCAGGAGAGGAAGACAGATTTGCTTGCTGAGGGACTCAGGGCGATTACCGCCGCAGGAGGACCCTCCGCACTGAATACCACCTCCGAGGGCGCTACTCCACCAGCTTATCAGGCTAGGGCCGGTACCGTGTCAGACTTCCGACGGTTACACCCAGCTGCGTTCACAGGGCTAGCTGAACTACTTGAAGCTGAGCAATGGCTGGTAAACATGGAGAATTTATTGGCAGCCGCCAGGGTTCCAGAGGAAGACAGAGTGGATGTGATAAAGATACAATTAGAAGACGAGGCCCGTACATGGTGGTCGGTAGAAGAAAGAAGACTTGAAGGGCCGATCGAATGGAGCAAGTTTAAGGAGTGCTTCTTAGATCATTATTTTCCTCCCACAGCCAAGGCAGAAATGGAGGAAAAGTTTATTCTTTTAAAGCAGAATGGACGCCCAGTGGACGTTTATGCGGCAGAGTTCAACCGTTTGAGCCGCTTTGCAACATACATGGTCAAATCAGAAGTCACCAAAGCCAGACGTTTCCTTCAGGGGTTAGATTTTGAGTTGCAGCAGCTGATTGCATCGTTGGATCTACAGACTTTCGCACAGGTACTCAACGCGGCGAGAGTTCAGGAGCAATTAATTAACAAGTTCAGGAGACCCCCAGTCGTTCCAGCACGTACCCACGCGCCTTCTCGAGGAGCTATACCGGTTCACAGAGCAGGGACGACGCAAATGAAGCGCCCGTTTGTACCACAGCATCGCCCCCAGAGACAGGGCATAACTTGCGGCTATTGCGGTAGAGGAGGACATACTCAGAAGGACTGTCGCCGTGCCAAGGGACAGTGCTTGATTTGCGGTTCCAGTCAACACAGGATTAACAGTTGCCCTGAGCGAGCAGAAATACAGGGAGGTTTTGGACCGCCACAGCAGAGGCCGCAGGAACAGAGACAACCATTTACAGGTCGCGGTCAGGGACGGGCTTTCACCTTGACCACCGAGCAGGCAGAGGAATCAGGAGACGTGGTCACAGGTACTCTACTTGTACATTCCTTGCCAGCTAGAGTACTATTTGATTCGGGAGCATCGCATTGTTTCCTGTCTGAGCATTTCACTAACACACACTCAATACCACATGAACCACTAACCAAGGGATGGGAAATTCATACGGATAATGGCATTATTATATCTAGTCGAGAATGTAGATTATGCCCGGTTGTAGTGTGTGGCAGGGAATTCTATGCGAATTTCCTCCTAATTGGGACAGGCAGTTACGACGCAATTCTTGGGATGGATTGGATGAGCACTTTTCATGCTGTAATCGATTGTCGTGCAAAGAAGGTGATCTTCCGCATTCCCAATCACCCGGAGTTTGTTTTCGAGGGCGGAAGCGAATCTTTGGAGCCAGCTAAGTATAGAGCAAAGCCTAAGGAGCTGACAGCTATGGAGATTGATAAGAGCCCAGCCCCAGAAATTGTTCGGGACTTTCTAGACGTATTTCCTGAAGATCTGCCAGGTCTACCACCTCCTTGAATTTTGGAGTTCTCAATCGATTTGATTCCAGGTACAGCCCCAGTATCCAGAGCCCCATACAGAATGGCACCGGTGGAATTGGCGGAATTGAAGAAGCAGGTTGAAGAACTATCGGAGAAAGGATTCATTCGGCCAAGCGCTTCACCGTGGGGTGCACCAGTTCTTTTGGTAAAGAAGAAGGATGGATCGTTGCGAATGTGTATAGATTACCGGGAGCTGAACAAGGTCACAATAAAGAACAAGTACCCAATCCCGTGTATCGATGACCTATTCGATCAGCTAAGTGGAGCCAAGGTTTTCTCAAAGTTGGATCTCCGTTCTGGATATCATCAAATCAGAGTAGCAGCCGAGGATGTATGCAAGACGGCTTTCAGGACTCGATACGGACATTACGAGTTCCTGGTGATGCCGTTCGGTGTTACCAATGCCCCAGCAATATTCATGGATTTAATGAACAGGGTGTTCGCAAAATACTTGGACACGTTTGTCGTTGTGTTTATCGACGACATACTTGTCTATTCGAAGACCCGGGAAGAGCATGTTGAGCATTTGCGCACGGTACTGCAGGTTCTTCGGGAAGAGAAGCTGTATGCAAAGCTAAGCAAGTGTGAATTCTGGCTCAACAAGGTACAGTTTTTAGGACATATTGTTTCAGGCGAAGGCATCTCAGTAGACCCGGCAAAGATAGAATCTGTCAGAGATTGGCCGACGCCGAAATCAGTAGCAGAGATCAGGAGCTTTCTGGGATTGGCAGGTTATTATCGGAGATTCGTCCAAGATTTCTCAAGGATCGCGGAACCATTGACGAAGCTGACAAGGAAGGACATGCCGTTTACATGGACAGAAGAGTGCACTCAGGCATTCGACACTCTGAAGAAGAAGTTAACCACAGCACCTATACTTACAGTACCAGATAATTCCGGTGGTTTGGTGATACACAGTGATGCCTCAGGGAAGGGTTTAGGCTGTGTTTTGATGCAGCACGGCCGAGTGGTTGCTTACACCTCCGGACAACTGAGAAACCACGAAAAGAACTACCCCACGCATGGCTTGGAATTAGCCGCGGTAGTCTTTGCGTTGAAGATTTGGAGGCACTATCTATTGGGTGAGAAAGTGGAGGTTTACACGGATCATAAAAGTTTGAAGTATGTTTTCACTCAGAAGGAACTGAACATGAGGCAGCGCCAATGGCTAGAGCTAATGGCAGATTATGACTTGGACCTTCAGTATCACCCGGGGAAGGTCAATGTTGTACCAGATGCACTCAGTCGCAAACCAGCGATCATGATGTTGACCGATCAGAGGAGTATTATTGAGGATTTCCAGAGACTTGAACTTGAGGTCATTACTCCGAATGCACTCAGTCAATTTTGGCAACTACAGGTGCAATCTTCCCTGGTGGATTGCATCAAGATTGCACAAGTGGATGATCCTCGATTACAAAAGTTCAGAGAGCAAGTGGAAGCTGGACTGAGAACGGATTTGATTATACATGAAGATGGCTCTTTGAGATTCGGTAGCAGACTCTGTGTACCTAAAGGAGACGTACGAGAAGAAGTTTTGGCTGAAGCACACAGTTCAGCTTATTCTGTGCATCCAGGAGGTACAAAAATGTATCAGGACCTAAAGCAGCACTTTTGGTGGAACGGAATGAAGCGGGAAATTGCGAGGTTCGTATCCAGATGCTTGGTATGTCAGCAGGTGAAGGCGAAACATCAGAGAACAGCAGGATTATTACAACCATTGCCGATACCTGAATGGAAGTGGGAGCACATTACTATGGATTTTGTGACGGCCTTACCACGGAGCCCTAGAGGCAATAATGCTATTTGGGTTATCGTCGATCGCCTCACAAAAGTTGCACACTTCCTACCTTTCCGAGTGGGACAGTCGACTGAATCACTGGCAGAAAGATATATGCAGGAGATTGTGCGACTTCACGGTGTTCCAGTCAGCATTGTGTCAGACCGGGACACGAGATTCTTGTCGCACTTTTGGAAGAGCTTACAGGAGAGTTTGGGAACCCGCCTCAAATTCAGCATAGCTTATCACCCACAGACGGATGGACAATCTGAGCGTACAATTCAGACGCTCGAGGATATGTTGAGAGCCTGTATGTTGGAATTTCAGGGTTCCTGGGAGGACCATCTGCACCTAGTCGAGTTTTCTTACAACAATAGTTATCAGGCTAGTATTCAGATGGCTCCTTTTGAAGCGCTATATGGACGGAAGTGTTGATCCCCAGTATGCTGGGATGATGTGGGAGAACGAAGATTACTGGGCCCCGAACTCATTGTTCAGACAGTCGACAAGGTTCAAATGATCAGACAACGTATTAAGACGGCTCAAGATCGACAGAAGAGTTGGGCAGATACCAGCAGAAGGGCACTTGAGTTCGAAGTCGGAGATCATGTGTTCTTAAAGATTTCACCTACTCGTGGAGTTATCAGGTTCGGAAGTCGGGGAAAGCTTAGTCCCCGTTTTATCCGACCTTTCGAGGTGCTAGAGCGAGTAGGAGAGGTTGCCTATCGACTTGCCTTGCCTCCATCGCTAGCTGGTGCACAATACCTTCCACGTGTCACAGTTGCGGCGTTACGTTCGAGATGAGAGCCATGTTCTGGACCATTCAGAGTTAGTTTTGGGGACTGATCTGTCATACGAGGAGCAACCTACCACCATTCTCGACCGCAGAGAGAAAGTGCTGAAGAATAAGGTCATTCCGTTAGTCCGAGTGTCTTGGGGCGGTCGTTCCCCAGGAGAATCCACCTGGGAGCGGGAGGAAGATATACGTGATCGTTATCCACATCTCTTTGTTTAGTACATTTTCATGTATCTTTGTTAAATTTCGAGGACGAAATTTTTGTTAAGGGGGGTATGATGTAAATCCCCGTTTCCAATTCAATAAAAGTTCCCGATTCTCTGAATTCCAGCAGTTTCTTTTCTTTTTCCTCATATTTTGAATTGGTTGTTAGGCTAAATAATTGCATTTTTCCAAAACCTAAAAGTTAAGACCCAAGAGTTAAAACCAAAGCCAATTAAACTAAAACCTAAACTAAAACCCAAAATAAAATCAAGATTTACACTTAAGCTCAGCCACATCTTTAAAATTCCCACAGCCCATTCAAAACCTTTTTAATAAACTCTATATAACCCTCAGCCCAATCAAATTTCCCTCAGCCCACCTCAAATTTTTTGATTATTATTTTGTTTTAAAAACCAGCCCGTTCCCACCATGCAGCCCACTTCATTTTGGGAAAATTTTTGTTTTTAAACAGGCCGTTTTTCTCTTACAGCCCATGATGTTTTATAAAAGGAATTGTTTTAAAACTAACCAAGCCCAACTCTCCCCCCATACACTGTTCATCTTCTCCTTCAAAAATTTCCCAACGGTAACCTCCGTGACTCGCGCGCGCGACCCGCCTCCTCCGCCGTCGCCCACGCCCTCGCCCTGCCGTTGCCCCCACGTTGTCAACAGTGTCGCCCTCATCTCTCTCTCTTACTCACCTCGTCTCCTCATCTCCCTCCTCTACTTTCACCGAGCCCAAAAACGCGAGCACCCAAAAAAACCCCATCAAAACCACTTTATCTCACCGACGGCGATCACCCATCATTTCGACAACCCCGCTCACTCCTCCTCTGCCAACCTTCTCCTCCACGACTCCTCCCTTCATCACCCGAGCACCCACCAACTCGAGACCCGACCCACTGCAACCAAGCTCGACACCCCTCGATGCCGGTGAACCCCCACCACATCGCCGATCTCCCTAAGACTTCCTCAACATCGTCGTCATCACAACAATTCCCAGCCGCTGCCCAACCTATTCCCCCTCTCCACAATTCCAAAATCCAATTTCCTTTTCAAAAACGGTTTTTCCTCACTGTTAACTCCACGGTGCCCATCACCGGAGCGACGCCGTCGACCGTCGGCAACCCCAACACATCTCTGGCGAATCACAGAGCACCCCTAAGCTTCCAGCGCACGCAAGACGACTCCGGGAAACCCCGACGTAAAACCCGTGTTTCGATCTAGGCTCGCGAGAATCCGGTACGTGGCGTATATCGTGCGTTCGTGACGACCCTGTGGCCGTACGACCCCGAGGCGTTCTCCAGGCAAGTATTTACTTGCTTCATGCTATAATAATAGTGTTACCCATCTAGATCATGTAGTTTACAACTTTCCGATTTCCTATACGTGTTAAAACCTAAGTGCTCGATGTTAGTTACCAATAGAAATAATCGTCTAATTTGACGGTAACCTATACGTTCTGTTGGCCCTTTGAATGATGTATAACGTGTGTGAAATTTGCTGGAAAACACGATTGTTAGTAACAAAAATCGATACCCCCAAACATGTCGTTAAAATTAGAATTTCCCTCGTAACTGAAAACGAATAAAATCACCATAAATCATATACATATTAGAAAGATGCGTTCGAGGGCTTAAATAGAAGCCGACTCGACGAACTTTAATACTATGTAGAATTTTAATGTTTTCTGTTCTGAATCCCTGAAGATAAATGGATCGGAACACGACTCTGGACTGCAGTCCTGAGCGTTTCTGATTAGAGTGTTCTGTCTAAAGTCCTGCGTCCCCGTGTTTCCTAAAATTGCATGATACGGAACTTTACAGTAGTTATAATATATTCCTGTTAGTGAGAGAAAACCAGTGGTTTCATTCCGATTCATCGCCGTTTGTTATTTTAAACTTATTTTAAAAAGGAAGAACGTAAAGCTGTCCAGAACACTTTCTGAAATGACATTTGAGATTGAACTGTGTATAACTTTCAACGTACAGATACGATTGAAGATCCGTCTGTTGCGTTGAATACTTTATCAAAAACCCTAAATTTCATTTAACTGTGACATCGCTAAATTCTGAGCCCAACTGGGTGAAATTCGTGTTGCGAAACGGACGTTCAGTTCTGAAATTGAAATTCCAGCCGTGAACACTTAAACTGAAACAGTTATATCTTGAAAACCGAAATTCCGATCGAACTGAAACAAATTTTGACGAATTACTGACTGATTGTTCTATATATCTTACCTACATCATTTTCGCTGAATTCGTAACATATTAATTGTGCAATTTATTTTAGTTCATGACATACATGTTAATTCATAACATACCGAGCTTATTGGTAGCATACAATACATATATCATGCCCTTGTCATTTACACAGTGTTAGTGCGTATGGACATTGCATTATCGTGCGTGATAGATGTTGGTTTAGAAGTGACGAGTACACCAATGGAAAGTGAATATTCTTGACAGTGATTGATACAGTGGACAGTGATGAAACCGTGCTATTGGTATACTCGTACACAACTAGATCAATATCATAAATAGTGTAACCTGGGGAAAAAGGGGAAATCAAAGTGGAAAGAGTATCGTATTTAGCGGGACCGTGTTTAGAGGATGATCATTCGAACCGTGATACTTATACGAGTAGGACAGGATCTAGCGATCCGGCTGACAGGGTTATGTCCCGGGCATGTGGGCCGTTGTCTCGGGTATGTACGAGACTCCTGCTAAACACGATCCTCCTTCCACTATGTGATTTCAAACATGACCTAGAGACCGATAGGGACACATATCATATTCTGCATCATATAGTGACATAGCAATTACTTGCATTATTCTCATACCAGTATTACCTCATTTACCTGTTTCATCTGTTAATAATATTATTATTGTGTCGCTCTGACGACCTGAGTATGCATGCTCAGATTCCGCGGGAAGACCAGCACAGGAGACGGATCTACCCTTCGAGTTCACAGAGATATAGTCTTGTGTACTCCCTATCTTTATTGCTTTTCTTAGAGTGAACGTGATATTGAACTTGGTTAGTTATCGTTCTTATTATCTGTAATCTGTGGACAATGAAATTTTAATGTAATAAATTAGTGATGTGATTCCTTTAATACTGTGCTTATTTACTGATTACCATGTAGCGCTAGAAGCCGAAGTGTGACTACGGCGGGATGATTCCTTGACCGTAGGAGCATGGCTGGCCTAGTCATCCCTCGTTTTCCGTATTTTGGGAAGCGGGGCGTGACACTAATGTTTATGTGTGAAATATGATTTATTAATATTATTTAATTATAATTGTGCATGGTTAGGGTTGTTGACCATTTGACTATACTTGACTTGTTGACCTAGGTTGACAAGTTGACCATCATCATTCCATATGAAAGATGCTTTTTGATCCTTGCAAAAGCATTTAATGTGAAATGATAATGGTAATTTCTTGATTAACCATCACAATTATCTTTAGCAAATTATCTATTTTTCATAATTCACATATATGTGAGAAGGTTGGATTATTCTTCTCACTTTTATCATTCTCAATCTTTCTCCTCCTCTTCCTCTCTCTCTAGCTCTCCCCTCTCATGAGTTGAGAACCCTTTGAGCTTAAGATAAAACCCTCAAAAATACTCTCTAATCTTTCTAAGGTCCTAGGTTTAGCACACCAAGCACCTTAGTTACTTCTAGTTTGAGGTTGGAGCCAAAGGTAGAGGCCCTCGGGTGGATCTTTCTTCGGCAAAAGAAGGCGACAAGGAGAACCCGTTCTTTTACTCCAAGGAGCAAGAAGAGAAGGACTTGAAGACCTAGGTATAACCCCCTTTCCGAGTAGCTAAACTTTTTAGCTTAGTAGTTAGTTTTGTTTAGCAAAGATCCCTCCTTTAGCATAGTCCATGTTGCCTAGTGTTGTAAAAATCCGATGTTTCATAACGTTTCCGCCTCCCCGCAAGCACCGGGGTAGGTAAAGTGGACTTACAGTGGTATCAGAGCCTAGCTAAATACAAACTAACTAGTTAGCAAAGTATCTAGAACTTCGATCGGAAAAAATCGCAAAACACTTTTCAAAAACCCTAAGTTTCTGTCGATTTTTATTTCTGCTTTAAAAATAATAAATCATACATGAAAAATCGGCTCAGGGTTTTCTAAAGACACCCACCAAAAACGATCCACTGAACCGGTCAAAGCGCCGCGGTTCCACGGCAAGAACATGCTTCTTGCCGCGGATCCGCGGCCGAGTTCACTCGGCCATGGATCGAGTTTGGTGCAGTGTACTTAGTTGGGGGTTTTGGAATTTTTAATATAGTTTGTTTCTACCCAGATTTTCCAGAGAACAAGTTGGTTTTTGGGGTGGTCACAAATCCGTATTTTGATCAAATTTCTTTACACTTTGGCTAATGGGTTATATCTGTGATGTGATATATGTATTAAATGTCTGCTAATCGCTATACGTCGATTAGTGGGGGTTATACATATTTGTGATCTGTAATGATTGATGGTTTGCGTATATGAATTCGTTGGATTGTCGCGGATGAATAGCCGGGGGGTTGTGAGATGCGAGTTTTCTTATTCTTTCAATTCTTGTAATATGTAAATTGATGTAATATTATTTGTATGGCCGCACAACCGGGTCGGGGTTGTAGCCGTCATTGTATAATTTCTTTTTACTGTTTTTGCTCCTAGGATAGACCCAAGGTGGGGTGCACAAACTACCGGGTACCTCGAAGTGCCGAGTGGCCTACTCACGTTGTTGAGGGAGGTTGCTTCACTTCGGATACTTAGCGGGTAGTTTGCCGCACCCGTAGGGATCTAGGGTGGGGTTTGGCTATTCATCGCGACCGTGTAATCCGCTCTTCGTTACAGGCTCGTACGAAATGCGGATTCCTAGTATATCCAATGTGTTCATCTGTGATCTGGAATGGCTATCATTGCATGTGAAGAATGTTTATATATATCTATATGATATCTATTTAGGCGTTGCTTATATTTTGCATCCGCGCTAGTCCAGCCCTTGCTCTGTCGTTAGTTAAGTAACCTAACGGGTGATGACGGGACCCCGTAGCGAATGCGGATGGCATAAGCGTACGTCATATTTTCGTTGTTTTCTGCAATGATAGGATTAAATGATGGGACGCATTGGAATTAATGCAAGAAAAAAATAAACCAAGTAACAGTCGTTGGAACACTTTCAAAACCACTCGGTTCTTTTCAAAACCAAATTTTAAATGCGGAGCTTGAGCCACTCCTTTTGAAAGCTATCTCATTCCATCGATTATATCAAGCTCACTACGTTCACGATTTCGCCAAAACCATTCGTAGCCCTCCGTCGTTTCACATGAATGGTCAATAAGTATTCAAGCTATGTTTGTTGGCCAAAGTCAAGGCATAGTGATTGGTAGCTATTGGGTATTCATGTGCAGCATAGATAGATGTGTTGGTTTGGGGCAGTCGTTCTACCTTGTTGGCCAAAGTCAAGGGTATGTGCGGGTGGGCTCAAATTAACCTGGAGAATGACGGGTAGAACTTGACATGTGACTTATGATTTGTTGGCCAAAGCCAAGGTCATAAGAGCACGGGGCAAAAATCCACATCGGGAGTTTCAAAAGAACTGAAACTTGCTAGCGCTGCATACCATTTGCAGTGTGATGATTCTGGTAGGATTCCTTCAGTTTTGTCACGCGATGATATTTGGATCCCGATCCTACTGTGAGTATATGCTACTCCTCCGGAACTTTCTCACTTAACGATCAATGCTATAAACCAAGTAGGTGTCTAGAAAAGTGTTAGCGGGGCTACGCCCATAGGGAAAAGAGGTTACTTAATTAAGGAACTTCACGAAAGCGTTGGAAAACCTCCCTAGAAGTACCGACACTGGCCAGGCTGAACGGTTAAGCAAGTATTGTACAGTGAGATTGATCCCGACTAGTTCTTCCTTTATGGTTTGAGGAGGGATTCGAGAGACAGTGGGAGCCATCCTGTTTAGACAAATTAAAAACCACTCTAAACTTGCAAGAGCATCATGCTAAAGTGTTTCTTCTCTCTCTCCTAATTGCAGCGACCATTTATCATGACTGGACTTAAGTTACTTCTGTAAGTGCACGGCGGCGCCCCGGCCGTCAATCCGACGGCCAAACGCGGAAGCGGTGGTAAACTTTTATTTTTGCGGACTTTGCAAACCGGCACCACCGCGCACTAAACTCCGGATCGTGCCATTAACAAGTCTAAGCTACTAACAAGAAAGGGAAGAGATGTACCATACGATCCGAGTCCTCCGGTCTTCATCTCCACTCCGATCTCCTCGCGGGATCTCCGTCCATCTCCTCCTCGTCGGAAAGGGCACCACGAAGCCGGGTACTTTTACGGGCTCCCACCTCAATACCGAGGCAACTCGGGCGCGAAGCTGGCGAATCGACGCGTCCAAGATTTGCTGTAGGAAGTGTAGTGTAGAGTGTATGTCTCACTTTTGGGGTTGGTTGCCATAGATGGAGGAATGGTGTATAGAAAATTGGTGCTTTCAATTTTCTAGCAATGGAATGAGATGAAGAATGATATACACAAAATGAATCACTCTCATTTTTCTCCTCTCAAACATGAAGCTCTCATTTTCTTCTCACTCAACCATGGAAAGAAAAAACTTCTCATTCTTATGAAAAACCTCATCCACTTAGAAATGGTGGAGAAAGAATAAGAAGCATGAAAGGAGGTGATCGTAGTAAAAGGAGGAGGGTGACCACATCCAAACATAATCATCATAAAACTACACATCAATCCTAATCCTTTCTTATCACAATAAAGCATGAAAAGCAAAGATGCTTATCATATCAACCCTTATGCAAAAAAGTCCTCCACAAAGTGTAATTTGCAAAACTGCAAATTACCCCCTCCATCGGAAAAGTCCGGCCGGGAAAGAACAAAGAAAAACCGGCCGGAACGGAATGCAAACTGGCAACTCCAGAAAACTGGTCCCGTAATAAATTACAGGAAAACCCCTATACTGTGCATACACACCCGCATCTGTATTCCGTCCGGATACAAATGCAATGAGACAAAATCTACACTGTACTAAACTAGGACCGGCTTAAACCAAAGCCGGCTAGTAATATCCGTTCGATCCTGATCCGTGCAATACCGCACGTATCTGATCGAACCCTGCCATATATCCATACGGCCGCTAGTACAAAACGTCCGATCCTGATCCGTGCAATACCGCACATATCTGATCGGACCCTGCCATATCTCCATACGGCCTCTACAGCGTTTCGCCCGAAAGCTGAGTAACAGAAAGTGTGGTGGACTCTAAAGACTCGTCAATACTATGGTTGTGGATTTAACCACTAGCACGTCAGAGGTATAAGCCAATACGTGACGGGCCACCAGCTATTGACTAAAAAGGGACGTCGATGAGTGAACTCATCCTGACACCCTACTGAGCCTGTCAGTGACAATATTCGTGCAGTCCGGTCCGTTCGTCTATGAGTATCGCATGGCGGGCCTAGGGGGTTGGTAAAAGTCAGACCCCCAAAAGCGGTACAAGTCGTGTCGGAGTGTAGCCCAGAACACCCTGAGATACTACTGGAATACCTACCAGTAAATCTCCTTGCCTTGGCCAAGGACTTTGTGTAATGGCTCTCCTAGACACAGCACGACCTCACCCCCAATACCGGGAGAGACGAACCCCTGAAGATACGCTCACTGCCTCCATGTGACTCGGGACTGTACCCAACTAAAACCTGTTTGCACGACTCCTTTGAGCCGTGGTAGGGTAGTAATCAAAGTACAGTGGGAACTCACACGAGACAAATGACGATCCCAGGTCGATGAACTAACCTGCACACATGTCACCAGGGAACTGCCATCTGACGTCTGGTATATGACCAACTAGCATGTTCCCCGGCGAGTCCTGTCCGGTGTACTCATAACCCAATGAGCACCTGTATACATCTTAGGTGATCCAACTGACACCAGTGGCTTGTGAGACCGGCCACCGCCCCTCGTCGGGGTCTCGACTGTATACACTAGTCTACTAATGGAGTATCGATGCCCGGTCTCGAAACTCCCACGACTAGGGACCTTTTAAGGATATGCTTGTAGACCCCCAGCTCCCACTTATATGATCGCCCTCATACTGCTGGTGGTCAAGCAAGAATCCTAGGGGCTCTATCAACGTGTAATAGCGACGTGTCAGGTCACCTAAAACAGTACACGATGATAAAGGTAAACCAGATAGCATACTATCAACTCGAGTAAGACTGTCCTACCGGGATAGGTCCTCCCTCAATCATTACAATCACGTACCTGTGACCTAATAATTGACTCTGAGGGCACTATCTCCAACAATCTCCCACTTGCACTCAAGGCTAATTATTGCGATGTCGCATACTCACAGCCCGTGTGATACCGAACACCCAACTCCTCTACTAGTCAGTCTCACAAAGCCTGTTTGCGAAACTATTGCGTTCGAGGAATAGCCTCAGTGAGTGGATCCGCCTGTGGTGTTCCTTTCTATGTCTCTCTATATCTCAAGCTCGCAGAGAAAGCCATCTCCCGAAATGAGCAATACCTGTCTTAGAATGTCTGGATGTCTGATGGGACCGAGCTCATAAATGAACTCCAAACCCAAACTTCTTAGACTGTATCGTCAACTGAACTTAATCAGTATCCTGCGCCATGCCTCCCTCAGTATTTCCTTGGACCACCTGTCCAAAATACTGCCCCTCGTCAGAAGGAAAAACTATAACTCTGACAACCTGCTTGTCGTCCATGTCACCTTGGAAGCTTGGAATGACAACTGTCTCCGAAATGAGGCTGTCGTTATCATATCCCTAGAACATCCACTTATGTTCTAAAACTGCTTCCGACTGTTTCTCCAGGATTGGATCAATATCAACTTATTGCATCTAGTGCAAGAACAACATCTGGTGTGGTACTTGACATCTCATGATTGACTCAATTGCCTAAGCAAGTGATCTGCCAATCATGCACATCCCTCTCTACTTTAGTCTATAAGACACCTTTAGAGAGGGTGACTCCATCACCTGCAGGTACACTACCGTGCCAGGAGTCGTCCATTCTAAATACTCTTAGAATGCTGTCAAGGTACCCTGATTGGGAAACCACCCAAATCTAGATCTAAAACCATAGATCTAGTAACCAGTATGTCTGATATTATGTCCAAGTCCCATGTGGAGAAAACACTGTGTGACGACCAAAGTATAACCGATCGTAGCATAGGAATATCACTTCCTACTCTGTGTATGTCATCCAAATCCAGGATATCACACCCTACTACCTTCTCAACAGATCCATCCCCTATTCTGACGACGTCAAACCGATGACTGTCACATCAGAAATAGATGATCTATCTCCGCTATATCTGCTTTAGTCTATGAATAGACATAAGCCTGATGTCCACCAATGCTTCCGCTACTCCCACTGACTACGACAACCCTCTGGCAAAGTCATATAGACGTGCACTTCTAAAGCTAGTTTAGAACGACGCTATACTCATCCTCCTGCCGGGTCTCGCAGCCTGGAACAACAACAATGGCAAGTGTGGGTAAACAAGAACTTCCCTGTCACCGTCCTTGAGGCTACCGGAGTACCTCTCGGGTGCCTGAAGTTACCCACCTTATCTGCGGAGTGGCCAATGGAATGTCAAATCAGATTGAATCTTTTGGTTCCTTATCAAATCTTCAGTAATCGTCTGCGGTTCTGGAATCACTTCCAGTTCTACCATACTCCCACTACTGTTTTCTGAAAAAATCCATTTTCATTAAAACTGTGGCGAGTGAAGAACAATATCACTATTGATCTTCCAGATGGTAGATAGTCAACCCTCGTCATAGCCTGGGTCAACCCACAAACAGCCATTACAGAAACGTGCCTTTGAGTTATCCAGAGTCTGGTTTTAAGCATAATCCGGACAACTCCCCGTAACTTAACATCGTTAAGATACGAACTGTTCTATATACAATATAGAAACAGAGGCACTGATTTAATTTAACCAGATTCAAATCATGCAGCTATCTCCAGTGCATGTCAACAAAATGGAAGGAGGCCGATCAGCGTTACTCAACTTAGGAATGCTTCCAATTATGAGTAACCTGAAAGAGAAACAAGTTCTCTTTATCATTACTATCAACTGAATACGATACACAAGTATCTACATCTTCGATCACTTGAAGAATCCCGATACTTGCTACACCTGGTTCTCTACTCTATTCAAATACCTATAACTCCTCAAAACTTAGACCCTGTGTTTCTACGAAACACATGTCTAAGAACTAGAGAAGTTAAAAGTAAACAGAATATAGTATGAGGACCAACCCCTCCGTCCTAATGGACAATGGACAACATACAATACTCTGTATAAGTCCGCCGAGTCTAACAACTCTTTTACTGTGTGTCGTAGGTTGAAAACTGTACTTATGGTTAAGAAGAATTACACCGTTGTTTGATGCTCCTTACCTAACCATCCACTGATATAGGTAAATGTCATCGACATAATATCAAAAGGTATATCTCACTCTATAAAATAGACGTACAGATATATCAATTTGAAATTGGTGAACAACAGCGGATATTCAAAACCAAACATTTGCCGACCGGCAAACAGCCAAGGTGATCTCCTCAAATATCACCGATTACAACGAATCCCGATATAATGAGGATGATCACCCAATTCCCAATAACTTACTCCCACTCATCATTTGTAAAACCATACAGATGTGAGAATCAAATCTGGTAAATACATACCCTGGAGCAAGTGTCTAATCGGAAAATCAGTTTTCTTTTAACAGTACACAGTGAAACTGAAACATTGAAATGTTTCGATGGGGTATCCTGGTATTCCTAGTAATGCCTCTACCATTATCCAAATTCACAACTATAACCGCATAATTCTTTGCCACCTCTCCAAATCCCTTTATATGTCTTTAGTCATTACCTTCTGCACACCCCTTAGGCCAAATGGTTTTCTTCCTTCCCTACCGTTCGGCACCAGCCTATGGTTTGGAAGAAGACTATCCAATAAGCATAATGGGTGTACTGTCCTAATCCTAGGAGCACTCGCAATACGAGAGAAGGTGAAGATAAAAGACACCTGAATGTACTTTATTCCTATTTCTCCTGGACCAGAATCCATCCCCGAACTGGAACAAGTTCCATTCGAGTTCGTATATAACCATACGATGGTGTATCCAAATAAACTGTGGATCTTCGTAGTGATACGGAGTGTCCTGGAGAAATACAAAGGTGATGTGGGAGTGGTAACGAAATATTTGGTTTGGTCGTGAATATCTGTTGCAATTTACTTTGCCCTCTAACTAATCCCTTGCTTTGTCTGAACTTAATACCTTCTGCACACCATCGTTATGCTAATTGGTTTTCTTCATTCCTTACCGGTCGGCACCAGCCTAAGGTTTGGAAGAAGACAATCCAATTTGCGTAATAGGTGTACTACCCCTAAACCAAGGAGTACTCGTAACCTGAGAGAGGGTAAAAGGAAAAGACAACTGAATAATCCTATCCGTTTTCTCCAGAACCGGAAACCATCCTCGAATAAATTCTTTCGAGTTCGTATCTAACCATACGATGGTTTTGTCCAATGGAAGTGGACGTTCGTAGTAAAACGGGGTGTCCTGGAGAAAAGGGTAAAAGTAGGAGTGGCAATGAGGTTTGCAACTCTGACAATCCAAAAGCCAGTGTTAAGAAGGTTCGGTTAATTTGGTCACTGAGTCAAAGTCTAGGGTCGGGTCAATGGTCGCTGCCAAGAGAGAGAGAAAAGAAACACTCAGCGTGCACTCTAACCAAGATCAGAATGGTTACCAATTTATCTAATCTGGAAACCTCCCACTGTACCTCAAATTCTCCTCCAAACCTGAAAGAAGAATTAGTCGGGGTGACCCGAGGAGTAAACTAACTCATCAGTGGGAATCGGGATCCAACTCTCATCGCATGATAACGTGACGGAATCCGCTCACGGTATCACACTCCAGAAGGTATGCGCATATCTGGCAAGTTTCAGTTCTTTTGAAACTCCCGATGTGATTTCTGCCCCATGCTCTTATGACCTTGACGAAGGTCAACAAATCATAAGTCACATGTCAAGTTACACCCGTCATTGTCCAGGTTAATTTGAACCCACCCGTACAAGCCCTTGACGAAGGTCAACAAGGCTATACGACTGTCTCAAACCAACACATCTATCTATGCAGCAGAAAGGCAACAAGCAGCTACCATACACTATGCCTTGACGAAGGTCAACAAACATAGCATGAATACTACGTGCTACCCGTCTGAAACGACGGAGGGCTACGAATGGTTTCTGGCGAAAACCTTTAACGTAATGAACTTAATATCGTTGAAGGAACGGATAGCTTTTTAGAAAATATAGTGACGAAAACCTTTACTAAAGAGGTCACTCCCGGTGAAGGGATCTCGGCTCTTTCCCCGTAGAATGGGGTGCAGGATATTCCAACTGAATACCACGATGCAAAACAAAAGTGAACGTCCTTGCAATAACAGCTTTTTGAAAAGTGTTCCAACAACATCAGAGTAGGTTTGTTTAACTTGCATTGATCCGAATCAATGCAGTCCCATCAATTGATCACACCAAAAAGAACGAAAATATACTGATGTACGTATATGCCATCCGCATTCGCCACTGGGTCCCGTCATTACCCGTTAGGTTAGCTTACTAACGACAGAGCGGGGACTGGACTAGCGCGGATGCAAAACATATACAACATCTACTAATATATATACCAATATATAGTATTTCGCTCAAGGCGTGAAATAAATGCAACATCACAGAAATGTACAGCATCACAGAACAATACAGATATCTGGGATCCCCGGGTTTCACAGAGCCACTACTGAAACCCGACGTTCCCCTGGTCGTGTGGATAGCCTGTGCAAAGAAATCCTAGACCCCTACGGGTGCTGCAAGTCACCCGCCAAAACCTGAAGCGAGGCAGCCCCCTTCAGCCCCGTGAATGGACCACCCAGCACTTCACGGAATCCTGTAACTTGGGCACCCCTCCTGGGTCAACCTGTACCCCCTACGAGTGCGGCGAATAGCCAGCCAATCCTGGAGTGAAGCCCCTTCCGTCCCAATGCCATGAGATGCGAGCTTGTTGCCTTCTAGAACCCGGCTATCCGTGCACCCCTCCGCGGGGTAACCCTAGTACAGAAAGTAAAATATACATACACCGGGTACATCGACCGCAACCAGGTCGTGCCCCAAAAGAATAATACAAACAGGCAGTGACGGCAGTCCACATGTCGGACGCTCGCCCCGCAATATCAAATGTACATAATACAACAACACTGTACTAGCATTGCATCCAGGCTATCCCCACGACCGATCCGCAACAACACAGCAAATACATAGAACATCAACGTGAAAATCACGTTCGCAAATCCGTCTAACCGGGCTATAGCAGTTAGACCGGATTTACCGATCAAGTGACATTCACGGTCGCAGATATAATGTAAATACTGTGAAAAATGTGTTTAAAATTTTCCGATTGATCAAACAATTAACAAGTGGGCCCCCAATCAAAACTGTAGCACTCACAGAAATCCTGGGCCCAATTTTAATATTCCAAAACCCATATTTTAAGCCCAGAAGGCCTCTGTAAAAAATTGGTGAAGTGATGTGAATAGTGCGCGGCGGAAGGGCCGCACAAATGGGGTTTCCGCGGCGGTTCCGCGCTCCAACTGTGGAGTCACTTCATTGAATTTTTACAGAGCTCTTAGATTTTCCAGTACATCAATATTTTACAACCTGAAAAATTTTTAGACTTCAAAAAATTTCAACAGAAATTGATGTGAAGGAAAAATACAGTTTTTGGAATTTTGGTCGATCGGAACTGAAAAACACATCAAACGAAGCTAGACGAAGTTAATGGCGAGGCTCTGATACCACTGTAAGTGCACGGCGGCGCCCCGGCCGTCAATCCGACGGCCAAACGCGGAAGCGGTGGTAAACTTTTATTTTTGCGGACTTTGCAAACCGGCACCACCGCGCACTAAACTCCGGATCGTGCCATTAACAAGTCTAAGCTACTAACAAGAAAGGGAAGAGATGTACCATACGATCCGAGTCCTCCGGTCTTCATCTCCACTCCGATCTCCTCGCGGGATCTCCGTCCATCTCCTCCTCGTCGGAAAGGGCACCACGAAGCCGGGTACTTTTACGGGCACCCACCTCAATACCGAGGCAACTCGGGCGCGAAGCTGGGGAATCGACGCGTCCAAGATTTGCTGTAGGAAGTGTAGTGTAGAGTGTATGTCTCACTTTTGGGGTTGGTTGCCATAGATGGAGGAATGGTGTATAGAAAATTGGTGCTTTCAATTTTCTAGCAATGGAATGAGATGAAGAATGATATACACAAAATGAATCACTCTCATTTTTCTCCTCTCAAACATGAAGCTCTCATTTTCTTCTCACTCAACCATGGAAAGAAAAAACTTCTCATTCTTATGAAAAACCTCATCCACTTAGAAATGGTGGAGAAAGAATAAGAAGCATGAAGGGAGGTGATCGTAGTAAAAGGAGGAGGGTGACCACATCCAAACATAATCATCATAAAACTACACATCAATCCTAATCCTTTCTTATCACAATAAAGCATGAAAAGCAAAGATGCTTATCATATCAACCCTTATGCAAAAAAGTCCTCCACAAAGTGTAATTTGCAAAACTGCAAATTACCCCCTCCATCGGAAAAGTCCGGCCGGGAAAGAACAAAGAAAAACCGGCCGGAACGGAATGCAAACTGGCAACTCCAGAAAACTGGTCCCGTAATAAATTACAGGAAAACCCCTATACTGTGCATACACACCCGCATCTGTATTCCGTCCGGATACAAATGCAATGAGACAAAATCTACACTGTACTAAACTAGGACCGGCTTAAACCAAAGCCGGCTAGTAATATCCGTTCGATCCTGATCCGTGCAATACCGCACGTATCTGATCGAACCCTGCCATATATCCATACGGCCGCTAGTACAAAACGTCCGATCCTGATCCGTGCAATACCGCACGTATCTGATCGGACCCTGCCATATCTCCATACGGCCTCTACAGCGTTTCGCCCGAAAGCTGAGTAACAGAAAGTGTGGTGGACTCTAAAGACTCGTCAATACTATGGTTGTGGATTTAACCACTAGCACGTCAGAGGTATAAGCCAATACGTGACGGGCCACCAGCTATTGACTAAAAAGGGACGTCGATGAGTGAACTCATCCTGACACCCTACTGAGCCTGTCAGTGACAATATCCGTGCAGTCCGGTCCGTTCGTCTATGAGTATCGCATGGCGGGCCTAGGGGGTTGGTAAAAGTCAGACCCCCAAAAGCGGTACAAGTCGTGTCGGAGTGTAGCCCAGAACACCCTGAGATACTACTGGAATACCTACCAGTAAATCTCCTTGCCTTGGCCAAGGACTTTGTGTAATGGCTCTCCTAGACACAGCACGACCTCACCCCCAATACCGGGAGAGACGAACCCCTGAAGATACGCTCACTGCCTCCATGTGGCTCGGGACTGTACCCAACTAAAACCTGTTTGCACGACTCCTTTGAGCCGTGGTAGGGTAGTAATCAAAGTACAGTGGGAACTCACACGAGACAAATGACGATCCCCAGGTCGATGAACTAACCTGCACACATGTCACCAGGGAACTGCCATCTGACGTCTGGTATATGACCAACTAGCATGTTCCCGGCGAGTCCTGTCCGGTGTACTCATAACCCAATGAGCACCTGTATACATCTTAGGTGATCCAACTGACACCAGTGGCTTGTGAGACCGGCCACCGCCCCTCGTCGGGGTCTCGACTGTATACACTAGTCTACTAATGGAGTATCGATGCCCGGTCTCGAAACTCCCACGACTAGGGACCTTTTAAGGATATGCTTGTAGACCCCCAGCTCCCACTTATATGATCGCCCTCATACTGCTGGTGGTCAAGCAAGAATCCTAGGGGCTCTATCAACGTGTAATAGCGACGTGTCAGGTCACCTAAAACAGTACACGATGATAAAGGTAAACCAGATAGCATACTATCAACTCGAGTAAGACTGTCCTACCGGGATAGGTCCTCCCTCAATCATTACAATCACGTACCTGTGACCTAATAATTGACTCTGAGGGCACTATCTCCAACAACTTCTAGATAAAAACATACTGACAGGGCCGAACTACAAAGATTGGCTCAGGAATGTCAAAATGGCAATCATTTATGACAAGTTGGGGTATCTTCTTACCACCAAAGCTCCCCCTGTCCCAGGTCCCAAAACCAGCGTCGTGGATAGGGAAATCCGTAAGACCTGGGAAATCGACTGCGCAAAGGCCAAGCGCCTCATGCTTGCCTCTATGGACAATGAACATCAGAGGAGGCACGAGAATATGGACCTCGAATCTATATTTCTCCATATAAAAGAACTGTATGGAGAGCAATCTCGTATCGCCAGATACAAAGTGTCGAAGAAGTTGTTTTCGGCAAGATTGGCCGTCGGATCATCGGTAGCGGAACACGTGCTTAAGATGATTGGCTACATAGAGGAGCTCGCGGACCTTGGGACCACGTTGGAGAATGAGCTCTATAGGGACTTGATTCTCCAGTCCCTTCCTTCCACTTACGCCCAGTTCATCCTGAACTTCAACTTGCAGGAAAAGGAAGTTGAACTTTCAGAACTCCTCAACATGCTGAGGAGTGCAGAGGGCACCCAACAGAAAGGTAGGGAAATATCCACTTTGTTTGTAGGAGGATCTTTCTCTTCTAGGTCCAAGGCGAAATCCAAGGAAAAGAAGAAGAAAACCCCCGCCAAACCAAGGGGCGGTGTTAGTAAAGTGGATACGAAGGGAAAGGCAAAAGCAACAAAGGTAGCGGGGAAGTTTGTGGATAAGGAAGAGTGCTTTTACTGTCACAAGAGTGGACACTGGAAGAAAGATTGCAGGGCTTGGAAGGCCAGAACACAGGATCTGAAGCAAGTTGCGGCTTCAGCTTCAGGTGTGTATGTTATTGAAAACTGTCTATCAATAAACCCTACGTCCTGGGTATTGGATACCGTATCAGGATCTCATATCTGTAATTCTTTGCAGGCGTTGAGAAAGTGTAGGTTTTTGAAAGCAGGTGACATGACCCTCAAAGTTGCAAATGGAGCTAGCATGGATGCTGAGGCCGTGGGGGACTATCACCTGGGAATGTCAGATGGACATGTTTTGGTTTTACGTAATTGCTTTTTTGTACCCAATGCAACTTGTAATATCATTTCTGTATCTTTAATTTCTAAAGAAGGTTATGAATTTGCGTTTGTAAGTAATGTTGTAAACATTCACCTTAATCAAGTTCTGATTGGGTCAGGTACATTGAGCAATGGTATATACGTATTAAACCAACCACAAATTTTCAATGTCCAGAATACACACAAAAGAAAGTCTCAGGAAACAAATCAGGCTTTCTTATGGCATTGTAGACAGGGTCACATCAATGAGAGAAGGTTGACGAAGTTGCATACAGAAGGATATTTGGATCCGTTCGAATATCAATCATATGCAACTTGTCAATCCTGTCTCAAAGGAAAGATGACAAAGACTCCGTTCACTGGACACGGAGTAAGAGCGAGCGAGCTCTTGGGACTCGTATACAACGACGTGTGCGGTCCAATGTCTATGCATGCACGAAGCGGTTATTCTTACTTCAATACTTTTACGGATGACTTTTCAAGGTACGGATATGTCTTCTTAATGAAACATAAATCCGAAGCCTTTGGAAAATTCCAGGAATACAAGAATGAAGTAGAAAAACAAATAGGCAAAAGTATCAAGACACTGAGATCTGATCGTGGTGGTGAATACTTGAGTGCCGAGTTCCTGGATTACTTAAAAGAGAATGGAATTCTCTCTCAGCTTACTCCTCCATACACTCCGCAACATAATGGTGTATCGGAGAGATGGAACCGAACCCTATTGGATATGGTACGGTCCATGATGAGTAACGCTGAGTTACTGCGATCATTCTAGGGATATGCACTAGAATCAGCTGCATACCTTTTGAACCGAGTTCCAACTAAGACTGTGCCTACTACACCATATCAGATGTGGTGTGGGAAGAGACCCTATCTTAATCATATTAAGACATGGGGATGTCCAGCTTTTGTCAAAAAGCAGCATGTGGACAAGCTCGAAGCACACTCATGTAGGGATCCTAGGCACACTCAAGAGGTTCAACAAGGCATCAAACATGTCCAATTCAAATTTTATGTGCCGAGAAACCCTAATATAGATCGTTAACTAGAGGATAGGCGAAAACAAATGCAAGAAAACTACTTTGCTGCTAAGTGAAACGGATTACAACCTTTGTAGATCCGGTGCTCCACTTCTTTAGCTCCATGATGACGTCCCTCTGCTGCGATCATCGGGATCCCGGACTCTAGCGATGGTTTCATCGGAGAAATGATCGGACTAGGTCGTTGACTTCGATGCCGAAGATGATCTACGTCGAGGCGACTCAAACTCAAGCTCCATCTTCACTTGGTCATGAACCTTGTGAAGAAAACACCCTATACAACATGGTAAGTGGTAGAGGATGAAGAAATAGGAAGTGGGTTCACTTTGGATTTGGATTTCTCACTTGATTTCATCACTTGAAATTTTTCAAGAAAGCTTTCTTCTTTTCTTCATGAAGAAGAAGAAGAAGAAGAAAAGAATATGAATTATTGTAAAAAGAAAATTCAAGTGAAGACTTATCATAATGCAACCATGGGTGAAGTAAACTAATATAGAGAATAAACTAGGGTTTAGGTGAATGGGTAGGTTAAGGAAAGAAACAAAATGGTCAAGGATGCTAAGAAGCTTCATGAAGCTTAAAGCAAAGAAAGAAACCATTTTGTTTTATCCAAAAAAATAAATGAAATAAAATAAATAATACCTAACCATTAACCTAAACATGGTGTATAGCATACACATACCCAAATTTGCATGTATCATCAATCATGATACAAACTAGTGCACAAACATATATCGCATATACAACTTGTGCACATCAAGTGAGAAAATCAATCTTAAGTGAACAAATACTAGTTAATGTAAAGTAATATATCAAATATATAATTATACATTAAATCATTAAATTAACACTTGATTTAATGATCCGGTCATACTGCATATAACCGACTAATATCAATTGTATCAATATATCGAATCAACATTTGATTCGGTAACCCGGCTATATCTCATATAACCGTTCGATGATACAAATCGCGAGAATAGAATTCTGTATCACATTCTGGTATTATTCTCGGTCCCGCACATATCTCATATGCGCTCTTATTTCGTTTCGCTTGAGCCAGGAAAGCTCTGTATAGGACTCTAAAGACTCGTCAATACGCCGGCAGCAGGTGATGATCATATCAAACACCCACAAGCCGCAAGCGGTCTGCTAAACGTAACGGCCACCCGGGTATTGAGCGATCAGAAGATCAACGAGCAAGCCCGCTCACACTCCTGTGAATTCAACCAGTAACACTTACCGTACAGTCCGGTCTTGTCGTCTGATATGTCGCATATCTCGCCTATGGGTGGTAAACGTCAGACCCCAGTAGCTCGATAAGTCGTGTCGATATGACGTCTATAATAATTCAAAAAACTACTGATAACACTTACCAGTAAATCTCAGCAACCCTGGCCAGGGATTTCCGGTTATAGCCAATCGAACACAGCGCAACATCAACTCTCTATACCGGGAGAAACGAATCCCCTCCTATCGCTCATTGCCTCCATGTGATTCGGGACTGTACCCAAAAACCACCGTTTTGCACGCCCTCTTGGACGTGGTAAGGTGAAAATCAAACCATAGTGGGAATCACACAAGACTCTATAACGATCTCGGGTCTACAGACTAACCTGTACCAGTGTCACCAGAGAACTGCCATCTGACGTAAAGTATAATACCATCTGGGAGTTCTCGGCGAGTCCGTCCAGTGTACCCAGTCTCCACTGAGCACCCGTATATCAACTCTGATGTCAAACAACAATGGATATGGGATCATCCATCGCCCATTTGTATGGGTCGAGAAGGTATACGCTAGTCTACTCTGGTATATCGATGCCCCGTCTCGATACACCCACGACTAGGGACCTTGAAGGATGTACTTATGGACTACCATGTCCCCATCAGTATGATCCACATCATAGTCCATGTAGTCAAGTACACATCCTAAGGGCTTTACCAACATGTAACAGAGAGACAATCAGTGTACGCGTTAAGATAAAGAGCAACCAAATAGCATACTACTGTGTCGAGCAAGAAAGTCCTCCTTATATATGTCCCAGCATCCACTACAATATACATCCTATGTACAGTAATGGCCTCTAGGGCTTACATATAACTAACAATCTCCCACTTGCACTAGGGCCATCTGTAGCAGTGGTTGCAATATCTAATACTCAACCATCCCATAAAAGTCTCTCTCTGGGAAAAGGCCTTTGTGAGTGGATCCGCCGTGTTGTCCTCTGAGTCTACTCTCCTAACCTCGATCACCCTGGAGATCAACTATCTCCATGATCACGTGATGCTGCCTCAGAATATGTCTGGATCACTGATGGGACAGGCGTTCCTAGGCATAAGCCACAACTCCATTGTCTCACAATGGTTGGAACGAAGTTCATCTCATGAACTAATATACACCCAAACTTCCTCTTTGGTAGCATCTTTGGTAACGATGTATCTTGCCTTTAATCGTCTAGTATGTCACGGTATCTAGCTTGGAACTCTTCCAACATACCATCCCTCTACTGAGGGTAAAGACAATGCCTGTGACCGACATTCAGTCGTCCTTATCACCCTGGAACTTTTTCAGTGATTCTCCCCAGAATCGATTGATACCATCTCACTACATCTAGTGAGAATCCTAACATCCAATTAGATCTATCTCATAAATCCAAAACCCAGGATTTAGGAGGTATCATCTTGATCCTATATGGAGAATCCTTGTGATAAGCGGAGACTGACCGAGCGTAGCATAGGAAACTCCTTCCCTATCAAGAGTATGTCATCCACGTACTCTATGAGGATCACCACCATACTCTCTACTACCATTTTGCTTATACAAGGTTCATCTACCATTTTGATGATGTCAAACTCTTTGAATAACACATCAAAACAGACGTTCCAACTCCGCGATGCCTGCTTTATCACATAAAACATCTTGCTTACGTTTCCGCTGCTCCCACTGTCTACGAAGCCCTCTGGCTATGTACTTATAGACGCTCTTTTCTAAAACATCATTTAGAAAAGCAGTCATGACACCCAACCGCCAGATATCGTAGTCATGATATGTAGCCGTGGCAAGTAGGATCTGGATGGACTTAAGCTTAGCTACTTGAAAAGGTTTCATCATTTTCCACGCCTGGTCGATGACGAAAACCTTTAACAAGTCTAGTCTTTGAAAGTCTCAACTTTTCCATCTACACCAAGTAATCTTCTCAAGATAAACTTGCTCCTGATGGGCATTCAACCCTTCAGATAAAGCAACCAAAGTCCAAACTTTGTTGGTGTATAAGGATTCCATCTCAGATCGCTAAGCATCCAGCCATTCTTATAGAGTCCCACTCCTGATGGCCGGCTCGAAACTAGTTGGGTCATCATCTCATGATGCAATCCTCGCTCCCACTGTCATAGAGAAACAGAAGTATCTCTCAGGTGGGTGAGGAACCCTACTAGATCGGCGGAGAGGCTGAGGTTCGTTGGTAACTATTAAATCCTTTGGTTCTTCCAAATCATCAGCTGCAGTTTGTATAGCTGGAACATTTCTAGTTCTACATAACAGATCTTGCCTCGAGCTTGTCCGGATTTTGCTTTTTAGACATAGGCTGGACAACTCCAAATCTTAACAAACTTAAGATATGGGTTCTTCCCTTTCCATATCACATATGAAGCGGTAGGCAACTGTTTTGATTTGAACCCTATTCAATAGGTATGCAGCTTCTCAAGCGCATAACTCCCAAAAGGAAATAGGAAACTCAGTAGTACTCATCATAGAGCACACCATATCACATAGGGTGCTATTGCTCCGCCCCGATATACCATCGTGCTATGGTGTATACGGAGGAGTAATGCTGAGAGAGAATCTCATTCTCCTTTAGAATAGTCCAGGATTTCCGTGCTCAAGTATTCTCCTCCCTGATCACATCAAAGGATATAATACTTATACCCGTATTTTGGTTCTCTACTTCTAACTTATATTCTGTGATTATCTCAAAAGTTTCAGACTTGTGTTTCAAAAGGAACATATGTCTGAATCTTGAGAGATTATCAGAGAATGTAATGAAATACAAAGAACCGGTCTTGGCATATGTAGACAGGGGACCTTCATATATCATCATGGATCAATCCCAAGAGTTCAGAAACTCTTTCTCTGTTTCCAACAAACAGAGCTGTGGTCATCGTATCTTTGTGACATGACCGGCAAGTTTCACAAGATGTAAATTCAAACTAATTTAAATATGCATCTAAATGTAACTTCAGCCAGTCGGGTCGCATTGATATGACCTAGTCTACAATGCCTCAAGAAGGATTCGTTCATTTCTGAACTCTTCCTCTTGTGTGTGTTCCGTATACTAAGAACTGTAGTTTGATTTAGAACATCAATGATTTTAGATAACGTACCTGAACCGATCAACTCTTGATATAGGAAATGTTCAAAACATTAACCAACAATACAAAATTTTTTCATTTCTTTACTAATAAAGAGACTGATACGATTTTGTATATCAGGTTTGGTATCTAATAACATTCATTCATGTATTTGGAATACAAGGTGACAGTGACCAACAGACTTGGCTGCAACACTTGCACTGTTTTCTGTCTCATGAAACTTATCACCCGTTCTCAGTTCTCTACCTTTCTGTAGCCCTATGTAACAGATTACATATCTGGGATCCTGATCCGGTATCAAATACCCAGGATGCAGAGGATACTGAGAAACAGTCCTTTGTAATGAACACACCCGAAGGAGATGCATCATATGTACTTTCTTCGTTTGGGTGGCATAGGAATTCTGGTATTCCTCAATTTCCTTCTCTGTCTTATAACAATTATAAGTTGGAGCGGAACCAACATTTCCCAGCACAGTATAACAAGCGGGTTCGGTCAATATATCCGTTTTATTATCTTGATTAAGACGTGACATGGTCGCTACCTAGAGAGAGAGAAGAAAACGCTCTCCGTATGCTCTTGCAAGATCAGATTGGTTATTATTTTATCTAATCAGGATGGCTCCCACTGTTTTTATCAAATCTTCCTTCAAACCCTAAAAAGAAAGACTAGCCGGGATTAATTACACCCTACAATTTCGCCAATCTTTCAGCCAGGCCAGTGTCGGTACTTTGAGGGAGGTTCCCCGTGCTTTCGCACGGACCTAATTAAAGTAAACCTCATTTTCCCAGAGGCGTAACCCTGTTAACACCTTTCTAGACACCTACTTGATCGGCTAATTGTAATGTGTAAAACTTGTTAGTTATATGTATGCCGTAGAGGCCATTACTGTACATAGGATGTATATTGTAGTGGATGCTGGGACATATATAGGGAGGACTTTCTTGCTCGACATGATAGTATGCTATCTGGTTACTCTTTACCTTAACGTGTACACTGATTGTCTCTCTATTGCATGTTGGTAAAGCCCTTAGGATGTGTACTTGACTACCTGGACTATGATGCAGATCATACTAGTGGGGACATGGTAGTCCATAAGTACAACCTTCAAGGTCCCTAGTCGTAGGTGTATCGAGACGGGGCATCGATATACCAGTGTAGACTAGCGTATACCTTCTCGACCCATACAGATGGACGATCGATGATCCCATATCCATTGGTGTTTGACATCAGAGATGATTTACGGGTGCTCAGTGGAGACTGGGTACACTGGACGGACTCGCCGAGAACTCCCAGATGGTATTATACCTTACGTCAGATGGCAGTTCTCTGGTGACACTGGTACAGAGTAGTCTGTTGACCCGAGATCGTCATAGAGTCTTGTGTGGTTCCCACTGTGCTTTGATTCCCATCTTACCACGTCCAAGAGGGCGTGCAAAACGGTGGTTTTGGGTACAGTCCCGAGTCACATGGAGGCAATGAGCGATAGGAGGGGATTCGTCTCTCCCGGTATAGGGGGTTGATGTTGCGCTGTGTTCGATTGGCTATAACAGGAAATCCCTGGCCAGGGTTGCTGAGATTTACTGGTAAGTGTTACCAGTAGTTTCTCGAATTGTTATAGACCTCATATCGACACGACTTATCGAGCTATTGGGGTCTGACGTTTACCACCCCTAGGCGAGATATGCGACATATCAGACGATCAGACCGGACTGTACGGTAGTGTTACTGGTTGGATTCACTGGAGTGTGAGCGGGCTTGCTCATCGATCTTTTGATCGCTCAATACCCGGGTGGCCGTTACGTTTAGCAGACCGCTTGCGGCTTGTCGATGTTTGATATGATCATCATCTGCTACCGGCGTATTGACGAGTCTTTAGAGTCCTATACAGAGGTTTCCTGGCTCAAGCGAAACGAAATAGGAGCGCATATGAGATATGTGCGGGACCGAGAATAAT
This sequence comes from Agapanthus africanus, assembly GCA_030015575.1. Lineage (NCBI taxonomy): Eukaryota > Viridiplantae > Streptophyta > Magnoliopsida > Asparagales > Amaryllidaceae > Agapanthus > Agapanthus africanus. The sequence continues at coordinate 7,352,136 of JASDDO010000029.1, read as the reverse complement.
GCGTGTATGTGATACCGTATTCCATTCTCGCGATGAATGTATCGATTGGTTATATGCGATATAACCTAGTTGTCGAATCAAGGATTGATTCGATAAGCCGATACATAGGATACTAGTCGGTTATATGCGATATGACCGGATCGTTAAATCAATTGTTGATTTAATGATTTAATGTATAATTATATATTTGATATATTACTTTGCATTAACTAGTATTGGTTCACTTTAAATGGATTTTCTCACTTGGATGTACAAGTTGTATATGTGATATACTTTTTGTGCAAATGATTGTATCATGTTTGATGATACATGTTTCCTTGGGTTTGTGTAAAGATTAAACCATGGTTGTGTAATGGTTAGGGTTTTTATTTTCTTATTCATTTATTTAATTATATATTCTTTTTGGAAAATTATTAGCATAATGCAAAATGGTGGCTTTCTTTGGATAGATGTTGAAGCTTCATGAAGCTTTGACCAAGTGACCATTTTGTCTCCATGCTTAACCCTAACCATTCTCACTAACCATGATTTATTCTCTAAACTTGACCATGGTTATTATTATGATAAGTATTCATTTACTTTTGTTTTTGAATTAACTTATCAGATATTCTTTCTTCTTCTTCTTCATCTTCAACATTGAAGCAAGCTTGCCTCCATCAATGGCAACTTGATGAAATGAGTGAGAAATCCAATTCTAAAGTGAACCCACCTCCTATTTCTTCATCCTCTACCTCTTGCCAAGTAGTATAGGGTGTTTCCTTCACAAGTTTTCTTGACTTGGTGAAGTTGGAGCTTGATCTAGCGATGCCTCGACGTAGATCATCTTCGGCATCGTCGTTGACGACCTAGCCCGCCCATTCTCCGATGAAGCCGACGCTAGAGCCCGGGATTCGATTTGGACAGCGAGGAGACTTCATTGCGGAGCTATGGAGGTGGAGAACCGGATCTACAAAGGTTGTATTTCCGTTTACCATTTAGTTAAGTTGTTAACTAGTTTCTTTTTTGCCTAAAATTCTAGCCAACGATCCGTATCTAGGGTTTCTCGGCACCCCAAAATTTGAAATTGGCATGGTTGATGCCTTGTGAGACCTCACTAGTTTGCCTAGGAACCCTACAGTGGTATCAGAGCCTAGCTAGAGCCTTAGGCGAAGTCTAGACGGAGTTTGAAATCCGAACGAATCGAAACCCTAATCCATAAAGTGCTCTCTGGACTTTTTCTAAAAACTGGGTTTTTTCTAGATTAAAAATGCTTAAAAAATTCAGCAGGGAAATCTAAGAATCACGGTGCAAAATTTTACTCATGAACAGTCCAAACTGCGGCGGAACCGCGGCAGAAGCCTAGCTTCTGCGGCGGTTCCGCGGCCAATTGATGACGTCAGCTTCCCGTTTTTGCACAGTAATTCTTCTTTTCTGGTGCTGGATTTTCTGGGAATTTTTAATTTTTATTCAAGAGTTGAATTTTCTGGGGTTGTTTTGGGGATTCGATGATTCGATCGGAGTATCAGATTTTGTCTATGTGGATTCCGGATAATTTTTTGAATATGTTAAAAAGTTCGACCGGATATAAATACCCAATTTTTCCCCTGTCGGGAAATTTCCAAGTGTTGGATTTTTCCGTAGTTTAACGACGTTCTAAGTAGTGCAAGTAACGCGACGGTCCCTCTAGAAGACAACAAACCTTAACTCGATTATGTGACCGTCTTGAACTGCCCTTTGAACCTTCGGGTTTGGGGCAGTACGGCGTGCCACATGTGAGGCGTTGGCTTGACCCTTCTACGGCTGGACCGTTGGTACTGAGGCACGAACTGAATGTTGTTAGACTTATTTCATGTGTTGATCTGTATCGGGAAAACTTGGGTGTTTGAATGTTCGATCGGAAAGTTTAACATTTTCTAATTATCTAGAATGTGATACAATAATTGGAATTCACAAGCAGTTATGAGATAACTGAATGAATGTCATAAATCTAGCGGTTTAGTCTCACTTGATCGGTTGCCACGGAATTTTGATGTGATCAAAAGTCCGTCGCAATCACGTAGCGTACGCGGATACTCGCAGGGTAAACTTAATAGACAGCCTCACTCCATAGCCCCGACCAAGTGACTGTAGGAGAACCCCGTCGCCGAAAGCATCCATTCGAGTGCTCGCGGTAGCGGTGTTCCGCCTTGGTGCACTTCGTCGACGGTGTCAGGGGTGCGGCCGCCTACTGAAGTTTCTGACGAGGATTCGATCAGGATGTCGGGAATCTTGTTGAATTGCCCGACTTGATATTGAAAAGAGTTTTCGATAATGAGACTAAAATGCGGGGTTTATAATTGTTAGGCATGTGATGTCTAAGGAATTCATTGGTTTAGGCATGCGATATCTAAAGAGGTTGCGGATTCCAACTGTTGTAGTTTTACACTTTCTTTTCTGTGACCGTAAGTGTAATATGTGATATCGCCGGTTTCGTAGCTATATGTCAACGACAATTGGGATGCGCATATTTACTTACGTTGATGACATGTGATGTTATGTGTTGCTGGATATGTTATATTGGATCGTCGTGTTCGAATAGCCGGGGTTTTTTATGTGAGATGAGTGTTTTTCCATTTTCATTCATGTAAAAACTTGTATGTAATATTCTTTTATTGGGGCACTTCCAGGTTACGGAAGGTGTCACCGTTTGTATATTATTTACTTTTCTGCACTAGGATAGACCCAAGGAGGGGAGCACAAGTAACCGAATTCTGGAGTCCAGTGGGAGACCAACTCGAGGAGTCGAGTCCGGGTCTCCTAACTCTAGAATTGGTAGGGTTGCTTGCCGCTCTCGTAGGGGTCTAGGGGTATGGGTTTGGCTATTCATCACGACCGTGAAATCCGTGTTTTATACTGGCTCGTATTGAAAACACGGACGTCCTAGTATATCCAATATTTCATATGATTCTTCTGCTGCGATATCTGTGATGTGATCATGTGATATGTTCTGTGATGGATACTTTATATAGTATATATGATATATTATATAGGTGTTGCTTATGTTTTACACCCGCACTAGCCCTGCCCCGCTCTGCCGTTAGTTACCTAACCTAACGGTGCACGAGGGGACATCGAGGCGAATGCGAATGGCATAAGTGTACGTCGTATTTATCTGTGATGTTTAGGTACTTAAATGATGGGACTTCATTAATGAGATTAATGAAATAAAAGAAACCTAAGATGTTGTAGAATCGAATTTCAAAATTAAAACAGGTAGCTACAGTTCTTGCTTTGCACAATGGTATATATGATATATCCTGCACCTTATTCGATAAGGAAAGGACCGAGATCCCTTCACCGGGAGTGACTCCTTTAACAATAACTGACAGATGCTACACCCCTCGGTTTGTCTTTTGATTGCTTTTAAGAGTTTTTGCTTTGCACAGTGATATATATGATATATCCCGCACCTCATTCAACGAGGAAAGGACCGACGATCCCTTCACCGGGAGTGATTCCTTTAGCAAAACTAGAAAAGCCTCAAAAACATTCCATTTTTAAAATCATTTGATTCTACAACGATATCAAGTTCATTACGCAATAGGTTTTCAAAAAAACCTGTCCTAGCCCTCCGTCATTTCAGATAAGTGGTAGTTAGTATTCGTGCTACGTTTGTTGGCCTGCGTCAAGGCGTAGTGTGCGGTAGCTAACTAGTATTTATCTGCTTATGCATATGATGCAGATTGGATTAGGGTAGTCGTGCGACTTTGCTGGCCTGCGTCAAGGGTCGTGCGGGTGGGTTTAATTCAATCAGGAAATGACGGGTTGAACTTGACTAGCGCACTATGGTTTGTTGGCCTGCGTCAAGGTCATAGGACGCTAGGGGCAAAAATATCGGGAATTTCAAGTGTTGAAATTTGCAATGAGATTGCATACCTTCTATGAGATAGTTGGATCCCGATACCCGCTGCGAGTAATTGTTACTCCTGGGAGAATTTTACACATTACAATTAGCCGATCAAGTAGGTGTCTAGAAAGGTGTCAACGGGGTTACGCCTCTGGGAAAACGAGGTTTACATTAATTAGGTCCGTGCGAAAGCACGGGGCACCTCCCTCAAAGTACCGACACTGGCCTGGCTGAAAGATTGGCGAACTTGTAGTGTGTAATTAATCCCGGCTAGTCTTTCCTTTTAGGGTTTGAAAGAAGATTTGATAAAAAGCAGTGGGAGCCATCCTGATTAGATAAAATAATAACCAATCTATTCTTGCAAGAGCGCACGCTGAGTGTTTTCTTCTCTCTCTCTCCAGGTAGCGACCATATCACGCCTTAATCAAGATAATAAAACGGATATTTGACCGAACCCGCTTGTTATACTGAGCTGGGGAACGTTGGTCCCGCTCCAACTTATAAATGTTATAAGACAGAGCAGGAAATTGGGGAATACCAGATTTCCCGCGCCGCCCAAACGAAGAGAGTGCATGCTGATGCATCATCTTCGGGTGTGTTCATTATAAAGAACTGTTTCTCTGTATCCTCTACGTCCTGGGTATGTGATACCAGATCAGGATCCCAGATATGTAATCTGTTACATAGGGCTACAGAAAGGTAGAGAATTGAGAACGGGTGATAAGTTTCATGAGACAGAAAACGGGGCAAGTGTTGCAGCCAAGTCTGTTGGTCACTGTCACCCTGTATTACAAATACATTGATTCTGAACGAATGTTATTAGATACCGAACCTGATATACAAAATCGTATCTATCTCTTTATTAGTAAAGAAATGATAAAATTTTGTATTGTTGGATAATGTTTTGAACATTTCCTATATCAAAAGTTGATCGGTTCAGGCACGTTATCTAAAAGCATTGATGTTCTAAATCAAACTACAGTTCTTTAGTATACGGAACACACACAAGAGGAAGAGTTCAGAAATGAACGAATCCTTCTTGAGGTATTGTAGACTAGGTCATATCAATGCGACCCGACTAGCTGAAGTTACATTTAGATGCATATTTAAATCAGTTTGAATTTACATCTTGTGAAACTTGCCAGTCATGTCACAGAGATAAGATGACCATAGCTCCGTTTACTGGAAACAGAGAAAGAGTTAATGAACTCTTGGGATGATACATGTTGATGTATGTAAGGTCCCCTGTCTACACATGCCAAGACCGGTTCTTTGTACTTCATTACATTCTCTGATGATCTTTCGAGATTCAGACCTATGTTCCTGTTGAAACACAAGTCCGAACCTTTTGAGATATTCACAGAATATAAGTTAGAAGTAGAGAATCAAAATACGGGTATAAGTATTATGTCCTATGATGAGATCAGGGAGGAGAATACTTGTGCATGGAATTCCTGGACTTTTCTAAAGGAGAATAAGATTCTCTCTCAGCATTACTCCTCCGTATACACCATAGCACGATGGTATATCGGGGCGGAGCAATCACACCCTTTATGATATGGTGTGCTCTATGATGAGTACTACTGAGTTTCCTATTTCCTTTTGGGAGTTATGCACTTGAGAAGCTGTATACCTATTGAATTGGGTTCCGATCAAATCAGTTGCCTACCACTTCATATGTGATATGTTAAGGGAAGAGCCCATATCTTAAGTTGGTTAAGATTTGGGGTTGTCCGGGCTATGTCTAAAAGCAAAATCCGGACAAGCTCGATCCAAAGTCTGTAATGTAGAACTGGAAAGGTTCCAGCTATACAAATTACAGCAGATGATTTGAACGAACCAAAGGATTCAATAGTTACCAACGAACCTCAGCCTCTCCGCCGATCTAGTAGGGTTCCTTACCCACCTGAGAGATACTTCAGTTTCTCTATAACAGTGGGAGCGAGGATTGCATAATGAGATGATGACCCAACTAGCTTCGAGCTGGCCATCAGGAGTAAGACTCTGTAAGAATGGCTGGATGCTTAGTGATCTGAGATGGAATCCATGTACACCAACAAAGTATAGACTTTGGGTGCTATATCTGAAGGGTTAAATCCCCATCAGGAGCAAGTATATCTTGAGAAGATTACTTGGTGTACCTGGAAACGTTGAGACTTTCAAAGCTAGACTTGTTAAAGGTTTTCGTCATCAACCAGGCGTGGATAATGATGAAACCTTTTCAAGTACCTATGTTTAAGTCCATCCAGATCCTACTTACCATGGCTACATACCATGACTACGATATCTGGTGGTTGGGTGTCATGACTGCTTTTCTAAATGATATTTTGGAAGAGAGCGTCTATAAGTACACAGCCAGAGGGCTTCGTAGACAATGGGAGCAGCGGAAACGTGTGCAAGATGCTTTATAGGATAAAGCAGGCATCGCGGAGTTGGAACATCTGTTTTGATGAAGTAGTCAAAGAAGTTGACATCATCAAAATGGTAGATGAACCTTGTATAAACAAAAAGGTAGTAGGGAGTATAGTGATGATCCTCGTAGAGTATGTGGATGACATACTCTTGATAGGGAAGGAGTTTCCTATGCTACGCTCGATCAATCTCCGCTTATCACAAGGATTCTCCATATAGGATCAAAGTGATACCTCCAAAATCCTGGGTTTTGGATCTATGAGATAGATCTAAATGGATGTTAGGATACTCACTAGTTGTAGTGAGATGGTATCAATCGATCCTGGGGAGAATCACTGGAAGTGTTCCAGGGTGATAAAGATGACTGAATGTCAGTCACAGGCATTGTCTTTACCCTCAATCGAGGGACGGTATGTTGGAAGAGTTCCAAGCTAGATACCGTGACATACTAGACGATAAAGGCTGGATACATCGCTACTTAAGATGCTACCAAAGAGGCAGTCTGGGTGTATATTAGTTCATGAGATGAACTTTGTTCCTCCCATTGTGTGACAATGGAGTTATGGCTTATGCCAAGGAACGCCGGTCCCATCAGTGATCCAGACATATTCTAAGGCAGTGTCACCTGATCATGGAGATGCTTGATCTCCAAGGGATCGAGGTTAGGAGAGTAGACTCAGAGGACAACACAGCGGATCCACTCACAAAGGCCTGTTCCCAGAGAGAGATTTTTATGGGATGGTTGAGTATGAGATACTACAACCACTGCTACAGATGGCCCTAGTGCAAGTGGGAGATTGTTAGTTATATGTATGCCCTAGAGGCCATTACTGTACATAGGATGTATATTGTAGTGGATGCTGGGACATATATAGGGAGGACTTTCTTGCTCGACATGATAGTATGCTATCTGGTTACTCTTTACCTTAACGTGTACACTGATTGTCTCTCTATTACATGTTGGTAAAGCCCTTAGGATGTGTACTTGACTACCTGGACTATGATGCAGATCATACTAGTGGGGACATGGTAGTCCATAAGTACATCCTTCAAGGTCCCTAGTCGTGGGTGTATCGAGACGGGGCATCGATATACCAGTGTAGACTAGCGTATACCTTCTCGACCCATACAGATGGACGATCGATGATCCCATATCCATTGGTGTTTGACATCAGAGATGATATACGGGTGCTCAGTGGAGACTGGGTACACTGGACGGACTCGCCGAGAACTCCCAGATGGTATTATACCTTACGTCAGATGGCAGTTCTCTGGTGACACTGGTACAGAGTAGTCTGTTGACCCGAGATCGTCATAGAGTCTTGTGTGGTTCCCACTGTGCTTTGATTTCCATCTTACCACGTCCAAGAGGGCGTGCAAAACGGTGGTTTTTGGGTACAGTCCCGAGTCACATGGAGGCAATGAGCGATAGGAGGGGATTCGTCTCTCCCGGTATAGGGGGTTGATGTTGCGCTGTGTTCGATTGGCTATAACAGGAAATCCCTGGCCAGGGTTGCTGAGATTTACTGGTAAGTGTTACCAGTAGTTTCTCGAATTGTTATAGACCTCATATCGACACGACTTATCGAGCTATTGGGGTCTGACGTTTACCACACCTAGGCGAGATTTGCGACATATCAGACGATCAGACCGGACTGTACGGTAGTGTTACTGGTTGGATTCACTGGAGTGTGAGCGGGCTTGCTCGTCGATCTTCTGATCGCTCAATACCCGGGTGGCCGTTACGTTTAGCAGACCGCTTGCGGCTTGTGGATGTTTGATATGATCATCATCTGCTACCGGCGTATTGACGAGTCTTTAGAGTCCTACACAGAGGTTTCCTGGCTCAAGCGAAACGAAATAGGAGCGCATATGAGATATGTGCGGGACCGAGAATAATGCGTGTATGTGATACCGTATTCCATTCTCGTGATGAATGTATCGATTGGTTATATGCGATATAACCTAGTTGTCGAATCAAGGATTGATTCGATAAGCCGATACATAGGATACTAGTCGGTTATATGCGATATGACCGGATCGTTAAATCAATTGTTGATTTAATGATTTAATGTATAATTATATATTTGATATATTACTTTGCATTAACTAGTATTGGTTCACTTTAAATGGATTTTCTCACTTGGATGTACAAGTTGTATATGTGATATACTTTTTGTGCAAATGATTGTATCATGTTTGATGATACATGTTTCCTTGGGTTTGTGTAAGATTAAACCATAGTTGTGTAATGGTTAGGGTTTTTATTTTCTTATTCATTTATTTAATTATTTATTCTTTTTGGAAAATTATTAGCATAATGCAAAATGGTGGCTTTCTTTGGATAGATGTTGAAGCTTCATGAAGCTTTGACCAAGTGACCATTTTGTCTCCATGCTTAACCCTAACCATTCCCACTAACCATGATTTATTCTCTACACTTGACCATGGTTATTATTATGATAAGTATTCATTTACTTTTGTTTTTGAATTAACTTATCATATATTCTTTCTTCTTCTTCTTCATCTTCAACATTGAAGCAAGCTTGCCTCCATCAATGGCAACTTGATGAAATGAGTGAGAAATCCAATTCTAAAGTGAACCCACCTCCTATTTCTTCATCCTCTACCTCTTGCCAAGTAGTATAGGGTGTTTCCTTCACAAGTTTTCTTGACTTGGTGAAGTTGGAGCTTGATCTAGCGATGCCTCGACGTAGATCATCTTCGGCATCGTCGTCGACGACCTAGCCCGCCCATTCTCCGATGAAGCCGACGCTAGAGCCCGGGATTCGATTTGGACAGCGAGGAGACTTCATTGCGGAGCTATGGAAGTGGAGAACCGGATCTACAAAGGTTGTATTTCCGTTTACCATTTAGTTAAGTTGTTAACTAGTTTCTTTTTTGCCTAAAATTCTAGCCAACGATCCGTATCTAGGGTTTCTCAGCACCCCAAAATTTGAAATTGGCATAGTTGATGCCTTGTGAGACCTCATTAGTGTGCCTAGGAACCCTACAAAACTCTCCCAGGAGTAACTCTTACTCGCAGCGGGTATCGGGATCCAACTATCTCATAGAAGGTATGCAATCTCATTGCAAATTTCAACACTTGAAATTCCCGATAATATTTTGCCCCTATCCTCCTATGACCTTGACAAAGGCCAACAATCCATAGGCTGCTAGTCAAGTTCAACCCGTCATTTCTTGATTGAATTAAACCCACCCGAACGGCCCTTGACAAAGGCCAACATGGTCGCTCGACTACCTTAATCCAATCTGCATCATATGCATAAGCAGATAAGTACTATTCAGCTACCGCACAGTACGCCATGAGAAAGGCCAACAAACGCAGCACGAATACTAAACAGTCCTTATCTGAAATGACGGAGGGCTACGACAGGTTTTTCTGAAAACCTATTGCGTAATGAACTTGATATCGTTGTAGAATCAAATGATTTTAAAATGGAGTGCTTTTGAGGCTTTTCTAGTTTTGCTAAAGGGGTCACTCTTGGTGAAGGGATCGTCGGCCCTTCCTCATCGAATAAGGTGCAGGATATATCATATATACCGCTGTGCAAAGCAAAAACTATAGAAGCAATCAAAAGACAAACCGAGGGGTGTAGCATCTGCCAGTTATTGCTAAAGGGGGCACTCCCGGTGAAGGGATCTCGGCCCTTTCCTTATCGAATAAGGTGCAGGATGTTCTACAAGGAACACTGCGATGCAAAGCAAGAACTGTAGCTACCTGTTTTTGAAAATTCGATTCCACAACATCTTTTAGGTTTCTTTTCTTTCATTAATCATATCAATGAAGTCCCATCATTTAAGTCACCTAAACATCACAGATAAATACGACGTACACTTATGCCATCCGCATTCGCCTCGATGTCCCCTCGTGCACCGTTAGGTTAGGTAACTAACGGCAGAGCGGGGCAGGGCTAGCGCGGGTGTAAAATATAAGTAACGTCTATATAATATATCGTATATACTATATACAGTATCTATCACAACATATCAAATGATCACATCACAGATATCGCAGCAGAAGAATCATATGAAACATTGGATATACTAGGACATCCATGTTTTTAATACGAGCCAGTATAAAACACGGATTCCACTGTAGCGCCTTGAAAAGTCGTTTTGGTGTTTTCCTGAAAATCGGTGAAAATTCGGTATTTTTCCGTAAACCGTCCTTTTTGTTATTTTGCAGTTTAGGACTAATTATACCTAAAATGGATAGGTAATTGCTTATTTTTAGTAGCTAATGAGTTACTTATTAATTTTTTGTCATTTAAATTTTTTTCCCTTTTTTTCAAATTTTTAATATTATTTTAAGCCGGTAAGAAAATACATTAAATTGGCGATAAATACAAATTTCTTTGGGCTAATTTTAATCTTTAAAATCATGTTAATTAAAATCTAGTTGTAACATAAATTTTTAGTAATTTATTTTAAGTTTTAACTAATTTTTATTATGGAAAACGAAATTTATGGAATTTAAGCTAAAACTTGCAATTTTGGACTTGTAGGGGGTCTTTTTGCATAAAATTTCTTTTGTAAAACCCCATTCACCCTTCCCTCACTCCCTTGGCCGGCCCCACCTCCTACTGCAGCACATTTTTCCCCCCCTCCAAATTGTATTCTTCAACTCCTTTTAAATTGTTTAAAAATGGTTTAAAATGTAGTAATGGGTGGGGGTATTATGGTATTTTTGGGGGGGGGGGCTTTGACTTAGACTTTTACACCATCCCTTCACATCCCCCATCCCTCTCCTCTCAGCAAAAAATCCTGCACCAACAGCCCCAAATATTTTCCCCATTCCTTCTTCTCTTTTGCTTCATTTTCATCTCAAAAATTCAACAAAATCCACAATTTCCTTCACAAATTCAACACAAAATCATATTCCATCTCTTCTCCAACCTAATTTGGTTCAAATCAAGGAGAAAGGAGGTGTCTTGGGAGGGTTGAGCAAGCTTAGGATTGATCTTTTGAGGTATAATTTCTAATCAAATGGTTAAATTGTAGCTTAAGTGTGCTAAACTAGAACCTTGAAATTTGTTTAGTGTTAAATTTAGTGTTAGTTTCTAATCTATTTTTTTTAAGAGAGTAGTTTGTTTAAACTAGGTTTTTTTTAGCACCATTGATTAGTTAATTAAGTTATCTTGTTATCTAGTTTTATACAAACCTAAATTGAGAGATTTCTTTGTTTAAGTGGGCTTCGATTTGTGTTAATTTAGGTTTTTCAAGTGTGAAATTGGATTTAAATTGGTGGTTATAAAAATCAAGAAAAGGGTTGTTTATGGAAACATAGAATTTGAAGCTTTGTAATGTGTTTTAATCAAAGTGATTGTGGTTAACTAGTTGCGGTTGGATGTTATGCTAGATGGTAGTCCTTTTTGTCACAAAACGGCGATGTTGCGCCGATTTTTGGAATGTTTGTGCTTGCTAGTTTTGTTATAAAAATATTGTGATGAATTATTTTGATATCTTGATGATTGTTTTGGCTTATCCTATGACATTTAGGATGCGTGAGTGTAACGTCTCCAAAATATTAAAATATGATTTTTGGGAAATTTTATAATTTAATATTATTTTAATGAATATTTTAATATTCTGGTTTAATTAAATACAAATAAATGGGGGAAAATTATGGAAAATTCTAAAATAAGGTATTTTATGGAATTATGCCATTTTAAAGTTTTTAAGATTAGTTATATACTAATTTAGTACTAATCGCGATTAAGAATCGCTAATTGGATTTTTAGCATTTTTGTGCAAAAATGTGCACATATCATTTTCCACACTTGTTACACTTGTGTTACATTTTTTTAGCCATGGTTCATTTGGATTCACTATTGGAGTGAGAAGGAAAAGATAAAGGAAAAGAAAAGAAAGGGAAAAAGGTAAGTAATGAGTGAGAAAGAGACCAAGTCAAACCCCCCACTTTTGAACCATCCCTCATCATTTTCCCCTTCTCATTCTCTCTCCTCTCTTCCTCTTGCTGTTGATCTCTCTGTTCTTCCTCTCTCCCTCTTCATGAAACCCTAGATCCACCATGAAAACAAAGCCAAAACCCTATTCCCACTTCACAAAAAATATTCCCGGGCTCACAAGCTACACATTGAACCTAGCAAGATTGGATTTGGAGGACTTTGAGCAACTCAAGAATTTTCTTGAGTTGCCAAAGGAGGTAATTTCTGCACCTATTAGAGTAGTATCTCATTTCTATTACATCCATACTAGTTTCATATAGATATTGTGTCATGTTGTAGATTTTGGAGAATTCAAGTGAGGGTTTAGGGTAAAACTGAAATCAAGTTGAGATTGAGGCTTATTGTGACCTTAGAACCCTTGGTGTAATGCAAAATTGGACCCAAACCTGGAATTGAAACCAAAATACGGAATTACGGAACCGATATCGGAAAAACTGGAAATCTGTCACTGTTTTGTGTAATCTGCTATCACCCCGGGACCTTAAAAATAAAACTGAGTTGACAGTAAGATGTGCAGACACCATGGAACCACCACACCAAACCCTAGCCCCCAACTCCAAACTGAGGCCGCCAATTAATTCCTTCTGGCCGCAAATTGCGGCCAGAGCAGGAGGGATCTGTCTCGATTTTTGTGCATGGCCCTATCTCCTCTAGTATTGACCCTGGGTATGTCTAGTTTTGACAGATTCCATCTAGGGTGAAATCTGGGATGATTTTCCTATGTTGGTGCATGATTTGAGACTTGTTTTAGCATGGATTTTGGTATTTGGTGTTCCGTTCCTGTCGGGTGGCGTTTGGACGTCAACGACAGGTGGATATTGATCGTGTTTGCATGCGAGGTTATAGGTTTTTACCTATAGGCGTAGCGTGTGCCGTTTTGGTTTCCGATGTGATTTTCATGTGCTTTAGCGTTGTGATATACTTGTAGGTACCCTACGAGATGTGAGGCAAAGAAGATGAAGATGGCGACATCGACACCGACACATGAGACGCAAGATGAGTAGATTTATATCTACGGGGAGAAGTCGGGTGGATGGCGTATAGCACCCCCGCAGTCCGTGGTGATGTATACGAATACGTATACACACATATATTTACTATGTGTTGTTTAGGATTATTGATGGTAATAATGGATTATTGACAATAAGGATGTATTGGTTTAGTAGTGCGAAACCCTAGAGTAGTGGGTGCACTCACACATACACACATACTTGCATACATCCTTTCATATATCTGTGCGCATATGATGGTGTGTATATCTACACATGGGTATGGGACTATGTGTTTATATACGGGTTTTGAGGATGATACGTGGGATTGAGATGAGTCGATGAAATGCGATTAAGACCGTGAGGTTTGGCGACATGACAGAGTTCGTATTGGAGATGTGATATGATGGTAGTGATGCCTGTCATGTGATGAGATATTATGATATCGACTCAGATTTAGGTGGTTTCCATACCCCTCTCTATTGGCTTGATTGTCGGATTCGTAGTTCGCATAGTAGGCGTTAGGCTAGACCCGAGTCATACCTATTTCAAAACTAACGAATCGGGGATATTTTAAAAATACACTTTCGGCTTAGTTATTTAAAAACTTTGATTTTCGAAACATGATTTCTTTACTTTTCAAAACCAGTTTTCCTTATTTACTCCTTAAATGGTTTTAGATTTCTGGGTTTTTGGCTTACTTGGATCAGATGGAGTCCTATAGACTTCATAGGATTCAAGGGCCAGTCACGTACTCTTTCGGGTCGTGACAAAGTTGGTATCAGAGCGCTAGGTTGACCTTGGTTCGAGTCTGAGTTTGATTATGTGGAGCCTAGGGCGTTATTTATATACGGAACTTAGGCTTGACCTTACGGAACTTAGACTTAGTCGAGGGGGTATTAGACCCGAACTTTCGCCGTGTAGGATGACCCTTGGTTGATGGAATAGGTGACTAAAGTAGAGTGACGTACCGTGGGTATGTTCCGCGGCATACTTACGACACGCCACTCGGCTTAAGAAACCTTAGGTTGTACATTTCCTTGCACCGTATTATATTCCTTCCTATGATCTACCTTCATCGATACTGGTTATGGTTTTGCTGCCGCGATTGCACGGGCAGAGTGAGCTACGGCTCGAGTTGTGTCAGCATGAGCTCGTCGGAGACGAGGGCTGACCAGGGCGTGATTCCCGAGGCATACGATTGCATATTGAGGCGTCGTCTTATTGTGTTTCCGCACTTTGGGCGTTTGACAGATCGCTGTTGCGAGATTTTTCGGATGTACCGGTTGGTACCAGAGGATTGAGCCACTGATAGAGGCCAGCCAGGTTTTGATGACCGTTGATATTATCGCTTATCCAGGATGGTTGAGGCGCTGCTTACCGTACCGACGAATGAGCCAGTTGCTGCTGCGAATGATGAGATATCGTCCAGATGATTTGAGCTACTGCAGCATGAGCATATTCTTAGAGATATGATAGTGAGTCGCTAGTCACCGAGGATTAATGACTAGGACATGTGGTTCGTTCGCTTACCCCGATCCGAGGTCATCAGGAAGATTGATTCCAGCTAGAGGCGACTTCACGCAGGTTCGTTGAGAGTCGATTGAGACGATCGAATGTCAGGAACCCCTTTTCCAAGTTTAAAGTATACGGAAAGACATGCAGGTGACTCTATGGACCCTCTAGAAGAATGAAACCCTAACTCGACTTAATGACCGTGTGAAAGCCTTTGAACCTTAGGGTTTGCGGCGGTTCCGCGGCGCCATTAGTGAGGCTTGGGTTTGCCCTTCTACGGCTGGACCACCGACGCTGTGGCATGTACTCGATACTATTAAACTGTACCCGAGATGTTGAGCTCTTGGGGGATTGTGAGGTTCTGACGAGTCGATCGGATGAGTCGACATCATTCGGATATCATGTGATGGGATGCTGCTTGGGAGACTCCAGATACGAGCATAGCCGTCGGAGCGCAGTCCGTGTAGCCACGATGAGATGAGTCCGAATCAGTCGACATTGGAGCAAGGTGGAGTAAAGAGTTTACACGAGATTTCGACGAGATGACGTTTCACTCCGCTGACATCAGAGATGTGATATGCACGCTGAGGACGTGTTCGGCTAGATATCTCCTACTAAGTGATGAAGATACTGAGTTCGTGATTTCGAGTCCGTGTTAGAGACTTCGGAGGGACCGTAGCCGATGGCATTGCAGTGCGCAGATAGAGACGCGATGTCGAAATGGACGATGATACAGACAAGAGGGACAAGAGGTTCGTACGAGACGCTGATGAGCTGTCATTACTCCCCGTCGAGACCAGAGGCCTGATATGCTTATAGAGGCGTTGGGATGCGACCAATTTCCGAGAAAATGCCGTGCTGAGGACACAGATGTCCATGGAACGAGAAAAGACTAAGCAAGAGTACCAGCCTCCGCACAGATCGACATAAGCAAGATCGGCAGAGACCTTGAGCAGGATTCCTTCCAGGACACCGCTGCAATGGTGTTTGCACCTAGGATCAGATGTGTGATGTGCATTTAGAGAGCCGGAGGGCGACGCCAGTGACATATTGCTTTACGAGCAGTCGTGAGGATTGACCGAGAGATTACCAAGGAAGTGCCAGAACGGAATCGTTCCTGTCAGCGCTCCTGACCGGGCCGATGAGCCGGTGGATTGCGAGGTTGGTAATCTACAGGAAAGATCAGGAACCAGAGGCAGAGGACGCCAGCCGCGAGCAAGAGGCAAGTAGATATCTTGCGCTGCTAGCATTGGATGTACCGGCACCTTCTCGACTTTGAAGGAGGATATACCTACAACGGTATTTATGCTTTGTGATTTTGTGATTCGACTATCACGTATCCATCACTTTGGGATTTCGGTATTTGGGCGATCTATTTGCATGATAGGTTTTGGGTGACCGAGTTCTATGATATTTGATTTTGTGTACCATGGTTGCACCTACTGGGTATTTATACCTTGCACATAGTTATTACTCTTGAGGTATTGATTGTGATTTCATGCCTATTTTATGCCGGTGATTTGATTTACGCTTCCATCTTAGTTTCATGTACTCTTAGTGTTTTGATTTGTGCACGCTGATCCACGCGGTTGTGAGTTTTTCCATCGCGGTACACCTGATTTTGATTGAGCCGCGTTGTATATCGTTTCGTGCCTTGGCTGCACCTGCTTATGACTTTATGGATTTCATACGGTTGATTTGATGTTGTGCATATGTTACGCACACGATTTGATTTTTGCACTCGGTATAGCTTATATGTGCTTGTAGTGCATTGAGATGTGTTTTGTGCACGCAGTTGTGCACGTTTATGATTTTCTTTATATCGGGGTACACTTGGTGTTGCTGCTTACGTATTTGAGTTATTGCTTGATATTTGTGCATGGGATGCACCGGTTTTATGTTTCTTGCGTTTATCGCATCAGATTTATATATCATGCCTTTGTTACACCGGATTTACATTTTGTGCATTACGGTTGTACCTGACTTCGATTTGATGTCTTTCGATATGTCGATTTTGATTGTGATATTGATGTGGATTCTTGCACTCCGTGCTTTGACTGGATTTACGCATGTTCGGCGTTGCTATAGGATTTTGTGATTCCGTGCATGCTGAGTGCGCAGGGTTTAGATTTTCATTCGTGCACGATGGATGCACCGATTTGGATTTTCGCGCATGTTGGGCGCAGGATTTGAGATACGGTTTTGGTGCACACCCGATGCGCTAAATCGAGATTTCTTCGTGCATATCAGATGCACCGGAGTTTGGGCTGTCAGGCACACACGTTGCCTATGACAGATGATTCGTGCACACCCGTTGCACCTAGATGTTGTTTTGTGCACCTGTATGGCACATATATGGATTTTGATTTCCGTGCGCACCAGACGCACAGGGTGATGTTATGTGCATTTTTGGGATTTATTCCTTTTGGAGCAGTACATTTCTATGATATCTGATATTCGTTTTGTACCGAGCAGGGCTAGTCGGAGGACAGTACCTGGATATATTTTGCATGCATTGACAGTTCGAAGGGATTTCCAAAGAGCGAGCTATGGTCTCGATATATATATATACCTACGTGTCCGATATGACACGAAACGTTTAAAAACAAGGAAACCCTTCAAAATTGTTTTCAAAACGGCGGAACGTACCTATTAAACAAAGGATATATATATATATACACATATATAGTTATTTTCTTGTGAAAAATGTCCGCCACTGTGCAGTGTTACGCGCATCGCACAGCGACTTAAAAAGATTTGGCATGCATTTACATCAGCTATTTACATGTATAGATTGGATGTCTACATGTATAGTTCTGATCTATATCATATTGGTTTTGTATTGGATTTGACATTGTGTCTTTACCATGACTCCGATGATTGCGGGATGCTTGATGGAGTGTTTCTTTTGAGTTATCTGCTCAGTACTCATGCGCATGCATTGCGCTATGATGTTTTATGTATTGATGATTTCGGAGCCCCGATGACTTGGAATTGGAATTGAAATATTTTAGTATTTGGGGGTTTTAAATTTAAATCCGGGGACCGAATTTTTTTAAGGGGGGTAGATTGTAACGTTTCCAAAATATTAAAATATGATTTTTGGGAAATTTTATAATTTAATATTATTTTAATGAATATTTAATATTCTGGTTTAATTAAATACAAATAAATGGGGAAAAATTATGGAAAATTCTAAAATAAGGTATTTTATGGAATTATACCATTTTAAAGTTTTTAAGATTAGTTATATGCTAATTTAGTGCTAATCGCGATTAAGAATCGCTAATTGGATTTTTAGCATTTCTGTGCAAAAATGTGCACAAATCATTTTCCACACTTGTTACACTTGTGTTACATTTTTTTAGCCATGGTTCATTTGGATTCACTATTGGAGTGAGAAGGAAAAGATAAAGGAAAAGAAAAGAAAGGGAAAAAGGTAAGTAATGAGTGAGAACGAGACCAAGTCAAACCCCCCACTTTTGAACCATCCCTCATCATTTTCCCCTTCTCATTCTCTCTCCTCTCTTTCTCTTGCTGCTGATCTCTCTCTTCTTCCTCTCTCCCTCTTCATGAAACCCTAGATCCACCATGAAAACAAAGCCAAAACCCTATTCCCACTTCACAAAAAATGTTCCCGGGCTCACTAGCTACACACTGAACCTAGCAAGATTGGATTTGGAGGACTTTGAGCAACTCAAGAATTTTCTTGAGTTGCCAAAGGAGGTAATTTCTGCACCTATTAGAGTAGTATCTCATTTCTATTACATCCATACTAGTTTCATATCGATATTGTGTCATGTTGTAGATTTTGGAGAATTCAAGTGAGGGTTTAGGGTAAAACTGAAATCAAGTTGAGATTGAGGCTTATTGTGACCTTAGAACCCCTGGTGTAATGCAAAATTGGACCCAAACCTGGAATTGAAACCAAAATACGGAATTACGGAACCGATATCGGAAAAACTGGAAATCTGTCACTGTTTTGTGTAATCTGCTATCATCCCGGGACCTTAAAAATAAAACTGAGTTGACAGTAAGATGTGCAGGCACCATGGAACCACCACACCAAACCCTAGCCCCCAACTCCAAACTGAGGCCGCCAATTAATTCCTTCTGGCCGCAAATTGCGGCCAGAGCAGGAGGGATCTGTCTCGATTTTTGTGCATGGCCCTATCTCCTCTAGTATTGACCCTGGGTATGTCTAGTTTTGACAGATTCCATCTAGGGTGAAATCTGGGATGATTTTCCTATGTTGGTGCATGATTTGAGACTTGTTTTAGCATGGATTTTGGTATTTGGTGTTCCGTTCCTGTCGGGTGGCATTTGGACGTCAACGACAGGTGGATATTGATCGTGTTTGCATGCGAGGTTATAGGTTTTTACCTATAGGCGTAGCGTGTGCCGTTTTGGTTTCCGATGTGATTTTCATGTGCTTTAGCGTTGTGATATACTTGTAGGTACCCTACGAGATGTGAGGCAAAGAAGATGAAGATGGCGACATCGACACCGACACATGAGACGCAAGGTGAGTAGATTTATATCTACGGGGAGAAGTCGGGTGGATGGCGTATAGCACCCCCGCAGTCCGTGGTGATGTATACGAATACGTATACACACATATATTTATTATGTGTTGTTTAGGATTATTGATGGTAATAATGGATTATTGACAATAAGGATGTATTGGTTTAGTAGTGCGAAACCCTAGAGTAGTGGGTGCACTCACACATACACACATACTTGCATACATCCTTTCATATATCTGTGCGCATATGATGGTGTGTATATCTACACATGGGTATGGGACTATGTGTTTATATACGGGTTTTGAGGATGATACGTGGGATTGAGATGAGTCGATGAAATGCGATTAAGACCGTGAGGTTTGGCGACATGACAGAGTTCGTATTGGAGATGTGATATGATGGTAGCGATGCCTGTCATGTGATGAGATATTGTGATATCGACTCAGATTTAGGTGGTTTCCATACCCCTCTCTATTGGCTTGATTGTCGGGTTCGTAGTTCGCATAGTAGGCGTTAGGCTAGACCCGAGTCATTCCTATTTCAAAACTAACGAATCGGGGATATTATAAAGATAGGCAAAAAGGGTTTATACGGATATTTTCAAACGACACGTCTTTTCTTAAAACACCGTAGCCCTTATTTTACCAAAAGCCCTGATTCGTCTTATTTAAAAAGGCAAGGTTGCATGATATAATTATTGAGGCAGGTTCTCTACTGTTGCGTTGATTACTCGATTCCGCACATTCATGCTGTTTGCATTGCATCGCTTATATTGTTGATACATTTCAGTCATGCTGCTAGGACACCAGCACCATTATCGATGATGCATATGTTCCACGTACACTTGTTGCCGGCTCACACACTTATCATCGATAATTGCCATGTCACTACACTGTAGTACTATTGCATTCAGTATATGATCCTTGCATGACACGATGATATGCTTACATTTCCTTTACATGTCGCATACTTCATGCTCATTGATTATACGCATTGAGATATGTTGTTTCTATGATATTTCTGGATTTGGGAACCGAGGGTGTTTCAAAAGAGAATATGTCATTGCTTTAAAAACCCGGTTACCCTTGATATGATATTTCAGTGCGTCCACCATGTGTTTTCTCGGTGCTGAGAGCGACATGTGAAACCCGAATCGAGGAGTGGACGAGCCGATTGCGGGTACATGGTGACCCGGTATGGTTCCCCTCGGCAAGATGATCGATGAGCTTTGCCGATTGAGCCTGGAGGCGGGCGAGTACCTACCGGTGATTGGTTGGACCTGGCGGTTATCCGGAGGATACTGACCAGTGTCGATAGATGGATATGGGCATACTGCCGGGGCCGAGGGCCGATACCGCAGACAGAGCCCGCGGGCCGATCCGGACTGACGGAGCCCGATATATGAGGATTTATGTGTTGATGCTGGGCACAGTTTTCATGATGTTTTCGAGTGTCGATGCTGGGCACTCCGGTTCCATGATTTTGACGTGTCGCGAGGGACACAGATGGTTTATATCCTCATATTTTTCCCATGCATGTGATTTATGATATTTACATGCATGGTGGTTATTGTCAGTGGGTGACGAGTGGACGGGATCCACGTGTGTGCAGATTTGATTACTTTGATCATACCTCATATTCATGACATGCTATTATCTGAGGCACTAGCACGAGCACTTGGCACTACACTCATGTTTAGAGATTACATTGCCAGTTTAGCATGCTTCAGCTTTATTCATATGAGGTTTATTTATATCTGATCGTATTGACCTAGGATGGGTCATGCATTCGATCTCTGCTTGTAGATATTTTTCTATTCACGAGTTGGCAACTCACCCCCGTTGTGCCACAGTCCTTGCAGGTTTTGCCGTACAGATTCCATAGCGGCATTTCTGGCACACTGCTTCCTTATGGGTGACTTGCATTGGTAGGTGGGTTCTTTGTATCAGAACCGCCATTGCTCATGTATTATTTATTGTATCTAAAATTTCCATCAACCAAAACTTGTATATTGCTTCAAACTTAGAAAACAGTGTTGTATTATTTCGACCTTAGAGTCGCGCTTGTAGTATTACGGTTTTCTGGCTGTTTTGAGTTTCTTTGTGGGTTTTGGTTCTCGCCCTTTGGCGTTGTATATTATTGCTTGCGTGGTTGTGACCGTCGATTGACGAAGAGCTAGCTCCCGCTTGGGGATGCCTTTTATCATCTTATATATATTATTCTTGTTGTACCCCGTTCGGGGCCAGTTTTTACAAAAGAAACTCTGCCGAAATTTTCAGGAAATGTTACACATTTTAAAAATACACTTTCGGCTTAGTTATTTAAAAACTTTGATTTTCGAAACATGATTTCTTTACTTTTCAAAACCAGTTTTCCTTATTTACTCTTTAAATGGTTTTAGATTTCTGGGCTTTTGGCTTACTTGGATCAGATGGAGTCCTATAGACTTCATAGGATTCAAGGGCCAGTCACGTGCTCTTTCGGGTCGTGACAGTGAGTGTGGAAATTTGTGTGTTCGGGTTTTAGTTTTGCCGGGCGACCAAATCGACGATTTTAGTTAGTTTTTGCGATTTTCGCGTGTGTTCCGCGCACCTTGTGCACGTTGTACCTAGCTTGTGAACGTTGGTATTTTCGTTTGGGATTTGCGTCGTTTCATGGTATGTAACCTTATGTTTGGTATTGATGTAAATTCCAGGTTCGGTCGCGGAGACGTCAGACGCGGCACGAAAGGGGAAAGCGGTGATTGGACATGACTAGCTAGGGATTCCGGTGAGTAGATGTAACATCTACAGGGGACTATCGTTGGATGGCGCAAGTCGTCCGATAGTTTTAGTAACTTAAAAAGATTCTTAGTAATGTTAGTAATTAGGGGTGTAATACTTGTATGATTATTTGCTACATTCATGCCTTATATTGACATACATATGCGAACCCATTTTATAGGACACCTGCACCATTGCCAGGGTTTTTATATGCAGCACGAGCACTATTCATGCTTACACCCACGCCCTGGTAATTGCCATGCCACCACACTAGATAACCTATAAATTGAAACCTTTTACTATAATTAATACTTAAACTTGTGCTATTGCCTTTAATTCCTTAAAATGAAATCGTAGGATTGCTATTCATGAGCATGTACCTCATCATATTATTTGTTCATGCCTAGTCTATTAATCACACATTGCAACTTGATTATTGATACCATATGCATTCATTATCATTGGCATATGCATTTATGAGGATTTCTTGAGATTTTGTGATATTTCTGGATTTCGGGGGAAAGCCGCAAAATTTCTAAACTTATTATATTTTTAAAATATGTAAATTGCGGTTTTCTAGTGATGTAAGTGTCGTCCACCATGAGTTTGCTGTGGTTTTCGAGACCCGTTTCGAGGAGTTGGATGAACCGTCTCGGGTACATGGTGGGCCCGGTAAGGTACCCCGGGGCAAGAAGCTCGTGGTGCTGACGATGAGCCTGGCAGGGGGCGGATTACCTACCGGTGACTGTTTGGGACGGCGGATATCCAGAGGATACCGACCGTGGCCGCGAGCTGATAAGATAGTGATATCGATGGGTCAGCCGGATGGCTGAGGCCAGAGATACTATGACATGGATATATGAGATTTGTGATAGTTTTGAGGTGTCGTTGCTGGACACAGGTTCTTCTTGATTCTATTGGTATTGTGCTGGTATTTCAAAAGAGATTCCTAAAGGAAAAACATGATTCTTATACTTACATATTCAAATCATGAGTTGATTCGCATTGCATACATACCTGCTATTATGTCCTGCCTTACCTATATTTAGATGCTAGGATGCTTGTGTGCATGCATTCGATAGCCTGTGTAGATGTTATTTATTACTCACGAGTTGGCAACTCACCCCCGTTGTGCCACAGCCTTTTTCAGGTCCGCTCCGTCAGTACAGTAGCGGCGGGCACACTTGCTTCTTTTGCCTCTTTTGCCTGGACTCGAGGTTTTGCTCTTAGGTGGGTTATATTTTTATTTTTGTACCACCTTGTATATTCTTTGTATCTAGTGTACTCCATCTACTGTATCTACCAGTATTGTTGTATATTGACCTAGAGATGAGACTGTGGGATTTGTGGACTTTTTATGCTGTATTTTGGGGTCGAGCTCACTTGAGTCGACATGCTGTTTTTCTCATGCTTCTTTATGATTATTTTGCATGTTGTTGTTTATATTGCGTGGGATTTGTGACCGCCTTGTGGCGAAGAGCTAGCTCCCGCTTGGGGATGCCTTATTTGTTGGATTTATATATATTCTTGTTGTACCCATTTTTGGGGGCCAGTATTTACAAAGGAGATTCTGCCGAAATTTTCGGAAAAATTGATATTGTTTTTAAAAAGGTTTTATATGACTTATTTGATAAACTCGCTTTCAATTGATTGGGTTTTCTTCACTCTTTTGCTTATTTGGTTTTGGTTTCTGGGCTTTGGCTTACTTATTTTACGGACGTCTTGAGACGTGTCGTAAACTTAAGTGTCAGTCACGTTCCGTACCCTGCGGGTCGTGACAAAGTTGGTACCAAAGCGATAAGTTTTACCTTTTTGAGTGTAGGATGACCCTTGGTAGATGGAGTAAGTGACTTAAGTAGGGTAACGTAGCGTTTGTATGTCCGCGGCATACCTGCGATACGGTACTCCGCCTAAGTGACTTTAGGAAACTTGTTTGAAATTTCTTCTTCAATTCCGTGTATCCTATGATTCTATTGCACTGTTCTTATTATCCTTTTTCCTGTACCAGCCACTATGCCGCCGAAGGCTATGAGGGCACAGAGGGCTGCCGCCCGAGACGAGATTCGAGCTGGCTCGTCCGAGACTAGGACTGAGCAGGGTGGTATGCCTACGCCACAGGGACAGACCGATCCACCTTCCCCAGGCCGTATGGATAGGCTTGAGACTGGTATGGAGGAGTTGGGACAGATGATGGGGAATATGCAGGAGCTACGTCAGATGGTAGGATCCCTAGTTGCAGCCAGTCGTACACCGAGGCCGGATGACGCACCTACTACATCCCAGACTACTATGATACCTGCTCCTACTACTATCGCCGTGACCATCCCGGTTTCACTACAGGATTTCATGAGGCTGAGACCTCCAGTATTCACCGGCACCGAGGCAGCGGAGGACCCACAGACGTTCCTTGACAGTTTAACCAGGATCTGCCGTTCGCTGAGATGTTCGGATGATCGATGGGTAGAGCTTGCGAGTTTCCGACTAGAGGGTCTCGCGCAGATATGGTGGGAGTCAGTCTTGAGAGGTCGAGCTGCAGGTCTACCGCCTATGACTTGGGCCGAGTTTACAGCGGTCTTTCTAGCTCGTTTCCTCCCAGAGAGCGTTCGTGACGCCAGAGCTCGTAGCTTCGAGGCCTTAGTCAAGACACCTGGGATGACGGTGTCTGAGTATGACATCCAGTTTACACAGTTATCCCGATATGCTCCGTATTTAGTGGATACCGAAGAGAAGATGGTGAAGCGGTTCGTACAGGGACTTGATGCCCAGCTATATCTTGCCATTGGCGCCCAGCACTACGACACTTATTCAGCGGCTATGGATACGGCATTACGGATGGAGGCACGCATATCACAGACTTCGGCCGTTTCTGGGCCGAAGAGGATTCGCACCGATGTACCGTCTCAGAGGCAGCGCGCCAGATTCTTTCCGAGAGATAGGCCTGGCAGAGGATTTGGACAGGGACAGTTATATGGTTCATATCCCCAGGGACAGCAGCCGTCGCCAGGGTGTTTTGGGTGCGGGAGTCCGCACCATCTTGTCAGAGACTGTCCGGCGAGACGACAGGGAGCAGCGACAGTTCCGCATGTGACCCTACCACCATCACCACCCCCTCCTCAGAGAGCCCTACTTCCTACCACAGGCGATGCTCCACGCCAGTTTGGTGCACACAGAGGCCGTGGATGCGGCGGTCCTGTTCAGAAAGGACGAGGAGGCAGAGGCCGAGGTCGAGGTCAGCCCGCTATCGGTGGAGGACAGGCCCGAGTATTTGCATTAACACCGCAGGATGTGCAGGCATCCAACGCCGTTGTGACAGGTACCTTACCAGTATGTTCTTTCGACGCTCGGGTATTATTTGACCCAGGTTCTACACATTCGTACGTCTCTACACACTTTGCACCGATGTTGGGCCGTGAGTCGTCGTCGTTAGATCATCCGCTTGTTGTTGTTACTCCGGTAGGCGAGTCGTTTGTCGCTCGTTTTGTATTTCAATTGTGTTCCGTTCGTATTGGGGAGAGGGATTCATCGGTTGATTTGATTCTCCTCGATATGTTGGACTTTGATGTGCTTCTGAGCATGGATTGGCTAGCCACTTGTTATGCTTTGGTGGACTGCCGTGAGAAGGCAGTCAGATTTAGCTTTCCGGGAGAGCCAGTCCTTGTTATTCAGAGAGACCGCAGTGTCACCCTTCCCAGCTTAATTTTGTCTCTTCACGCTGGTCAGCTCTTGCGGAAGGGATGTCAGGGATTCTTAGCATATATTTGTGATACTCGAGCTGCAGTGGTTTCGTTGGACCAGGTCCCGGTTGTTCGTGAGTTCCCTGATGTTTTTCCTGATGAGCTACCTGGGCTACCACCTGAGCGCGATGTTGAGTTCTGCATCGATTTGATTCCCGGCTCGGGGCCTATTTCTATACCGCCTTATCGGATGGCCCCGACTGAGCTTCGAGAGCTGAAGGATCAGTTGCAGGATTTGTTAGATAAGGGGCTTATTCGACCTAGTGTTTCACCGTGGGGTGCTCCGGTCCTGTTTGTCAAGAAGAAGGATGGAAGTTTGCGCTTATGTATCGACTACCGCCAGCTGAACAAAGTTACCGTTCGGAACAGATATCCGTTGCCACGCATTGATGATTTGTTCGACCAGCTTCAGGGTGCGGGATATTTTTCGAGGATCGACTTGCGATCAGGATACCATCAGCTGCGAGTCCGACAGGAGGATATACCGAAGACAGCCTTCCGTACACGCTATGGCCACTATGAGATTTTGGTGATGTCGTTCGGACTCACCAACGCCCCAGGAGCATTCATGGATTTGATGAACCGTACATTCAGGCCGTATCTTAACTTGTTCATCATCGTGTTTATCGATGATATCTTGGTGTACTCCTGGAGCAGAGAGGAGCACGAGCAGCACTTGCGGATTACGTTACAGACTCTGAGGGAGCACCAGTTGTTCGCAAAGTTCTCCAAGTGTGCATTCTGGCTGGACATCGTCGGATTCTTGGGTCACGTGGTTACGAGAGACAGCATATGTGTGGACCCGAAGAAGATTGAGGCTGTTCAGCAGTGGCCCCGACCTACATCGGTTACTGAGATCCGTAGTTTTCTAGGCCTGGCGGGCTACTACAGGCGTTTTGTTCAGGACTTCTCCCGTATAGCTGCAACTTTGACCGGTTTGACCCAGAAGGGAGTTCCTTTCGTTTGGGCAGAGGAGTGCGAGCGCAGTTTTCAGCAGCTACGGACTTGTTTGACTACGGCGCCGGTATTATCCTTGCCTTCGGGATCAGGAGGATTTGTGGTCTACTGTGATGCTTCGTGAGTGGGGTTAGAATGCGTATTGATGCAGCATGGCCGGGTGATCGCATATGCTTCTCGGCAGTTGAAGAAGCATGAACAGAACTACCCCACTCATGATTTGGAGATGGCTGCAGTGGTCTTTGCACTGAAGATTTGGCGACATTACCTATATGGCGAGTCGTGCCAAATATTCACAGACCACAAGAGCTTAAAATACATATTTCAGCAGCGAGACCTGAACCTCAGACAGCGTCGTTGGATGGAGTTGGTGAAAGACTACGACTGCGAGATCTTATATCACCTAGGCAAGGCGAATGTAGTGGCGGATGCGTTAAGTAGGAGGCCCGGGGGTAGTCTATCCTATTTGCACGCAGTGCAGAGGCAGTCGTCAGCAGATTGGCAGATGTTATGCGTTAGCCGAGTTGAGTTCGAGTTCACTCAGACAGGGGGACAGCTCGCGCATGTTCGTGCACGCCCACAGTTGCTTGACCGTATATATGAGGCACAGCGCAGTGACGACCGTTGCTCAGAGATCATGGCACAGATGGGACAGGGAAGATTTTCCGAGTTCATGATAGACGATCAGGGGATTTTACGCTATGGATCTAGACTGTGCGTACCAGATGCTGATGGATTGCGGCGCGACTTCTTGAGGAGGCACACCGATCAGTGTATAGTGTCCACCCCGGTTCCACCAAGATGTACCATGATATGAAAGAGACCTACTGGTGGGACGGGATGAAGAGGGACATTGCGGAGTTTGTATCGAGATGCCTGACTTGTCAGCAAGTCAAGGCCGAGCACCAGAGGCCCGCAGAAGAGCTACAGCCGTTACCCATTCCGGAGTGGAAATGGGAGCAGATTTCGATGGATTTCGTTGTGGGTCTACACAGGACCAGTCGAGGGTATGACTCCATCTGGGTGATCGTAGATCGATTGACGAAAGCGGCTCACTTCCTGCCAGTGAAGACGACTTTCAGCTTCGCTCAGTATGCCCAGCTTTACATCGACGAGATCGTGAGGTTGCATGGCGTACCGACTTGTATCGTGTCAGATCGAGGCACCCAGTTCACCAGCCGACTTTGGCAGAGACTTCAGGAGGCTTTGGGCACTCGTTTGAGCTTCAGCACAGCGTTTCATCCGCAGACCGACGGACAGTCAGAGCGGACCATTCAGACTCTCGAGGACATGCTCAGAGTGTGCGTTTTAGACTTTGGCGGTAGCTGGGATCGTCATTTACCTCTAGTGGAGTTCTCCTACAACAACAGCTTCCAGGATACTATTCAGATGGCACCTTTCGAGGCATTGTATGGGAGGAGATGCAGATCGCCCGTCTGTTGGACAGAGCTCAGCGAGGGCAGTATTTTGGGGCCGCAGCTTGTTGAGGAGACGACAGCGAAGATACAGTTGATTCGAGACCGGATGAGAGGAGCTCAGAGCAGACAGAAATCCTATGCAGACAGGCGCCGTCGCAGATTAGAGTTCGCAGTTGGCGACCATGTTTTTCTGAAAGTCTCTCCGATGAAGGGCGTGATGCGTTTTGGGCGAAAGGGGAAGCTTAGCCCTAGATTCATAGGTCCCTTCGAGATCCTCGAGCGTGTCGGCGCTGTTGCGTATCGTTTGGCTCTCCCACCCAGTTTTTCAGATGTTCATCCCGTCTTCCACGTATCGATGCTACGCCGTTATCTTCATGACCCTTCCCACACGATTCAGCATCAGACAGTTCAGCTCGAGCCCGACCTTTCGTTCGCCGTGGAGCCAGTTGAGATTTTGGATCGGCAAGTGAAGAAACTTCGATCAAAGGTCCTGTCGTCCGTGAAAGTTCTTTGGCGCAGCCCGAGCAGCGAAGAGATCACTTGGGAGGCCGAGGGAGAGATGCGGAAGAAATTCCCTCATCTCTTTGCAGGTACGCGTAGTTATATTTTTAAATTCGGGGACCGAATTTCTTTAAGGGGGGAAGATTGTAGCGCCTTGAAAAGTCGTTTTGGTGTTTTCCTGAAAATCGGTGAAAATTCGGTATTTTTCCGTAAACCGTCCTTTTTGTTATTTTGCAGTTTAGGACTAATTATACCTAAAATGGATAGGTAATTGCTTATTTTTAGTAGCTAATGAGTTCTTATTATTTTTTTGTCATTTAAAATTTTTTCCCTTTTTTTTCAAATTTTTAATATTATTTTAAGCCGGTAAGAAAATACATTAAATTGGCGATAAATACAAATTTCTTTGGGCTAATTTTAATCTTTAAAATCATGTTAATTAAAATCTAGTTGTAACATAAATTTTTAGTAATTTATTTTAAGTTTTAACTAATTTTTATTATGGAAAACGAAATTTATGGAATTTAAGCTAAAACTTGCAATTTTTGACTTGTAGGGGGTCTTTTTGCATAAAATTTCTTTTGTAAAACCCCATTCACCCTTCCCTCACTCCCTTGGCCGGCCCCACCTCCTACTGCAGCACATTTTTCCCCCCTCCAAATTGTATTCTTCAACTCCTTTTAAATTGTTTAAAAAAGGTTTAAAATGTAGTAATGGGTGGGGGTATTATGGTATTTTGGGGGGGGGGGCTTTGACTTAGACTTTTACACCATCCCTTCACATCCCCCATCCCTCTCCTCTCAGCAGAAAATCCTGCACCAACAGCCCCAAATATTTTCCCCATTCCTTCTTCTCTTTTGCTTCATTTTCATCTCAAAAATTCAACAAAATCCACAATTTCCTTCACAAATTCAACACAAAACCATATTCCATCTCTTCTCCAACCTAATTTGGTTCAAATCAAGGAGAAAGGAGGTGTCTTGGGAGGGTTGACCAAGCTTAGGATTGATTTTTTGAGGTATAATTTCTAATCAAATGGTTAAATTGTAGCTTAAGTGTGCTAAACTAGAACCTTGAAATTTGTTTAGTGTTAAATTTAGTGTTAGTTTCTAATCTATTTTTTTTAAGAGAGTAGTTTGTTTAAACTAGGTTTTTTTTTAGCACCATTGATTAGTTAATTATGTTATCTTGTTATCTAGTTTTATACAAACCTAAATTGAGAGATTACTTTGTTTAAGTAGGCTTCGATTTGTGTTAATTTAGGTTTTTCAAGTGTGAAATTGGATTTAAATTGGTGATTATAAAAATCAAGAAAAGGGTTGTTTATGGAAACATACGATTTGAAGCTTTGTAATGTGCTTTAATCAAAGTGATTGTGGTTAACTAGTTGCGGTTGGATGTTATGCTAGGTGGTAGTCCTTTTTGTCACAAAACGGCGATGTTGCGCCGATTTTTGGAATGTTTGTGCTTGCTAGTTTTGTTATAAAAATATTGTGATGAATTATTTTGATATCTTGATGATTGTTTTTGCTTATCCTATGACATTTAGGATGCGTGAGTGTGGAAATTTGTGTGTTCGGGTTTTAGTTTTGCCGGGCGACCAAATCGACGATTTTAGTTAGTTTTTGCGATTTTCGCGTGTGTTCCGCGCACCTTGTGCACGTTGTACCTAGCTTGTGAACGTTGGTATTTTCGTTTGGGATTTGCGTCGTTTCATGGGATGTGACCTTATGTTTGGTATTGATGTAAATTTCAGGTTCGGTCGCGGAGATGTCAGACGCGGCACGAAAGGGGAAAGCGGTGATTGGACGTGACTAGCTAGGGATTCCGGTGAGTAGATGTAATATCTACGGGGGACTATCGTTGGATGGCGCAAGTCGTCCGATAGTTTTAGTAACTTAAAAATATTCTTAGTAATGTTAGTAATTAGGGGTGTAATACTTGTATGATTATTTGCTACATTCATGCCTTATATTGACATACATATGCGAACCCATTTTATAGGACACCTGCACCATTGCGAGGGTTTTTATATGCAGCACGAGCACTATTCATGCTTACACCCACACCCTGGTAATTGCCATGCCACCACACTAGATAACCTATAAATTGAAACCTTTTACTATAATTAATACTTAAACTTGTGCTATTGCCTTTAATTCCTTAAAATGAAATCGTAGGATTGCTATTCATGTGCATGTACCTCATCATATTATTTGTTCATGCCTAGTTTATTAATCACACATTGCAACTTGATTATTGATACCATATGCATTCATTATCATTGGTATATGCATTTATGAGGATTTCTTGAGATTTTGTAATATTTCTGGATTTCGGGGGAAAGCCGCAAAATTTCTAAACTTATTATATTTTTAAAATATGTAAATTGCGGTTTTCTAGTGATGTAAGTGTCGTCCACCATGAGTTTGCTGTGGTTTTCGAGACCCGTTTCGAGGAGTTGGATAAACCGTCTCGGGTACATGGTGGGCCCGGTAAGGTACCCCGGGGCAAGAAGCTCGTAGTGCTGGCGATGAGCCTGGCAGGGGGCGGATTACCTACCGGTGACTGTTTGGGATGGCGGATATCCAGAGGATACCGACCGTGGCCGCGAGCTGATGAGATAGTGATATTGATGGGTCAGCCGGATGGCTGAGGCCAGAGATACTATGACATGGATATATGAGATTTGTGATAGTTTTGAGGTGTCGTTGCTGGACACAGGTTCTTCTTGATTCTATTGGTATTGTGCTGGTATTTCAAAAGAGATTCCTAAAGAAAAAACATGATTCTTATACTTACATATTCAGATCATGAGTTGATTCGCATTGCATACATACCTGCTATTATGTCCTGCCTTACCTATAGTTAGATGCTAGGATGCTTGTGTGCATGCATTCGATAGCATGTGTAGATGTTATTTATTACTCACGAGTTGGCAACTCACCCCCGTTGTGCCACAGCCTTTTTCAGGTCCGCTCCGTCAGTACAGTAGCGGCGGGCGCACTTGCTTCTTTTGCCTCTTTTGCCTGGACTCGAGGTTTTGCTCTTAGGTGGGTTATATTTTTATTTTTGTACCACCTTGTATATTCTTTGTATCTAGTGTACTCCATCTACTGTATCTACCAGTATTGTTGTATATTGGCCTAGAGATGAGACTGTGGGATTTGTGGACTTTTTATGCTGTATTTTGGGGTCGAGCTCACTTGAGTCGACATGCTGTTTTTCTCATGCTTCTTTATGATTATTTTGCATGTTGTTGTTTATATTGCGTTGGATTTATAACCGCCTTGTGGCGAAGAGCTCGCTCCCGCTTGGGGATGCCTTATTTGTTGGATTTATATATATTCTTGTTGTACCCATTTTTGGGGGCCAGTATTTACAAAGGAGATTCTGCCGAAATTTTCGGAAAAATTGATATTGTTTTTAAAAAGGTTTTATATGACTTATTTGATAAACTCGCTTTCAATTGATTGGGTTTCCTTCACTCTTTTGCTTATTTGGTTTTGGTTTCTGGGCTTTGGCTTACTTATTTTACGGACGTCTTGAGACGTTTCGTAAACTTAAGTGCCAGTCACGTTCCGTACCCTGCGGGTCGTGACATCCACGGTCGCGATGAATAGCCAAACCCACACCCCTAGACCCCTACGAGAGCGGCAAGCAACCCTACCAATTCTAGAGTTAGGAGACCCGGACTCGACTCCTCGAGTTGGTCTTCCACTGGACCCTAGAACCCGGTTACCTGTGCTCCCCTCCTTGGGTCTATCCTAATGCGGAAAAGTAAATAATATACAATGGTGAAATCTTCCGCAACCTGGAAGTGCCCCAATAAAAGAATATTACATACAAGATTTTACATGAATGAAAATGAAAAACACTCATCTCACATAAAAAAAACCCGGCTATTCAAACACGACGATCCAATATAACATATCCAGCAACACATAACATCACATGTCATCAACGTAAGTAAACATGCGTATCCCAATTGTCATTGACATATAGCAACGAAACCGGCGATATCACATATTACACTTACGGTCACAGAAAAGAAAGTGTAAAACTACAACAGTTAGAATCCGCAACCTTCTTAGACATCGCACGCCTAAACCAATGAATTCCTTAGACATCGCATGCCTAACAATTATAAACCCCGCATTTTAGTCTCATTATCGAAAACACTTTTCAATATCAAGCCGGGCAATTCAACAAGATTCCCTACATTTTGATCGAATGCTCATCGCAAAGTTTAGTAGGCGGCCGCACCGCCGATGCCGTCGACGAAGTGCACCAAGGCGGAACACCGCTGCCGCGAGCACCCAAACGGATGCTTTCGGCGACGGGGTTCTCCTACAGTCACTTGGTCGGGGCTATGGGGCGTGGCTATCTATTAAGTTTACCCGGCTAGTATCCGCGTACGCTACGTGATTGCGACGGACTTTTGATCGCATCAAAATTCCGTGGCAACCGATCAAGTGAGACTAAAGTGCTATGTTTATAACATTCAAATCAGTTATCTCATAACTACTTGTGGATTCCAAATATTGTATCACATTCCAGATAAATAGAAAATGTTAAACTTTCCGATCAAACATTCAAACACACAAGTTTTCCGGAAACAGCTCAACACATGAAATAAGTTTAAAAACATTCACTTCATGCCACAGTACCAACGGTCCAGCCGTAGAAGGGTCAAGCCAATGCCTCACATGTGGCACGCCGTACTCCCCCAAACCCTAAGGTTCAAAGGGCAGTTCAAGACGGTCACATAATCGAGTTAAAGTTTGTTGTCTTCTAGAGGGCCCATCGCGTTACTTGCACTACTTAAAACGTTATTAAACTACGGAAAATCCAACATTTGGAAATTTCCCAGCAGAGGAAAAATTGGGTATTTATATCCGGTCGAACTTTTTAACATGTTCTAAAATAATCCGGAAAAACTAACAGACGAAGTTAAACTTTCCGGTCGAATCTACGAACTCCCAATACAACCCAGAAAACTCAACTCTTGAGTATAAATTAAAAAATATCCATAAAACACAGGAATCAGATAAGGAGTTACTGTGCAAAATTCAAAAAATAATGTGACCGTACGGCCGCGGAACCGCCGCATGAGCCATGCTCATGCCGCGTTTCCGCGGCGCTTTGGACGAGTTAGACTCACGTGCTTCACAGTAACTCCTAGAAAACCCTGCTGAATTTTTTGGATATTTTTAATTCACAAAAATCCACAATTCCAGAAAATGTACAGAGAAGGGTTTTGGTTAGGGTTTCGAGACTCGATCGGATTTCTAACATCGTCTACTCATCGCCTAAGGCTCTAGCTAGGCTCTGATACCACTGTAGGGATCCTAGGCACACTCAAGAGGTTCAACAAGGCATCAAACATGTCCAATTCAAATTTTATGTTCCGAGAAACCCTAATATAGATCGTTAACTAGAGGATAGGCGAAAACAAATGCAAGCAAACTACTTTGCTGCTAAGTGAAACGGATTACAACCTTTGTAGATCCGGTGCTCCACTTCTTTAGCTCCATGATGACATCCCTTTGCTGCGATCATCGGGATCCCGGACTCTAGCGATGGTTTCGTCGGAGAAATGATCGGCCTAGGTCGTTGACTTCGATGCCGAAGATGATCTACGTCGAGGCGACTCAAACTCAAGCTCCATCTTCACTTGGTCATGAACCTTGTGAAGAAAACACCCTATACAATATGGTAAGTGGTAGAGGATGAAGAAATAGGAAGTGGGTTCACTTTGGATTTGGATTTCTCACTTGATTTCATCACTTGAAATTTTTCAAGAAAGCTTTCTTCTTTTCTTCATGAAGAAGAAGAAGAAGAAGAAAAGAATATGAATTATTGTAAAAAGAAAATTCAAGTGAAGACTTATCATAATGCAACCATGGGTGAAGTAAACTAATATAGAGAATAAACTAGGGTTTAGGTGAATGGTTAGGTTAAGGAAAGAAACAAAATGGTCAAGGATGCTAAGAAGCTTCATGAAGCTTAAAGCAAAGAAAGAAACCATTTTGTTTTATCCAAAAAAATAAATGAAATAAAATAAATAATACCTAACCATTAA
Organism: Agapanthus africanus; assembly: GCA_030015575.1. Classification (NCBI taxonomy): domain Eukaryota; kingdom Viridiplantae; phylum Streptophyta; class Magnoliopsida; order Asparagales; family Amaryllidaceae; genus Agapanthus; species Agapanthus africanus. Next base: position 7,317,379 of record JASDDO010000029.1, on the reverse strand, counting down.
CCTAAACATGGTGTATAGCATACATATACCCAAATTTGCATGTATCATCAATCATGATACAAACTAGTGCACAAACATATATCACATATACAACTTGTGCACATCAAGTGAGAAAATCAATCTTAAGTGAACAAATACTAGTCAATGTAAAGTAATATATCAAATATATAATTATACATTAAATCATTAAATCAACACTTGATTTAATGATCCGGTCATACTGCATATAACCGACTAATATCAATTGTATCAATATATCGAATCAACATTTGATTCGGTAACCCGGCTATATCTCATATAACCGTTCGATGATACAAATCGCGAGAATAGAATTCAGTATCACATACTGGTATTATTCTCGGTCCCGCACATATCTCATATGCGTTCCTATTTCGTTTCGCTTGAGCCAGGAAAGCTCTGTGTAGGACTCTAAAGACTCGTCAATACGCCAGCAGCAGGTGATGATCATATCAAACACCCACAAGCCGCAAGCGGTCTGCTAAACATAACGGCCACCCGGGTATTGAGCGATCAGAAGATCAACGAGCAAGCCCGCTCACACTCCTGTGAATCCAACCAGTAACACTTACCGTACAGTCCGGTCTCGTCGTCTGATATGTCGCATATCTCGCCTAGGGGTGGTAAACGTCAGACCCCAGTAGCTCGATAAGTCGTGTCGATATGAGGTCTATAACAGTTCGAGAAACTACTGGTAACACTTACTAGTAAATCTCAGTAACCATGACCAGGGATTTCTGGTTATAGCCAATCGAACACAGCGCAACATCAACTCCCTATACCGGGAGTGACGAATCCCCTCCTATCGCTCATTGCCTCCATGTGATTCGGGACTGTACCAAAAAACCACCATTTTGCACACCCTCTTGGACGTGGTAAGGTGGAAATCAAAGCACAGTGGGAATGACACAAGACTCTATGACGATCTCGAGTCTACAGACAAACCTGTACCAGAGTCACCAGAGAACTGCCATCTGACGTAAGGTATAATACCATCTGGGAGTTCTCGTCGAGTCCGTCCAGTGTACCCAGTCTCCACTGAGCACCCGTATATCATCTATGATGTCAAACACCAATGGATATGGGATCATCCATCGCCCATCTGGATGGGTCGAGAAGGTATACGCCAGTCTACTCTGGTATATCGATGCCCCGTCTCGATACACCCACGACTAGGGACCTTAAAGGATGTACTTATGGACTACCATGTCCCCATTAGTATGATCCACATCATAGTCCATGTAGTCAAGTACACATCCTAAGGGCTTTACCAACATGTAATAGAGAGACAATCAGTATACACGTTAAGATAAAGAGCAACCGGATAGCATACTACCATGTCGAGCAAGAAAGTCCTCCCAATATATGTCCCAGCATCCACTACAATATACATCCTATGTACAGTAATGGCCTCTAGGGTATACATATAACTAACAGCTCAGTACAATGCAAGTTTGTGGGATATCCAAAGAACTCCAAGGGATATTTCTTCTATTGCAAAGAGGAACAAAAGGTTTTTGTTTCTCGTCATGCCCACTTCTTGGAAACTGGGTTTTTGGAAAATCAGATAAGTTGGAGCGCAGTAAAACTGGAAGAAATTCCAGAACCACGAGCTATTACTGAAAGCTTAGTTGAGCCAGAGGGTTCGAAAGATCAGGACATTCCTACACTGCTCCGCAGAAGTAGTAGGCAGTCTCATCCTCCTGAGAGATACTACGGTTTTCTCATAGACGGGGATAGAGAGGATTGCGTCATTGATAGTGATAAGCCGACTAGCTTCCAGCAGGCCATTCAGAGCGTTGACTCGGTAAAATGGCTGGATGCAATACGGACCGAAATGGAGTCCATGTACACTAATAAAGTATGGACGTTGGACATTGCTCCCGACGGGGTAAAACCCGTAGGATGCAAGTGGATCTTTAAAAGGAAGATTGGTGTAGATGGACAGGTTGAGACCTATAAAGCTAGACTTGTTGCAAAGGGTTTCCGTCAAAGACCTGGCTTGGACTATGACGAAACCTTTTCTCCAGTGGCTATGCTGAAATCCATTCGGATCCTTCTTGCCATTGCTGCCTTCCACGATTATTAGATTTGGCAAATGGACGTAAAGACCGCTTTTCTAAATGGAAATTTAGAGGAGAGTGTCTATATGGACCAGCCAGAGGGTTTCATTCAGAGTGGGAGCAGCGGATAGGTGTGCAAGGTTGCTTAAGTCCATCTATGGACTAAAGCAGGCATCGCAGAGTTGGAACATCTGTTTTGATGAGACGGTCAAAGAATTTGGCTTTATTAAAAATCTAGATGAACCATGCATCTATAGTAGATTTGTAGCAAGAACTGTTGTATTTTTCGTATTATACGTGGATGACATTCTCTTGATAGGAAATGACATTCCTATGCTACAATCTGTTAAAGGGTTCTTGTCATACAGGTTCTCCATGAAAGACCTGGGTGATGCCTCATACATTCTGGGGATCCGGATCTATCGTGACAGATCCAAGAGGATATTAGGACTCTCACAGTCCAGGTACATCGAAACCATACTGAAAAGATTCAGTATGGAAGATTCCAAGCACGGTAATCTACCGGCTTGTCACGGGATCACCCTCTCCAAAGAGATGTCTCCCAAGACTGATTTGGAAAGGGATCGCATGTCTATTATACCCTACGCTTCTACGGTAGGCTCTATAATGCATGCGATGTTGTGTACCAGACCAGATGTAACTTATGCACTGAGTGTGGTAAGCCGGTATCAGTCAAACCCTGGGGAGAAACACTGGATAGCGGTAAAGAACATTCTTAAGTACCTGAGAAGGACTAAGGAGATGTTCTTGGTGTATGGCGGAAAAGACCTCCAGATCGAGGCCTTTGCTGACTCCAGCTTCCAGAGTGACAAGGATGATTCCAAGTCCATGTCGGGTTATGTCTTTCCCCTCTATGGAGGGGCGGTGTGTTGGAAGAGTTCCAAACAGGAAACCGTTGCTGACTCGACGATGGAAGCGGAATACATCGCTGCTGCAGATGCCGCAAAAGAAGTCGTTGTTAGGTTTACCTAGCACCCTATGAGAGGTTTGGAAGCATCACATGTCACAAAGATCAAATTTTTATGGTGGTAAGTAAGCATACAAAAGATCTATTCTAGAAAACCAGGGTTTCATAAACTTTAACCAACATCATATGTAATAAAGGATAGGGTTTTAAGAGCACAACCTTTGGAGCTCCCTTTTGTAGACTCCTTGGCCACTTTAAAGTTGGAAAACGATTAGCTTGAGGTCTTCTAACGTCCACGATGATCCACCCGAAGCTCCTTTGTCCAAGCTAACAACTTCACTTTAACAAGAGGATGAAATGAAGCTAACACTCTAAACAAGTGGGCTAGACTTGTGTAGAATGATGCTGTGGTTCTCTTTCTCACTTCAAAATCCTATCTTTTTGAGTATTTTTCTCACTTGAAAAGTCTAGAGAGCAAGAGATCATGGTTGGGGAAGATGATGGCTTTTTTAAGAAGAAGAGAAGATAAACTCTAATGAGAAAAATGAAAAATATAAGTATATATATTTTCCACTTCTCATTTCAAACCATGGTTAATGATAAAGATATTATTGTATTTGAGTTTAAAACACCAAAGGAAAAATAACCAAGGGTTAATAAATAGGTGAGCATGGTAAGATGAAGAAGAGTGTAGAAGCATTCTATGAATTAACCCTTTTTCTTTTTCCTTTTGTTTTAACACAAATGCAATAATAATCCATATAAAAACCCATGGTGTGAGTCTTATATTGCCACCATTCTCAATGTATAAACAACCATGATAGAATGATGTATGTATGCATGTATGCATGCACATCCATATGTGCATGAACAAGAATGAATGCATACATACATGCATACATCCAAAAGAAACAAGATAGGATTTCTAGTGAGAAGCTAATGGTTAAATGATAAATCAACACTTTATTTATCAACCCGGTCATATCACATACGACCCGACCAAAAGCAAGCCGCCTAATTAATATACGGTATCACATATGCGCATTTTAACCGGGTCCATGCGCATATCGCATACGCACACCACAACGTTTCGCCTGGACTAGGTAACTCCTTTGTGGGACTCTAAGACTCGTCAATACGCCGGCAGTGGGTGATGATCATATCAAGCACCCCCAAGCCACAAGCGGTCAGCTAAACGTAACAGCCACCCGGGTATTGAGCGATCAGAAGAAAACAAGCGAACCTGCTACAACTCCCGTCGAGCCAACCGGCAACACTACCGTACAGTCCGGTCTCTTCGTCAGATATGCTGCATATCGAGTCTAGGGATGGTAACGTCGACCCCAATAACTCAATAAGTCATGCCAGTGAATGGTCTATAACAGATCGATAAACTACTGATAACACTTATCAGTAAATCTCAGCAGCCCTGGCCAGGGACTTACTGATATAACCAGTCGAGCACAGCACAGCATCAACTCCCAATACCGGGAGAGACGAAACCCCTCCTATCGCTCATCGCCTTCGTGTGTCTCGGGACTGTACCCAACGGCCACCTGTTTGCACGACTCAGTAGAGCCGTGGTAGGGTGGTAACCAAAGTACAGTGGGAGAGCACACAAGACTCTATGACGATCTCGGGTCTACAGACTAACCTGTACCAGTGTCACCTGAGAACTGCTATCCGACGATAGATATAATTCCATATAGGAGTTCTCGGTGAGTCCGTCCAGTGTACCCAGTCACCACTGAGCACCCGTATATGATCTTGATGTCAAACATCGATGAATGTGGGAACATCCATCGCCCATCACATGTGTCTAGTATCATATACGCTAGTCTACTCTGGTATATCGATGCCCCGTCTCGATACACCTGCGACTAGGGACATTTCAGGATATGCTTATAAACTTTAGATGTCCCACTAGTATGATCTTTATCATAATCATTGTAGTCAAGCCAATATCCTCAGGGCTTTATCAACATGTATGAATGAGTAAAAGCATGATCAAATCAATATGTCAGATAAAGAAGAACCAGATAGAATACTATCATGTCGAGCAATAATGTATACTGAATATATATTTAAACATGTATAAATACATCCACTATCATATAATGGCCTCTAGGGCATACATATATCCAACAATTTCCCACTTGCACTGAGGCCAGTTATTGGCGTATCTCATACCCAACATCTCAAAAAGTCGCTCATGCTGCGGCTGAGAGAGGGTCTTGGTGAGTGGATCCGCGGCGTTATTCTTTGTGTCTACTCTCTTAATCTCGATCTCACGGCTATCTACAATCTCCCGGATCAAATGAAAGCGCCTCAGGATGTGTCTGGACCGCTGATGGGACCTGGGCTCCTTGGCTAATGCCATAGCCCCATTATTATCACAATACAAAGGTATTGGATCAATAATAGTTGGAACTACTCCTAGATCCGAGACGAACTTCTTCATCTAGACGGCTTCCTTGGCGGCATCATTTGCAGCAATGTACTCAGCCTCCATCGTAGAGTCTGCAACGGTATCCTGTTTGGGACTCTTCCAATTTACCGCCCTTCCATTGAGGGTAAATACAAACCCTGAGATAGATTTGTTGTCGTCCTTATCACTCTGGAAGCTCGAATCGGTAAAGGCCTCCATTTGGAGATCTGCATTACCATACACCAAGAACAATTCTTTAGTCCTTCGTAAGTACTTAAGAATGTTCTTCACAGCTGTCCAGTGATTCTCCCCTGGGTTGGATTGATACCTGCTTACAACACTAAGTGCATAAGCTACATCTGGGCGTGTACATAACATCGCATACATTATAGATCCTACTGCCGAAGCATAGGGTATAATGCTCATGCGAGCTCTCTCTTCATCGGTCTTTGGACAAGAATCCTTAGAGAGAGTGACCCCATGGCAAGCGGGTAAGGCACCCCGCTTGGAGTCTTCCATACTAAACCTTTTTAGGATGGTGTTGATGTACCTAGTTTGGGACAATCCCAATAACTTTTTGGATCTACCCTATAGATCCTTATGCCCAGGATGTATGTGGCATCACCCAGGTCCTTCATGGAGAACCTTAGTGATAAGAAAGATTTGACCGACTGTAGCTTAGGGATATCATTTCCTATCAGAAGAATGTCATCCACGTACAGTACGAGAAATGTGACAGCTCTTCCTACAGCCTTCTTATAAACACAAAGTTCATCTGGATTTTTGGTGAAATCAAACTCTTTGATAACATCATCGAAACAGATGTTCTAACTCCGTGATGCCTGCTTTAACCCATATATGGATTTAAGCAATCTACATGCTTTCCCGCTGCTCCCACTGTCAATGAAGCCCTCTGGCTGATCCATATAAACGCATTCTTCTAAATCTCCATTTAGAAATGCTGTTTTAACGTCCATCTGCCAGATTTCATAGTCGTTGTGCACAGCAATAGCAAGTAGGATCCGAATGGATTTAAGCATGGCTACGGGCGAAAAAGTTTCGTCATAGTCCAAACCTGGTCTTTGACGAAAACCCTTCGCCACAAGTCTTGCCTTATAGGTCTCTACCTGCCCATCTACACCAATCTTTCTTTTAAAGATCCATTTGCATCCCACAGGTTTTACCTTAGGGGGTATAATATCCAAAGTACATACTTTGTTGGTGTACATAGACTCCATTTCGGATCTCATGGCATCCAGCCACTTCACAGAGTCACCACTCGTGATAGCTTGCTGAAAACTGGTAGGATCATCATCATCCATGATGCAGTCTTCTCCGTCACCATCAATGAGGAAACCGTAGTACCTCTCCGGTGGGCGAGAAGTCCTACCAGACTTTCGGAGTGGCCGAGGTTCCTCAGTTTCTATTGCAACAGCCGGTTCAACCAAATCGTCATTTGTAGTTTGTGTCTCTAGAACCTCTTCTAGATCCACCACTTTGCCATCATCTTTATCTGTGAAAAACTCTTTTTCCAAGAATGTGTCATAATGAGAAACAAACACCTTTTGTTCCTCTTTGTGGTAGAATAGATATCCATAAGAATTCTTTGGATACCCCACAAAATTACACATGACTGACCGTGTCTCGAGTTTGTCCGGATTCTGCTTTTTAACATAGACCGGGCAACCCCAAATCTTAATTCTCTTAAGAGATGGTCTCTTCCCATGCCATATCTCATATGGCGTGGTAGACACAGTTTTGGTTGGAACCCTGTACAGTAGAAATGCTGCATTCTCCAATGCATGCCCCCAAAATGAGACGGGTAACTCAGCATCACTCATCATGGATCGGACCATATCTAATAGGGTCCTATTCCGTCGTTCAGACACACCGTTGTGCTGTGGTGTGTAAGGAGGAGTGAGCTGAGAGAGAATCCCATTCTCTTTTAGGAAGTTTGCAAATTCCGTACTGAGGTACTCTCCACCTCGATCTGATCGAAGCATCTTGATACTCAAGCCGGTTTGTTTTTCTACTTCTTGTTTATATTCAATGAATTTCTTGAAAGCTTCAGACTTGTGCTTTAATAAAAATACATGACCGAATCTTGAGAAATCGTCAGTGAACGTAATGAAGTATGAAAAACCGCCTCTAGCCTGTGTAGATATTGGCCCACATACATCACTATGTATGAGGCCTAGGAGCTTAGTAGCTCTTTCTCCGTGTCCGGTAAACGGAGTTTTGGTCATTTTACCCTTGATACAAGACTGCCAAGTCACATAAGATTTATATTCAAAAGAGTTTAAATATCCATCTTTGTGTAAATTGTTTAGTCTTGTTTCGTTAATATGACCAAGTCTACAGTGCCAAAGAAAAGGTTCATTTAATTCTGAAAGTTTTCTTTTATTAGTGTGTTGTATACTGAAAACTGTGTGTTGATTTAAGACGTATATCCCGTTATTAAGTGTACCATACCCAACCAATATTTGATTCAGGTGAATGTTCATAACATTGTTATGCAATATAAAGTTATATCCTTCATTGTCTAACAAAGAAACTGATATTATATTACATAGCATATTTGGTACAAAATAACATGGGTTCAAAACCAATATACGCCCAGATGGCAACCCTAAGTGATACTCTCCCACTGCGACTGTATGTACATTGGAACCATTTCCAACGCGGAGAGTATGGTCACCTGTCTTCAAAACATTGCTATTTCTCAATCCCTGCATAGAATTGCAAATGTGAGAACCTGAACCGGTATCTAATACCCAGGAAGCAGAGTTTATTGAAAAACAGTTTTCTGTCACAAACACCTGAAGCGGAAGCATCCCCATGCTTCTTCTTGAGGTTCAAGTACTCCGTACAGTTGCGCTCTCGATGTCCTGTCTTGTGGCAATGAAAACATTCACCTTTCCCCAAGTCTCCAGCTTTGCACTTTTCCTCTCCCTTCACCTTTTTAACTCCACCCTTAGGATTGGTGGGCTTTTTCTTTTTCTTTCCTTTGGCCTTAGCTTTTGGGCGAGAAGAAGAAGATTGCCCAATAGTCATAACGGGAGTTTTCATTGATTTCATAGTGCTCTCTGCACTCCTTAACATATTAAGGAGTTCAGGTAGCTCCTTCTCCATGCCGTGCATGTTGAAGTTAACTATGAACTGAGCAAAGGTAGAGGGGAGGGACTGCAGAATAATATCCGTATATTTTTCATTGTCCATTGTCCATCCTAGGTCCTCAAGCTCTTCTATAAGAGCTATCATCTTCAGAACATGGTCTCCTACTGGTGTGCCAGGGGCCATTCGCATCTAAAACAGTTTCTTTGATGCTTCGTATCGTAATACGCGGGATTGCTCTCCATACAACTCCTTAGTATGGAAGAATATGGTTTGAATGTCCATATTCTTGTGCTGCTTTTGATGTGTATTGTCCATCGATGCAAGCGCGTGGCATTTGGCCGTGGCACAGTCAGCGTCCCATGTCTTGCGGACTTCAATGTCCGCAACTGAGGATTTTGGACCTGGGGTGGGCTGGGCTGAAGCCGTGAGGACATATGATACTTTATCATAAGTCAAGGCTATTTTCAGATTCCTCAGCCAGTCTTTATAATTGGTCCCATTCAGTTTGTTTTTATCTAGTAGAAGCTTGAGTCCAGTCATTGGTATCTGCCATTAAGAGAGAGAAAAGAATACACTCAGCGAAAGCTCTTGCATAGATCAGATTGGTTATTATCTTGTCTAATCGATGTCTCCCACTGCTTTAATCAAGTTTTTCTTTCAAACCTTAAAAAGAAAACTAGCCAAGATTAATTACAGTCTACAACTTCGCTAACCGTTCAGCCAGGCCAGTGTCGGTACTTGAGGGAAGTTCCCCGTGCTTTCGCACGGACCTAATTAAAGTAAACCTCGTTTTCCCAGAGGCGTAGCCCCATTAACACCTTTCTATACACCTAATGAGTTAGCTAATTAAACTGCAAAACTCTCGTAGGAGCAACTATTGCCCACAGTGGGATCGGGATCCAACCATCATATGGAAGGTATGCAATCTCATTGCAAATCTCAACACTTGAAATTCCCGATGTGATTTTTACCCCTAGTACTTATGACCTTAACAATGGTAAACAAATCATAAGTACCAGTCAAGTTCTACCCGTCATTTCTTGATCAATTAGACCCACCCATATGACCCTTAACTATGGTCAACAAAGTCACATGAATGTCCTAATTAATCTGCATCATATGCAGTGTACGAAGACATCACTTAGCTACCGTACACTACGCCTTAACTAAAGTCAACAAACGTAGCACGAATACTAAGTACTCTACTTCCTAAAATGACAGAGGGTTGCGGATGATTTTTAAGAAAATCTTTAACGCTTTGAACTTGATATCGTCGTAGAATCAAATGGTTTTCAAAAGGAGTGGCTTGTGCTCCGCAGTTTTGAAATATAGCTTTTTCATAAAGAGCCGAGTGGTTTTCAAATCTGATTCTACAACATCTATTTAGGTTTATTTTCTTTACATTAATCATATTAATGTAATCCCATCATTTAAGTCCTTAAGCCAATCACAAAAAAGAAACGAAAATAACACGTACGCTTATGCCATCCGCATTCGCCGCAATGTTCTGTTATGCACCGTTAGGTTACTTAACTAACGGCATACCGGGACGGGACTAGCGCGGGTGTAAAACATAAGCAACGTCTACTATATATCTCATATATAATATATCATTCATTTCAGATATCACAGAACAAAGGCAGCAGAAACATATATATAATGTGGGATATACTAAGACGTCCGTATTTAGTATTTAGCCAATAATAGAAAATACGGATTCCACAGTCGCGATGAATAGCCAAGCCCACACCCCTAGACCCCTATGAGAGCGGCAAGCAACCCTACCAATCCTGGAGTTTAGGAGACCTGGTCTCGACTCCTCGAGATGGCCTCCCACTGAACCCCAGAACCCGGTCACTTGTGCTCCCCTCCTTGGGTCTATCCTAGTGCGGAAAAGTAAATAATATACAACACTGGTGACATCAACCTCAACCCGGAAGTGCCCTAAATAAAAGAATATTACATTACATTTGAATTTACATGAATGAAAATATAAAACTCTCATCTCACATAAAAAAAACCCCGGCTATTCGATCGCGACAATCCTGCACATCATATCTCAGCAACACATAATATCATATATCATCAACATAAGTAAGTATGCGTACCCCAATTGTCGTTGATGTATAGCAACGAAACCGGCGATATCGAACATACTACACTTACGGTCACAGAAAAGAAAGTGTAAATCTACAATATTTGGAATCCACATTCTCTTTAGACATCATAAATGCGAAATATCACATATTTCGTATTTCATGCTTAAAATATATGAATTCGACATATTGTATCACATTCCAGATAAATAGACAGTATTAAATTCTTCGAACGAATAATCAAATACCCAAAAATTCCCTAAAGCTCAACACTTGAGCGGAGTTCAAAAACCCGGAGTGTGACACAGTAGTAGCGGTCCAGCCGTAAAAGGGTCAAGCCAATGCCTCACATGTGGCACGCCATACTGCCTCAAACCCTAAGGTTCAAAAGGAAGTTCAAGACGATCACATAATCGAGTTAAGGTTTGTTGTCTTCTAGAGGGTCCACCACAAAAAAAACTTGCACGTATTTCCGAAAGATTTAAACCCCGTGAAAAAGTGAGTAAATGATACTTGTTCGAACAATTCAATACTTTCTAAATTACCCGGAAAAACATGAAGTTAAAATTCCGATCGAATCAATGAACTCAAAACAATCTCCAGAACTAACAGTATTAAATTCAGATTAAAAATACCCAAAAATATATTCAAGCAATTATAAGCATTACTGTATAAAAATAAAAAAATATAGCTTCTGTACGGCCGCGGAGCCGCGGCCCAAGCAAGCCTTGGCCGCGGTTCCGCGGTGGATTTAACTGTTCATGGGCTCATATTTTACAGTTATGCTTATATTTACCTGCTGAATTTTTTAAGGATTTTTAATTCTGAAAATAACCAGGTTTTAAAAAATGTCCAAAGAGTGTCTCGTAATTCCGTATTTCGGTTCGATCGGAGTTTATACTTTGCTAAAGTATCGCTTAATGTTCTAGGTCGGCTCTGATACCAATGTTAGGTTTACCAAGCACCCTATGAGAGATTTGGAAGCATCACATGTCACAAAGATCAAATTTTTATGGAGCTAAGTAATTATACAAAGGATCTATTCTAGAAAATTAGGGTTTCATAAACTTTAACCAACATCATATGTAATAAAGGCTAGGGTTTTAAGAGCACAACCTTTGTAGCTCCCTTTTGTAGACTCCTTGGCCACTTGAAAGTTGGAAAACGATTAGCTTGAGGTCTTCTAACTTCCACGATGATCCACCCGAAGCTCCTTTGTCCAAGCTGACAACTTCACTTTAACAAGAGGATGAAATAAAGCTAAAACTCTAAACAAGTGGGCTAGACTTGTGTAGAATGGTGTTGTGGTTCTCTTTCTCGCTTCAAAATCCTATCTTTTTGAGTATTTTGCTCATTTGAAAAGTCTAGAGAGCAAGAGATCAAGGTTGAAGAAGATGATGGCTTTTTTAAGAAGAAGAGAAGATAAACTCTGATGAGAAAAATGAAAAATATAAGTATATATATTTTCCACTTCTCATTTCAAACCATGGTTAATGATAAAGAAATTATTGTATTTGAGTTTAAAACACCAAAGGAAAAATAACCAAGGGTTAATAAGTAGGTGAGTGATCAGTCGAAAATATTGCATCTTTTAACCTGCAATTTCCCTATTAGTTGCATTCATATAGAAGTGTTCGGCATTCATATTTCACATATTAGCAAATCAGTCGTTAAATATTAGATTACATGTGTTAGACTCTAAAACCGGCACTATAAAGGAAATTGACTGTATTTCATGGCATCGCATCATCCCTGTATTGCGCAACACTTGTGTCGAGATTTGTGCAGGAAATTGCAAGAGCAAAGTCAAAAGAAGCTGCTCAAAAAAATACACCAACTCCATGATTTCAGATCTGGTAGCAATCCAAAGGGAGAAATATAATTCAACATATCAGAAAATAGCCCAAGTGTTAGACCCAACAGTCACCAGAAGAACCAAGCCATGAAGCCACCAAAGCGCCGCGGAACCGCGGCGGGAGCCGGCTTGCGCCGCGGTTCCGCGGCGGTTTGGACACATCAGCACGTTATTTTCACTGCAGAATTCATATCTTAGGGCCCACATCACTTTAATACATGTCAAATTCCAGAATTCTTCGGAGTCTTCTGCCAAATCAGTAAAGATCATTAAGCAAAGCTAATCTTAATTAAGCTCCTAACAAACTATTTCTAGAAGCTCCCTCCTAACTAACCACATCTAGAAGCTTCTCCTCAACAAACTTTTGGAGGGAAATTCAAATCTTGCTAACAAACTTTTGGAGGGAAATTCAAATTTAAATTCCTAGATCTAGGGTTTTGAGATCTATAAATAGGAGCCTAGATCTAAGGGTTGAGGTTGTTCAATTTCTCATCGTTCATTCTTACACCATTTTCTTCCACAAGTCTAGTGACAAGACTTGTGCGAAACCCTAACCCTAATTCCAATCAAATTCAAGATCCCGAGTACCAATCAAGCAAGAAGCCTTCAACCTTTTAGGAGCCGAGCCGATCTCCAATCGAGCAAGTGATCCAAGCCGATCCGCGACTCACAGGGACGAGCGAAGCCAAATCGACGATCGAGTTCTTCCTCTTGTAGTTCATGAGCGAATGTAATGAAATTGTTGATATAAATAAAAGGTGAAATTCTTTAATCTTGCTTTCTTTAAATTCTTGCATCATGATTCAATCTCAATTTATGACTGTAGTTCTTGTGATGATGTTTGAGTAAAACTCCGCTCGTTAAGGAGTCGAGACGATCAATAGAATGATGATGTAACAAATCTTTAAACGATTCTTGAGTCCTACGAGTTTTGTAAACCCTAGCAAGTTCAAGAATCGATGACCTAGTTTCGTTGCGATGCTTTCTTAATTGTGATCGCTTGAAATTAGGGATCTACGATCGTTTCTTGAATTTACTAGAGGCTGCAATATGAATGATATCGACGAAAGAACAAGGGATAAGATGAAACCCTAGTTTCATAAGAAATCCCTAATTCTTGATCGATCATCATCGATCTAGTATCAATTCATCGAAGGATAAGAATACGTAATTGTTTTGTTTTGTTTACTTTACTTCAAATAAAAATAGTGCGCTAATTGTTCGTATTTTGAAATTTGAGTTGAAAAATTTATTCCATTATAATTTTTAGATCAAAATTCGCACAAACCCTAAACGATTTGTTGTGGTTTATTGCGAGTAAATCTGGAGCTTGCTGTGAAATTGGAATAAGTTTTGGAGTATTCCAGAGGACAAGGGAAGTGAACAGGGACATTCTCTGAAATTTTATGCAGTGTTCCTTTGAAACGACCGCGGAAGGGCGGCATTTGCCAAGAATTGCCGCGGAACCGCGGCTTTATAGAGTGATCTCTGTAAAAAAATTCCTTAGGTACATTCTATCCTTCTTCTCTCTCCTCTTTTTTCTCCAAATAACAAATTTTTGCAGGTTTCTTTGCAAATAATCGCAGCGCTGCAAAAGCAAAATAAAAATTTGTGCGTGTTTTGATTTTTTGGTTGTTTGCATATTAATACGGATATTAAGGGGCAAAGACCAAATCCAGATTAGGTGGGGAGTTCATTACCCTTCCTAGGCCCTAAAAATCACAAACTTGCATCCGCATTTACCCTCATTAATTAAAAAATATCTAGAGATGACTCTAAGGACCGTCGCGCTCACTTAAGACAGAAGAAGGCCGTGGGTAATTCATTGCTTATCCACGTTTTCTTGTGGTGTCTAAGGCAAGTGTGTCGAAGGCTAGTGGTTATTAATTAGGCCCACTACTTACGTAGTGGAGTACCTTCCCACTTGCCTGGCACTTACCTGGCCACAGGGGGACAAAGAGGCAGTGGAGGATTCTATCCTGCGACTTGTCTTTTGGCAGTTAGGAGCGGTCTAGAGCCGGACCTAGGAGACCACTAGATTTTAGGGTTTTTGTGTGTTGCATTTGTTGTGTTGCATCATTTTTTTCAAAAGTCCGTATCAATTTTCAAAACAAACACCGCATTCATTCATCATTCCCCTAATTATAAATTCACGCTGCCACTTGTACTAACCCTTTTTAGTGCAAGATAGGCTGGACAACAGGTTTCTAGTGCCCGTTTAGTTCGCGTTTCCCCCGATCGACCCAAAAGTCGGTATTTCTACATTTACCTTTTCTTTACCCACTACCACACCCACATCGATGGATCCGTCTCCATCGAACTTCTTTACCACTACTCTGTCGCCGTCCGTTGGTGCGCAGAATCCACCTCACATCTCTCTCCAAGAGAGATGCTATCCTACTCGAGGTCCCCTTTCCACCTGTCTCTCCATTCCACCAGCCAACGGGGAAAATTTTCAAATAAAACCCCAATACATCAACCTTCTACCAAAGTTTCACGGTCTCGAGTCTGAAGACGCATACGTGTTTATCACGAAATTTGAAAATGTATGCGCAATGATGGGTACCTTACAGCTGTCTGTGGATGCTATGCGTCTTCGTCTTCTCCCATTCACTTTGTGCGATTTAGCCGAGAAGTGGCTATATAACACTACCGAACATTCCATTTCAAATTGGGACGAATTCGTCAAAGCATTCCTTAAGAAATTCTACCTACATCAAAAGACAGCTCGAGTCCGTAGCGAAATCTATCAATTCACCCAGCTTCCAAATAAAACATTTTCAAAATGTCTTGAACGCTTCAAGGATCTGTTAGTCCAATGTCCACATCACGGCATCCCCAGATGGGAACTGTGCCGAATCATTTATGAGGGCATTAATCCTAACACAAGACAGACCCTTGAATCCATGTGTCAAGGCAACTTCATGACCAAAGATGATGGGGAAGCATGGAAATTCCTAAAAGATTTCGCTGAAAAATCGTTACAGTGGGAGGGTGTGAGTCAATCGTCTAGAGATGGCAATGATATTTCCATAGGAATTAGAGCTGACATTGCAGCTATACACAAGAAACTCGAGACTATGGAAAACAAATTTTTAGCCGCCACCCTAAATCAAATGTCACTCTCCAAAACTGTATGTGGCTGCTGTTTTGATCCGTCTCACTTGACGGAAGAATGTCCGTTTCAAGGTCATGAGCTTATCAATTCTGCTTACCAACAAGGACCTAGGAACGATCCTTATTCTTCCACATATAATCAGGGTTGGAGGAATCACCCTAATTTTGCTTGGAACCAATCACAATCTCAAAACACGGTTCCAACCCAACACAATTTCCAAAGGGTCCCTCCATAACAACAGCAGCCACCACTTCAATTAAGTCAGCACCCCTTTCAAGCACAAAATTTTCAAAATCCGGTCAACACACCTGCACTGTCTAGTCCTTTGCAGTTTACTTGGACTGATGAAACCTATTCATTTGCACAATGCATGAATTTGGTCTTAACAAATATCATGCAAGTTTCGGCTGAGATGAAGTCTTCTGTCGATAAAATTGAGAAAAACTCAGCGTCCCAAGCTGAGAGTATCAAGTCGATGGAAGCAGAAATTTCACGATTAAGAGCCGAAATGAGTGCAAGAGAGAAAGGGAAACTTCCAGCTCAACCTTTACACAATCCTGGCTATTCACATCATGTGGATGCAATCACGTTGAGATCTGGAAGAGTGCTTAACCATCACCTTGGGGAAGAGTTTGATGATACTGATAAATCTATTAATAACACCCCGGCTGAGACCTTTCCTCACACACACACTTCTACTTCTGATCCTTATTCTTCTACCCCACCACCTTTCTGCGAGCATATTCTTCGTTTCCCACAAGGATCGCCACCTCAGTCCACCTCTTCTTGTTCTCAACAGACGATCCCTACTCCTCTTTTGGGATCATGTCTACCCCGACTTCCTTCTCCTATGATGGACCCAGCGCTTATTGCTAAAGCACCTTATCCTAATCGGTTAAGGGCTAACACACCGAGTCCACATATGGAGAAGATTATGAACATTTTTAAGCAAGTTAACACCAACATCCCTCTCTTAGATGCCATCCAACAAGTTCCGTCCTATGCGAAAACTCTTAAGAACTTGTGCACTAGGAAGAGGAAGACTCAAGTGCCCAAGAAGATTTTCATGGAAAAAACAATAGACACGGCTTTCCCCCAACAATTACCGAGGAAACGTAAGGATCCTGGATATCCTACTATTTCCATTTCTATCGGGGAAAACACATCAATCGTGCTCTACTAGATCTTGACGCTAGTGTTAACTTGCTTCCATACTCGGTTTACGAGCAGTTAGGGATCGGAGAGCTGAAGCCAACCCATTGCACTCTCCAGATGGCTGACCGATCAATCACCAAACCTAGGGGTAAACTGGAGGATGTGTTAATAAAAATCGGGGAATTTATATTCCCTGTGGACTTTATTGTAATTGATACACAGCCTGTAGCGAACCCACGGAATCAAATTCCGGTGATTTTAGGTCGCCCCTTTTTGGCCACTTCCAATGCTATCATCAATTGTCGTAACGGTTCTATGACCCTATCCTTCGGGAATAGGACAATAGAACTGAACATTTACAGGTTGGGAAGTGTACCCTCCGAACCTACTGCTCAGGTCTGTTCTGTCGACTTAATGGATGTCGACAGCAGCGAATTTGATGATCTTCCTGATACCGATCTTGACTCTTTTCATACGTTGTTGTTTGACCCAATTATGTATCATACACATACGGACTCTTCCACCGAGATGTCCGGGTCAACAACTGACACCGATTATGAACTGCTTTTAGAGTCTGAAGATCACCCCGCACCTTGTGATGACATTATTCTTCGGGGTATAGATGAAACTTTTGAGGAGATTTTCGCTGATGAACTCGCATTTCTGAAAAGCACGGGTGTTGAGATGAATCATGTCCAAATCAATGAAATTGAACTTCCACCCCTTCATATGGCATGTAAAAAGAATGCGAGTAATCCATTACATTCACTGCATCGTCTCTCCAAAATGAGACGCACACACACTCTCTTCCACCACTTAACCTTTCCCCTCTTCTTCTTCCACCAACCCGAGCACTGCAATGATAAATTTTTTGAATGGTTGGTGTTGACATTCGGTCTTTGCAAAGCTTGGCATCGACCATTGATTTTTGACCCCCTCATGTGATTTTCAAAGATTAACATGGCTTAACTCAAGTTTGGGGGGGACATTTTTTTTTCTGG
Source organism: Agapanthus africanus (assembly GCA_030015575.1). Taxonomy (NCBI): domain Eukaryota; kingdom Viridiplantae; phylum Streptophyta; class Magnoliopsida; order Asparagales; family Amaryllidaceae; genus Agapanthus; species Agapanthus africanus. Next base: position 7,299,600 of record JASDDO010000029.1, on the reverse strand, counting down.
CTCTTGGAAATAAAATTTTTACAAAATTTTGAGCCAAAAATAAGTTTGGGGGAGGTTCTTCACTTAAATATTTTGCCTCCACTAATAAATTTCCTCCCAGGCTTACAAGTTTTTGAGACATAGCGAACGGCAACAGTGAGTACACTGTTGAAAACAATTTTGGGGGAGGTTTGTGCTTATTTTCGCATCATTTGCATCATACTTTGCATAAGCACAATACATTTTTTGAAAACCTATAAAAATTTAAAAATTTTCAAAACTATAAAAATATTTTTGTACATAAATAAGATAATAAAAGTTTAGATAGTGAACAATTACATCCATGAAATTAGAAAAATTTAAGAAAACCAAGAAAATTAGAAGTTTTCTTATACGAACTAGTAATAAGTAGTTATGAGTCGTTGTCCCAAGGGTTAGTAAGATGAAAGACGTCCCTAATCTGAGGATAAAAATAAGTCTGAAAAATAGTTTCTATTCTGGAAGCCAAACATTTTGAACGTTGATACCCTGCTATTCGCACTTACACACGTCTTAATGCCCGAGATAGTAGAGGATACCTTGAAATGCTCTTGTCTTAAAGCCAAAAGTATGAAAGAAATAAAAAGAAAAAGTGAATAAAAAAATATAAAGTGGTGAGAAAAATGGACACTGGTTTTGTTATCACCAAGGGCAATAAAAAATTTATAGCGAGGGTGCCTTTTCACCTAGTGCCCTAAGGCCAACTGGTCTGGGAGTCACTGCTGTGCCTAAGGTGGTGCAAGACGAGGAAAATACACCAAATAAGCAAACACATGAGTAATCGGTCGGTTAGTACCTCAAGAAGTATTAACGGTCGCATGAAAGCATGTGAGCAAATTCATTTAAATATTCATTAATCAAAAAGTACTGAGGCTGATGGGCAAGAGTATGATAGCTTGAATTGAATTCTCCGGGTGTAGGGATGTCCTTCACACACACGATGGGTTATATGATCGATGTTTGGACGAAAGATAGGAATGAAGAATAAGACGATGTTTTATTGAGGGAGGACGTGATTTCTGACATCTTTTCATGACCATTAAGATATGGCTCATGACAACCGAAAAGCTAGCTTAGTTGGAAACCCAAATTTTCGAAGTCTTTCTTTTACGATTCTTTTCTTTAAATGTAATATTCATGGTCTTCCTTTTATTATTGGATTTTGTGGGTGCAATCCGCTGAAAACCCTCAGGAGACAACACTCCTCCTACTAGGGACACCTAGAGGTTTAAACGCTTGTTGCCTACGAAAGTGTGCTAGTTAGTTTTTCTCTTTCTTTATTTTCTCCTTCTCTTTTTAATAAAACAATTCGCTCAAGATGATCGAAAATAAGTTTGGGGGAATTTGATCAGTCGAAAATATTGCATCTTTTAACCGGCAATTTCCCTATCAGTTGCATTCATATAGAAGTGTTCGGCATTCATATTTCACATATTAGCAAATCAGTCGTTAAATATCAGATTGCATGTGTTAGACTCTAAAACCGGCACTATAAAGGAAATTGACTGCATTTCATGGCATCGCATCATCCCTGTATTGCGCAACACTTGTGTCGAGATTTGTGCAGGAAATTGCAGGAGCAAAGTCAAAAGAAGCTGATCAAAAAAATACACCAACTCCATGATTTCAGATCTGGTAGCAATCCAAAGGGAGAAATACAATTCAACATATCAGAAAATAGCCCAAGTGTTAGGCCCAACAGTCACCAGAAGAACCAAGCCATGAAGCCACCAAAGCGCCGCGGAACCGCGGCGGGAGCCGGCTTGCGCCGCGGTTCCGCGGCGGTTTGGACACATCTGCAAGTTATTTTCACTGCAGAATTCATATCTCAGGGCCCACATCATTTTAATACATGTCAAATTCCAGAATTCTCCAGAGTCTTCTGCCAAATCAGCAAAGATCATTAAGCAAAGCTAATCTTAATTAAGCTCCTAACAAACTATTTCTAGAAGCTCCCTCCTAACTAATCACATCTAGAAGCTTCTCCTCAACAAACTTTTGGAGGAAAATTCAAATCTTGCTAACAAACTTTTGGAGGGAAATTCAAATTTAAATTCCTAGATCTAGGGTTTTGAGATCTATAAATAGGAGCCTAGATCTAAGGGTTGAGGTTGTTCAATTTCTCATCGTTCATTCTTACACCATTTTCTTCCACAAGTCTAGTGACAAGACTTGTGCGAAACCCTAACCCTAATTCCAATCAAATTCAAGATCCCGAGTACCAATCAAGAAAGAAGCCTTCAACCTTTTAGGAGCCGAACCGATCTCCAATCGAGCAAGTGATCCAAGCCGATCCACGACTCACGGGGACGAGCGAAGCCAAATCGACGATCGAGTTCTTCCTCTTGTAGTTCTTGAGCGAATGTAATGAAATTGTTGATATAAATAAAAGGTGAAATTCTTTAATCTTGCTTTCTTTAAATTCTTGCATCATTATTCAATCTCAATTTATGATTGTAGTTCTTGTGATGATGTTTGAGTAAAACTCCGCTCGTTAAGGAGTCGAGACGATCAATAGAATGATGATGTAACAAATCTTTAAACGATTCTTGAGTCCTACGAGTTTTGTAAACCCTAGCAAGTTCAAGAATCGATGACCTAGTTTCGTTGCGATGCTTTCTTGATTGTGATCGCTCGAAATTAGGGATCTACGATCGTTTCTTGAATTTACTAGAGGCTAGAATATGAATGATATCGACGAAAGAACAAGGGATAAGATGAAACCCTAGTTTCATAAGAAATCCCTAATTCTTGATCGATCATCATCGATCTAGTATCAATTCATCGAAGGAAAAGAATACGTAATTGTAAGATTACATCACATCTATAGATCCAATCGATTCCTACGAGCCTCATTTAGATTCTTGATATTTGGTTGGAAAAATCATCAAACTATCAATTCTTGATTCTATATTTTTCTTGTTATTAGATCTAGATTTTCTAATTCTTGAACTTTAAATATAAATCATGAATTGTTTTGTTTTCTTTACTTTAAAGTTTCGACTCATCTAATTCAAAATACGAACGATTACACTTTCCCTGTGGATGATCCGCACTCACTAACAATCTACATCCGACACCGTAGTTGATTGCGGTCAAATAATTTTTTGTTGTGATTTCTTTACTATTTCCAACTACACAAACAAGAATTCTTTACAATCAGTGAGCATGGTAAGATGAAGAAGAGTGTAGAAGCATTCTATGAATTAACCCTTTTTCTTTTTCCTTTTGTTTTAACAAAAATGCAATAATAATCCATATAAAAACACATGGTGTGAGTCTTATATTGCCACCATTCTCAATGTATAAACAACCATGGTAGAATGATGTATGTATGCATGTGTGCATGCACATCCATATGTGCATGAACAAGAATGAATGTATACATGCATGCATACATCCAAAAGAAACAAGATAGGATTTCTAGTGAGAAGCTAATGGTTAAATGATAAATCAACACTTGATTTATCAACCCGGTCATATCACATACAACCGACCAAAAGCAAGCCGCCTAATTAATATACGGTATCTCATACGCGCATTTTAACCGGATCCATGCGCATATCGCATACGCGCACCACAACGTTTCGCCTGGACTAGGTAACTCCTTTGTGGGACTCTAAGACTCGTCAATACGCTGGCAGTGGGTGATGATCATATCAAGCACCCCCAAGCCGCAAGCGGTCAGCTAAACGTAACGGCCACCCGGGTATTGAGCGATCAGAAGAAAACAAGCGAACCTGCTGCAACTCCCGTCGAGCCAACCGGCAACACTACCGTACAGTCCGGTCTCTTCGTCAGATATGCTGCATATCGAGTCTAGGAATGGTAACGTCGACCCCAATAACTCAATCAGTCGTGCCAGTGAATGGTCTATAACAGATCGAGTAACTACTGATAACACTTATCAGTAAATCTCAGCAGCCCTGGCTAGGGACTTACTGATATAACCAGTCGAGCACAGCACAGCATCAACTCCCAATACCGGGAGAGACGAAACCCCTCCTATCGCTCATCGCCTTCGTGTGTCTCGGGACTGTACCCAACGGCCACCTGTTTGCACGACTCAGTAGAGCCGTGGTAGGGTGGTAATGGGAGAGCATACAAGACTCTATGACGATCTCGGGTCTACAGACTAACCTGTACCAGTGTCACCTGAGAACTGCTATCCGACGATAGATATAATTCCATATAGGAGTTCTCGGTGAGTCCGTCCAGTGTACCCAGTCACCACTGAGCACCCGTATATGATCTTGATGTCAAACATCGATGAATGTGGGAACATCCATCGCCCATCACGTGGGTCTAGTATCATATATGCTAGTCTACTCTGGGATATCGATGCCCCGTCTCGATACACCTGCGACTAGGGACATTTCAGGATATGCTTATAAACTACAGTTGTCCCACTAGTATGATCTCTATCATAATCACTGTAGTCAAGCCAATATCCTCAGGGCTTTATCAACATGTATGAATGAGTAAAAGCATGATCAAATCAACATGTCAGATAAAGAAGAACCAGATAACATACTATCATGTCGAGCAAGAATGTATACTGAATATATATATAAACATGTATAAATACATCCACTATCATATAATGGCCTCTATGGCATACATATATCCAACAGTCGTCTGGATAAGGAATTTCCTAACAGAACTTCAGGTGGTTCCGTCCATTGTTGATCCAGTACCTCTGTATTGCGACAACAACGGGGCTATAGCTTTAGCGAAGGAACCCAGGTCCTATCAGAAGTCCAGGATCATCTTGAGGCGGTATCACCTGATCAGGGAGATCGTGGGTCGCCGGGAGATCGAGGTTCGGAGAGTTGCTATGGAAGATAACACTGCTGATCCATTCACGAAGGCCTTACCCCAGACTCAGTTCGAGCGGCTGATCGAGATGATAGGTCTTCGATACGCCAGTACATGGCCTTAGTGCAAGTGGGAGATTGTTAGTGTATATGCCCTAGAAGCCATTACTGTATCATACTAGTATGTATATTACTTGATGGAAGCTTGGGATATTCACCTTGTATTGACAATCTTGCTCAAAATAGTAGTATGCAACTTGGTTTGTCTCTGCTTTAATGTGTGCATGTGTTTCTTTTAGCATATCGCCTTTACACATTAGTGGAGCCCTTAGGATCTTTGCTTGATTACCAGCGTTGTGATGGCAGTCACACTCATGGGGGCTGGGTAATCCATAAGCACATCCTTATGCAAGTCCGTAGTCGTAGAACTATCGAGACAGGACATCGATACTCCAGAGTAGACTAGCGTATGCGCTTCTTATCCCAGCTTGGGAGACGGCCTGTCCCACAGCCGTCAGTACGTCCTACTTGGGATAGTATGCGGGTGCTCGTTAGGTTATGAGTACATTGGACAGGACTCATCGGGAACTGTTGGTTGGTATTATACCTATCGTCAGTTATCAGTTCCCAGGTGACATGAGTACAGCTTAGTCCGTTCACTTGACACTGTCACTTCGCCTCGAGTGTGTTCCCACTGTACTTTGATTACTACCCTACCACGGCTCAAAGGAGCCGTGCAAACAGGTAGTTTTTGGGTGCAGTCCTGAAGCACTTGGAGGCAGTGACGGTTAGACAGGATTCGTCTATTCCGGTATTGGGGGTTGATATCGCGCTATGTCTAGGAGAGCCATTACACAAAGTCCCAGGCCAGGGCAAGCGAGATAGACTGGTAGGTTTCCAGTGTTATCTCAGGTGTTCTGGGCTACACTCCGACACGACTTGTACCGCTAGTAGGGGACTGACGTTTACCGCCCCCTTAGGCCCACCATGCGATATTCTTAGACGAACAGACCGAACTGTACGGAGACTGTCACATTCAGGCTCAGTAGGAGTTCAGATGGGTTTACCTCGTCAGTCTTCTTATCGGCATCTACCTGGGGACCGTTACGTACAGCTAGTGCCGCTTGCGGTGTATGGTTAAACCCACTGCCAGCGTAGTGTCGAGTCTTTAGAGTCCCACACAGAGGGTTATTCGCCTTTAGGTAAAATGAGTAGAGGTCGCATGGTTTTGCGACAGGGTTCGTTCACATCCGCGCACTTGTGCACGTTTTGTGTCCGGACAGCTTATACTAGCGGGCTTTGGTTTAAGCCGGATCCTAGTATATGATTTGGGATTGGTTTTATCTCATTGTATTCGTGTTCCTCGGAACACGGATACGGGTGTGTATGCACAGTTGACTGAGGCAGAGGCAGAGGACTTTCATTAGGGTTGATGACCATTGTCATTTTCTTAACCCTAATATTTATGTGTGAAATATGATTTATTAATATTAGTTAATTATAATTGTGCATGGTTAGGGTTGTTGACCATTTGACTATACTTGACTTGTTGACCTAGGTTGACAAGTTGACCATCATCATTCCATATGAAAGATGCTCTTTGATCCTTGCAAAAGCATTTAATGTGAAATGATAATGGTCATTTCTTGATTAACCATCACAATTTTCTTTAGCTAATTATCTATTTTTCATAATTCACATATATGTGAGAAGGTTGGATTATTCTTCTCACTTTTATCATTTTCATTCTCTCTCCTCCTCTTCCTCTCTCTCTAGCTCTCCCCTCTCATGAGTTGAGAACCCTTTGAGCTTAAGATAAAACCCTAAAAAATACTCTCTACTCTTTCTAAGGTCCTAGGTTTAGCACACCAAGCACCTTAGTTACTTCTAGTTTGAGGTTGGAGCCAAAGGTAGAGGCCCTCGGGTGGATCTTTCTTCGGCGAAAGAAGGCGACAAGGAGAACCCGTTCTTTCACTCCAAGGAGCAAGAAGAGAAGGACTTGAAGACCTAGGTATAACCCCCATTCCGAGTAGCTAAACTTTTTAGCTTAGAAGTTAGTTTTGTTTAGAAAAGATCCCTCCTTTAGCATAATCCATGTTGCCTAGTGCTGTAAAAATCCGATGTTTCATAACGTTTCTGCCTCCCCGCAAGCACCGGGGTGGGCAACGTGGACTTACAATATCTATCTTAATATATGTATATGTTAGCATATCAAGAATACATATTGATAGAGCCCTTAGGATCTTGCTTGACTACCAGCGTTGTGATGGAAGTCACACTAGTAGGAGCTGGGTAGTCTACAAGCACATCCTTTTTCAAGTCCCTAGTCATAGGTGTTAGTTATATGTATGCCCTAGAGGCCATTACTGTACATTGGATGTATATTGTAGTGGATGCTGGGACATATATTGGTAGGACTTTCTTGCTCGACATGATAGTACGCTATCTGGTTGCTCTTTATCTTAACATGTATATTTTCAGTCTCTCTGTTACAAGTTGATAAAGCCCTTAGGATGTGTACTCGACTTCCAGGACTATGATGTACATCATACTAGTGGGGCCTGGGTAGTCAATGAGTGCATCCTTCAAAGTTCCTAGTCGTAGGAATATCGAGACGGGGCATCGATATTCCAGAGTAGACTAGCGTATATCTTCTCGACCCATGTGATGGGCGATGGATGATCCCATATCCATTGGTGTTTGACATCAGAGATGGTATGCGGGTGCTCAGTGGAGACTGGGTACACTAAACGGACTCGCCGAGAACTCCCAGATGGTATTATACCTCACGTCAGATGGCAGTTCTCTGGTGACACTGGTACAGCTTAGTCTGTTGACCCGAGATCGTCATAGAGTCTTGTGTGTCTCCCACTGTGCTTTGATTTCCACCCTACCACGGCTCTACTGAGTCGTGCAAACATGTGGTGTTTAGGCACAGTCCCGATTCACATGGAGGCAATGAGTGATAGGAGGGGATTCGTCTCTCCAGGTATTGGGGGTTGATGTTGCGCTATGCTCTAGTGGCCATAACCGGAAATCCCTGGCCAGGGTTGTAGTGATTTACTGGTAAGAGTTATCAGTAGTTTCACGCTCGTTATGGACCTTACATCGGCATGACTTATCAAGCTACTGGGGTCTGACATTTACCACCCCTAGGCGAGATATGCGACATATCAGACGAACAGACCGGACTGTACGGTAAGTGTTACTGGTTGGATTCACAGGAGTGTGAGTGGGCTTGCTCGTTGATCTTCTGATCGCTCAATACCCGGGTGGCCGTTACGTTTAGCAGACCGCTTGGGGCTTGTGGGTGTTTGATATGATCATCACCTGCTGCCGGCGTATTGACGAGTCTTTAGAGTCCTACACAGAGGTTTCCTGGCTCAAGCGAAACGAAATAAGAGCGCATATGAGATATGTGCGGGACCGGGAATAATACCAGTATGTGATACTGAATTCTATTCTCGCGATTCGTATCATCGGACGGTTATATAAGATATAGCCGGGTTACCGAATCAAATGTTGATTCGATATATTGATACACTTGATATTAGTCGGTTATATGCAATATGACCGGATCATTAAATCAAGTGTTGATTTAATGATTTAATGTATAATTATATATTTGATATATTACTTTACATTAACTAGTATTTGTTCACTTAAGATTGATTTTCTCACTTGATGTGCATAAGTAGTATATGTGATATATTTTTTGTGCACTTGATTGTATCATGTTTTATGATACATGCAAACTTGGGTGTGTGTATGCTATACACCATGTTTAGTTAATGGTTAGGGTTTCATTTGCCTTATTTATTCTTTTTATTTATTTTGGTAAAAAACTAAATGGTGGCTTTCTTTATTTTTTTGCTTCAAGCTTCATGAAACTTCTTAGCATCTTTGAAAGTCTTAACCATTTTTGTTTTTTCCCTTAACCTAACCATTTACCTAAACCCTAGTTTATTCTCTACAAAAGAAACACTCACCCATGGTTGCAATATGATAAGGCTTCACATGATTTTCTATTATTGATAATTCTTTTCCATTCTTTTCTTCTTCATCTTCTTCATGAAAAGAAGAAAGCTTGCTAGAAAATTTCAAGTGTTGAAATCAAGTGAGAAATCCAATTCTAAAGTGAACCCACTTCCTATTTCTTCATCCTCTACCACTTGCCATGTAGTAGAGTGTGTTATCTTCATAAGTTTCATGACCTAGTGAAGATGGAGCTTGAGTTTGAGTCGTCTCGACGTAGATCATCTTCGGCATCGAAGTCAACGACCTAGCCTGCCCATTTCTCCGATGAAACCGACGATAGAGTCCGGGATTCCGATGATCGCAGCGGAGGGACGTCAACACGGAGCTAGAGAAGTGGAGGATCGGATCTACAAAGTTTGTAGTCTCTTTCACTTAGTAGCAAAATAGTTTGCTTGCTTAGTTTCGCCTTACCTCTAGTTAACGATCTAGCATTAGGGTTCTTCGGCACATGAAAATTTTGATTTTGGTATGGTTGATCAGTTGTAGAACCTCATGAGTGTGCCTAGGAACCCGACAGTTGTATCAGAGCCTAGCTAGAGCTTTAGGCAAAGTGTAGACGAAATTAGAGATCCGATCGAACCCCGAAACCCCGATCAAAACCCTTCTCTGTACATTTTTTCAAACTGTGGATTTTTGTGAATTAAAAATTCTCAGAAAATTAAGCAGGAAAATATAAGAATTATTGTGAAGTACGGACCTCTAACTCAAAAATTTGACCACGGAACCGCGGCCAAACCAAGGGTTTGGCGGCTGTCCCGCGGTCAAAATTGTGAATTAGTCCCTCAAACTTCACATATTTATTTTTAGGTCCTTTCTTGTCATTTTTTTCTGGGAATTTTTTAATTCCACTCAAGTGTTGAGTTTTCTAGGGTTGTATTGGGGACTCGATGATTCGATCGAATTATTTAACTTTGTTTACTTTGTTTTTCCGGCTATTTAGAACATGTTAAAAAGTTCGACCGGATATAAATACCCAATTTTTCCCCTGCCGGAAAATTTCCAAGTGTTGGATTTTTCCCATAGTTTAAGAACGTCTAAGTAGTGCAAGTAACGCGATGGACCCTCTAAAAGACAATAAACCTTAACTCGATTATGTAACCGTCTTGAACTGCCCTTTGAACCTTAGGGTTTGGGGCAGTACGGCGTGCCACATGTGAGGCGTTGGCTTGACCCTTCTACAGCTGGACCGTTGGTACTGTGGCATGAAGTGAATGTTTTAAAACTTATTTCATGTGTTGAGCTGTTTCGGGAAAACTTGGGTGTTTGATTGTTCGATCGGAAAGTTTAACATTTTCTATTTTATCTGGAATGTGATACAATATTTGCAATCCTCAAGTAGTTATGAGATAACTGATTTGGATGTTATAAACATAGCAGTTTAGTCTCACTTGATCGGTTGCCACGGAATTTTGATGTGATCAAAAGTCCGTCGCAATCATGTTGCGTACGCGGATACTCGCCGGGTAAACTTATTAGATAGCCACGCCCCATAGCCCCGACCAAGTGACTGTAGGAGAACCCCGTCGCCAAAAGCATCCGTTCGAGTGCTCGCGGCAGCGGTGTTCCGCCTTAGTGCACTCCGTCGACGGTATCGGGGGTGCGGCCGTCTACTAAAGTTTATGACGAGCATTCGTTCTGGATGTCGGGAATCATGTTGAATTGCCCGACTTGATATTGAAAAGTGTTTTCGATAATGAGACTAAATGCGGGGTTTATAATTGTTAGGCATGCGATGTCTAAGGAATTCATTTGGTTAGGCATGCGATGTCTATGCAGGTTGCGGATTCCAACTGTTGTAGTTTTACACTTTATTTTCTGCGACCGTAAGTGTAATATGTGATATCGCCGGTTTCGTTACTATATGTCAACGACATTTGGGATGGGCATATTTACTTACGTTGATGACATGTGATGTTATGTGTTGCTGGATATGTTATATTGGATCGTCGTGTTTGAATAGCCAGGGGATTTTTATGTGAGATGAGTGTTTTTCCATTATCATTCATGTAAAAACTTGTATGTAATATTCTTTTATTGGGGCACTTCCAGGTTGCGGAAGATGTCACCATGGTATAATATTTACTTTTCCGCATTAGGGTAGACCCAAGGAGGGGAGCACAAGTAACCGGGTTCTAGGGTCCAGTGGGAGAGCATCTCGAGGAGTCGAGTCCGGGTCTCCTAACCCTAGAATTGGTAGGGTTGCTTGCCGCTCTCGTAGGGGTCTAGGGGTGTGGGTTTGGCTATTCATCGCGACTGTGGAATCCGTGTTTTATACTGACGTATTAAAAACACGGACGTCCTAGTATATCCAATATTTCATATGATATTTTCTGCTGCGTTATCTGTGATATGATCATGTGATATGTTCAGATAGATATTGTATATAGTATATATGATATATTATATAGATGTTGCTTATGTTTTACACCAGCGCTAGCCCTGCCTCGCTCTGGCGTTAGTTACCTAACCTAACGGTTGAGACGGGACATCGAGGCGAATGCGGATGGCATAAGCGTACGTTATATTTATCTGTGATGTTTAGGTGGACTTAAATGATGGGACATTCATTAATGAGATTAATGAAAGAAAATAAACCTAAAAGATATTGTGGAATCGAATTTCAAAAATAAAAACAGGTAGCTACAGTTCTTGCTTTGCATTGCGGTGTTCCTTGTAGAACATCCTGCACCTTATTCGATAAGGAAAGGGCCGAGATCCCTTCACCGGGAGTGACCCCTTTAGCAATAACTGGCAGATACTACAACCCTCGGTTTTTCTTTTGATTGCTTCTATAGTTTTTTGCTTTGCACAGCGGTATATATGATATATCCTGCACCTTATTCGATGAGGAAAGGGCCGACAATCCCTTCACCGGGAGTGACCCCTTTAGCAAAACTAGAAAAGCCTCAAAAACACTCCATTTAAAAACCATTTGATTCCGCAACGAGATTAAGTTCAAAGCGTTAAAGGTTTTCCTAAAAACCATTCACAACCCTCCGTCATTTTAGGAAGTAGAGTACTTAGTATTCGTGCTGTGTTTGTTGACCATAGTCAAGGCACAGTGTACGGTAGCTAAGTGATGTCTTCCTACACCGCATATGATGTGATTAGTTAGGACAGTCATGTTGCTTTGTTGACCTTATCCAAGGGTCATGTGGGTGGGTCTAATTAATCACGAAATGACGGGTTGAACTTGACTAGTGCTTATGATTTGTTGACCTTAGCCAAGGTCATAGGTGCTAGGGGTAAAAACCTTTATCGGGAGTTTCAAGTGTTGAAATTTGCAATGAGATTGCATACCTTCTATGAGATAGTTGGATCCCGATACCCACTACGAGTAATTGTTACTCCTGGGAGAGTTTTGCACTTTGCAATTAGCCGATCAAGTAGGTGTCTAGAAAGGTGTCAACGGGGTTACGCCCCTGGGAAAACGAGTTTTACTTTAATTAGGTCCGTGCGAAAGCACGGGGAACCTCCCTCAAAGTACCGACACTGGCCTGGCTGAAAGATTGGCGAACTTGTAGAGTGTAATTAATCCTGGCTAGTCTTTCCTTTTAGGGTTTGAAGGAAGATTTGATAAAAACAGTGGGAGCCATCCTGATTAGATAAATAAATAACCAATCTAATCTTGCAAGAGCGCACGCAGAGTGTTTTCTTCTCTCTCTCTCTCCAGGTAGAGACCATATCACGCCTTAATCAAGATAATAATATGGATGTATTGACGGAACCCGCTTGTTATACTGAGCTGGGGAACGTTGGTCCCGCTCCAACTTATAATTGTTATAAGACCGAGCAAGAAATAGGGGAATGCCAGGATTCCTATGCCGCCCAAACGAAGAAAGTGCATGAAATGCATCTCCTTCGGGTGTGTTCATTACAAAGAACTGTTTCTCTGTGTCCTCTACATCCTGGGTATTTGATACCGGATCAGAATCCCAGATATGTAATCTCTTACATAGGGCTACAGAAAGGTAGAGAACTGAGAACGGGTGACAAGTTTCATGAGACAGAAAACGGTGCAAGTGTTGCGGCCAAGTCTGTTGGTCACTATCACCCTGTATTTACAAATACATTGATTCTGAACAAATGTTATTAGATACCGAACCTGATATACAAAATCCTATCAATCTCTTTATTTATTAAAGAAGGATATAATTTTGTATTGTTGGATAATGTTTTGAACATTTCCTATTTCAAAAGTTGATCGGTTCAGGCACGTTATCTAAAAGCATTAATGTTCTAAATCAAACGACAGTTCCTAGTATACAGAACACACACAAGAGGAAAAGTTCAGATATGAACGATTCCTTCTTGAGGTATTGTAGACTAGGTTATATCAATGTGACCCGACTGGCTGAAGTTACATTTTAGATGCATATTTAAATCAGTTTGAATTTACATCTTGTGAAACTTGCCAGTCATGTCACAAAGATTAGATGACAATAGCTCTGTTTATTGGAAATAGAGAAAGAGTTAGTAAACTCTTGGGACTGATACATGATGATGTATGTAAGGTCCCCTGTCTACACATGCCAGGACCGGTTCTTTGTACTTTCTTACATTCAATGAGAATCTCTCAAGATTCGGACACATGTTCTTGTTAAAATACATGTCTGAAACTTTTGAGAAATTCAAAGAATATATGTCAGAAGTAAGAAGTAAAGGACCAATACAGGTATAAGTATTATGTCCTATAATAAGATCAAGGAGGAGAATACTTGTGCATAGAATTCCTGGACTATTCTAAAAGAGAATGAGATTCTCTCTCCGTATTACTCCTCTGAATATACCACAACACAACGGTGTATCAGGGCAGAGCAATATCAACCTATATGATATGGTGTGCTCTATGATGAGTATTACTGAGTTGCATGTTTCTTTTAAGTGGTTGTGCACTTGAGAAGCTGCATACCTATTGAATTATGGTTCGAATCAGATCACTGCCTACCACTCCATATGAGATATGGTATAGGAAGAGCCTATCTCTTAAGTAAGTTAAGATTTGGGGTTGTCCGGCCTATGTCAAAAGCAAAATCCGGACAAGATCGAGGCAAGGTCAGTTCTGTAGAACTGGAAGGATTTCCAGCTATACAAACTACAGCTGATGATTTGATAGAACCAAAGAATTCGATAGTCCCCAACGAACCTCAGCCTCTCCGCCGATCTAGTAGGGTTCCTCATCCGCCTGAGAGATACTTCGGTTTCTTGATGACAGTGGGAGCGAGGATTGCATCATGAGATGATGACCTAACTAGTTTCGAGCTGGCCATCGAGAGTAGGGACTCTGTAAGAATGGCTGGATGCTTAGCGATCTGAGATGGAATCCATGTACACCAACAAAGTATGGACTTTGGTTGCTATATCTGAAAGGTTAAATCCCCATCAGGAGCAAGTATATCTTGAGAAGATTACTTGGTGTAGATGGAAAAGTTGAGGCTTTCAAAGCTAGACTTGTTAAAGATTTTAGTCATCAACCAGGCATGGATAATGATGAAACCTTTTCCGGGGACTATGCTTAAGTCCATCCGGATCCTACTTGCCATTGCTACATACCATGACTACGATATCTGGTGGTTGGGTGCCATGACTACTTTTCTAAATAATGATTTAGAATAGAACGTCTATAAGAACACAGCCAGAGGGCTTCATAAACAGTGGGAGCAGCGGAAACGTGTGCAACTTGCTTTACAGAATAAAGCAGGCATCGCGGAGTTGGAACATCTGTTTTGATGTGGTAGTCAAAAAGTTTGACTTCATCAAAATGGTAGATGAACCTTGTATATACAAAACGGTAGTAGAGAGTAAGGTGGTCATCCTCGTATTATACGTGGACAACATACTCTTGATAGGAAAAGAGTTTCTTATGCTACGCACGGTCAATCTCCTCTTATCGCAAGGATTCTCCAAATAGGATAAAGGTGATACCTCCTAAATCCTGGGATTTGGATCTATGAGATAGATCTAAATGGATGTTAGGCTTCTCACTAGGTTTAGTGAGATGGTATCAATTGATGCAGGGGAGAATCACTGGAAAAGTTCCATGGTGATAAGGACGACTGAATGTCAGTCGCAGGCATTGTCTTTACCCTCAGTAAAGGGACGGTATGTTGGAAGAGTTCCAAGATAGATACCGTGGCAAACTAGACGATAAAGGCTGGTAACATCGCTATTAAAGATACTACCAAAGAGGAAGTTTGGGTGTATATTGGTTCATAAGATGAACTTGGTTCCTACCATTGTGTGACAATGGAAGTGTGGCTTTGGCCCGGGAACCCTGGTCCCATCAGTGACCCAGACATATTCTGAGGCAGCATCACCTAATCGTGGAGATAGTTGATCTCCTGGGTGATCGAGGTTAGGAATGTAGACTCAGAGGACAACACGGCGGATCCACTCACAAAGGATTTTTCCCAGATAGAGACTTATATGGGATGGTTGAGTATTAGATACTACAACCACTGCTATAGATGGCCCTAGTGCAAGTGGGAGATTGTTAGTTATATGTATACCCTAGAGGCCATTACTGTACATTGGATGTATATTGTAGTGGATGTTGGGACATATATAGATAGGACTTTCATGCTCGACATGATAGTACGCTATATGGTTGCTCTTTATCTTAACATGTATACTTTCAGTCTCTCTGTTACAAGTTGATAAAGCCCTTAGGATGTGTACTCGACTTCCAGGACTATGATGTAGATCAGACTAGTGGGGCCTGGGTAGTCAATGAGTGCATCCTTCAAAGTTCCTAGTCATAGGAATATCGAGACGGGGCATCGATATTCCAGAGTAGCTAATCACTTCTATGTTGTTGTTAGTTAGGGTTTGGCAAAGATCCGTAAAGTTAGTCGATGTTAGTTTAAACAAAATGATTGTTTTACCTATTCTGCCTCCCCGAATCATGTGGGGTGTCTATCGTCGACTTACAGGAACCACTCCAAGTTCTGTTATGAACTTCTTCATCCAGACAGCCTCTTTGGAAGCATCATTGGCAGCGATGTATTCTTCCTCCATCGTCGAGTCTGCCATGGTTTCTTGCTTGGAACTCTTCCAACAAACCGCCCCTCCATTGAGGGTAAAGACAAATCCCGAGTGTGACTTAGAGTCGTCCTTATCACTTTGGAAGCTCAAATCGGTAAAGGAATCCACCTGGAGTTCTCCATTACCATACACCAAGAACATCTCTTTAGTCATTCTCAAGTACTTGAGAATGTTCTTCACAGCTGTCCAGTGACTCTCTCCTGGATCTGCCTGATACCTACTCACTACACTTAGTAAGTATGCTACATCGGGTCTAGTACATAGCATCGTGTACATGATAGAGCCTACTGCCAAAGCATAGGGTATCTCTTGCATGCGAGCTCTCTCCAAATCTATCTTGGGAGACATCTCTTTGGAGAGAGTGAGTCCAGAGATCGTGGTAAATTCCCACGCTTGGATTTTTCCATACTAAACCTCTTTAGTATGGTATCAATGTAGCTGGATTGGGACAATCCTAGCATCCACTTAGATCTATCTCTATAGATCTTAATTCCCAAAATGCAGGAGGAATCACCTAGATCTTTCATTGAGAATCTATGTGATAAGAAGAGCTTGACCGAGTGCAGCATAGGAACATCATTTCCTATCAAGAGTATGTCATCCACGTACAATACGAGGAAGACAACCTTACTCTCTGCAACCTTCTTGTAAATACAAGGTTCATCTACGTTCTTGATGAAGTCAAACTCTTTGACTACCACATCAAAGCAGATGTTCCAACTCTGTGATGCCTGCTTTAATCCGTAAATGGATTTAAGCAGCTTGCACACCTTTCCGATGCTCCCACTATCTACGAAGCCCTTTGGCTGAATCATGTACACGCACTCATCTAAATCACCATTTAGAAAGGCGGTCTTAACATCCATCTGCCAAATTTCGTAGTCATGGTATGCATCAATGGCAAGTAGGATCCGGATGAACTTAAGCATAGCCACTGGAGAAAAGGTTTCGTCATAATCCATACCTGGTCATTGATGAAGACCCTTTGCAACAAGTCTAGCTTTGAAAGTCTCAACTTTTCCATCTACACCAAGTTCCTTCTTAAAGATCCATTTGCTCCCAATGGGTTTTACCCCTTCAGGAGCAACTTCCAAAGTCCATACTTTATTGGTGTACATGGATTCCATCTCAGATCGCAATACATCCAGCCATTTCATAGAGTCCCCACTCGTGATGGCCTGCTCGAAGCTAGTCGGGTCATTATCTTCCATGATGCAATCCTCGCTCCCACCGTCTATGAGAAAACCGTAGTATCTCTCAGGTGGATGAGGAACCCTACTAGATCGGCGGAGTGGCTGGGGTTCGTCGGGAACTACTGAATCCTATGGTTCCACCAAATCTTCTATTGTAGTTTGTGTTGCTGGAACTTCTTCCAGTTCTACCTCATTGCCACTAATTTGTTTCATAAGAAAACCCATTTCTAAGAAGGTGGCATGACAAGAAACAAACACTTTTTGTTCCTCGGTGTGATAGAAGATATACCCTTGTGAGTTTTTAGGATATCCTACAAACATGCACAGGACAGACCTTACCTCGAGTTTGTCCGGATTGTGCCTTTTGACATAGGCCGGACTGTTAGTGTATATGCCCTAGGGGCCATTATTGTATCATACTGGCTTGTATATTACTTAATGGAAGCTTGGGATATTCACAGTTATATTAACAGTCTTGCTAAACATGATAGTATGCTACTTGGTTATATCTATCTTAATATGTGTGTATGTATTGATAGAGGCCTTAGGATCTTGCTTGACTACCAGCGTTATGATGGCAGTCACACTAGTGGGGGCTAGATAGTCTACAAGCACATCCTTTTTCAGGTCCCTAGTCATAGGATTATCGAGACAGGGCATCGATACTCCGGAGTAGACTAGTGTGTACGCTTCTCATCCCAGTTGGGGAGATGGTCTGTCCCACAGCCATCAGTACGTCGTACTGGAGATAGTATATAGGTGCTCGTTGGGTTATGGGTACACCGGACAGGACTCGCAGGGAACTGTTGGTTGGTATTATACCCGTCGTCAGTTAACAGTTCCCAAGTGACATGAGTACAGCATAGTCCGCAGACTTGACACTGCTACTTCGCCTCGAGTGTGTCCCACTGTTCTTAGATTGCTACCCTACCACGGCTCAAAGGAGTCGTGCAAATAGGTAGCAGTTGGGTGCAGTCCCGAGCACTTGGAGGCAGTGGCGATTAGACAGCATTCGTCTCTCCCGGTATTGGAAGTTTATATCGCGCTGTGTCTGGAGAGCCATTACGCAAAGTCCCTGGCCAGGGCAAGCGAGATTTACTGGTAGGTTTTCCAGTAGTTTCTCAAGGAGGAATGGGCTTCGCTCCGACACGACTTATACCGCTTTTAGGGGACTGACACTTGCCGCCCCTAGGCCCGATATGCGATAGTCCAAGATGAACAGACCGGACTGTACGGAGATTGACACATCAGGCTCAGTAGGAGTTCAGATGGGTTTCCTCATCGGCCTTCTTATCGACATCTACCTGGGACCGTTACGTACAGCTAGTGCCACTTGCGGTCTTTGGTTAAACCCACTGCCAGCGTAGTAGTCGAGTCTTTAGAGTCCCACACAGAGAGTTTCCCTGCTTCGGGCGAAACAATATAGAGGTCGTATGGTTTTACGACAAGGGTTCAGACGCATACGTGTTTTTATCTACGTACGATGTTCGGACAGTTTTTATTAGCCGGCTTTGGTTTAAGCCAAATTCTAGTATCGGATTATTGGATTTATACAGTCTAAAGTTTTTCCGTGTTTTCACGGATAGGAGGGGCGTTCTCGTAATTTGGCGAGAAGCTTCTAGAAGGATGATGACTTGGGGGTTAAGGTGGCATTTGCATTAATGGATTAGTGACTCATTAGATGAATCATTCAAGTGAGTTAATGAAGCATTTATTGCTTAATGACTCACTTGATGATTCATTGCATATATTAAATGAAGCATGGTTGTTAATATCGTTTAATTGATTTATTTGATATTCTTTATGCTTCATCATATATTGTAAATGAGAAAGAATTCATATCATTCTCACTCTCATCTTCTCTCTCCTCAAGCTCTCTCTCTTCAAACCCTAATCCTAACCTCTCATGTGTTGAAATCAAGGATTAGTAAGACTTGTTAATCCCTAATCACACTCTATATCACTTAGGTGACTTTGATTAGCAATTGGAGTAACCTAGTTTCCTCAAGTTAGAGGCAAAGCTTGGAGTAGTAGCTTTCGGGTGGATCGTCTATTACAAAGAGGAGGCCGACGAGGTGGTGGTTAACGAGAAGAAGAAGGACTTGGTTCATAAGGTATAATCTTCTTTCATAGTAGCTAACTACTCCTATGTTAGTGTTAGTTAGTGTTTAGCAAAGATCCTTTCGGTTAGTCGATGTTGTTTTAAACAAAATGATTGTTTTACCTATTCCGCCTCCCCGCAACTCGTGGGGTGTACAACGTCGACTTACAGTGGTATCAGAACCTCGCTAAACCATAACTAACTTGTTAGCAAAGTCGTTAGAAATTCGATCGCAAAAGGAACCGGAAAAAACATCATTTTTATCAAGTTTCTGTCGATTTTAAAATAGGGTCTAAAAATTTTTCAGGGACCCTTAAAATTACAAGTAAGGAAACTTAAGAATACTGGAGAAATTTGGGTTCCTGAATCGTCCAACGCGCCGCGGAACCGCGGCCGATCCAAGCGATCGACCGTGGATCCGCGGCCGAGTTATGGCCGAGTCAGCCCAAAATTCCCCAGAACTCTTCTGTGATTATTTTGTTCTTTCTGGAATGTTTTGTTTCTGCTCAAGTCTCAGGTGCACAGAGAAGTTTTTAGAGTAGAATCAATTGTGTTTGCCCGATCGAAATTCTATGATGTTTGGCTAATTAAATTATATCTGTGATTTGTATAATGTGTTCGTAAACCTCCCCTAACTGCTAGTATGTCGGTTGGCAGGGGGTTGCACATTTCTGTAATGATTTTACTGTTTATGTTTATGAACTTGATTGGATTGTTGTGATAATTAGCTGGGGTTTGAGATGGGTTTTTATATTCATTCATTCGATGTAATTGTAATATGATGTAATATTCTTTTGCGGGGCACATCCAGGTTGCGGTTGTAGCCACCGTTGTATTATTTTTGTTACTTTTTTTTGCTCCTAGGATAGACCCAAGGTGGGATGCACAAACTACCGGGTACTTTGAAGTGTTTAGTGGCCTACTCACGTTGTTGAGGGAGACCGCTTCACTTCGGATACTTGGCGGGTAGTTTGTCGTACCTGTAGGGGTCCAGGATGGGGTAATGGCTATTCATCACAACCGTGTAATCCGTCTTTCGTTGCAGGCTTAAAGGAAACGCGGATTGCTTGTATATCCAATAATGTTCATCTGTGATCTGGAATGCCTATTATTGCGTCTGACGAATGTACAATATCTATATATGATAGCTATTTAGACGTCACTTATGTTTTACACCCGCGCTAGCCCAGCCCCCGCTCTGTCGTTAGTTAAGTAACCAAACGGGCGATTACGGGACCCAGTGGCGAATGCAGATGGCATAAGAGGACGTTGTATTTTCGTTGTTTTCTCCAATGATAGGTTAATTGATGGGACGCATTATTTTATTGCAAAGAAAATAAACCAAAGTTGAATCGTTGGAACAGTTTAAAAGAAACCACTCGGTTATTTTTAAAACAGAAGATATTTTTAATTGCGGAGCGTTAACCACTCCTTTTAAAAGCTATCAGGTTCTTTCGGTCATATCAAGTTCACTACGTTCACGGTTTCGCCAAAACCATTCGTAGCCCTCCGTTATTTCATTTGGGTATTCAGTAGTATTCAAGCTATGTATTTTGGCCAAAGTCAAGGCATGGTGTTTGGTAGCTGCTGGGTATTCATTTGTTGCATAGATAGATGAGTTAGTTTGGGACAGTTGTATTATCATTTGACCAAAGTCAGGGGTATGTACGGATGGGTTCAAATTAACAAGATAATGATGGGTAGAACTTGACATGTGACTTATGACATTTTGACCAAAGCCAAGGTCATAAGAGCATGGGGAAAAAACTTATATCGGGAATTTCTAAAGAAACTGAAATTTGCAAAGAGATGCATACCATTTGGAGTGTGATGAATGTTGGTAGGATTCCTTCAGCATTATCACACGATGATATTTAGATCCCGATCCTACTGTGAGTATATGCTACTCATCAGGAGATTCGTCACTTAACGATCAATGCTATAAACCAAGTAGGTGCCCAGAAAGGTGTCAGCGGGGTTACGCCCCCAGAGAAAAGAGGTTATTTAATTAAGGAACTTCTCGAAAGCGTTGGAAAACCTCCCTCGAAGTACCAACACCGGCCTGGCTGAACGGTTAAGCAAGTATTGTACAGTGAGAATAGTCCTGACTAGTTCTTCCTTTTTGGTTTGAGGAAGGATTCGAGAAACAATGGGAGCCATCCAGTTTAGATAAACTAAAAACCACTCTAAACTTGAAAGAGCATCATGCTAAAGTGATCCCTCTCTCTCTCTCATTATAGCGACCCAAAACATGACAGGCCTTAAGTTAATTTTAGAGAAAAATATATTGACAGGGCCAAACTATAAAGATTGGCTGCGGAATATCAAGATGGCTTTGACTTATGACAAATTAGGGTATGTCCTTACCACTAAGTCACCTGCTGTCCCTGGTCCTAAATCTAGTAATGCGGATAAGGAAATCCACAAAACCTGGGAGTTAGATTGTGCGAAGGCCAAGTGCATCGTGCCTGCCTCAATGAATAATGAACATCAGAGGAGGCACGAGGATATGGATCTTGAATCCATATTCCTCCATACAAAGGATCTGTATGGGGAGCAATCTCGTATAGCAAGATACGAGACCTCAAAGAACCTGTTTCAGGCGAGGTTGGCCGTCGGATCATCGATAGGAGAGCATGTCCTAAAGTTGATTGGCTATATAGAAGAGCTCGCAGACCTTGGGACGACTTTGGAGAACGAGCTCTATACAGACTTGATTCTCCAGTCCCTTCCTTCCACCTACGCCCAGTTTATACTGAATTTCAACATTCAAAGAAAAGAAGTTGAACTTCCAGAACTCCTTAACATGTTGAGGAGTGCAGAGGGCGCCTTGTAGAAGGCAAGGGAAACACCCGCTATGTTTGTTCACGGTGCTTCTTCTTCCGGGTCCAAGGCTAGGGCCAAAGGAAGGAAGAATAAGGCCGCCAACAAACCTAGAAGAGGTGTTAGTAAGGTGGGAGTGAAGGGAAAGAAAAATATTGTGGTGCCAGTAGTGGACAAGGATGAGTGCTTCCATTGTCATAGGAAAGGGCAATGGAAGAAAGATTGCAAGGCGTGGAACGCCAAGAACCAGGAACCGAAGCAAGCTGTGGTTTCGACTTCAGGTGTGTTTGTAATTGAGAATTGTCTGGCAATCAACTCTACTTCCTGGGTATTGGATACCGGATCAGGATCTCATATATGCAATTCATTGCAGGCACTGAGAAACCGTAGAGTGCTGAAGGTTGGTGATATGACCCTCCAGGTTGCTAACGGAGCTAGCGTGGGAGCTGTGTCTGTAGGGGATTATCATCTGGGATTGACGAGTGGACATATTTTGGTTTTGCATAACTGTTTTTGTGTACCCAGTTTAACGTGTAATATCATATCGGTTTCGTTGTTATCAAAAGAAGATTATGATTTCACGTTTGTAAGTGTTCAGTTGATAAAACTGCACATTTGTTATTACATTTTTCCTACCATTTTCATATTAAAAAAGGACTTTAATATAATATATTATACATATGAGGGTTTATGTGTAAAAACATTATTTTCCATGTGTTAATATATTTTAATTATCATTTGGTAGGAAAATGTATACAAATAAATTCATTGACCAAATCCTAGTAGAACAAAGTCTACTAAATATTATTTGAGTTGTTGTGCAAAAGATTTCCAAGTGTGCAGAATTTTTCAAAGACTAGAATCAAGAAAATCAAGTTGTTGAAGAAGATTTGCCTAATTAAGAAGAAAAACTTGGAGACCAAGTCTGGAAGCAACCACGAAAAGATTTCCAAATTCTAAAGGTACCAAGGATCGCCAAATGTCACATAGAGACAGCTCCTGAAAATTGATCAACGGCGGAGATGAGAAGGCCACGGATCCGCGGCATTAACCCCTTTATGCCGCGGATCCGCCGCGGTTAAGAAGATTTGGGAGTTGAGGATTTTTAGGGAAAATCTTTTCTGCTTAAATCATATTTTAGAAGCTTGTATTCTGGCTTTAGCACTATAAAAAGGCACCGAGAGCCTCTTGGAACAGTCATCAAGCCGAAGAGATCACGAAGTCCCCGACGCTCACGCATCCAGGCTGATCATCGACTGTTCGACTACCTCTTTAGGAAAGATCGAGAAGCAACTAGTTTGTAATCATTTTCTACGGATTAAAGTGTAGTTTGTTCAAGTTGATTAATAAAGGTAGTTATTTTATTTAATTCTTTTTGCATTTTACATTATGTTTTCCCTCTCTTTCTTTTCATCTTCTTCTCCCAACATGCGCGAGTAATTCTCCGCTTGTTAGGGTTCGTAGGATTAGGGTAGGCTAATGGACGATGAAAATAACTAAACCCTTTTTAAGTCCTATAAAATTTAGGAACTTTATCAAAATAATTATTAACATCCTAATCGGGCGCGCTAGCAATTCTTTGCTAGTTCCGACCGCGATTAGAGATTAGATTAATGATTGTTTTGGTAAAGGCTAGATAATGAACGAAGTTCCGTGTCGAGATAAGGGTTGAGAGTGGGATTCATTTTCCCTCCAGAAACCCTAATCTACACGCATCACCGTCGTTCTAGTTCTAAATCTATTAATGGATAAAAAGGGTAACTTTTAATTAATCGTCCATAACTACTAAATCCTAACGAACCCTACAAGCCTTCTTATTATATTAATTACATCTTTAAAATAATCTAGATCTATATTTTACATTCTTATTTAACGTAGATCTAGAAATCTTTCTATAAAATTCTTTATCCCTCCTCTCTTTCTCAACACATCTAAAGTAAAAGTAAAAGGTTCCACGTTTCCCAGAGGACGACCCGTACTCATCTCGGTCTAGCTATACGCGACACCGTTATTGATTACGGTTAACTACAAACACAACTCTTTCGTATCAATCAAATGGCGCCGTTGCCGGGGATACGGGCGTAATTTTCTATTCTTGCTATTTGTGTTGAATTCTTAGACGATTCATATCATTATTAAAACAAAACTGCAAATTGCATATTTAACGATTTGTGTGTGAATTTTGCGAGGGAATCTGGAGTTACGGACTTGAGGAAATAGGAGATCTAGGGTTTCACACTTCTCTGGTATCTTTCTTAACTCCTTCTCCTTCCTTTCAAATCCAATAAAATCTATCTTCTGCGGGATTCTTTGCAAAATTGCGCCGCTCAAAAAAAAAAATCTTTTTGCAAAAGTTTTGTGATTGGTTTTGTTTTGCATATTTTAATATGGACTTTAAGGGGCAAAGACCAAATCAAGATTAGGTGGGGATTTCATCACCCTTCCTAAGCCCCACAAATCACAAACCGAGCATATAGATCAGCCCTTCATTAATTTAAAAAATATCTAGACCAGACTCTAAGGACTGTCGCGCTCAATAAGGACAGAGGAAGGTCGTGGGTAATCTATCGTTTATCCGCATTACTTTTGTAGTGCCTAGGCAAGTGTGACAAAGGCTAGTGGTTTTTAATTAGGCCCACGACGTGGTTCCTTCCCACTTACCTGGCACTTACCTGGCTACAAGGGTAGTACGGAGGCGGTAGAGGATTGATCCTGCAGCTTGTCCTTTGGAAGTCTAGGAGCGGTCTAGAGACCGGACCTAGGTGACCTTAGTTCTAGGGTTGCTTGTGCATCTTAGGGTGATTTGTCTTGAGTCCCACTTTTTCGAAACAAACCAATTTTAAATCACACACACGCTGCCACTTGCACTAAACCCGCTTAGTGCATGCTCGGCTGGACATGGGATTCTAGTGCCCGTCTTGTCCGCGTTCCTGCTATTGACGCCGAAGTCGGTACTTCTTCATCTTCTTTTCCCCCACCACACACCACATCAACCGAGATGGACGACACTCCATCAGAGTATAACACCACGCTGCCACCGCCCGGAGGTGCGCAGAATCCACCGCGCATCTCTCTCCAAGAGAGATGCTATCCTATTCGTGGTCCTCTTCCTACTTGTCTATCTCTTCCACCACCTAACGGGGATAATTTCGAAATTAAACCCCAATACATCAATCTGCTGCCCAAATTTCACGGTCTTGAGTCGGAAGACGCGTACGTTTTCATCACCAAATTCGAAAATGTATGCGCAATGATGGGTACTTCACAATTGACTTTAGATGCTATGCGCTTACGTCTTCTCCCATTCACACTGTGCGACTTGGCAGAAAAATGGCTTTATAATACTGCCGCACACTCTATCACTAATTGGGATGAATTCGTCGTAGTATTTCTTAAGAAGTTTTACCCAAACCATAAGACTGCCCACATTAGGAGCGAGATCAACCAGTTCACCCAGCTTCCTAATGAACCATTTTGGAAGTGCTTTGAACGTTTCAAAGATCTGCTTGTCCAATGCCCCCATCACGGAATACAAAGATGGGATTTATGTTGGATTATATATGAGGGCATTAATCCAGCGACAAAGCAGATGCTTGAAACAATGTGTCAATGCAATTTCATGTCTAAAGATGATGGTGAAGCATGGAAATATCTGGAAGATCTCGCTGAACACACGTTGCAGTAGGAAAGCGTAAGACCGCCTTCAACTAAGGGAGGTATTCACCAGCTCGACGTTTCCATCGCAGTGAAAGCCGAAATGGCAGCGATACAAAAGAAACTCGACGCTATTGAAAACAAGTTCTCATCTTTCTCCCTAAATCAGGTCACGCTTCCTAAGACCGTCTGTGGTTGCTGTTCGGATCCTTCACACTTAACGGAAGAATGTCCTATGAATGCATCGTTTCAAGCTAATGCTGCTTTTCAGCAGCGACCTAGAAACGACCCTTATTCTTCCACGTACAATCAAGGATGGAGGAATCATCCTAACTTTGCTTGGAATCAAAACCAACAAAGCAATTATCAAAGACCTCCTCCACAGCAACCACAACCACAGAATCAACCCCCCTTTCAGTCACAGAAATTCCAAAATCTGGCCAACATTTCTACACCACAAGTGGCCGGTATTGACAACTCACTTGCACAAACTTTGGATATGTTCATGAAACAATCCATGCAAAATTCGGCTGAGATGAGGTCTCCTATTGATGCCCTAACGAAAAACTCCTCCTCCCATGGTGAGAGTATCAAATCAACAGAAAACCAAATCGCACAGTTAAACGCCGCAATGAGTGCGAGAGAGAAAGGGAAACTCCCATCTCAACCCATACCCAATCCTGGCCACTCACAAAATTATAATGTGAATGCCGTTACTACGTTGAGATCGGGGAGAGTGCTGAACAACCGAGTGGGTGAGCAGTGTGATGATAGTGACACCAATGGTACCCCTTCTTCTTCTTCTTCGCCTAATTCTTCTAGTCTTCCACCTTCAACCGAGCCTATTCTCCATTTTCCCCAAGGCTCGAACCCTTCGTCCATTTCGCCAAATCTATCTAAGTCGATGCCCACTCCAGTTTTGGGATCGAATCCGTCCCCACAATCCTCTCCAATGTTGGACCAAACCCTTATTGATAAAGCACCTTATCCAAACAGGTTAAGGGGCAACAGACCAAGTCCACAAATGGAGAAGATTGTGGAAATTTTTAAGCAAGTTAACATAAACATTCCTCTCCTAGATGCTATTCAACAAGTTCCGTCATATGCGAAAATCCTAAAGGACTTGTGCACTAGGAAGAGAAAAGTTCAAGTACCTAAAAAAGTTTTCCTTGCGAGTAATATGAGCACTGCTTTTACACAACAACTACCCAAGAAACGAAAGGACCCCGGAAGTCCTAAAATTTCTATTTCCATTGGGGGTAAAAATATCGATCGTGCTCTACTCGATCTAGGTGCTAGTCTTGCTTCCGTATTCGGTTTATGAGCAATTAGGGATCGGAGAGTTAAAACCAGCGCATTGCACTCTTCAAATGGCCGATCGATCTATCACCCAACCAAGGGGTGAGCTAGAAGATGTGTTAATTAAAGTCGGGGAATTCATATTCCCTGTAGACTTTATCGTTATAGATACACAACCTGTAGCAAACCCACGCAATCAAATTCCGGTGATACTCGGTCGACCCTTTTTGGCCACTTCCAACGCTGTAATCAATTGTAAAACGGCTCTATGACCCTATCCTTTGGAAAGAAGTCAATTGAGCTTAACATTTACAAGTTGGGAAGTGAACCCTCTGAACCCTATGCTCATGTGTGTTCTGTCGAATTAATGGATGTCGACAGCAGCGAATATGATCAACCTCATAATTCTGACTCTTTTCATATGTTGTTGCTTGACAAGGACTCTTCCATCGAGTTGTCTGGGTCAACATCTAACGCTGATGAGGAACTTTTTATAGAGTCGGACGATCACCCCATTTTTTCTGATGACATTATTCTTCGGGGTATCGATGAAAGCTTTGAGGAAATTTTCGCTGATGAACTCGCATTTTTACAAGACACGGGTGTTGAGATGAATCAACTCCAAGATGAAGAAATTGGACCTCCACCCCCTCTTATGGAAAATCATGATAATGCGAGTAATCCATCATTACTATCACTGTGTCGTCTCTCCAAATTGGGACGCAATTCTTTTCCATTACACCTCTTATCACCTCCCCACTTCTTCTTGTCGAAAGGTGACATATTCTTCCACCAACCTTAGTACTTCATTGATAAAATTTTTGAATGGTTGGTGTTGACCTTCGGTCTTTGCAAAGCTTGGCATTGACCAATAACCTTGACCCCCTCGTGTGATTTTAAAGGATTAAAATTGTTTAACTCAAGTTTGGGGGGATGGTATATTTTGGCTCTTGAAAGAAAATGATTTTTACAAAATTGTGAGCCTAAAATAAGTTTGGGGGAGGATTTTCACTTTCATATATTCTTGCCCCCATTAATAATTTCCTCCCAAGTCTACAGTTTTTTGAGTTTAACGGATGACATCAGTGAGGACACTGCTGTAAACAGGTTTGGGGGAGGTTTGTGCTTATTTACACATCAATTTGCATCATATTTTGCATAAGCACAACATTTTCAAAAAATTTTAAAAAAAAATTTCTTTTATAACAAAAGAGTAGAAAGTGAAAAATTACATTCAAAAGATAGGAATAATTTAAGAAGACCAAGAAAATTAGAAGTTTTCTTAAACGAACTGGTAATAAGTAGCTATGAGCCGTTGTCCCAAGGGTTAGTAAGATGAAGGAAGTCACTAATCTGAGGATAAAAATAAGTCTGAAAAATAGTTTCTATTCTGGAAGCCAAACATTTGAATGTTGATACCCTACAATATGCACTTACACACGTCTTGAAACTCGGGATAGTAGAGGATACCTTGAAATGCTCTTGTCTAAAAGCCAAAGTATGAAGGAAATGAAAAATAAAAAATGAAGAAAATATAAAAATGGTGAAAAGAAAAAATGAACACTGGTTTTGTTATCACTAAGGCAGCAATAAAAAAATATTGCGAGGGTGCCTCTTCACCTAGTGCCCTAAGGCCAACTGGTCTGGGAGTCACTGCTAAGCCTTAGGTGGTACAAGACGAGGAAAATATTATCACCGAATCAGCAAGCACATGAGTAATCGGTTTGTTAGTACCTCAAGAAGTATTAACGGTCGCATGAAAATGTGTGAGCAAATCTTAATATTCATCAAAATAAAAAGTACTAAGGTAGACGGACAAGAGTATAATAACTTGAATTGAATTCTCCGAGTGTAGGGATGTTCTTTACACACACGTGGGGTTATATGATCAATGTTTGGATGAAAGGTAGGAATGAAGAATAAAGACGATGTTTTATTGAGGGATGATGTGATTTCTAACATTTTTTCATGACTATTAAGATAGGGCTCATAACAACTGAAAAGCTAGTATAGTTGGAAACTCTTCTTTTCAAGGCCTTTCTTTTATGGTTCTTATATTTATATGTAAATTTCACCATCTCTCTTTTGTTATTGGATTTTGTGGGTGTAATCCGCTGAAAACCCTCAGGAGACAACACTCCTCCTACTAGGGACACCTAGAGGTTTAACGGCTTGTTGCACGTGCTCAGTGCAATCCTGTCTGCCTACGAAAGTGTGCTTAGTTTTCTCCTTTCTTTTTCTCCTCTTAAATAAACTAGTTTGCTCGGGACGATCAAAGATAAGTTTGGGGGTATTTGTTCAGTTGATAAAACTGCACATTTGTTATTACATTTTTCCTACCATTTTCATATTAAAAAAGGACTTTAATATAATATATTATACATATGAGGGTTTATGTGTAAAAACATTATTTTCCATGTGTTAATATATTTTAATTATCATTTGGTAGGAAAATGTATACAAATAAATTCATTGACCAAATCCTAGTAGAACAAAGTCTACTAAATATTATTTGAGTTGTTGTGCAAAAGATTTCCAAGTGTGCAGAATTTTTCAAAGACTAGAATCAAGCAAATCAAGTTGTTGAAGAAGATTTGCCTAATTAAGAAGCAAAACTTGGAGACTAAGTCTGGAAGCAACCACGAAAAGATTTCCAAATTCTAAAGGTACCAAGGATCGCCAAATGTCACATAGAGACAGCTCCTGAAAATTGATCAACGGCGGAGATGAGAAGGCCGCGGATCCGCGGCATTAACCCCTTTATGCCGCGGATCCGCCGCGGTTAAGAAGATTTGGGAGTTGAGGATTTTTAGGGAAAATCTTTTCTGCTTAAATCATATTTTAGAAGCTTGTATTCTGGCTTTAGCACTATAAAAAGGCACCGAGAGCCTCTTGGAAAAGTCATCAAGCCGAAGAGATCACGAAGCTCCCGACGCTCACGCATCCAGGCTGATCATCGACTGTTCGACTACCTCCTTAGGAAAGATCGAGAAGCAACTAGTTTGTAATCATTTTCTACGGATTAAAGTGTAGTTTGTTCAAGTTGATTAATAAAGGTAGGTATTTTATTTAATTCTTTTTGCATTTTACATTATGTTTTTCCTCTCTTTCTTTTCATCTTCTTCTCCCAACATGCGCGAGTAATTCTCCGCTTGTTAGGGTTCGTAGGATTAGGGTAGACTAATGGACGATGAAAATAACTAAACCCTTTTTAAGCCCTATAAAGTTTAGGAACTTTATCAAAAGAATTATTAACATCCTAATCGGGCGCGCTAGCAATTCTTTGCTAGTTCCGACCGCGATTAGAGATTAGATTAATGATTGTTTTGGTAAAGGCTAGATAATGAACGAAGTTCCGTATCGAGATAAGGGTTGAGAGTGGGATTCCTTTTCCCTCCAGAAACCCTAATCTACACGCATCACCGTCGTTCTAGTTCTAAATCTATTAATGGATAAAAAGGGTAACTTTTAATTAATCGTCCATAACTACTAAATCCTAACGAACCCTACAAGCCTTCTTATTATATTAATTACATCTTTAAAATAATCTAGATCTATATTTTACATTCTTGTTTAACGTTGATCTAGAAATCTGTCTATAAAATTCTTTATCCCTCCTCTCTTTCTCAACACATCTAAAGTAAAAGCAAAAGGTTCCACGTTTCCCAGAGGACGACCCGTACTCATCTCGGTCTAGCTATACGCGACACCGTTATTGATTGCGGTTAACTACAAACACAACTCTTTCGTATCAATCAGTAAGCGATGTTGTTAACATCCACCTTAATCATGGTTTGATTGGGTCAGGTACACTGGATAACGGTATATATGTCTTAAACCAATTACAGATTTTCAATGTCCAGAACACACTAAAAAGAAAGTCTCCAGATTTAAATAAGGCTTTCTTATGGCATTGTAGACTAGGTCACATCAATGAGACAAGGTTAACTAAGTTACATAGAGAAGGATATTTAGACTCGTTCGAATATCAAACTTATGCCACTTGTCAATCATGTCTCAAAGGAAAGATGACAAAGAGTCCATTCACTGGACATGGAGTAAGAGCGAGCGAGCTCTTAGGACTCATACACAGCGATGTATGCGGTCCAATGTCTACACATGCAAGAGGTGGTTTTTCCTATTTCATTACTTTTACGGATGATTACTCTAGATACGGATTCATTTTCTTGATGAAAGATAAATCCGAGACTTTTGAGAAATTCCAAGAGTATAAGAATGAAGTAGAAAACCAAACCGGCAAAAGTATCAAGACACTAAGATCTGATCGAGGTGGTGAATACTTAAGTGCCGAGTTCCTTGGTTACCTAAAAGAGAAAGGAATTCTCTCTCAGCTTACTCCTCCATACACTCCACAGCACAACGGTGTATCAGAGAGACGGAATCGAACCCTATTGATATGGTGTGTTCCATGATGAGTAATGCTGAGTTGCCGCGATCTTTCTGGGGTTATGCGCTAGAATCAGCGGCATATCTTCTGAACAGGGCTCCTTCCAAGACTGTGCCTACCACGCCATATCAGATGTGGAGTGGGATGAAACCCCATCTTCAGCATATGAAGATATGGGGATGTCCAACTTTTGTTAAAAAGCAGCATGCGGACAAGCTCGAGGCACGATCAGTACAGTGTAAGTTTGTGGGATATCCAAAGAACTCCAAGGGATATTATTTCTATTACACATAGGAACAAAAGGTTTTTGTTTCTCGTAATGCCCATTTTCTAGAACAGCAGTTTTTAGAAAAGGAAACAAGAGGGAGCGAAATAGAACTGGAAGAAATTCTAGAACCACAAACTACTACTGAAAGTTTGGTAGAACCAGTAGTTCAAGAAGAACAGAACATTCCCGCACCCCTCCGCAGGAATAGTAGGCCGTCTCATCCGCCTGAGAGATACTACGGTTTTCTCATAGATGGGGATAGAGAAGATTGCGTCATTGAAGATGATGAACCTACTAGCTTCCAAAAGGCCATCCAGAGCGGTGACTCGGTGCGATGGATGGATACAATGTGGACCTGTAAGTCCACGTTACCTCTCTCGGTTCTTTCGGGCTTGTGGAAATGGTGAAAAACGATTTTTAGGGTTTAGGTAACATGGACTACGAAAACGGATCTTGGCTAAACAACACACTAGCAACTAACAAGAGAGTTATCTACTCAGTTAGGGGTTATACCTAAACTTGAACTCCTTCTTCTTGGACTCTTTGTAGTGGTCGGATGGTGCTTTCCTCGTTGCCTTCTCTTGTCGAAGATGGATCCACCTGAGGGTCTCTAACTTGAGCTTCTTCCTCGAACTTTGAGAAAACTAAAGTCTCCGGCTTGCTAGAGCTTCAACCTTAGGATGAGTAAAGAGTGGATTTGGGTGTTTTATCTCCAAGGAGAGGTTTCTCAACTCATGAGAATCATTCTCCTTGAACTAGAGGAGGAGGAAGATGAAGAGAAAAGAGAGAATGGTTATGATAGAATGAGAATAGTTTTGCAACCATAACAATATAAGTGATTTAATCAAATTAATAAATTTAATCAAATGAAAAAGTTGATGGTTGGTTTGATGAAACAATTATCATTTCACATTTAATGGTTTTTACAAAGATCAAAGAGCATCTTTGATGTGTAATGATGATGGTCAAAGTTTCGACCAAGGTCAACAAGTCAACCTTGGTCAACAAGTAAACAAACCCAACCATGACACAATTTCATTTAATTAATATAATTAATTGATATATCACAAATTCATTAGGGTTTGTAAAAAGACGACTGTCAACTGTGCATACGCACCCGTTCCAACACCCTAATGAAAAACCTCTTCCTCCGCCTCAATCAACTGTGCATACACACCCGCATTCGTGTTCCGAGGAACATAAATACTATGAGATAAAACTAACCCCAAAACATATACTAAGATCTGGCTCAAACTAGAGCCCGCTAGTACTGTCTGTCCGGACGCCAAACGTGCACAAGTGCGCGGATGTGAACGAACCCTGTCGCAAAACCATGCGACCTCTACTCAGTTTTGCCCAAAGGCGAATAACCCTCTGTGTGGGACTCTAAAGACTCGACACTACGCTGGCAGTGGGTTTAACCACAGACCGCAAGTGGCACTAGCTGTACGTAACGGTCCCCAGGTAGATGCCGATAAGAAGACTGACGAGGTAAACCCATCTGAATTCCTACTGAGCCTGTATGTGACAATCTCCGTACAGTTCGGTCTATTCGTCTAAGAACATCGCATGGCGGGCCTAGGGGGCGGTAAACGTCAGTCCCCTACTAGCGGTACATGTCGTATCGGAGTGTATCCCAGAACACCTGAGATAATACTGGAAACCTACCAGTCTATCTCGCTTGCCCTGGCCAGGGATTTGGTGTAATGGCTCTCCTAGACACAGCGCGATATCAACCCCCAATACCGGGAGAGACGAATCCTGTCTAACAGTCACTGCCTCCAAGTGATTCGGTACTGCACCCAAAAACTACCTGTTTGCATGACTCCTTTGAGCCGTGGTAAGGTAGTAATCAAAGTAATGTGGGAACACACTCGAGGCGAAGTGACAGTGTCAAGTCAACGGACTAAGCTGTACTCATGTCACCTGGGAACTGATAACTGACGATAGGTATAATACCAACCAACAGTTACCGACGAGTCCTGTCCAATGTACTCGTAACCTAATGAGCACCCGCATACTATCTCAAGTACGACGTACTGACGGCTGTGGGACAGACCGTCTCCCAAGCTGGGATAAGAAGCGCATGCGCTAGTTTACTCCGGAGTATCGATGCCCTGTCTCGATAGTCCTGCGACTAGGGACCTGCAAAAGGATGTGCTTACAGATTACCCAGCCCCCACGAGTGTGACTGCCATCACAACGCTGGTAATCAAGCAAAGATCCTAAGGGCTCTACTAATGTGTAAAGGCGATATGCTAAAGAAACACATGCACACATTAAAGCAGAAACAAACCAAGTAGCATACTACCATTTAGAGCAAGAATGTCAATACAAGGTGAATATCCCAAGCTTCCATCAAGTAATATACAATCCAGTATGATACAGTAATGGCTTCTAGGGCATATACACTAATAATCTCCCACTTGCACTAAGGCCATGTACTGGCGTATCGAAGACCTATCATCTCGATCAGCCGCTCGAACTGAGTCTGGGGTAAGGCCTTGGTGAATGGATCAGCAGTGTTATCTTCCGTGGAAACTCTCCGAACCTCGATCTCCTGGGGACCCACGATCTCCCTGATCAGGTGATACCGCCTCAAGATGTGTGTGGACTTCTGATAGGACCTGGGTTCCTTCGCTAAAGCTATAGCTCCGTTGTTGTCATAATACAGCGGTTTTGGATCAACAATGGTAGGAACCACCTGAAGCTCCGTGAGCAACTTCTTCATCCAGACGGCTTCTTTTGCGGCATCTGCAGCAGCGATATATTCCGCTTCCATCGTCGAGTCAGCAACGGTTTCCTGTTTGGAACTCTTCCAACACACCGCCCCTCCATATAGGGTAAAGACATAACCCGACATGGACTTGGAATCATCCTTGTCACTTTGGAAGCTGGAGTCAGCAAAGGCCTCGACCTGGAGGTCTTTTCCGCCATACACCAAGAGCATCTCCTTAGTCCTTCTCAGGTACTTGAGAATGTCCTTTACTGCTATCCAGTGTTTCTCCCTAGGTTTGAATGATACCGGCTTACCACACTCAGTGCATAAGCTACATCTGGTCTGGTACAAAACATCGCAAATATTATAGAGCCTACCGCAGAAGCGTAGGGTATAATAGACATGCGATCCCTTTCCAAATCAGCCTTGGGAGACATCTCTTTGGAGAGGGTGATCCCGTGACAAGCCGGTAGATTACTGTGCTTGGAATCTTCCGTACTGAATCTTTTCAGTATGGTGTCGATGTACCTGGACTGTGAGAGTCCCAGTATCCTCTTGGATCTGTCATGATAGATCCGGATCCCCAGAATGTATGAGGCATCACCCAGATCTTTCATGGAGAACCTGTGTGACAAGAACCCTTTGATAGATTGTAGCATAGGAATGTCATTTCCTATCAAGAGAATGTCATCCACGTATAAAACGAGGAATACAACATTTCTCGCTACAAATCTACTATAGATGCATGGTTCATCTGGATTTTTGATAAAGCCAAATTCTTTGACCGTTTCATCAAAACAGATGTTCCAACTCCGCGATGCCTGCTTTAGTCCATAGATGGACTTAAGCAACTTGCACACCTTTCCGCTGCTCCCACTATGAATGAAACCCTCTAGCCGGTCCATATAGACACACTCTTCTAAATTTCCATTTAGAAAAACGGTCTTTACATCCATTTGCCAGATCTCATAATCGTGGAAGGCAGCAATGGCAAGAAGGATCCGAATGGATTTCAGCATAGCCACTGGAGAAAAGGTTTCGTCATAGTCCAAGCCAGGTCTTTAACGGAAACCCTTTGCAACAAGTCTAGCTTTATAGGTCTCAACCTGTCCATCTACACCAATCTTCTTTTTGAAGATCCACTTGCATCCTACGGGTTTTACCCCGTCTGGGGCAATGTCCAACGTCCATACTTTGTTGGTGTACATGGACTCCATTTCGGTCCGCATTGCATCCAGCCATTTTACCGAGTCAACGCTCTGAATGGCCTGCTGGAAGCTAGAAGGCTCATCACTATCAATGATGCAATCCTCTCTATCCCCGTCTATGAGAAAACCGTAATATCTCTCGGACGGATGAGACTGCCTACTACTTCTGCGGAGTAGCGTAGGAATGTCCTGATCTTTCGAACCCTCTGGTTCTATTAAGCTTTCAGTAATAGCTCGTGGTTCTGGAATTTCTTCCCGTTCTACTGCGCTCCCACTTTTCTGATTCTCCAAAAACTGAGTTTCCAAGAAGTGGGCATGCCGAGAAACAAAAACCTTTTCTTCCACTTCGCAATAAAAGAAATATCCCTTGGAGTTCTTTGGATATCTCACAAACTTGCACTGTACTGAGCGTGCCTCGAGCTTGTCCGCATGCTGCTTTTTGACAAAAGCTGGACATCCCCATGTCTTAATGTGATTAAGATAGGGTCTCTTCCCACACCACATCTGATATGGTGTAGCAGGAACAGTCTTAGTTGGAACTCGGTTCAAAAGGTATGCAGCTGATTCTAGCGCATATCCCCAGAATGATCGCGGTAACTCAGTGTTACTCATCATGGACCGTACCATATCCAATAGGGTTCGGTTCCGTCTCTCCGATACACAGTTATGTTGCGGAGTGTATGGAGGAGTAAGCTGAGAGAGAATTCCTTTATCTTTTAAGTAATCCAGGAACTAGGCACTCAAGTATTCACCACCTCGATCAGATCTCAGTGTCTTGATACTTTTGCCTGTTTGTTTTTCTACTTCATTCTTATATTCCTGGAATTTTCCAAAGGCTTCGGATTTATGTTTCATTAAGAAGACATAGCCGTACCTTGAAAAGTCATCCATAAAAGTAATGAAGTAAGAATAACCGCTTCGTGCATGCGTAGACATTGGACCGCACACGTCGCTGTGTATGAGTCCCAAGAGCTCGCTCGCTCTCACTCCGTGTCCAGTGAACGGAGTCTTTGTCATCTTTCCTTTGAGACAGGATTGACAGGTTGCATACGATTGATATTCGAACGGATCCAAATATCCTTCTGTATGTAACTTCGTTAACCTTCTCTCATTGATGTGACCCGGTCTACAATGCCATAAGAAAGTCTGATTTGTTTCCGGAGACTTTCTTTTGTGTGTATTCTGGACATTGAAAATCTGTGGTTGGTTTAATACGTATATACCATTGCTCAATGTACCTGACCCAATCAGAACTTGATTAAGGTGAATGTTTACAACATTACTTACAAACGCAAATTCATAACCTTCTTTAGAAACCAAAGATACAGAAATAATATTACAAGTTGCGTTGGGTACAAAAAAGCAATTACGTAAAACCAAAACATGTCCATCTGACATTCCCAGGTGATAGTCCCCCACGGCCTCAGCATCCATGCTAGCTCCGTTTGCAACTTTGAGGGTCATGTCACCTTCTTTCAAAAACCTACGCTTTCTCAACGCCTGCAAAGAATTACAGATATGAGATCCTGATCCGGTATCCAATACCCAGGACGTAGAGTTTATTAATAGACAGTTTTCAATAACATACACACCTGAAGCTGAAGCCGCAACCTGCTTCAGATCCTGTGTTCTGGCTTTCCAAGCCCTGCAATCTTTCTTCCAGTGTCCACTCTTGTGACAGTAAAAGCATTCTTCCTTATTCATAAGCTTCCCTGCTACCTTTGTTGCTTTTGCCTTTCCCTTCGTATCCTTCTTACTAACACCGCCCCTTGGTTTAGCGGAGGTTTTCTTCTTCTTTCCCATGGTTTTCGCCTTGGACCTAGAAGAGGAAGATCCTCCTACAAACAAAGTGGATGTTTCCCTACCTTTCTGTAGGGTGCCCTCTGCACTCCTCAGCATGTTGAGGAGCTCTGAAAGTTCAACTTCCTTTTCTTGCAAGTTAAAATTCAGGATGAACTGGGCGTAAGTGGAACGAAGGGACTGAAGAATCAAGTCCGTATAGAGCTCATTCTCCAATGTGGTCCCAAGGTCCGCGAGCTCTTCTATGTAGCCAATCATCTTAAGCACGTGTTCCGCTACCGATGATCCGACGGCCAATCTTGCCGAAAACAACTTCTTCGACACTTCGTATCTGGCGATACGAGATTGCTCTCCATACAGTTCTTTTGTATGGAGAAATATGGATTCGAGGTCCATATTCTCGTGCCTCCTCTGATGTTCGTTGTCCATAGAGGCAAGCACGAGGCACTTGGCCTTCGCGCAGTCGATTTCCCAGGTCTTACGGATTTCCCTATCCGTGACGCTGGCTTTGGGACCTGGGACAGGGGGAGCTTTCGTGGTAAGAAGATACCCCAACTTGTCATAAGTGATTGACATTTTGACATTCCTGAGCCAATCTTTGTAGTTTGGCCCTGTCAGTATGTTTTTATCTAGTAGTAACTTAAGTCCAGTCATGATGTTTGGTCGCTGCAATTAGGAGAGAGAAGAAACACTTTAGCATGATGCCCTTGCAAGTTTAAAGTGGTTTTTAGTTTGTCTAAACAGGATGGCTCCCACTGTCTCTCGAATCCCTCCTCAAACCATAAAGGAAGAATTAGTCGTGATCAATCTCACCGCACAATACTTGCTTAACCATTCAGCCAGGCCAGTGTCGGTACTTCGAGGGAGGTTTTCCAACGCTTTCGCGAAGTTCCTTAATTTAAGAACCTCTTTTCCCTTGGGGCGTAGCCCCGCTAACACGTTTCTAGACACCTACTAGGTTTATAGCATTGATTGTTTAGTGAGAAATTTCCCGAGGAGTAGCATATACTCACAGTAGGATCGCGATCCAAATATCATCGCGTGACAAAACTGAAGGAATCCTACCAGAATCATCACACTCCAAATGGTATGCAGCACTAGCAAGTTTCAGTTCTTTTGAAACTCCCGATGTGGATTTTTGCCCCATGCTCTTATGACCTTGACTTTGGCCAAAATATCATAAGTCACATGTCAAGTTCTACCTGTCATTCTCCAGGTTAATTTGAGCCCACCCGCACATACCCTTGACTTTGGCCAAAATGGTAGAACGACTACCCCAAACCAACATATCTATCTATGCTGCACATGAATACCTAATAGCTACCAATCACTATGCCTTGACTTTGGACAACATACATAGCTTGAATACTTATTGACCATTCATGTGAAACGACGGAGGGCTACGAATGGTTTTGGCGAAACCGTGAACATAGTGAACTTGATATAATCGAAGGAATGAGATAGCTTTCAAAAGGAGTGGTTCATGCTCCGCATTTAAAAGTTTGGTTTTGAAAAGAAACGAGTAGTTTTCAAAGTGTTCCAACGACTTTTACTTGGTTTATTTTTATCTTGCATTAATTCCAATGCGTCCCATAATTTAACCCTACCATTGCAGAAAACAACGAAAATATGACGTACGCTTATGCCATCCGCATTCGCCACGGGGTCCCGTCATCACCCGTTAGGTTACTTAACTAACGACAGAGCGGGGGCTGGACTAGCGCGGATGCAAAACATAAGCAACGCCTAAATAGATATCATATAGATATATATAAACATTCATCACATGCAATGATAGCCATTCCAGATCACAGATGAATACATTGGATATACTAGGAATCCACAATTCGTACGAGCCTGTAACGAAGAGCGGATTACACGGTCGCGATGAATAGCCACACCCCACCCTAGACCACTACGGGTGCGGCAAACTACCCGCCAAGTATCCGAAGTGAAGCAACCTCCCTCAACAACGTGAGTAGGCCACTCGGCACTTCGAGGTACCCGGTAGTTTATGCACCCCACCTTGGGTCTATCCTAGGAGCAAAAACAGTAAAAAAAAATTATACAATGACGGCTACAACCCCGACCCGGTTGTGCGGCCATACAAATAATATTACATCAATTTACATATTACAAGAATTGAAAGATAAACAAAACTATCATCTCACAATTCCCCCCGGCTATTCATCCACGACAATCCAACGAATTCATATACACATACCATCAACATCACAGATCACAGATATGTATAACCCCCACTAATCGACGTATAGCGATTAGCAGACGTTCAATACATATATAACATTACAGATACAACCTATTAGCCAAAGTCTACAGAAAATCGACCAAAATACAGATTTGTAACCACCCCAAAAACAAACTTGTTCTCTGGAAAATCTGGGCAGAAACAAACCATCCCAAAAATCACAAAATACAACCAGAAACAAACTGCAGGAGAAACGATCCACGGCCGAGTCAACTCGGCCGCGGAACCGCGGTGAGTTGGTCGGTTCGCTGGATCGTTTTTCTTGCCTGTTCTTTAAAATGCCTGAGCCGATTTTTAAGATATGATTTATTACTTTTAGAGCAGAAAAAAAATTGGCAGCAACTTGGTTTTTCCGAGGTGTTTCGCGGTTTTTCGTTCGGTCGAAATTCTAAATACTTTGCTAACATGCTAGGGTGTGTATAGTTAGGCTCTGGTACCACTGTAAGCCCACGTTACCATTCCCGGTTCTTTCGGGCTTGCGGAAATGGTGAAAAACGATTTTTAGGGTTTAGGTAACATGGACTACGAAAACGGATCTTGGCTAAACAACACACTAGAAACTAACAAGAGAGTTATCTACTCGGTTAGGGGTTGTACCTAAACTTGAACTCCTTCTTCTTGGACTCTTTGTAGTGGTCGGATGGTGCTTTCCTCGTTGCCTTCTCTTGTCGAAGATGGATCCACCTGAGGGTCTCTACCTTGAGCTTCTTCCTCGAACTTTGAGAAAACTAAAGTCTCCGGCTTGCTAGACCTTCAACCTTAGGATGAGTAGAGAGTGGATTTGGGTGTTTTATCTCCAAGGAGAGGTTTCTCAACTCATGAGAATGATTCTCCTTGAACTAGAGGAGGAGGAAGATGAAGAGAAGAGAGAGAATGGTTATGATAGAATGAGAATAGTTTTGCAACCATAACAATATAAGTGATTTAATCAAATTAATAAATTTAATCAAATGAAAAAGTTGATGGTTGGTTTGATGAGACAATTATCATTTCACATTTAATGGTTTTTGCAACGATCAAAGAGCATCTTTGATGTGTAATGATGATGGTCAAAGTTTCAACCAAGGTCAACAAGTCAACCTTGGTCAATAAGTCAACAAACCCAACCATGACAAAATTTCATTTAATTAATATTATTAATTGATATATCATAAATTCATTAGGGTTTGGAAAAAGACGACTGTCAACTGTGCATACGCACCCGTTCCAAAACCCTAATGAAAAACCTCTTCCTCCGCCTCAATCAACTGTGCATACACACCCGCATTCGTGTTCCGAGGAACATAAATACTATAAGATAAAACTAACCCCAAAACATATACTAGGATCTGGCTCAAACCAGAGCCTGCTTGTAATGTCTGTCCGGACGCCAAACGTGCACAAGTGCGCGGATGTGAACGAACCCTGTCGCAAAACCATGCGACCTCTACTCAGTTTTGCCCAAAGGCGAATAACCCTCTGTGTGGGACTCTAAAGAATCGACACTACGCTGGCAGTGGGTTTAACCATAGACCGCAAGCGGCACTAGCTGTACGTAACGGTCCCCAGGTAGATGCCGATAAGAAGACTGACGAGGTAAACCCATCTGAATTCCTACTGAGCCTGTATGTGACAATCTCCGTACAATTCGGTCTGTTCTTCTAAGAACATCGCATGGCAGGCCTAGGGGGCGATAAACGTCAGTCCCCTACTAGCGGTACAACTCGTGTCGGAGTGTATCCAAGAACACCTGAGATAATACTGGAAACCTACCAGTCTATCTCGCTTGCCCTGGCCAGGGATTTTATGTAATGGCTCTCCTAGACACAGCGCGATATCAACCCCCAATACCGGGAGAGATTAATCCTGTCTAACCGTCACTGCCTCCAAGTGCTTCGGGACTGCACCCAAAAACTACCTGTTTGCACGACTCCTTTGAGCCATGGTAGGGTAGTAATCAAAGTACAGTGGGAACACACTCGAGGCGAAGTGACAGTGTCAAGTCAACGGACTAAGCTGTACTCATGTCACCTGGGAACTGATAACTGACGATAGGTATAATACCAACCAATAGTTCCCGACGAGTCCTGTCCAGTGTACTCGTAACCTAACGAGCACCCGCATACTATCTCAAGTACGACGTACTGACGGCTGTGGGACAGACCGTCTCCCAAGTTGGGATAAGAAGCGCATGCGCTAGTCTACTCCGGAGTATCGATGCCTTGACTCGATAGTCCTGCGACTAGGGATGTAACGTTTTGAAAATCGTTTCGGTGAAATTTCGGAAAATCGGTAAAATAAGGGGGTTTTCTGTAAAAAGTCAAAATACAAATATCTTTATTATAAAATTAAATATACATATTCTAGCTATGAAATTGCTAATATTTGGTGTTTATTGAGCCACTGGCGAAATTTCAAATTTTCTGAATTTTTCCCGAAATTAATTATTTTAATATTATTTTAAGCCGTCCCTAATACATTTAATTAGGGAAAATTACAAATTGGAATGAGTTGAAACAAATTTTGTGCATCATAACACATTAAACAGAATTTTAACATGTTTTTGAAATGAAATGGAATTGTTAAGAGAATTCTAAAAAATTGAAGAAAGTTTAAATTGAAAGAATATAATAAACAAATGAGGTTTGGAGCATGTTGATTTGAGTTATG
Source organism: Agapanthus africanus (assembly GCA_030015575.1). Lineage (NCBI taxonomy): Eukaryota > Viridiplantae > Streptophyta > Magnoliopsida > Asparagales > Amaryllidaceae > Agapanthus > Agapanthus africanus. The sequence goes on along the minus strand of JASDDO010000029.1, from coordinate 7,257,292 downwards.
GTTTTATTTACATGGAAATTTCCCTCCCACACACACACACCCCCACACTCTTTGGCTTGGCCGACCCCAAATCTGCAGCCCACACACCCACATTTCATTTCCCCTCAAGACAAAAATAAAAGAAAGAAAAGGAATAAAGATATAAGCATGGGGTTTAATTAGTAAGGTATGGGCTTCTTGTTGACTTGGAAAATTTCCTCACGTCACTCTCTCTCCCCTCTCCTCATCCTTGGCCGAGCCTTGATGTAGCAGCCCCAATATTTTCCCCCACCTCATTTCACACAAAAACACTTCAAAAATCCATCAAAAACCCTTGCAAATTCTCACAAATTGTTAGTTTAATCTCCACCCATTATTCTTTGTTCAATCAAGCATGGATCTTGGAGTAAGAAACCATTGTTGGAGGCTAAGATTTTTGCAACGTATAATCTTGCTCCAAGTGTTATCTTGTTGATAATTGTTGTAATCAAATTTAATTAGGTATCTAAATTGGTTTAATTTTCTATTTAGAAATTCAAGATTAGGGTTTTTAAATAAAGTTAGGGTTTTTATAAAAAATTTATGATTTCATGGTGTAATTAGCATGTTAAGACATAGAAAACTTAATCTTGTTGCTTATTTGTAAATTGTTGCATAAAAAAAAAATATACTAATTAAGCTATTTTAGCAAACTAGGTTTTTATGAAATAAATATAGGTGGGATAAAAATTGTAGTGAGGCATTTCATCACATCATTAATATTTTAAATTGTAGTTTAACACTTTAGGTCATGCAAAACCTAGTCTAGTTGATAAATTGTGTATTGTTGCTTCGAAAATTGTCCAAATTGCTTAAATTGCAAACTAGGTTTTTAGAATAAAAAAAAATTGAGGAGATTAAATTATGGAAATGGTTTGTATGGCTTAATCAAGATATTTAGCGAACATTGTAGCTGCTAGAATTGTTAAAACAGCTAGATTTGAACTAAATTGGCAATTGTTGCTTACTAGAGTTTCGGAAAAATAGCTTTTAAAGCGAATTTGAAGTTTTGATGTTTTAAACCCTATTTCACATATATTTTTAGTGTGTTGGTGCGTTTGAGTTTTTCTCGATCACTCGGCGTTTGTACGCCGATGTCGAGGGTTTTTGGGTTGAATTGAGAAGCAAACCATAGGTTTTGACCTATGTGAGATTCGTGTGTCGTTTTGGTCATGAGTCAGATTTTAATGCGATAAGATGTGTTATGATACGTAGGTACCCTCACGAGGACTTCAAGACGACAAGCAAGCACATGGCGACGTCGGCATCGGCGAGCGAAGAGCAGGTGAGTAGATTTATATCTACGGGGAGAAGTCGGGTGGATGACGTATAGCACCCCCGCAGTTCGTGGTGATGTATACGAATACGTATACACACATTTATATATTGTTTATATATTGTTTGAGTGCATTGATGATAATATGGATATTTGGTGTTCTTGGATATTTAGTGTCGCGAAACCCTAGAGTAGTGGTCGCACCACGTATGCACACACACACCCATACTTGCATACTTTCTTCTTTCATTTGTGCTTATTCAGGAATACATAGTTATGTGTTCACATGGGTATGGGACTATGTGTTCACATACGGATTTGAGGATGATACTTGGGTTTGAGATGAGTCGATGAGATTTGTATTGAGGTTGTGAATTCGGTGATATGGCAGGATTCGTATTTGAGATACGACATGACGTTGTAGCGGGTCCTTTGACGTAGTGTTTCACACGCGTGCATGGATACGTAGGTGGTATCAGTATTGTACTAGATGTAGATCAGTACCCCGATCATGATATTTGATAAAGGGGATACCAGATGAATAGTGTGATGAATGTGATATTGACCCGTACCCAGATGTGGGGATGCCGTACGACGGATTTACGTACGAGCTATATATTGATGATACATCCGCACTCTTGACTTGGGAATATCTGATTATAGATATGGTATCGGATGTGATATTATCGAGGCGGGATCACCGACTAATATATATATATATATATATATATGTTTATATATATATCGACTCATATGTTAGGCGGTTTCCTTACCTGTAGTTCAGCTTGTTAGTTCAGCCGTATAGTTTAGTGTAGTTGTTAGACTAGATTAGACTCCTACCTATTTCAAAACTAACGAATCGTGGGTATTTTAAAAGACAGGTCAAGGGATTCTACGGATATTTCAAAAGACGTGTCTTTTCTTAAAAACACCGTAGCCCTTATTTTCAAAACACCGCGATTCGTGTTATTTCAAAAGGCGCTATTGTAGGACTTATATTAGGGTAATGCAGTTTAGTTACCGTTGTGTCTAGTATTCAGCTCCTGCATATTATTGCTGTTGCTCCGCATCGCATACTTATTGTAATTCATATTTCATTATTGATATCATGCTGTTAGGACACCATCACCATTACCGATGATGCGTATATACCACGTACACTTACTTGCCGGCTCACACACATCTTCATCGGTAATTGCCATGTCACGTACACATAGAAAATACTATTACATTGACATAGCCTGTTAGCTAATAGTTTAGACATGATATTAGTGTACTTGCCTTATATGCTAGTTTAGACATTGTAGTTATTACCTGCTACTTCATGCAAACTGTTATTCATGGATGCTCATGCTTATATTCATGGTTTTACATGCTATTGGTGATTCGGATTTCCATGATATTTTCTGGATTTGGAGAAAAACCGCAAAACATATATAAACTGCTTTCTCTCTTTTTAAATAAAAATGCGGTTTTCCCATGATGTATGAGTCGTCCACCATGAGTTTGCTGATGGATTTCGAGACCCGATTCGAGGAGATGGATGAACCGTTTCGGGTACATGGTGGGCTCGGTAAGGTACCCCGGGGCAAGAAGCGCGTGGTGATGACGATGTGAGCCTGGCAGGGGGAGACTACCTACCGGTGATTTTACCCGACGCGTCGGATATCCGGAGGATACCGTCGTGGTCTTGAGATGGATGGTAGGGGCCGGTCTGGACTGACGGCGCCCTAGAGATTGAGATTGAGACATTGAGATTTCGAGATATTGAGGTACTGAGATTTGATGATACAGGCCAGTCCGGATAGCCGGAGCCTGAGGCTTTGAGACATTGAGATTTATGTTTTGTGTCGATGCTAGACACTGTTGATGCTGATTTCATTTATGATACCTCATTTTAAAAATACAAAGGAAATCTCACTAATTTATGAAAACAGTTCTTCATTTACATGTATTCTGTTTTCATGCATTCATACCTCATTCATATGATATATTGCTACCTGAGGCACTGACACGGGCACATGAGATCACACTCGGGTTAGATATTACCCTAGCCATTGTTATAGGCTGCATGTTTTTCATATATTTGAGGATATATTATGATCATTGACCTAGGTTGCGTTATTTATGCGATTTCTGTGCGTAGATGTCTTTCTGCTCACGAGTTGGCAACTCACCCCCGTTGTGCCACAGTTCTTGCAGGTTTCGCCGTACAGGTTTCATTACGGCTTTGCTGGCACTATTTCCATTTCCGGGTGACTTGCTAGTAGGTGGGTTTATTTATATCGTACCCATCATTACATCTTGTATATTATTATTCTGTTGTATCTAGAAGTTCCATCAACCAAACATGTATTTTTTTGAGATAGAGACCAGAAATGCTATTCTTTCGACCTTAGAGTCGCGCGTTTTATTTCTGTGGTTTTCTTGTGGTTTTGGGTTTTTGATCCTCGCCGTTGACGTTGTATATTATATTGCTTGTGTGGTTGTGACCGTCGATTGACGAAGAGCTAGCTCCCGCTTAGGGATGCCCTTTTATTGATTTCGTATACTATTCATGCTGTATCCCGTTTGGGGGCCAGTATTTACAAAGGAGACTCTGCCGAAATTTTCAGGAAATATTTGATGTTTTTAAAAACGCATAATTCGGCCTATGCTATTAAAACTGCTTGATTTAAATTGGTTTTCCTTCACTCTACTACTTTTCTTGGTTTAGATTTCTGGATTTTCGGCTTTCTTAGATTATGAACGCCTCGAGACGTTTCGTAGTTTAAGTGCCGGTCATGTTCCGTACTTTCGGGTCGTGACAAAGTTGGTATCAGAGCGTTAGGTTTTACCTTCGTAACGTAGGATGACCCTTGGTTGATGGAATAGGTGACTAAAGTAGAGTGACGTACCGTTGGTATGTTCCGCGGCATATTTACGACACGCCACTCCACTTAAGAAGCCTTAGGATGTACATTTCCTTGTTCAGTATTATATTCCTTCCTGATCTAGCCTCATCGGTACCAGTTATGGTTTTGCTGTCCCGATTACGGGCTGGGAGAGCTACGGCTACAGTTGCAGTCAGCACGAGCTCGTTAAGAACGAGGACTGACCAGGGCGTAATTTCGGCGACACACGATTGCAGAGATGTGTCTTTTTATTGTGTTTTCGCGCCACGAGCGTTTGATGGATCGATGTATGAGGTTACTCAGACGTGCAAATCAGCACCAGAGGATTGGGCAACCGACAGAGGCCAACCAGATTTTGATGACCGTTGGCGTATTGCTTACTTCTGATGATTGAGGCACGGTTCAGCGTGCAGATGAGCGAACCAGTTTTTGCTGTGAACGACGAGATACCGCCCCAGATGTGGGAGCTATTGCAGTACGAGGTTGTACTAAGAGATTATAGAAGGCCGCTAGTCACCAAGGAAGAATGACTAGGACGTGTGGATCGTTCTCTTACCGATGCGAGGTCATCAGATAAATTGATTCCAGCTAGAGACGACTTCACGTGGAGACGTTGAGAGTCGACAGAGACGATCGAATATCAGAAAACTACTATTCCAAGTTTAAGGTACTCGGAAAGACATGCAGGCAATTCTATGGTCCCTTTAGAAGAATGAAACCCTAACTCGACTTAATGACCGTGTGAAAGCCTTTGAACCTTAGGGTTTGCGGCAGTTCCGCGGCGCCATTAGTGAGGCTTGGGTTTGCCCTTCTACGGCTGGACCATAGATGCTGTGGTATGTACTCGATACTGTTAAACTGTACCCAAGATGTTGAGCTCTTGGGGGATTATGAGGTTTTGACGAATCGACCGGATGGTTTGACTTCATTCGGATGCTAGGTGGTGAGATGCATTTCTTAGAAGACTCCAGATACGAGGGTAGCCGTTGGAGCTCAGTCCATGCAGCCATGACGAGACGAGTCCGAAGCAGTCGACATTTAAGAAAAGTGGAGTAAGAGGTTCGTACAAGATCTGGATAAGATGACGTTCCACTCCGCCGATATCAGAGATGCGATACGCATGCCGAGGCATTGTACTTGGATATACCTTCCAAAAGGAGTCGCGATGAGTATGCAGCCGTTCCGGAACAAGAACAGATCTAGTAAGGGACGATGACTTCCGGACAGTTCGGCAGAGACGAGATTTGGGAGAGATCTCGACAGGACCTTTCTGGAATGAATTACAAGAAGACTAGGACCCAGGAGTGGTCATGTTGTGCACGCCGGCATGCCAGAGTTCAGGATCGTCGACGAGACATGCTATGAGTGACCACGACAGTTGGCCAGAGGTTCTTAGAGGAACTGCGTGAGCGGGGACTATTCCGCCATATTTGATTTCGGTATTTTGGGCGATCTATTCGCATGATTGAGTTTCATGATATTTGTTTTCATGCGCCATGGTTGCACCTACTGAGTATTTACGATTTTTGCACAGTTGTTGTACTTAAGATCGTTTTCGTGCCATGGTTTCTTATGTTTGTGATTATATGGATTTCATACAGTTGAGTTTATTTGTGCGTATATACGCATACGATTTGGTTTTTGCACTCGGTATAGTTCACATATGCTTGCAGTGCAGTGATACGCATTTTGTGCACTTAGATGCACTAGACTTCGATTTCGATTGTGATACTCGATATTTGTTTTGTGCACCTTGTGCACCTGATTTGATTTTGCTCATGTTCGGCGCTTGATATTGGATTTCATGATTTCGTGCATGATGGATGCACCTGGTTTTGATTTTCGCGCATGTTGAGCGCATGTTTGAGAAGCGATTTCGGTGCACCCCAGATGCACTAAATCGAGATTCTTCGTGCGTGTCAGACGCACCTGTCCTTGCTATCAGGCACACACATTGCCTATGACAAATGTTGTGTGCACACCCGATGCACTTAGATGTTGTTTCTGTGCGCATGTATGGCACATATATGGATTTTTATTTCCGTGCGCACCAGACACACGTAATATTCATATGCATATTTTGGGATTGATTTCTTATAGAGCGGTACGTTTTTATGATATTTGCTATGTGTTTTCGTACTGAGCAGGACTAGTCAGAGAACAGTGCCTGAATGTATTTTGCATGTATTGATAGCTATCGAAGGGAATTCCAAAAAGTGAGCTATAGTCTCAGAATTTACCTACGTGTTTGATATGACACGAAACGTTTAAAACAAGGAAACCCTTCTAAATTGTTTCTCAAAACGGCGGGACGTGCATATTAAACAAAGGATATATATATATATGTAGTTATTTTCTTATCATAGACATCCGCCACTGTGCAGTGTTACGAACATCGCACGACGATTTGAAAAAGGTTTGTCATGCATTGCTTCTAGATGCTTTAATGATGTGTATCATGTTGGTTTTCGTATTGGATCTTAACATTGATGTCTTCCCCATGACTCCGATGACTGTGAGATGCTTGACGGAGTTTTGATTTGGAGTTATATGCTCATTTTTCATGCGCATGCGCTGCGCTACGATTTGTTTTATGTATTTACGATTTCGGGGCCCCGACGACTTAATGGTTATGCTTAGATGTTTTAATATTTGGGGGGAGTTTTAATTTAAATTCGGGGACCGAATTTCTTTAAGGGGGGAACATTGTAACGTTTTGAAAATCGTTTCGGTGAAATTTCGGAAAATCGGTAAAATAAGGTGGTTTTCTGTAAAAAGTCAAAATACAAATATCTTTATTAAAAAATTAAATATACATATTCTAGCTATGAAATTGCTAGTATTTGGTGTTTATTGAGCCACTGGCGAAATTTCAAATTTTCTGAATTTTTTTCCGAAATTAATTATTTTAATATTATTTTAAGCCGTCACTAATACATTTAATTAGGGAAAATTACAAATTGGAATGAGTTGAAACAAATTTTGTGCATCATAACACATTAAACAGAATTTTAACATGTTTTTGAAATGAAATGGAATTGTTAAGAGAATTCTAGAAAATTGAAGAAAGTTTAAATTGAAAGAATATAATAAACAAATGAGGTTTGGAGCATGCTGATTTGAGTTATGGTTTTATTTACATGGAAATTTCCCTCCCACACACACACACCCCCACACTCTTTGGCTTGGCCGACCCCAAATCTGCAGCCCACACACCCACATTTCATTTCCCCTCAAGACAAAAATAAAAGAAAGAAAAGGAATAAAGATATAAGCATGGGGTTTAATTAGTAAGGTATGGGCTTCTTGTTGACTTGGAAAATTTCCTCACCTCACTCTCTCTCCCCTCTCCTCATCCTTGGCCGAGCCTTGATGTAGCAGCCCCAATATTTTCCCCCACCTCATTTCACACAAAAACACTTCAAAAATCCATCAAAAACCCTTGCAAATTCTCACAAATTGTTAGTTTAATCTCCACCCATTATTCTTTGTTCAATCAAGCATGGATCTTGGAGTAAGAAACCATTGTTGGAGGCTAATACTTTTGCAAGGTATAATCTTGCTCCAAGTGTTATCTTGTTGATAATTATTGTAATCAAACTTAATTAGGTATCTAAATTGGTTTAATTTTCTATTTAGAAATTCAAGATTAGGGTTTTTAAATAAAGTTAGGGTTTTTATAAAAATTTTATGATTTCATGGTGTAATTAGCATGTTAAGACATAGAAAACTTAATCTTGTTGCTTATTTGTAAATTGTTGCATAAAAAAAAAGTATACTAATTAAGCTATTTTAGCAAACTAGGTTTTTATGAAATAAATATAGGTGGGATAAAAATTGTAGTGAGGCATTTCATCACATCATTAACATTTTAAATTGTAGTTTAACACTTTAGGTCATGCAAAACCTAGTCTAGTTGATAAATTGTGTATTGTTGCTTCGAAAATTGTCCAAATTGCTTAAATTGCAAACTAGGTTTTTAGAATAAAAAAAAATTGAGGAGATTAAATTATGGAAATGGTTTGTATGGCTTAATCAAGATATTTAGCGAACATTGTAGCTGCTAGAATTGTTAAAACAGCTAGATTTGAACTAAATTGGCAATTGTTGCTTACTAGAGTTTCGGAAAAATAGCTTTTAAAGCGAATTTGAAGTTTTGATGTTTTAAACCCTATTTCACATATATTTTTAGTGTGTTGGTGCGTTTGAGTTTTTCTCGATCACTCGGCGTTTGTACGCCGATGTCGAGGGATTTTGGGTTGAATTGAGAAGCAAACCATAGGTTTTGACCTATGTGAGATTCGTGTGTCGTTTTGGTCATGAGTCGGATTTTAATGCGATAAGATGTGTTATGATACGTAGGTACCCTCACGAGGACTTCAAGACGACAAGCAAGCACATGGCGACGTCGGCATCGGCGAGCGAAGAGCAGGTGAGTAGATTTATATCTACGGGGAGAAGTCGGGTGGATGGCGTATAGCACCCCCGCAGTTCGTGGTGATGTATACGAATACGTATACACACATATATATATTGTTTATATATTGTTTGAGTGCATTGATGATAATATGGATATTTGGTGTTCTTGGATATTTAGTGTCGCGAAACCCTAGAGTAGTGGTCGCACCACGTATGCACACACACACCCATACTTGCATACTTTCTTCTTTCATTTGTGCTTATTCAGGAATACATAGTTATGTGTTCACATGGGTATGGGACTATGTGTTCACATACGGATTTGAGGATGATACTTGGGTTTGAGATGAGTCGATGAGATTTGTATTGAGGTTGTGAATTCGGTGATATGGCAGAATTCGTATTTGAGATACGACATGACGTTGTAGCAGGTCCTTTGACGTAGTGTTTCACACGCGTGCATGCATACGTAGGTGGTATCAGTATTGTACTAGATGTAGATCAGTACCCCGATCATGATATTTGATAAAGGGGATACCAGATGAATAGTGTGATGAATGTGATATTGACCCGTACCCAGATGTGGGGATGCCGTACGACGGATTTACGTACGAGCTATATATTGATGATACATCCGCACTCTTGACTTGGGAATATCTGATTATAGATATGGTATCGGATGTGATATTATCGAGGCGGGATCACCGACTAATATATATATATATATATGTTTATATATATATCGACTCATATGTTAGGCGGTTTCCTTACCTGTAGTTCAGCTTGTTAGTTCAGCCGTATAGTTTAGTGTAGTTGTTAGACTAGATTAGACTCCTACCTATTTCAAAACTAACGAATCGTGGGTATTTTAAAAGACAGGTCAAGGGATTCTACGGATATTTCAAAAGACGTGTCTTTTCTTAAAAACACCGTAGCCCTTATTTTCAAAACACCGCGATTCGTGTTATTTCAAAAGGCGCTATTGTAGGACGTATATTAGGGTAATGCAGTTTAGTTACCGTTGTGTCTAGTATTCAGCTCCTGCATATTATTGCTGTTGCTCCGCATCGCATACTTATTGTAATTCATATTTCATTATTGATATCATGCTGTTAGGACACCATCACCATTACCGATGATGCGTATGTACCACGTACACTTACTTGCCGGCTCACACACATCTTCATCGGTAATTGCCATGTCACGTACACATAGAAAATACTATTACATTGACATAGCCTGTTAGCTAATAGTTTAGACATGATATTAGTGTACTTGCCTTATATGCTAGTTTAGACATTGTAGTTATTACCTGCTACTTCATGCAAACTGTTATTCATGGATGCTCATGCTTATATTCATGGTTTTACATGCTATTGGTGATTCGGATTTCCATGATATTTTCTGGATTTGGAGAAAAACCGCAAAACATATATAAACTGCTTTCTCTCTTTTTAAATAAAAATGCGGTTTTCCCATGATGTATGAGTCGTCCACCATGAGTTTGCTGATGGATTTCGAGACCCGATTCGAGGAGATGGATGAACCGTTTCGGGTACATGGTGGGCTCGGTAAGGTACCCCGGGGCAAGAAGCGCGTGGTGATGACGATGTGAGCCTGGCAGGGGGAGACTACCTACCGGTGATTTTACCCGACGCGTCGGATATCCGGAGGATACCGTCGTGGTCTTGAGATGGATGGTAGGGGCCGGTCTGGACTGACGGCGCCCTAGAGATTGAGATTGAGACATTGAGATTTCGAGATATTGAGGTACTGAGATTTGATGATACAGGCCAGTCCGGATAGCCGGAGCCTGAGGCTTTGAGACATTGAGATTTATGTTTTGTGTCGATGCTAGACACTGTTGATGCTGATTTCATTTATGATACCTCATTTTAAAAATACAAAGGAAATCTCACTAATTTATGAAAACAGTTCTTCATTTACATGTATTCTGTTTTCATGCATTCATACCTCATTCATATGATATATTGCTACCTGAGGCACTGACACGGGCACATGAGATCACACTCGGGTTAGATATTACCCTAGCCATTGTTATAGGCTGCATGTTTTTCATATATTTGAGGATATATTATGATCATTGACCTAGGTTGCGTTATTTATGCGATTTCTGTGCGTAGATGTCTTTCTGCTCACGAGTTGGCAACTCACCCCCGTTGTGCCACAGTTCTTGCAGGTTTCGCCGTACAGGTTTCATTACGGCTTTGCTGGCACTATTTCCATTTCCGGGTGACTTGCTAGTAGGTGGGTTTATTTATATCGTACCCATCATTACATCTTGTATATTATTATTCTGTTGTATCTAGAAGTTCCATCAACCAAACATGTATTTTTTTGAGATAGAGACCAGAAATGCTATTCTTTCGACCTTAGAGTCGCGCGTTTTATTTATGTGGTTTTCTTGTGGTTTTGGGTTTTTGATCCTCGCCGTTGGCGTTGTATATTATATTGCTTGTGTGGTTGTGACCGTCGATTGACGAAGAGCTAGCTCCCGCTTGAGGATGCCCTTTTATTGATTTCGTATACTATTCATGCTGTATCCCGTTTGGGGGCCAGTATTTACAAAGGAGACTCTGCCGAAATTTTCAGGAAATATTTGATGTTTTTAAAAACGCATAATTCGGCTTATGCTATTAAAACTGCTTGATTTAAATTGGTTTTCCTTCACTCTACTACTTTTCTTGGTTTGGATTTCTGGATTTTCGGCTTTCTTAGATTACGAACGCCTCGAGACGTTTCGTAGTTTAAGTGCCGGTCATGTTCCGTACTTTCGGGTCGTGACAAGGGAATTGCAAAAGGATGTGCTTATAGATTACCCAGCCCCCACGAGTGTGACTGCCATCACAACGCTGGTAATCAAGCAAAGATCCTAAGGGCTCTACTAATGTGTAAAGGAGATATGCTAAAAGAAATGCATGCACACATTAAAGCAGAAACAAACCAAGTAGTATACTACCATTTAGAGCAAGAATGTCAATACAAGGTGAATATCCCAAGCTTCCATCAAGTAATATACAATCCAGTATGATACAGTAATGGCCTCTAGGGCATATACACTAACAGGACCGAGATGGAGTCCATGTACACTAACAAAGTATGGACTTTGGACTTTGCTCCAGATGGGGTAAAACCCATAGGATGCAAATGGATCTTCAAGAAAAAGATTGGTGTAGATGGACAGGTGGAAACCTATAAGGCTAGACTTATTGCAAAGGGTTTTCGTCAAAGACCTGGTTTGGACTATGACGAAACTTTTTCTCCAGTGGATATGCTCAAATCCATTCGGTTCCTTCTTGCCATTGCTACTTTCCATGATTATGAAATCTGGCAGATGGACGTAAAGACGGCTTTTCTGAATGGTAATTTAGAAGAGTGCGTCTATATGGATCAGCCAGAAGGCTTCAATCAGAGTGGGAGCAGTGGGAAAGTGTGCAAGTTGCTTAAGTCCATTTATGGACAGAAGCAGGCATCGCGGAGTTGGAACATCTGTTTTGATGAAACGGTCAAAGAATATGACTTTATCAAAAATCCAGATGAACCAAGTATATATAGTAAAATTGTAGCACGAACTGTCGTATTCCTCGTCTTGTACGTGGATGACATTCTATGGATAGGAAATGATATTCCTATGCTACAATCTGTCAAAGGATTCTTGTCACATAAGTTCTCCATGAAAGACCTGGGTGATGCCTTTTACATTCTGGGGATCCGGATCTATCGTGATAGATCCAAGAGGATGTTGGGACTTTCGCAGTCCAGGTATATCAACACTATACTGAAAAGATTCAGTATGGAAGATTCTAAGCGCGGTAATCTACCGGCTTGTCACGGAATCACCCTATCCAAAGAGATGTCTCCCAAGACTGATATGGAAAGGGATCGCATGTCTATTATACCCTACGCTTCTGCGGTAGGCTCTATAATGTATGTGATGTTGTGCACCAGACCAGATGTAGCTTACGCACTGAGCGTGGTAAGCAGGTATCAGTCAGACCCAGGGAAGAAGCACTGGATAGCAGTGAAGAACATTCTCAAGTACCTGAGAAGGACTAAGGAGATGTTCTTGGTTTACGGCGGAAAAGACCTCAAGATCGAGGCATTTGCTGATTCCGGCTTCCAGAGTGATAAGGATGACTCCAAGTCCATATCAGGTTATATCTTTACCCTCAATGGAGGGGCGGTGTGCTGGAAGAGCTCCAAGCAGGACACTGTTGCAGACTCGAAGATGGAAGCGGAGTATATTGCTGCTTGCGATGCCGCAAAAGAAGTGATCTGGATGAAGAAGTTCCTAACAGAACTTCAGGTGGTTCCTACCATTGTTGATCCAATACCGCTGTATTGCGACAACAATGGAGCTATAGCTTTAGCGAAGGAACCCAGGTCCCATCAGAAGTCCAGACACATCTTAAGGCGGTATCACCTGATCAGGGAGATCATAGATCGCCGGGAGATCGAGGTCCGGAGAGTTGCTACAGAAGGAAACATTGCTGATCCATTCACAAAGGCTTTACCCCAGATTCAGTTCGAGAGGCTACTCGAGATGATCGGTCTTCGATATGCCAGTACATGGCCCTAGTGCAAGTGGGAGATTGTTAGTGTATATGCCCTAGGGGCCATTATTGTATCATACTGGCTTGTATATTACTTAATGGAAGCTTGGGATATTCACAGTTATATTAACAGTCTTTCTAAACATGGTAGTATGCTACTTGATTATATCTATCTTAATATGTGTGTACGTATTGATAGAGCCCTTAGGATCTTGCTTGACTACTAGCGTTGTGATGGCAGTCATACTAGTGGGGGCTGGGTAGTCTACAAGCACATCCTTTTTCAGGTCCCTAGTCGTAGGATTATCGAGACAGGGCATCGATACTCCGGAGTAGACTAGTGTGTACGCTTCTCATCCCAGTTAGGGAGATGGTCTGTCCCACAGCCATCAGTATGTCGTACTGGAGATAGTATACAGATGCTCATTAGGTTACGGATACACCGGACAGGACTCGCAGGGAACTGTTGGTTGGTAATATACCTATCGTCAGTTAACAGTTCCCAGGTGACAGGAGTACAGCATAGTCCGCAGACTTGACACTGCTACTTCGCCTCGAGTGTGTCCCACTGTTCTTAGATTGCTACCCTACCACGGCTCAAAGGAGTCGTGCAAACAGGTAGCAGTTGGGTGCAGTCCCAAGCACTTGGAGGCAGTGGCGGTTAGACAGGATTCGTCTCTCCCGGTATTGGGAGTTGATATCGCGCTGTGTCTGGAGAGCCATTACGCAAAGTCCCTGGCCAGGGCAAGCGAGATTTACTGGTAGGTTTTCCAGTAGTTTCTTAAGGAGTAATGGGCTTCGCTCCGACATGACTTATACCGCTTTTAGGGGACTGACGCTTGCCGCCCCCTAGGCCCGATATGCGATAGTCCTAGACGAACAGACCGGACTGTACGTAGATTGTCACATCAGGCTCAGTAGGAGTTCGGATGGGTTTCCTCATCGACCTTCTTATCGACATCTACCTGGGGACCGTTACGTACTGCTAGTGCCACTTGCGGTCTGTGGTTAAACTCACTGCCAGCGTAGTAGTCGAGTCTTTAGAGTCCCACACAGAGAGTTTCCCTGCTTCGGGCGAAAAGATATAGAGGTCATATGGTTTTACGACAAGGGTTCGGACGCATACGTGTTTTTATGCACGTACGATATTCGGACAGTTTTTACTAGCCGGCTTTGGTTTAAGCCAGATTCTAGTATCGGATTATTGGATTTATACAGTCTAAAGTTTTTCTGTGTTTTCACGGATAGGAGGGGCGTTCTCGTAATTTAGCGAGAAGCTTCTAGAAGGATGATGACTTGGGGGTTAAGGTGGCATTTGCATTAATGGATTAGTGACTCATTAAATGAATCATTCAAGTGAGTTAATGAAGCATTTATTGCTTAATGACTCACTTGATGATTCATTGCATATATTAAATGAAGCATGGTTGTTAATATCATTTAATTGATTTATTTGATATTCTTTATGCTTCATCATATATTGTAAATGAGAAAGAATTCATATCATTCTCACTCTCACCTTCTCTCTCCTCAAGCTCTCTCTCTTCAAACCCTAATCCTAACATCTCATGTGTTGAGATCAAGGATTAGTAAGACTTGTTAATCCCTAATCACACTCTATATCACCTAGGTGACTTTGATTAGCAATTGGAGTAACCTAGTTTCCTCAAGTTAGAGGCAAAGCTTAGAGTAGGAGCTTTCGGGTGGATCGTCTATTACAAAGAGGAGGCCGACGAGGAGGTGGTTAACGAGAAGAAGAAGGACTTGGTTCATTAGGTATAATCTTCTTTCATAGTAACTAACTACTCCTATGTTAGTGTTAGTTAGTGTTTAGCAAAGATCCTTTCGGATAGTCGATATTGTTTTACACAAAATGATTGTTTTACCTATTCCGCCTCCCCGCAACTCGTGGGGTGTACAACGTCGACTTACACGGACAACCCCATATCTTAACATAATTATAAGATGGTCTCTTCCCCTTCCATATCTCATATGGAGTGGTAGGCACTCATTTGGTAGGAACCATATTCAATAGGTATATGGTTGTCTCAAGCGCATACCCCCAAAAGGAAATAGGCAATTCAGTGCTCACCATAGAGCGCACCATATTTAATAGGGTGCGATTCCTCCGCTCCGATACACCATTGTGCTGTGGTGTATAGGGAGGAGTAAGCCGAGAGAGAATCCCATTCTCTTTTAGATAGTCTAGAAACTCATTGCTCAAGTATTCTCCTCCTCGATCAGATCGAAGAATCTTAATACTTTTACCTGTTTGATTCGACTTCGTTCTTATATTCTTTGAATTTCTCAAAAGTTTCAGACTTGTGTTTCAACAGAAACGCATGTTCGTCTCTTGAGAGATCGTCAGTGAATGTAATGAAGTACGAGAAACCATCCCTGGTATGTGTAGACATGGGACTACATACATCACTATGTATCAGTCCCAAGAGTTCCGTAACTCTTTCTCCGTGTCCACTAAACGGAGTTTTGGTCATCTTGCCTTTGAGACATAACTGGCAAGTGTCATAAGATGAAAATTCGAACGGATTCAAATATCCATCCTTATGTAACTTAGCTAGTCGTGTCGCATTGATATGACGTAGTCTACAATACCACAAGAAGGATTCGTTCATTTATGAACGCTTCCTTTTGTGTGTGTTTTGTACATTAAGTACTGTAGTTTGATTCAGAATGTATATGCCATTATTTAACGAGCCTGATCCAATCAACTTTTGATTTAGGAAGATGTTCATAACATTATCATGTACTACAAAATTATATCCTTCTTTACTCAATAAAGAAACCGATATAAGATTGCATATCACGGTCGGAATGTAATAGCATTCGTTCAGAATCATTGTATTACCATTTGGTAACACAAGGTGATATTCTCCAACTGCTTTGGATGCAACATTTGCACCATTCCCTACTCTTATAGAATGATCACCCTCTCCCAGTTCTCTACCTTTTCGTAGCCCATGTAACATATTACATATATGGGATCCCGATCCGGTATCTAATACCCAGGACGTAGAGTGAACTGAGAAACAGTTCTCGATAACTAACACACCCGAAGAAGATGCATCAGCATGCTTGTTCTTCGTTTGGGTGGCGTGAAAATCCGGATATGTCCCTATTTCCTGTTCAGTCTTATAACTATTATAAGAAAAAACGGGACCAACGTTCCCCTGCTCAGTATAATAAGCGGGTTCAGTCAATTCATCCATATTATTATCTTGATTAAGGCCTGACATGGTCGCTACCTGGAGAGAGAGAAGAAAACACTTTAGCGTATGCTCTTGCAAGATTAGTTTGGTTATTATCTTATCTAATCAGGATGGCTCCCACTAGTTTTTTCAAATCTTTCTTAAAACCTTAAAAGGCAAAACTAGCCGGGATTAATTACACCTTACAAGTTTGCCAATCTTTCAGCCAGGTCAGTATTGGTACTTTGAGGGAGGTTTCCCGTACTTTCGCACGGACCTAATTAAAATAAACCTTGTTTTCCCAAAGGCATAAACCCGTTAACACCTTTCTAGACATCTACTTGATCGGCTAATTGTCATGTGTAAAACTCTCCCTGGAGTAACACTTACTCGCAGTGGGTATTAGGATCCAACTATCTCATAGAAGGTATGCAATCTTATTACAAATTTCAACACTTGAAATTCCCGATAATACTTTTGCCCCTAACGTGTTATGACTTTGACGAATGCCAGACAACCCATAGTCTGCTAGTCAAGTTCAACCTGTACATTTCTTGATTGAATTAAACCCGCCCGCACGACCCTTGACGAAAGCCAAACAACGTCGTACGAATACCCTAATCCAATCGATGCAGCAGATAAGCAGTAAATAGCTACCGCACACTATGCCTTGACGAAATCCAAACTACCGTAGCACGAATACTAAATAATACTTATCTGAAATGACGGAGGGATACACAAGTTTTTTTATGAAAACCATGAGCGTAATGAACTTGATATCGTTGTAGAAACAAGTGATTTTTAAAAGGAGTGTTTTTTAGGCTTTTACTAGTTTCGCTAAAGAGGTCACTCCCGGTGAAAGGATGTCGGCTCTTTCCTTATCGAATAAGGTGCGGGATATTTCACAAATACCCCTATGCAAAGAAAAAACTATAGAAGCAATAAAAAATATAACCGAGTGAGTTGTAGCATCTGCTAGTATTGCTAAAGAGGTCACTCCCGGTGAAGGGATCTCGGTTCTTTCCTTATCGAATAAGGTGCTGGATATTCTACAAGGAATACCGCTATGCAAAGCAAAAACAAGAGCTACCCTTTTTATAAATTTGATTCTACAACATTTTTAGGTTTCTTTATCTTTCATTAATCTCATTAATGAATCCCATCATTTATGCTTCCTAAGAATTACAGAAGAAAAGAAAATACAACGTACGCTTATGCTATCCGCATTTGCCACAGTGTCCCGTTATGCACTGTTAGGTAACTTAACTAACGGCATAGTGGGATGGGACTAGCGCGGGTGTAAAATATAAGCAACATTTATTATATATCATATATATACAATAATAAAGCACTCGTCTCACGCATATAATATGATCACATCACATAATATCAGCAGCAGAAGATAACATATGAAATATTGGAGATAATAGGAGATCCGTGTTTTATTTTGAGCCTGTATAAAACACGGATTCCACGGTTGCGATGAATAGCCAAACCCACATCCCTAGACCCCTACGAGAGTGGCAAGCAACCTTCCCAATTCTAGGGTTAGGAGACCCGGTCTCGACCCCTCGAGTTGGTCTCCCACTGGACCCTAGAACTCGGTTGCTTATGCTCTCCTCCTTGGGTCTATCCTAATGCGGAAAAGTAAATAATATACAATGGTGATATCATCCTCAACCCGGAAGTGCCCCAATAAAAGAATATTACAAATAATGAATTTTACATGAATGAAAATAAAAACCCTCATCTCACATAAAACCCCCGGCTATTCAAAACACGATGATCCAATATAACATATCACAGCAACACATAACATCACTTGTCATCAACGTAAGTAAATATGCGTATCCCAATTGTGTTGATGTATAGAAACCAAACCGGCAATACACCACATATTACACTTACGGTCATAGAAAATAAAATACAAAACTACAACATTTGGAATCGTGACTGCCCTTAGACAACACAAACCCGGGATATCACATATCCAAGATTTCATGCCTAACAATGTAAAGCTCACATTTAGGTCTCACCCATGAAAACACTTTTACAAAATAAGTCGGATAATTCAACAAGATTTCCTATTACATCCGAGACCGAAATGTTAGATTACACGCAACAAACAAATTTGTAGATTCCAATTATTGTATCCCATTACAAAAAGCTAGACGACGTTAAACAATTCGATCGAATCAACGAATTCCCAAAATTCCCAGAGAGCTCAACACTTAAACATAATTAAAAATTCCCAGAAGCATGCCCAAGTACCTACGGAACTACAGCTAAAAGGCCCGACCTAAGCCTCTTAAGTGGCGCCGCGGATCCGCCGCCAAATCCAAGTTTTAGCCGCGGATCCGCGGTCACTTAGACGAGTTAGGGTTTCGTTCTTCAGGTGTGTCCATAGAATTACCTGCATGATTTTCGGAATAATTTTAACATGAAAAATTTCAACTTTTGAAAAAATTTCCAGAAAGTGGGAAAATCGGTTATTCGGAGTTCGTTCGGACTTTTAATTTCGCCTACGCAACACCTAAAACTCTAGCTAGGCTCTGATACCACTGTAAGTTTCTTAGGCACTAGGACAAGGTTCTACAAGGTATCAAACATGCCGTATTTCAAAATTTACAAGTGCCAATCAACCTAAGCAAGGATCTTTAATATAGAATTAGGGTTAAAAACTAAAAGCAAACAACATTACTTCTAAGTGATAGGGATTACAACCTTTGTAGTCCATTACTTCGCTTCATAAGCTCCGAGTTGAAGTCCCTTCGCTGCGATCATGATGCTCCCGGACTCTCGAGAGGCTCCATGAGGTGAGTGATGCATCTTGCTTGAAGTCTTCGAAATCCAAGACGATCTACCTTAAGGAAACACAAACCCAAGCTCTCACTTCACTAATGAGGTATTAGTGAAGCAAACACCCTAATCTAAGTGGCTAGAATAGATGAGGATGATGAAGTAGGAATTTTACTCTTTTTAGTTTTCTTTATCTCACTTTAATTCATCACAAAAGAAAAGGCTAGAAAGCTTTTGTGAGAGGAAGAAAAAGATGAAGTGTGATGAAAAGAATTATTGTTAAGGTTGTAACGCCTTAGATTTAGGTTAGTGTTCGTTTAGACGTTAATGTGGGTTTACTGTAAAAAGTTTACCAATTCGGGTTCCTCACATTTT
Source organism: Agapanthus africanus (assembly GCA_030015575.1). Taxonomy (NCBI): domain Eukaryota; kingdom Viridiplantae; phylum Streptophyta; class Magnoliopsida; order Asparagales; family Amaryllidaceae; genus Agapanthus; species Agapanthus africanus. Next base: position 7,237,731 of record JASDDO010000029.1, on the reverse strand, counting down.
ATAACATTTAATTAATAATTTATTATTATTTGTTATGGACATGCACGCACGTGTGCAGGATTTGTTTGAGCTAATTCTTGATCTTAGCAACCTTGACACTTAACCTAATATTTGCTTTAACCTTAATCCAATCATTAACCATCCTTGATATTTGTTGAGTGAGAAGGAGAGATATTTGTTTGGATGAAGAGGTGGCATGGTAACTTGTATGAATGCATTAAATGGAGAATTAATGCTATGATTACACTCACCCTCATCTATCACCCTACACTCACCTCCCTCTCTCTTATCCTCACACACTCTCTCATTTCTCTACCTCTTTCCTTTTTCCTCATCAATTGCTTTCACTCAAACTGAACACTCTCATTTCCCTCACCAATTCATCTCAAATCATTCACAAATCTCACCCAAAATCACATATTTTCTTGGGTTTTGCCTCTTGGATGCCTTGGAGTGTGCAAAGCTTGGATCTTTGAGTTCTTTTGTGTAGGTATTGATCTCTTTCTGTTCTTTAAGTATTTATTGTGTAGCGTAGCTTAGTAGTTTCTGTTTTTATCGCGTATCGTATCGTTTCGAGTAAATATCGTATTTTTAGTGTTGTTTTTAGGTCTGGGATGATCTGCTATCAAACCTGGTACTTGTTGCAAAAATTGACATCACAGTAACCTAGTGTAGTGACCTAGAACCTACCCTCAAAACACGAGCCCATTCTCTTTCCGTACGGCCGCAGATTTAATGGTTCTGGCCGCAATTTGCGGCCAGAATAGGGAGTTAGGGTGTGGATTTTTGTGTAGGGGTCTCTTGGGTTGTTTGTGATCTCATGGTACTTGCAACTTTTACTAATTGTTGGTACAGAAAAATTTGGGACCACTTTTGTGTTTCTCGTGTTTCGTTTCACGCGATACGTTATCCGATACGGTGCATGTTCTGTGTTCTTTTGCTCTGAGTTGGTTTCGTAGTGTCGCTATACACGTTAGCTACAATACGAACACTTAAGAGTATGTTTTGTTGTCGTGTTGGTCCGTGTAGATTGTACGTGTTTTGGATCTATTGCTAATATTTATCTGTTATATCGTATTATGTTGCAGGTTAGCAGGCGGGGACTTCGGACGCTGCTACAAAGGGAAAACAGGTGGTTGGCTTCACTTAGCCAAGAACGTTGGTGAGTAGATTTAACATCTACAAGGGAATTGCCCGCATGGTATTATGCGTCTGGGCTAGAGATGTTAATTTTGTCGTATATTCTATGTCATATTTAGAATTGCGCATATACACTACTGCTTAGTTAATTGTTGCGCTTGGACTAGTATCCTTAGGAAACTGCACTATTATTGACGGCTCATGTTGCACGAACACTGATTGTATGCCACACACACCATCAATAATTGCCATGTCACGCACAACCCACATATATAAATGATATTGTTTGGTTAGGGACATTGAGACATTGATTCATATTTCTTTACACATATGATTTATAGCATACCTGTATACCCGCATGCTTACACATATGCCTTGACATGCTTACATGCTACATACCAGATACCTATAGGGTATTGTACCATCAGCGATAGATACATACACACATAATAACATAGCTACATGTATACATTGCTATACCTTTATGTTTACACATATATCTGGCTTTAGCTACATGTTTACCTTTATTTGATGTTATTTAGAATAGGAGAAATTAAGAACCGCATGATATTATATTTACTTATTGCAGTTAATTAGCGGCTTTTCCTTTATATGGTTATATTACAGTTTTATGTTGCGTATATTTTGTTCATGGATTTTCGCATTGAGATATGGATTTTTCATGATGTTTTCTGGATTTGAGGACCATGGTAGTTTCATGAAATTATGCATTATTGGAAAAACCCGGTTTCTCTTGTTATGATATTTCAGCATCCACCATGAGATTTATCGGTTCTGATATATATATATCTCATGCGAGAAGGAGTCATGGGCCGTATGAGGGTACATGGTGGGGCCCTGAGGTACCCCAGGGTAAGAAGGTCGATGTAACATACCGTTGAGCCTGGCAGGAGAACCATACAATCCGATGACATTACCAATGACTCGGCGGTCATCATGGGGATACCGATGGGAGTCATGTATGTATGGATATGTGGAAAGACGAGTGTCAGAGCTAGGCACTCGGGCTTTTCGGATAGCGTGTGATACGTACCTATCAGGGTGCCAGTCTTGGTGACAGCACCTGATAGATCACTATTTTGTGCCGATGCTTGACACTTGGTTTTCATGATATTTTACTCCTAAGTATATATAACAGTAGAACGGGACGCTGTTATATATATATATATAAGTGGAATGGGACGCTAATATATATGTATACATATAAATTCACATACTTCATCTTAATTATTCATGCAAATTGTACTTTGGGATATAGGTGATTTATTTGATATTGGATACAGGATATTTTTGAGATTGCTGATTTTGTACATTCAGGATATATGAGATTTATTCGATATTGTACATTCAGGATTTGCAAGACTTATATGATATGAAATCCAATTTGGGGGCTGGTTTGAGGAAATTGGGATTTGGATTGTCTTGTTGGATTTTGATCCTACCACGATGTCAGGATTCCGTGGAAACGACATATTTCATTCCATACTCCACATTTATTATTTATGCGCTGCTTCATGTAATAGTAGTACCTGTTAGTGTACCCTTCATGATTGGTGCATTTACATACATTATTTTTATATACATTGTTTCATGTGTTAGTTGTACCTGCTAGCGTACCTTTCATGACTTTTGCATATATACATTTTCATATCATTATTACATGATTATTGCATACAGATTGTCATATTATTGCTTCATGTATTACTTGTACCTGCTAGTGTACCTTTCATAATTACTGCATTCATATGACCTTTTCTTGCTATTAATTGCATATGTTAGATTCACGCTGTACGTGCATATTTGCGATTACCTGCATATGTTATTTATTATTCATGAGTTGGCAACTCACCCCCGTTGTGCCACAGTTGTTTTGCATGTTGTTTCCAGAGTAGTCGAGGTAGACTATTCATCTATCTATCATCTTTTGTTGCGGATACCGCATCGGCTCACAGTGTGTAGCGTTTGCTTTAGGTGGGTTTGTGGTTATTCGTGTTGTATTGTATATTCGTTGTATCCTTGTACTCTCCATCTACTACTTTCATGTTGACTTAGAGACTTGATGTAAGGACGATATTGTATAGTATTTTGTGACTTGGTTGTCTTTTATACAGTTTCCTTTTTATCATGTTTTATTTCGTCGCTATGGCGTCGTATATCTGTTGTGGTGGTTGTTTTCCGCCTTTGGGCGTGTTTTTGCTCCCGTTTGGGGATGCTTTACTTATATTTATGTTGTACCCATTTTTGGGGCTAGTTTTTACAAAGGAGGTGCTGCCAAAATTTTAAAGGAAATAAAGTTGGACTTTTAAAGAATTTGGGTTGAGATTTCAAATGTTTCAAACTTCTATTATTAATTCTTACTACTTTTGATGTTTTAGATTTCTGGGTTATGGCTTTCTTTTACAGCGTTACGCCTTTAGACGTTGCGTAGTATTAGGGCCGTCACGTGCCAATTTCGGGTCGTGACAAAGTTGGTAACATAGCGCTAGGTTTTACCTCTCGGAGTATAGGATGACCCTGGTATGATGGAGTAGGTAGCTTAAGCAGAGTAACGTAGTGTGTGTGTGTCTGCAGCATACTCACGTTGCGGTGCTCCGCCTAAAGTGACCTGAGTACAAATTGCTTGAAATTCCTTCCTTGATGATTCATATCTTGTGATTCGATTTCCATATTCTTATCGAATCCTTTTTCCATTTTTAGCCTTTGCCGCCGATGACTATGGGGACTCAGAGTGATGCAGCGAGGGCCGAGGTCAGGATTGACTCGGGTAGGATAAGAACTGACCAGGATGGCATGCTCGTTGCACAGGAGCAGACGGATTCGCCTTCGACAGATAGTATCGCTAGGCTTGTGGCCGAGATGCAAGACATGCGCCAGACGATGAGTTCTTTGGTTCAGGCCATTCGAGCACAGCGACAGGAGGTTGTCACCCCAGTTAACCAGCTGTTCCTTGCGGTCAGTACACAGCATTCCGTCACCTACATAGCACCAGTGGATGCAGCCCCAGTTGACGAGGCACGCCTTCCAGAGACTTTGGGAGTTCCGGGACAGTGGAGGACTCGTACCGGTGTACCAGCTCAGAGACAGAGGCCTAGACATCGAGACAGATTTCGTGACCGTCGCGGGAGTAGCAGAAGCTTAGGACGAGGACAGTCGTTCAGCTCTCATCCCCAGGAGGGTCAACAGTCGTCGTGTGGATGTTTCTGGTGCGGAAGCCTTCATCACCTCATTAGGGATTGTTCCTTCGCACCGAGTCAGACTCGTGTTCAGAGAGGTCGTGGACGCGGAAGGTTCGCTCAGAGGGGACAGGTTGGCAGAGGAAGATTTCAGCCAGTTGTGGGTAGGGGGCAGACACGAGAGTTTGCTTCTACTCATCGGGACACGCGGGCGTCCAATGCAGAGTTTTCAGGTATTCTTAATTTGTATGTTCTTTTGTTACACTTGTTTGTTTTACTCCTTGGTGTCGTGGTTGAGACGACAGTCGTGTTAGCTAGATCAGCCGTTTGTTGTGTTAACTTCTGTCAGCGATTTTTTGTTGCGCAACACGTATTTCAGTCGTGTGCCAATCAGTTAGGAGATTCATCCGTCACTTGATCCTTCTTGAGATGTTGGATTTGACGTTCTCCTGGGCACGGACTGGTTAGCTACGTGCTAGTCGTCTGTAGACTACCGCGAGAAAACAGTCAGGTTTTGTTTTCCCGGCGAGTCGGTTCTTGTTGTGCAGGGGACAGTTGTGTCGCCTCTCATAGCTTGAATTCAGCATTTTCGCTAGTTGGCTTTTGAGGAGAGGATGTCGAGGATTCTTGGCGTACATTCGTGATACCGGAGCCACAGTGGGTTTGTTGGACCGGCTTTCCTTTCGTGCGAGAGTTTTCCGACGTTGTTCCTGTAATGACCCCAAAATCTTTATACATTTGTATTATCCCTCTTCAAAAATATACCGTATTTATTTGTACTTGGTATTTTCCTCTTTCTATTAAATTTATTATTATTTTATTCCTCAATCTATTATGTATTTTTTTCTAGGTACAATTTCTTTTTCTTATATTTAAGTTTTTAACTTCTCATTCTTATTTTTTCCTTTCATAAATATTTAACCCAAATCCATTATTCTAATTCTCTACAGCCCATCTAAAAAGCACATTTTCTTTTTAAGCAACATCATATATTTAATTCTAATTAAATATATGCATGAACAACCTTATAGCTCATTGGTTAAGTCCTTGTATTGTTATTCCATAAGTCACATGTTCAAATCCCCATTCTTGCAATTATTTTTTATCATTTTTTATTCTTCCCATAACCTACAAATGAGACCTTTCATTTCCAAAATGAATGGTGACCTTTCATTTCTCTTTTAATTCTCATGTTAAATGCATATATTATTATTCACCATTACAACATCTTTATTTGTCCTCCTCCATCTTTTCCTTCCTCATATTTTTCTATCTCTCACTTCTTCCTCTTCACCAAGATGACAAGAAGAAGAACATGAAGAAGTATTCAAGAAGGTCTCGCTACTAACGCGAGGCTATCGGCGGATAGACAAGCCCGGTGACAATACCGGCTTGTGCATGTAAGTCCCTTCTCTCTCCTTTCCCTCACCTCTTTTTTTTCCTCTTGTCATGCATCGTGAACCCCCTATTCTTTTCATATCATAATCCATAAGAGAAGACACACATAAACATATACATATACATAAACATAAGTTTAGATATATATGATTCTGTATGGTTTAATAATATCTTATTATCTCTTGTTCAAATTAAAGTATTTTTAATTCTTTCATCATGATTATGAATGTTTATTACAAGTTGTGAGAACATAGATTTCAATCCATAATATATCTACGATATCTCATGGAATCGGTTTGGTTATTAAAAGAAAGGATAAAGCTTGCATAAAAATACTAGTTAATCTTTTTGCCGATTTTAGTATACACATCAATACCTTTAGGTTTAAAATAATTTTTAGACATTAATTTTTACTTCTGAAAATTTCATGGAATTTACATATGATAGATTATATTATTTTATACATGCTGTAAAAATTTTAGATCGATCCGCATAACGGTTTGGGAATTACATCGTATTTATTCACTGATCGTAAAACAGAAAACTGCAGCTATCGGTCAATTTCTAGGACACATAACTTGGTATACCGGTATCCAAATTGAGCAAACTCAGATGTTTTTGATATCTACATCGAATGATATAGATTTTATTAGTTTTATAGTTTTACTGAAAACCTACCTAAGATAAAGAAAACTGCATTACAATATTAAGTGACGGATCTGGACAGAATCTGTCCTGATTCGCACATTGTTTTTAAATTGGACATAACTCGAACACCCGATATCCTTTTGTGACAAAATTTAGATGTGTAGATGCACCATTGATAGAAATATAATTTTCTGTATATTATATTACTTAGGAATGCATGAAACAACCTGATATAGGCTTTACAATACAATATATAGTTGCTGTCCAGAAATCTGAATTTCTGTTTTAAATACTGATATTAAAATGATCATAAGTAGAGCTTCAGAAATCCAAATCATGTGAATCTTGGTTGTTTGGATAAGTACATCGAAATACCTACAATTTTATAATAATATTCGTAACCTGAAACCCGATAGAAATTAACTCAAACTGCGTTTTAAAAATATGTGACGGTGCCGAATAGATTCTGATCTGTTTTGCGTGACGATACGAAAACATATATATCTCTCAAACCGGTAGTCATATTTAGGTAAAACTGGAACTCACGCATGCAAAACATTTAGAGCCATATTTCTGTTTATATTTCGCATTCGTTCAACTTGATTAATTAGTCGTACATAATATTTCTTTACAGCATTGTTCGTGGTAGTTACTCGAATAATATACTTGACTCATTTCATGCTATTCGAACATGTATACATATTTATCTTGATCATTAAATTGTTGTATGTACTTAAAGACGATAATTAAATACTTGAGTTATATTTTGAAAACTATACAAAAATATTTTTACATAAAACCCCCTCAAGTTTATAAATTACCCTAAGGACCCTAACAATTATAAGACCACGATTCATAATTCTGACGGTCTGACTCGGGTTTGAGTCTGATCATAATTCGACTTGAATATGATTCAAGTACCATGTAAATCTTCAATATTCCAATTCAAAATGAACACATGAATCCATGAATACAATTATCAGTTTATACAACTTGACTGAACCGAACCATGGATATATATTCCTTTTACATGTTTCCCAGTATTCCATTTACATGACTCTACGGTTACAACCGTTTTATGATATCATGGTTTCGGTCAGTCAGTCAATCAATCTACAATTACTACAATTTACAAGATAACAATACAAATAAGACTTCGCGGGGTTTAAGGGGTAGATTGGTACGGAAGGTGTTAAAGGTGGCACGAGGTGGTCAGATTTAATACACCTAACATGAATCCAGTTGTTGTTGTACCGTGGCATAAACGGTTCCTTGTACTATACGTGCCCTTAGTCTCTGGCATATAGAGACTCCTCTCGTATACACTGGCATCCTTCTGTACCAAGCTACAAAACTTGAATATGTTTCAAGTCAATCTATATTCTTTTATATTCCAACTCAAGATGAATACATGAATTCCAGATTCCAGTTAACAATCTATATAACTTGACCGAACCGAACCATGGATATTCCTTTTACATGATTCCCAGTATTCCATTTACATGACTCTATGGTTATAACCGTTTCCTGATATCATGGTTTCGGTCAGTCAATCAGTCAATCAGTCAATCAGTCAATCAAAGTCAATCAAGCAATCATTACAAGTTTACAAGATAACAATACAAATATGACATCGCGGGGTTTAAAGGGGTAGATTGGTACGGAAGATGTTAAAAGTGGAATGAGGTGGTCAGATTAAGACACCTAACCTATATTCCGTTGCTGTTGTACCGTGGCATAAACGGTTCCTCGTACTATACGTGCCCTTAGTCTCTGGCATATAGAGACTCCCCTCGTATACACTGGCATCCTTCTGTACCAAGCTACAAACAACTACGTTAAACAATATTCCATAATATTCAACACTACAATACTTTAGAAAATACTATACTCTGTCACTCTTATTCTTCATTATCCTTTGGGACTTACCGAGCGACCTGTTCGCTGACGACATTCTATTTCTCTCTTCTTGGAATGTCGTCAGGTGCGTTGGACCAAGTTGAGACCGAGCCAACAACTGAAGATTTGGAGCAGTTCCAAGAAGATCCAGAGCTCTAGACTTTGTACTTGTTCTTTCCAGTATTTCCTTTTATTATTATGCCACTGTTTAGGCATTGCTTTCTTTTTTCATTCCAGTTGTATTTTCATTTCATGCATTGTATAAAGAATGTTATTAATAAAAGTTGCTGTTATCTCAATCTCATTTGTCTCTTGTGATTATTTTATATTGCTTAGTTACGCTTAGCGTATGTACTTCTGAGTACATACGTAGCGGGCCTCGTCACGACCACTTCGCCGTACATTGGGAAGCGGGGCGTGACAGTTCCAAATGAGCCGGCGAAGCTTAAGGAGTGTTCAGTTGATAAAACTGCACATTTGTTATTACATTTTCCTACCATTTTCATATTAAAAAAGGTCTTTCTTATAATATATCATACATATGAAGGTTTTTGTGTAAAAATACTATTTTCCATGTGTTGATATATTATAATTAGCATTTGGTAGGAAAATGTATGCAAATAATATCATTGACCAAATCCTAGTAGAACAAAGTCTACTAAATATTATTTGAGTTGTTGTGCAGAATTTTTCAAGACTAAAATCAAGGAAATCAAGTTGTTAAAGAAAACTTGCCTAATTAAGAAAGCAAAACTTGGAGACCAAGACTGGCAGCAACCACGAGAAGATTTCCATGATACAAAGGTTCCGATGATCGCCAAATGTCACAAAGACAGAGCCCCAGGAATTTGATCAATGGACCTGATCATCTGGCCGCGAATCCGCGGCCAGAGCCCCTTGTAGCCGCGGATCCGCTACGTAAAAGAGGAATCATGAGCAGAGATTTTGTGGGGTGAATCTTTACAGTTATTTTCCTAATTTGGAAGCAATAGTTCTGGCATTGGACTATAAATAGGGACCGAGAGCCTCTTGGAAAAATCATCAACCCGACGAGATCACGAAGTCCAAGATGGCTCACGCATCCAGGCTGATCATCAACAGTTCGTCTACCTCCTTAAAAGAGATCGAGAAGCAACTAGAAATTGTAATCATTTTCTAAGGATTCAAGTGTAATGAATATTGTTGATTAATAAAGGTAGCTTTCTTTTTCTTATTCTATTTCTTTGTAGTTTAATTATGCAATTTCATTCCATCTCTTTTTCTCCCAACATGCGCGAGTAATTCTCCGCTTGTTAGGGTTCGTAGGATTAGGATAGGCTAATGGATGATGAACATCCCTAAACCCTTTTTAAGTCCTATAAAGTTTATGAACTTTATCAAAAGAATCATTAACATCCTAATCGGGCGCGCTAACAATTCTTTGTTAGTTCCGACCGCGATTAGAGATTAAATTAATGATTGTTTTGGTAAAGGCTAGATATGAACGGAGTTCCGTATCGAGATAAGGGTTAAGAGTGGGATTCCTTTTCCCTCCAGAAACCATAATCTACACGCATCACCGCGTTCTAGTTTTAAATCTATTAAAAGATAAAAAGGGTAACTTTTAATTAATCATCCATAACTACTAAATCTTAACGAACCCTACAAGCCCCCTTATTATATTAACTACATCCATAAATAATCTAGATCTATATTTTGCATTAGCGCTTAACGTAGATCTAGAAACCATTCTACAATATTCTTTATCCCTCCTCCCTTTTTCAACACATGTAAAGTATGAGTAAAAGATTCAACGTTTCCCTAAGGACGACCCGTACTCACCTCGGTCTAGCTACGCACGAAACCGTTCTGATTGCGGTTATTCTACAAACACTTTTTCGTACAAATCAAATGGCGCCGTTGCCGGGGATCGAACCCTTTTTTTTTCACCATTTTTATATTTTCTTCATTTATTATTTCCTTCATACTTTGGCTTTTAGACAAGAGCATTTCAAAGTATCTTCTACTATCCCGAGTTTCAAGACGTGTGTAAGTGCATATACTAGGGTATCGACATTCAAATGTTTGGCTTCCAGAATAGAAACTATTTTTCAGACTTATTTTTATCAGCAGATTAGTGACTTCCTTCATCTTACTAACCCTTGGGACAACAGCTCATAACTACTTATTACTAGTTCGTTTAAGAAAACTTCTAATTTTCTTGGTTTTCTTAAACTATTCCTATCTTTTGGATGTAATTTTTCACTTTTGACTCTTTTGTTAAACTATTCCTTAGGACACTGCATCCGCACACACCGTCAATAATTGCCATGTCACGCACAACCCACATATATAAATGATATTGTTTGGTTAGGGACATTGAGACATTGATTCATATTTCTTTACGCATATTACTTATAGCATACCTGTATACCCGCATGCTTACACATATGCCTTGACATGCTTACATGCTAGATACCAGATACATATAGGGTATTGTACCATCAGCGATAGGTACATACACACATAATAACATAGCTACATGTATACCTTGCTATACCTTTATGTTTACACATATACCTGGCTTTAGCTACATGTTTACCTTTATTTGATGTTATTTAGAATCGGAGAAATTAGGAACCGCATGATATTATATTAACTTGTTGCAGTTAATTAGCGGCTTTTCCTTTATTTGCTTACATTACAGTTTTATGTTGCGTATATTTTGTTTCATGGATTTTTGCATTGAGATATGGATTTTTCATGATGTTTTCTGGATTTGAGGACCGTGGTAGTTTCATGAAATTATGCATTATTGGAAAAACCTGGTTTCTCTTGTTATGATATTTCAGCATCCACCAAGAGATTTATCGGTTCTGATATATATACCTCATGCGAGGAGGAGTCATGGGCCGTATGAGGGTATATGGTGGGGCCTGGAGGTACCCCGGGGTAAGTGTAGGGTTCCTAGGCACTCTCAAGAGGTCTCACAAGGCATCAACCATGCCAATTTTAGAAATTATGGGTGCCGAGAAACCCTAATACGGATCGATGACTAGAAGTTTAGGCGATATGTGAAACTAGTTAACGACTTAACTAAAGATAAGAAGCTACAACCTTTGTAGATCCGGATATCCACTTCCTTAGCTCCACGTAGACGTCCTCTCGCTGTCCATCTCAAATCTTGGACTCAATCGTCGGCTTGATCGGAGAAATGGGCGGACTAGGTCGTCGGCTTCGTGCCGAAGATGATCTACGTCGAGGCATATCACAAGTTCAAGCTCCGACTTCACAAAGTTGTGAAACTTATGAAGAAAACACCCAAAACAACTTGGCAAGAGGTAGAGGGTGAAGAAATAGGAGGCGGGTTCACTTTAGAATTGGATTTCTCACTTTAGATCTCAAGTTGCCATTGATGGCATCAAGCTTTCTATCTTGAAGAAGAAGATGAAGAAGAAGAAAGAATATGATAAGTGTTGAGTTAAAATGAATAATAATTCAATACTTATCATAAGCTAACTATAGTTAAGTGTAGAGAATAGACCATGGTTACTTGGATGAGTTAGGGTTAAGCATGAAGACAAGAATGGTTACAAAAGTCAAAGCTTCATGAAGCTTCAACTTAAAACAAAGAAAGCCACCATTCTCATCATAATCCTTTTCAAATAAATAAATAAATAAATAAATGAATATGCAAAACCCTAATCAACACTTAACCATGGTTTTAATTCTTTACACTTAACAAAATGATCAAGTATCATCAAACATGACACAAATATGTGCACAAAAGTATATCACATATACTTCTTGCACATCAAGTGAGAAAATCCATATAAAGTGAACCAATACTAGTTAATGCAATGCAATATATCAAATATATAATTATACATTAAATCATTAAATCAACATTTGATTCAATGATCCGGTCATGTCGCACATAACCGACTAGAATCCAATGTATCGATTTATCGAATCAATGATTCGATAACTAGGTCATATCGAATATAACCAATCGAAACATATATCGCGAGAATGAAATGCGGTATCACATACACGCATTATTCTCGGTCCTGCACATATCTCATATGCGCTCCTATTTCGTTTCGCTTGAGCCAGGAAACCTCTGTGTAGGACTCTAAAGACTCGTCAATACGCCGGTAGCAGATGATGATCATATCAAGCACCCACAAGCCGCAAGCGGTCTGCTAAACGTAACGGCCATCCGGGTATTGAGCGATCAGAAGATCGACGAGCTAGCCCGCTCACACTCCTGTGAATCCAACCAGTAACACTTACCGTACAGTCCGGTCTGTTCGTCTGATACGTCGCATATCAAGTCTAGGGGTGGTAAACGTCAGACCCCAATAACCGATAAGTCGTGCCGACGTGAGGCTCATAACGGGTCGAGAAACTACTGGTAACACTTACCAGCAAATCTCTGATCAGCCCTGGCCAGGGACTTCCCTGTTACGGCCAATCGAGCACAGCGCAACATCAACCCCCAATACCGGGAGAGACGAAACCCCTCCTATCGCTCATTGTCTCCATATGACTCGGGACTGTACCCAAAGACCACCGTTTTGCACGCCCTCATGGACGTGGTAAGGTGGAGATCAAAGCACAGTAGGAATCACACAAGACTCTATGACGATCTCGGGTCTACAGACTAACCTGTACAAGTGTCACCTGAGAACTGCCATCTGACATGAGGTATAATACCATCTGGGAGTTCTCGGCGAGTCCGTCCAATGTACCCAGTCTCCACTGAGCACCCGTACACCATCTCTGATGTCAAACACCAATGGATATGGGATCATCCATCGCCCATCTCATGGGTCGAGAAGCGTATACGCTAGTCTACACTGGTATATCGATGCCCTGTCTCGATACACCCACGACTAGGGACCTTGAAGGATGTACTTATGGACTACCATGTCCCTACTAGTATGATCTTCATCATAGTCCAGGTAGTCAAGTACACATCCTAAGGGCTTTATCAACATGTAACTATAAGACAGTTTAAAGAGACTAGTGTACATGTTAAGATAAAGAGTAACCAGATAGCATACTATCATATCGAGCAAGAAAGTCATCTCTATATATGTCCAAGCATCCAATATAATATACATCATCTGTACAATACTGGCCTCTAGGGCATACATACAACTAACAGTAAGAAGGTCAATGTAACATGCCGTTGAGCCTGGTAGGGAAACCATACCATCCGGTGACATTACCAATGATTCAGCGGTTATCATGGGGATACCGACGGGAGTTATGTACGTATGGATACGTGGAAAGACGAGTGTCAAAGCTAGGCACTCAGGCTTTTCGGATAGCGTGTGATACGTACCTATCAGGGTGCCAGTCTTGGTGACAGCACCTGATAGATCACTATTTTGTGTCGATGCTTGATACTTGGTTTTCATGATATTTTACTCCTAAGTATATATAACAGTGGAATGGGACGCTGTTTTATATTCATATATATATATATATATATATATATATCAGTGGAATGGGTCTCTAATATATATGTATACATATAAATTCACATACTTCATCTTAATTATTCATGCAAATTGTACTTTGGGATATAGGTGATTTATTTAATATTAGATACAGGATATTTTTGAGATTGCTGATTTTGTACATTCAGGATATATGAGATTTATTCGATATTGTACATTCAGAATTTGTAAAACTTATATGATATGAAAGCCAATTTAGGGGCTGATTTGAGGAAATTGGGATTTGGATTCTCTTGTTGGATTTTGTTCCTACCACGATGTCAGGATTCATTGGAAACGACATATTTCATTCCATACTCCACATTTATTGTTTATGCACTGCTTCATGTAATAGTAGTACCTGTTAGTGTACCCTTCATGATTGGTGTATTTACATACTTTATTTTTATATGCATTGTTTCATGTGTTAGTCGTACCTGCTAGCGTACCTTTCATGACTTTTGCATATATACATTTTCATATCATTATTGCATGATTATTGCATGCAGATTATCATATGATTGCTTCATGTATTATTTGTACCTGCTAGTGTACCTTTCATGATTACTGCATTCATATGACCTTTTCTTGCTATTAATTGCATATGTTAGATTCACGCTGTACGTGCTTACTTGCGATTACCTGCATATGTTATTTACTATTCACGAGTTGGCAACTCACCCCCGTTGTGCCACAGTTGTTTTGCAGGTTGTTTCCAGAGTAGTCGAGGCTGGCTATTCATCTATCTATCATCTTTTGCTGCGGATACCGTATCGGCTCACAGTGTGCAGCTTTTGCTTTAGGTGGGTTTGTGGTTATTCGTGTTGTATTGTATAATCGTTGTATCCTTGTACTCTCCATCTACTACTTTCATGTTGACTTAGAGAATTAATGTGAGGACGATATTGTATAGTATTTTGTGACTTGGTTGTCTTTTATACACTTTCCTTTTTATCGTGTTTTATTTCTTCGCTACGGCGTCTTATATCTGTTGTGGTGGTTGTTTTCCGCCTTTGGGCGTGTTTTTGCTCCCGTTTGGGGACGCTTTACTTATATTTATGGTGTACCTATTTTTTGGGCTAGTTTTTACAAAGGAGGTGCTGCCAAAATTTTAAAGGAAATAAAGTTGGACTTTTAAAGAATTTGGGTTGAAATTTGAAATGTTTCAAACTTCTATTATCAATTCCTACTACTTTTGATGGTTTAGATTTCTGGGTTTTGTCTTTCTTTTACTACGTTACGCCTTTAGACGTTGCGTAGTATTAAGGCCGTCACGTGCCAATTTCGGGTCGTGACAAAGGTTAAAAAAGCACCCATGAGTTAAGCATGGCATGCTTAACCCTTGTAGAGAATAAACCATGGGCTAGGGTTAAGAGGTTAGGTTAACAAATATCTAAAGGGTGGATTTTAGTCAACAAAAGAAAATATCTTAACTAATTATCCACAATTTAGAATTAACTAAAATAAATCATAAACCCTAATCTTAACCGTAGCATGGTTTAATCTCATAAACCCTAGTTGCATTTGTAACCTAGCATGTTACAATATTATATATCACATATATAATATTTAATGTAACAAAAGAAAATAATACAATTAACATATATCACAGATATATCAATGTATCATCAAGTGAGAAAAAGAATCATTTAAGTGAGCTTATATTAGTTAATGTAATGTAATATATCACATATATAATTATACATTAAATTATCGAATCAACACTTGATCCGATAATCCGGCTATATTACATATAACTCACTAATATAATATGTATCATTTTATCGAATCAACACTTGATCCAATGACCCGGCTATATCACATATACCTGGCTGATATCACATATCGCGAGAATCGAATACGGTATCACATAGACGTATTATTCTGGGTTCCGCACATATCACATATATGCTCCTACTCCGTTTTACCTGAGCCAGGAAACCTCTATGTA
Organism: Agapanthus africanus; assembly: GCA_030015575.1. Taxonomy (NCBI): domain Eukaryota; kingdom Viridiplantae; phylum Streptophyta; class Magnoliopsida; order Asparagales; family Amaryllidaceae; genus Agapanthus; species Agapanthus africanus. The sequence continues at coordinate 7,222,012 of JASDDO010000029.1, read as the reverse complement.
GGACTCTAAAGAATCGTCAATACGCCGGCAGTAGGTGATGATTATATCGATCACCCACAAGCTGCTAGCGGTCAGCTAAACGTAACAGCCACCCGGGTATTGAGCGATTAGAAGATCAACAAGCAAGCCTGCACACACTCCTATGAATCCAATCAGTAACAACACCGTACAGTCCGGTCTCTTCGTCTGATATGTCGCATATCCAGTCTAGGGGTGGTAAACGTCAGACCCCAGTAACCGATAAGTCATGTCGATGTGAGGCTCATAACGGGTCAAGAAACTGCTGATAACACTTACCAGTAGGTCTCCATATCAGCCCTGGCCAGGGACTTCCAGTTATAGCCAATCGAACACAGCGCAACATCAACTCCCAATACTGGGAGAGACAAAACCCCTCCTCTCGCTCATTGCCTCCATGTGATTCGGGACTGTACCCAAAAGCCACCGTTTTGCACGTTCTCATGAACGTGGTAAGGTGAAAATCAAAGCACAGTAGGAATCATACAAGACTCTATGACGATCTCGGGTCTACAAACTAACATGTACAAGTGTCACCAGAGAACTGCTATCTGACGATATGTATAATACCATCTAGGAGTTCTCGGTGAGCCCGTTCAGTGTACCCAGTCTCCACTGAGCACCCGTAAACCATCTTTGATGTCAAACATCGATGGATATGAGATCATCCATCGTCCATCATATGGGTCAAGATGCGTAGACGCTAGTCTACTCTGGAGTATCGATGCCCTGTCTCGATACACCCTCGACTAGGAACAGTTATAGGATGTACTCTTGGACTACCCTGGCCCCACTAGTATGATCTGCATCATAGTCCCAGTAGTCGAGTACATATCCTAAGGGATTTATCAACAAGTGAGAGCAAGATAGTAAACCAATACAAATCAACATGTTAAGACAAAGTAAAACCAGATAGCATACTATCATGTCGAGCAAGAAAGTCCTCTCTATATATATCCAAGCATCCACTATAATATACATCATATGTACAACAATGGCCTCTAGGGCCTATACATAACTAACAGGGACTTCCTGTTATAGCCAATCGAGCACAGCGCAACATCAACCCCCAATACCGAGAGAGACAAAATCCCCTCCTATCGCTCATTGCCTCTATGTGGCTCGGGACTGTACCCAAAAACCACCGTTTTGCATGTTCTCTTGAATGTGGTAAGGTGGAAATCAAACCACAGTGGGAATCACACAATACCCTATCACGATCTCGGGTCGACGGACTAACCTGTACCAGTGTCACCAGAGAACTGCCATCTGACGTGAGGTATAATACCATCTAGGAGTTCTCGGCGAGTCCGTCCAGTGTACCCAGTCTCCACTGAGCACCCGTAATGTCAAACACCAATGGATATGGGATCATCCATCGCCCATCTACATGGGTCGAGAATGTATACGCTAGTCTACTCAGGTATATCGGTGCCCTGTCTCGATACACCCACGACTAAGGATATTAAAGGATGTACTTACCAACTACCTTTGTCCCACTAGTATGATCCACATCATAATCTAGGTAGTCAAGTACACATTCTAAGGACTTTATCAACATGTAACAGAGAGACAATCAGTGTACATGTTAAGATAAAGAGTAACCAGATAGCATACTATCATGTCGAGCAAGAAAGTCCTTCTTATATATGTCCAAGCATCCACTACGATATACATCTCATGTACAGTAATGGCCTATAGGGCATACATATAACTAACAATCTCCCACTTGCACTAGGGCGATCATATAGCAGTGGTTGTAGTATCACATACTCAACCATCCCATAAAAGTCTCTCTCTGGGAAAAAGCCTTTGTGAGTGGATCCGCCGTGTTTTCCTCTGAGTCTACTCTCCTAATCTCGATCTCCCTGGAGACCAACCATCTCCATGATCAGGTGATACTGCCTTAGAATATGTCTGGGTCACTGATGGGATGGGGGTTCCTATTCATAAGCCACAACTCCATTGTCACACAATGGTAGGAACGAAGTTCATCTCATGAACTAATATACATCCAGACTGCCTCTTTGGTAGCATCTTTGGTAGCGATGTATCCAGCCTTTATCGTCTAGTTTGCCACGGTATCTAGCTTGGAACTCTTCCAACATACCGTCCCTCCACCGAGGATAAAGACAATGCCTGTGACTGACATTCAGTCGACCTTACCATCCTGAAAGCTATCCAGTGATTCTCCCCAGAATCGATTGATACCATCTCACTACACCTAGTGACAATCCTAACATCCACTTAGTTCTATCTTATATATCCAAAACCCAGGATTTAGGAGGTATCACATTGATCCTATATGGAGAATCAATGTGATAAGAGGAGATTGACGGAGTGTAGCATAGGAAACACCTTCCTTATCAAGAGTATGTCGTCTACGTACAATACATGGATGAACACCTTACTCTCTACTACCTTTTCGTATATACAAGATTCATCTACCATTTTGATGAATTCAAACGCTTTGAATACCACATCAAAACAGATGTTCTAACTCCGCGATGCCTTCTTCAACCCGTAAAGCAACTTGCACATGTTTCCGCTACTCCCACTGTCTACGAAGCCCTCTGTGTACTTATAGACGCTCTCTTCCAAATCACTATTTAGAAAAAGCAGTCATGACACCCAACCGCCAGATATCGTAGTCATGGTATGTAGCAATGGCAAGTAGGATCCGGATGGACTTAAGCATTGCCACTGGAGAAAAGGTTTCATCATAATCCACACCTGGTCGATGACGAAAACCTTTTACAACAAGTCTAGCTTTGAAAGTCTCAACTTTTCCATCTACACCAAGTAATCTTCTCAAGATATAATTTTTCCTGATGGGGGTTTAACCCTTCAGATAAAGCAACCAAAGTCCATAATTTTTTGGTGTATATAGATTCCATCTCAGATCACTTAGCATCCAGCCATTCTTACAGAGTCCCCGCTCTTGATGGCCTGTTCAAAACTTGTTGGGTCATCATCTCATGATACAATCCTCGCTCCCACTGTCATAGAGAAAACCGAAGTATCTCTTAGGTGGATGAGGAACCCTACCAGATCGGCGGAGTGGCTGAAGTTCATCGGGAACTATTGAATCCTCCGGTTCTACCAAATCATCAGCTGCAGTTTGTATAGCTGGAACTCCTTCCAGTTCTACCTCATGACCACAAATTTCTTTCCAAAATAAATTCCTTTTCAAAAAAGGCGGCCATGCCAAGAAATAAAACACCTTTTGTTCCTCGGTATGGTAGAAGATATTCCCTTGCAAATTCTTGGGATATCCAACAAACTTCCACAGGACTGACCTTGCCTCGAGCTTGTCCGGATTTTGCTTTTAGACATAGGCCGGACAACCCCAAATCTTAACTTACTTAAGATATGGTCTCTTCCCATACCATATCGCATATGGAGTAGGTAGGCACCTGATTTGGTTGGAACCCTATTCGATAGGTATGCAGCTTCACAAGTGCATAACCTCCAAAAGGAAATAGGCAACTCAGTAGTACTCATCATAGAGCGCACCATATCTAATAGGGTGCGATTGCTCCACCCCGATATACCGACGTGCTATGGTGTATACGGAGGAGTAATGCTGAGAGAGAATCTCATTCTCCTTTAGAATAATCCAGGAATTCCATGCTCAAGTATTCTCCTCCCTGATCACATCAAAGGACATAATACTTATACCCGTTTTGGTTCTCTACTTCTAACTTATATTCTATGAATTTCTCAAAAGCTTCAGGCTTGTGTTTCAACAGGAACACATGTGCGAATCTTGAAAGATCATCAGTGAATGTAATGAAGTACAAAGAATCAGTCCTGGCATGTGTATACAGGGGACCTACATACATCATTACGTATCAATCCCAAGAGTTCACTAACTCTTTCTCTGTTTCCAATAAACGGAGCTATGGTCACTTTGTCTTTGTGACATGACTGGCAAGTTTCACAAGATGTAAATTCAAACTGATTTAAATATGCATCTTAATGTAACATAGCTAGTCGGGTCGCATTGATATGACCTAGTCTACAATGCCTCAAGAAGGATTCGTTCATTTCTGAACTCTTCCCCTTATGTGTGTTCTGTACGTTAAGAACTGTGGTTTGATTTAGAACGTATATGCTTTTAGATAACGTGCCTTAACAGATCAACTCTTGATATAGGAAATGTTCAAAACATTATCCAACAATACAAAATTATACCCTTCTTTACTAAATAAAGAGACTGATATAATGTTGCATATCAGGTTCGGTATCTAATAACATTCGTTCAGAATCAATATATTTGGTAATACAGGGTGATAACCGCCAACATCTTGGCTGCAATAATTGCACCGTTTCCAGCTTTTGAAACTTTATCACCCATTCTCAGTTTTCTAACTATCTATAGCCCATGTAACAGATTACACTAACGGGATCCTGATCCGGTATCTCATACCTAGAACGTAGAGGATACTGAAAAACAGTTCTCTGTAATGAACACACCCGAAGAAGATGCATCATCATGCACTTTCTTCGTTTGGGCGGCACGGGAATCCTGGTTTTCCCCTATTTCCTGCTCGGTCTTATAACAATTATAAGTTGGAGCGGGACCAACGTTCCCAGCAGAGTATAACAAGCGGGTTCGGTCAATACATCCATATTATTATCTTGATTAAGGCGTGACATGGTCGCTATCTGGAGAGAGAGAGAAGAAAACACTCAGCGTATTGATTGGTATTGTTTTTCTGCGTGCTTAGTTTTTTTAATTACCGCAATCAAGACGGTTTCGCTTGGTAGCTAGCCGGTTGAGTACGGGTCGATCCACAGGGAGATGGAATCTCTTTCTTTATGTTTTAACGAGTTAAATCCAAATATTTTGAGTTTTGTTCTGAGATCTACTAATGAGATAAAGGATGATAAAGAACTTGCTAGGGTTAGGATTAGGTTAGTTCGAGTTAGGAATTTCTCACTTCTTTCAATGCCCTTCTTAATATCGGTGTTACGGTAATCGGCAACAACGGGGATTAGCACGACTAGGAAGGAACTTACAAGTATAAGCTAGGCTTTCCATGCTTAGTTTCTTCCTTTTGGTCCTTATCCGTCCGTTCATGGCTCTTAGCCCTAACCTCCGGTTAATTCAACCACAACCGGTTTAACTATGGAATCACCGCTATCATATAGGATAGGGTGCCGTAGTAAGCGGATTGTGGTTCAATTAAAGGGAGTCCGAATTAAGGTGTTGGGCAAAGAAAAGAGTGAGAGAGATTTCCTTCTCTCAAGCTTTCCTTCTCCTGCCCTAACAAGTGAGAGATTACTCACCCATTAAAAATATAAAAACAAAAAGGAAGGTAGAAAGAAATGATATTAAGAAGAAATTACAACTAGCTATTTGAGACCTCACCTTGGCAAGGATTTTACTCAAGCATCATCGTTGTTAAGGATAATGAAAATAGAAGAAGAGAAACAACGATAAAATAATACAACTGAATTAGCAAATAAAAATTGCAAAGATAGACATGCAAGATAAAAAGGAACTCTCTTTTTTATTTTATTTTTATTAATCAACGCTCATAAACTCACTACAATTTTTCATAGAGAAAGATAAAGAAGATTAGAAATTAATTCTAAAATCTAAATAAAGAAAAGCACACATAATTTGGCTTTGAGCTCTGCTATTTATAGGCAGCAGAGTGAAACCCTAGGTATACATTTTGAGCTAAACACGAGATAACAAAACTACCCCAAGAGAGCCGAGTCAACGCTGCTTCAACTGCCACCGACGCTATTTAGACGCGGCCGCGGAACTGCGGCAGAAGTGCCTATTTGGCCGCGGTTCCGCGGCCATTTGGTGGATTTAGGGGATCATCTTTTCAGGGCTTCTCCATGTTGTTGTTCTCTTAAGTTTTGTACACTTGGTTTCTCAGAATCTCTTCAGTTTTCTTCTAGATTTTCAGCAATGGACTTTTGTTTATTAAGCTCCGTGTTGAAGTCTTGGATCTTTTGCTGCCCTTGTGCTTTGTGCAGTGAAGTGACCAATGATTTGCCATTTTGTCCCTTGAATTGGTAAGCGGTATCATACGGATGGTTAGCGGAGATCAGTACTCGGCAGTAGACTTTTCATGAATTTCACTATAAAGAACTGAGAACCTGTAACCTACAATTATTCAGCAAACACGGATCAAAAGTACCTACCTATATGCATTGTGATCAAGAATGGATGGTATAAAAATACAAAAATCTGATATGAACAAATACCCCCAAACTTATCTTTTGCTCGTCCCGAGCAAAGCCAATTTTATTCTCAAAAATTCCTAACCTCACTTTCACAGGGAACCCGATTGCACTGAGCTCATGCAACAAGCCGTTAAACCACTAGGTGTCCCTAGTAGAAGGAGTGTTGTCTCCTGAGGGTTTTCAGTGGATACTACCCACAAAATCTGATCAATTTGGTCGTTGACTTTAATTCTTCAATTCAGTATTCTAGCAAGAAAAATATATCATACTCAACTTAGAGATCATCAACCCGTATTTTTCACACTTCCTTTTCATTTAACTTAAGATCATATACGTTTTTCCAGTTTATAAATCTTTCAGCATCTCCTGAGTTTTCCTTCTAAGGTGCGGTCTTAACTCAGGAATTTTTATCATCTCTACTGAAGTTATAAGCCCTATCTTTTATTCTTATCTCTCCTCCAAACTCCAATCATATACCCCTACGTGAGTGTAATTATCACCCCTACACTTGGAAATTCAATTCAAGCTATCATAATCTTGTCCATCTTCCAAAATACTTTTTAGTTGGTGAATTTTAGATGAAATTGCTCACACATCCTTCATGTGATCGTTAATACTTCTTGAGGTACTGAACGACCGATTACAAAATGTGCTTACGCATTTAGGCGTAATTCCTGGTCTTGCAACACCTAAGGCTTAGCAGTGACTCCCAAACTAGTTGGTCTAAAACACTAGGTGATAAAGCACCCTCGCTATATTTTTTTATTTATGTTGCCTTAAGCAATTACAAAACCAGTGTTCATTTTTTTTTCACCACTTAAATTTTTATTTTATTTTCCTTCATACTAAGGATTTAAGACAAGAGCATTTCAAGGTATCCTCTACTATCCCAAGTTTCAAGATGAGTATAAATGCGTATAGTAGGGTATATATTTTCAGAATTTGGACTTAAGGTTCAGAATTATTTTTCAGACTTATACTTCAAATAGAGCTTTCAATACTCTTCCTTTATTTCAATTTAGCCCAAGAACTGAACTCAAAATTTGCTTATTTCTAAATAAACTGCAAGGACGTATATTTTCTACAGTTAAAATTTAAGAAAGGTTATTTTTAGGGTTTTTAATTTACTAAGTTTAAGATCTAGTTTTTTCTAACTAGTCAATCGTCATGTTGAACTTGAGTCAAATATGGCCAAAATTGAAATTTTCAAATATTTTTTTTAATTTTTCAATTTTTATAAAAAAAATTATATTTTTTTATATCTTTTTATATTTTATTTTTTATTTTTTTAAAGATGCAATGCAGAAAAATAAGATACGGAATTAAATATGCGAACAAATATGTACAAAAAAATAAAATAAAAATAAAAATATGTAGATGCAATGCAAAGATAACTATTTACAATCAACCCTCACCCCCAAACTTACTGATAGCAGTGTCATCACTGCTCCCTGCGGCGTCTACTAGACGCGGCCTCACTAGTCCCAGCCTCACCTCTATCTGTCTCCTGTCCCCTCGATCGTGATCGTGATCATTCCTCTCTTGCTTGGAGGATGGACATTCCATGTTCCAGGCTCGTTAGACGCTGATCAAAGTTAGTCAGCATCCCTATCACTCGTTCTACCCCCTATAGGTTCGTTGAATTAAGCGCGCTTGCGCAGCGGGGGTAAGCTCTTTATCACTCGCTGTGGAGCCCAAGCTAGGGGTCTTGGCCATCACATCCTCGGCCGCCTCAGTGCGCGACCATAAATCATGTAGTCGTGTGTAGGACGTGGAGACACCCTCAAGAAGGGGTCGAATGGGAATCCCACCGTGCATATAAAATTCAAATTCCTCAACAGGAAGGAAATGGCGACACAGTTGTGTCACCAACATTGGGCATGGATAATTGGCCGCCCTTTTGCTGGCGCCAATCGAGTGAAGCAACACAATGCACATGTCGTAGCTAAGGTTTCGAGTCATCAATGTGTGCACTATGTGAAGGGATGGTGTGAAAAATGTTGTGTTGTGTGAACTTCCAAAAATATTGTTTTGTGCCCAATGGTATACAGTTAAAACGTTCACAAAAAGCGTGCGAGCCTGAATACCCTTTCGGGGCTCCCTAGAACAGTCATTTCCCATTAAGGGTAGGTAGTCCTCAAATCGGAGGGGTTGATCGTGAATGGGGAGTCGTGGTATTAAAGTGACTTCGTGAATGAAGTCCCTATCGATTAAAATTTCCCGATCCCCCCACAATAATCTAATATACCCGTATTGTGCCAAACAACCATCCTCCATACATTCATAGAAACGTGCAACAAGATCCGGAAGCGCGAATGCATTCGGATGGTTAAATAACAAAAAGTTCCATCTACGCTTTCAGATCTCGTCGCCGAAATAGCTACCGTAAAATTATATGCAAACAACTGGGAGAAATCCCTTTCAAACTGCAGTGTAGGTGCCATCACAGAGAGAAAATACAGAAAAATTAAATCTATAGAGAGAGAGAACAGAGAGGCAAACCTCCTCTGAAATTTTCAGAGGGAGAAGAGGTAGAAGAGCGGTGGTTCTGCGGCAGATGGGCTGATGGGCGGCGGAAGCGTGGTCAGGAGTGGTGATCTCTCTGCTCTTTCTGCTGCGGCGGCTAGGGTTTTGTTGGAGGGATAATTTAGGGTTCTGTAAATGCAGAAGAGGGGTCGGAGTGTTTTTATAGGGGTTATTTGGTTATATGTACAAAAGCCCCTCCAAAAAGAGTAATTAAAATAATATTTGTTTTATTTTATTTTATTTATGGTTCTGAATATTTACAAAAATACCACCCGAAAATTTGAATTGTTTTTTTTATTTTATAATTACAAGGGGGAAAATGGTATATACATACCTCCAAACTTATTTGAAACAGTGTTTCCACTGTTTATGGCTGGATAACTGAAGTTTGGTGGTAAGCAGAGGAAGATCAGTTAATGTAAATCGGCTCCTGCAACATCAGGAGCTCCTCCGAAGGGTCAGCAGTGAGGAACGGTTTTAACCTGTGTCCGTTCACTTTGAATAGTGAACTGTCCTCTGGATTTTCCAAATCCACCGCACCGTGCGGATATACAGCTCGCACAAAATATGGTACTTTCCAGCGAGATCTGAGCTTCCCGGGATGGAAATGTAACCGGGTGTCGTAAAGAAGTACTTGTTGACCAGGTGTGAAAGTTTTGCGCGTAAGGTGTTTATCGTGAAACACCTTCGTTCGGTTCTTAACGGCAACCGCGTTTTCGTAAGCTTCATCCCGAAGCTCGTTCAATTCGTTTATCTGCAGCTTCCGATGGCTGCCTGCATCATCAAGAGATAGATTCAGCTCCTTAATCGCCCAAAATGCTCAATGCTCGATTTCCACTGGAAGGTGGCAAGCCTTTCCGTAAAAAAGCCGATAAGGAGACATGCCAAGATCAGTCTTATAAGCAGTTCGAAATGCCCAAAGGGCATCAGTGAGTTTTAAAGACCAATCCTTACGGTTCTTGGAAACCGTTTTCTCCAAAATCTGTTTAATTTGCCGATTAGACACTTCGGCTTGCCCACATGTTTGGGGGTGATAAGGCATGGATAGCTTATGATTAATGGAGTATTTCCACATCAAGGCCTTTAAAGTGCTATTACAGAAATGTGTTCCATTGTCACTAATGATTGTGCGGGGGTGTCCAAACCAGGAAAAGATGTTTTCCTTAAGGAATCTTGTTGTCGTTAGTCCGGCTGGGCACGGCCTCGACCCATTTAGAGACATAATCAACAGCTAGCAGAATATACAGGTTCCCAAAAGAGCTGGGAAACGGCCCCATGAAATCAATCCCCCAAACATCGAAAATCTCGACAACTAAGATTGGTTGGTGATTGATAGTTCTTCGTGTGTATGGAAAATGTTAAGTGTTCACAATCAAGGAAATTTATACCGCAATCAATTAACGGTGTCGATGTAGCGCGTTAATGAATACGGATCGTCTACTGAGATATGTGTTTTGATCGATTTTGTTTTAGAAGAATTGAAATGAAAATATAAAAGAAAATGCAAGAAAATTGATTCAAGATTTGAAAGATTTGATTTCAAGAAAACATAAAGAATATAGATCTAGAATCAAGAATCAAGAAATCTCCCAATCAATTTGATTTATCAAGATAATGAAGAATAGCTAGTAGGATTAGATTGAGTTAATAGTTAATGATAAATCTAATAATTCCAAATCTTATCTATTGATAATTTGTAGCTAGATTGATGATGATGAATGAAGATTAGGGATCTATTGAAGAAACTAGGGTTTCTCCTTCTATCCCTTGTCTTTTTAATCATGATCATTCGGATCTAGCCTTTAGCAAAGAAAATCATCAATCATTTGATCCCTAATTTGCAACGAAATTCGCAAGAATGTGATCTCGATCCAAGTTAGGTCATTGATGATTCTTTTTCCTAGAGTTCGCAAATCTCATAAGACTTAAAATTAGTATTAAGATTTGATCATCATTAGATCTATCAATTCTCTTGAATCCTCCACAAGCGGAGAATTTACTCAAGCATCATGAAAATAAATGAATCAAAGATCAAGAAATTTCACAACGCAAGAATATAAAAAAAACAAGAATTTCAATTATCACCTTTATTAAATCGACGACTAATTACACATTCCCTCAATTCGAGGTTACAAGATGTTGCTCTCGATCGCTGCTTTTGAAGAGGTAACTAGATCCGTCGAATTTCGCTCCGCTCGATCTCCGTGAGTCACGGATCGTCGTGGATCTCTTGTTCGGATGAAGATTGGCTTCGCGGATAAAGGATCGATGGTTGCTTGGTTGATTTGCTTCTCAAAATGGTCTTGATTTGGCTTTGGAATTGGATTTGGGTTAGGGTTTTTGGTATCAAGTTGTGTCACTCAACTTGAATAAGTTCGGCTCAATATTCAACCCTAATTCAACAACTAATTAATGAACAACCCCAAAACCCTAGATCCAGATCTCTTTTTATAACCACCTCATTTGAATCTTCCCTCCAAAGCTAGGTAGTTAGGGAGATTCTTCTAGAAGAAGTTTGTTGGAGGGAAATATTCTAGAATAAGGTATATTCTAGGATAAGGTTGCTAAGCCGAGCCTTCTGGATAAAGCCACGTGCCATTTGGAGAGTCTTCTGGAAGCCTGGCCGTTACAAGAAGCTACGTGGAGAATTTTGACGCGCTAATGAGCTAACAAGGCTGCGGAACCGCGACAACTCGGCCGACTCGGCCGCGGATCCGCGGCCATGTTGGTGATTCACTGCATGCAATTTCCAGGGTTTGTTTCATGTTTCTTTTAGGCGCTTTCTTGATGTCTGGAATACTTTTATACTTTCTTCGTTACTGCCAGATCACAAGTCTTGGACTTGGTGTATTATATCAGCACTTTAAGCAGTTCCGGCTCTTTTACCTGGAGAATTTCCTGCACACAATCTCGAGACAAGGATTGATATATACAGATCAATGCGATTAGTAATAAACACGTAATTTCCTTTTAGAATGTCGATTATAACTATAACACGGGTTATTTGGTATTTTCCAGATGAATTCGTAATCTGTGTTATAATTACAATAAACACCTATATATGAATGATAAGAGTAGGGAAATTAACGTGTTGAGAATGCAATATTTTCGACTGATCAAATTCCCCCAAACTTAATTTTGGTCGTCTCGAGCAAACATCTTTTATTTTAAAAGAAGGAGAAAATAAAGAAAGAGGAAAACTAACTAGCACACTTTCGTAGGCAACATGATTGCACTGAGCACGTGCAACAAGCCTTTAAACCTCTAGGTGTCCCTAGTAGGAGGAGTGTTGTCTCCTGAGGGTTTTCAGCGGATTTCACCCACAAAATCCCATAATAAAAGGAAGATCGTGAAAGTTACATGTAAAGATAAGAATTATAAAAGAAAGACTTTGAAAATTAGAGTTTCCAACTAATACTAGTTTTTCGGTTGTCATGAGCCCTATCTTAATTATCATGAAAAGATATTAGAAATCACGTCATCCCTCAATAAAACATCGTCTTTATTCTTCATTCCTATCTTTCTTCAAAATATTGATCATATACCCCTACGTGTCTGTAAAATACGTCCCTACACTCGGAGAATTCAATTCAAGCTATCATACTCTTGTCCATCTACCTCAGTACTTTTTAATTGATGAATATTTAAATGAGATTGCTCACACATTTTCATGTGATCGTTAATACTTTTTGAGGTACTAACCAACCGATTACTCATGTGCTTGCTGATTAGGTGTATTAGTATTTTGCTCGTCTTGCACCACCTAAGGCTTAGCAGTGACTCCCAAACCAGTTGGTCTAAGGCACTAGGTGATGAAGCACCATCGCTATATTTTTTTATTGCTGCCTTGGTGATAACAAAACCAGTGTTCATTTTTCTTTTCACCATTTTATCTTTTATGCTTCATTTATTATTTCCTTCATACTTTGGCTTTTAGACAAGTGCATTTCAAAGTATCCTCTACTATCCCGAGTTTCAAGACGTGTGTAAGTGTGAATAGTAGGGTATCAACATTTAAATGTTTGGCTTCCAGAATAGAAAGTATTTTTCAAACCTATTTTTATTCTCAGATTAGTGAATTCTTTCATCTTACTAATCCTTGGGACAACGGCTCATAACTACTTATTACTAGTTTCGTTTAAGAAAACTTCTAATTTTCTTGGTTTTCTTAAATTTTTCTAATCTTTTGGATGTAATTTTTCACTATCTAATCTTTTATTATCTTATTTATTTACAATTTTTTTTTAATTTTTAATTTTTTATTTTTTTATATGCTTTGTGCTTATGCAAAGTATGATGCAATGATGCGTAAATAAGCACAAACCTCCCCCAAACTTGTATTCAACAGTGCCCTCACTGTTGCTATCTGTTAAAACTCAAAAAACCTGTAAGCTTGGGAGAACATTATTAATGGGGGCAATAAATATATGAAAGTGAAAATCCTCCCCCAAACTTATTTTTGGCTCACAATTTTTGAGGACAACATTTATTTTCAAGAGCCAAAAATATAAACCCCCCCCCCCTCAAACAAGAGTTAGACAATGTTAAGCATTTTAAGAGAAGTAAGTAATTTGGTCAAAATAAGACTTTACAAAGACCAAAAATTAATACCAACCATTCAAAGATTTTATCAGTGTAGCGTATAGGTCGGTGGAAGAACATGTTGTGTCGAGTCAGGAAAAAGTGGGGAAAAGATAAGTGGTGGTCTGGAAAGGGTTTGAGTTTTAAATTAGAGAAATGAAAGAATGAGGATGAATGTGATTGATTAGGAAGAAGGAGTGGTGGAGGTTCAACTTCTATAGGTTGAGGTTGATCAATCACAAAATTCGTATCGTTTAGAAATGCAAGTTCGTCAGCAAAAAGTTCTTCAAAACTTTCATCAATGGTGTGATCGAACATTTTGCCGTCAATAAGTGTTGTGCCAGAATTTATCATACTTGATTCGTTAAAAATTATGAAGGTAGAAGACTCGAAAAACTCATCTACCTCATTTTCAAAAGTATCCAAATCAAGTTGAATTTCTGGTATTATTGAACTTGAATTATCGGATTGTAATTCATCAATACTAGCTAACATTACAGGAACAGAAGAAGAACCGGAGAAAGTAGAAGGTGAAATGGGTAGACAAATTGGTGTGTCGAGTGTTGCTGAACCAGATGTGGGAGATGGAGGCTGAATTTCGGTCGGCTGTTCGGGTATACCATTATCATCAAGTTCAAGACGTATTTGGGGTTTGGGAAGAATTAAAGGCTCAAGATGATGACCACAAGGAAGTGAAAGGATCTGATGAATTGGTGGGACAAACTCATCCAAAACTTCGGGTTCATCAATCAATATATCCCCAATGTCAATCACCTCATTCAAGTGAAAGTTAAAATTCTCAAACACCTCATTCAAAGTATGGTTATCAATAAATTTTGGTTCAAGAGTGGAGGTGTATAGATAACAAGGGTTTGGTATGGTTTCACTTGAAATGGACCCTTCACAGTCAGGTAAATCAAACACTGCATTATTACACAACTTCTCATACATTCTATCGTCCATTGGTGAATCATTTGATGTACTCGATGAATCTGTGAAACTGGAGTTGTGGATTTCAGTTTGAAAAGGGAAGGTTTGATTAGGAAGGGTGTATAATTCTGTCTCACTACCTAAATTCTCATTTTGTCCTATGCCCGAATTATATACTGAAAAATTTTGGGCTGGATTGAAATTATTTTCTTGCCTCCACTCTGTCATTTCCTTCCTCATTTGGTTCGACAATTCCAGATATTTTTCTAATTTCTGCTCAAGACTAGACTTGGGTCGATAAGGTGTTTCAGCATAAGATTGAAATTCTTGTGGACAATTAAAACTCCCAAATGACTGATTCAAAGGACTGTCTAGAGAAGGTGGAAAAGTCGGATGGATTGATAGGAATAGAATGGTTGCGAAAATTGGGTAGGAGTCAGATCAACATTATGATAAGAAGAATATTGATATGGGTTGGTCGGTTGGCTATTAGACATCATACATGCCACAAACCGATTATGAAATTCTTCTTTGGAAAGTGGAGGTGATGGTTGATATTGGTCCGGGTTGAAACTTTGGCCTCTAACGCTAGCTATATGCTCAACAATGGACATGCGTCTAGGGGCATTTTCACTCGGAGTATCAATAGAAACATATGTAGAATTAGGATATTGTTGATAGGACATGGATTGAGGTCGCCAACTGTTTCTATCCGCTTGTTCTATCCGATCTCTTAAGGACATAGGAGAGTCGGACGATATACCGAAGGGATTACGAAAATAAGAAATATCTGGTTGTGGACAGCAAAGCTCGGCAAGAGTTCTTCTGTTTGGGTCACCCATTATAAGAAGAGAAGAGAAGAGAAGAGGGGGAAAAGGGTAAAAAGGGGAGAAAATAATTGGTTTGTTTTGAAAAATGACGGATTTTCAAAAATTCACAAAAACATGCACAAGCAACCCTATATCTAATGGTCACCTAGGTCAAGTCACTAAACCGCTCCTAGACTTCCAGAAGACAAATCGCAGGATAAATCCTCTACTGCATCTTTATCCCTCCTGTGGCCAGGTAAGTGCCAGGTAAGTGGGAGGTTCTCCACTACGTAAGTAGTGGGCCTAATTAAGTAACCACTTGCCTTAGACACACTTGCCTTAGACACCACAAAAGAACGCGGATAAGCAATTGATTACCCACGACCTCCTTCTGTCCTAAATGAGCGTGACGGTTCTTAGTCTTGTCTAGATATTTTTTAGTTAATGAAGGGTGATGCGGATGCAAGTTTATGATTTCTGGGGCTTAGGAAGGGTAATGAACTCCCCACCTAATCTGAATTTGGTCTTTGCCCCTTAATTTCCGTATTAAAATATGCACAAAACAACCAATTTCAAGAATCGCAACAAATTTAATTTTTAGCGGCGCTGAATTTTGCAAAAAATCCTGCAGAAAATGGTTATTGGAGAAGATCAGAAAGAAGAAGAAAGAACAGAAAGTATACCACAGAAACTTGAATCTCTGAAACGCCTAAACGGTGGCGGAACCGCCGCAAAAACACACCATTAGCCGCGGATCCGCGGTTTGATGATGGAACTAGGGTTTCGAAATTTTTCTGCAACTTCCTGTGCTTCTCTGGATTCTGTAGATCTTCTCTGAATCTTGATTTCCTCAGTAAAATAATTCCAGATTCTCTCGCAAAATTCAAACACTAATCGTTAAGCACTTGAAGCGAATCTCGGATGAAAATTTGATGGAATAATAATTTTTCAACTCAAATAACAAAAACGAACAAAATAGCACGCATCCCCGGCAACGGCGCCATTTGATTGATAGTTCTTCGTGTGTATGGAAAATGTTAATTGTTCACAATCAAAGAAATTTATACCGCAATCAATTAACGGTGTCGATGTAGCGCGTTAATGAATACGGATCGTCTACTGAGATGTGTGTTTTGATCGATTTTGTTTTAGATGAATTGAAATGAAAATATAAAAGGAAATGCAAGAAAATTGATTCAATATTTGAATGATTTGATTTCAAGAAAACATAAAGAATATAGATCTAGAATCAAGAATCAAGAAATCTCCCAATCAATTTGATTTATCAAGATAATGAAGAATGGCTAGTAGGATTAGATTGAGTTAATAGTTAATGATGAATCTAATAATTCCTAATCTTATCTATTGATAATTTGTAGCTAGATTGATGATGATGAATGAAAATTAGGGATCTATTGAAGAAACTAGGGTTTCTCCTTCTATCCCTTGTCTTTTCAATCATGATCATTCGGATCTACCCTTTAGCAAAGAAAATCATCAATCATTTGATCCCTAATTTGCAACGAAATTCGCAAGAATGTGATCTCGATCCAAATTAGGTCATTGATGATTCTTTTTCCTAGAGTTCACAAATCTCATAAGACTTAAAATTAGTATTAAGATTTGATCATCATTAGATCTATCAATTCTCTTGAATCCTCCACAAGCGGAGAATTTACTCAAGCATCATGAAAATAAATGAATCAAAGATCAAGAAATTTCACAACGCAAGAATATAAAGAAAACAAGAATTTCAATTATCACCTTTATTAAATCGACGATTAATTACACATTCCCTCAATTCGAGGTTACAAGATATTGCTCTCGATCGCTGCTTTTGAAGAGGTAACTAGATCCGTCGAATTTCGCTCCGCTCGATCTCCGTGAGTCGCGGATCGTCGTGGATCTCTTGCTCGGATGAAGATTGGCTTCACGGATAAAGGATCGATGGTTGCTTGCTTGATTTGCTTCTCAAAATGATCTTGATTTGGCTTTGGAATTGGATTTGGGTTAAGGTTTTTGGTATCAAGTTGTGTCACTCAACTTGAATAAGTTCGGCTCAATATTCAACCCTAATTCAACAACTAATTAATGAACAACCCCAAAACCCTAGATCTAGATCTCTTTTTATAACCACCTCATTTGAATCTTCCCTCCAAAGCTAGGTTGTTAGGGAGAGTCTTCTAGAAGAAGTTTGTTGGAAGGAAATATTCTAGAATAAGGTATATTCTAGGATAAGGTTGCTAAGCCGAGCCTTCTGGAAAAAGCCACATGCCCATTGGAGAGTCTTCTGGAAGCCTGGCCGTTACAAGAAGCCACGCTGATGAGCTAACAAGGCCGCGGAACCGCGGCAACTCGGCCGACTCGGCCACGGATCCACGGCCATGTTGGTGATTCACTGCATGCAATTTCCAGGGTTTGTTTTATGTTGCTTTTAGGCGCTTTCTTGATGTCTGGAATATTTTTATACTTTCTTGTTTACTGGCAGATCACATGTCTTGGACTTGACGTATTTTATCAGCACTTTTAATAGTTCCGGCTCTTTTACCTGGAGAATTTCCTGCACACAATCTCGAGACAAGTGTTTGATATACAAAGATCATGCATGCAATAATAAATACACAATTTCCCTCATAATGCCAGTTATAATGTATAACACATGTTATTTGATATTTTGAAAACGAATTGCTAATATGTGCTATATTTATACTAAACACCTTTAGATGATTGCAAGAATAGGGAAATTGATGTGTTAAAAATGCAATATTTTCGACTGATCAGTTGGAGCGGCATCTCATTTCTCCTGGATATTCGGCCCAAGTGTTGGCACCGGGAATAAGTCTTGCAATAATCATAAGCATCTTTGAAGAGTTGTGGCCGGTAGAAACCACACTGCAAGATCTTCTCGGCTGTCTTTCTTAGACCAAAATGCCCGCCACACGCTTGATCGTGGCAAAATGACAGCACACTCTTGAATTCATTATTAGGCACACACCGACGAATAATCTGGTCGGGACAGTATTTAAACAGATAGGGTTCGTCCCAGTAAAAGTTCTTTACTTGGGATAAGAATCGAAGTCTGTCCTGACTTAACCACTCGTTTGGTAGTAATCCTGTTGCTAAATAGTTCACAATATCTGCGAACTAGGGTTCGCATGATACTGTCAAGAGCTGTTCATCCGGAAAAACGTCGTTTATTGGGAGTGAAAGCGTCGGCGAAGAAGGAAGTCGTGAGAGATGGTCGGCCACTACGTTTTCATATCCTCTTTTGTCTTTGATGACAAGGTCAAACTCTTGGAGTAAGAGGATCCAACGTATCAGCCGAGATTTTGCGTCCTTCTTTGCAAAAAGATGGCATAGAGCATAATAGTCTGTGTAGACAATGACTGGAGAGCCGATTAAGTAAGGCCTGAATTTTTCTAATGCAAACACAACAGCCTAGAATTCCTTCTCAGTTTTTGTGTAATTCTGCTGGGCATCGTTCAGGGTTCGGCTAGCATAATAGATTATGTATGGCATATTGTCGATGTGCTGCCCTAGGACTGCACCGATGGAAAAGTCGGATGCATCGCACATAATCTCAAATGGATACGTCCAGTCAGGAGAAGAAAGTACGGGAGCAGAAGTGAGTGAGATTTTAAGTGATTCGAATGCAGTCACACAGCTCGAGTTGAAATCGAATGTGGTGTCCTTGGCCAGCAGAAGAGTCAAGGGTCTAGCAATCTTGCTAAAATCCTTAATAAACCGTCTATAGAAACCGGTGTGGCCAAGAAAAGCTCGGATGTCTCTGACGCATCTGGGAGGAAGAAGATTGGAAATGACCTCAATCTTAGCTTTATCCACCTCAATGCCATTTTGCGAGATGATATGTCCTAAGACAATACCTTCGCATACCATGAAGTGGCACTTCTCCCAGTTCAAAGTGAGATTTTTATCCTTAAACCGGTTAAGGACAGCGTTGAGATGCTGTAAACACTCGTCAAAGGAATCGCCGAAAATGGAGAAATCATCCATGAATATCTCTAAGAATTTTTCTACCATGTCTGAGAAAATTCCCATCATACACCGCTGGAAGGTAGCGGGTGCATTGTATAACCCAAAGGGCATGCGGCGATATGCAAACGTGCCGAAAGGACAGGTGAACGTGGTTTTGTCCTGGTCTTTTTCGGCGATGGGAATCTGGTTATAGCCGGAGTAGCCATCCAGAAAGTAGTAGTACTCGTGTCCAGCCAATCATTCGAGCATTTGGTCAATAAATGGAAGCGGAAAGTGGTCTTTCCGCATTGCGGCATTGAGTTTTCTGTAATCAATGCACACTTGCCACCCAGCTTGGGTGCGAGTAGGGATTAACTCGTTTGCCTGATTGGTGATGACCGTTATGCCCGACTTTTTGGGGATAACATGTATCGGACTGACCCACTGCCTATCTGAGATAGGGTAAATGATACCACTATCAAGACATTTGACGATCTCTTTTTTCACAGCCTCCTTCATGAATGGATTGAGTCACCTCTGTGGATCCCTGGCTGGTTTGGCATCATCCATCATATGAATGTGATGTTCAACGATTAAGGGACTAATCCCCTTGATGTCCGCCATAGTCCAGCCAAAATCTTGCCGATTGCTCTGCAAGACCGTCAAAAGGGATTTCTCTTGCTCTTGAGCTAGAGAAGCCGAGATGATGATAGGGAGGGTCTCGTTCTCACCTAAGTAAGCATACTTGAGGTGAGACAGCAACGGCTTGAGTTCAAGCTTTGGAGGTCAAACGATTGAAGGCAAAATCGGCGAAAATGTCTCGAACTCGAAGGATTCTAACAGAGGCTCAAAACGAGTGTACGCGACCGAGTCAGACGGTTCAGCTAACGCATCTGAAAATTCAAAGGATTCAAGCTCGGGTGGTGACAAGTCAAGATCGTTCGAGAAAATGAAACACTCGTAATCACTGTCGGGAGCAGTATCAGATTCAAGGAGGAACGCACTAGTGGCGTCAAGATCGTTGTGATCGAACAGAAATTTCTTGAACTCACAGTCCTCAGGGACGATCTCCTGGATCGAACAAACGTCTAGTATATGAGCATTTGGTTCGGAGGGCTGATTCCCCAACCTAAAAATGTTGAGTTCAATTGTCATGTTTCCAAAAGATAGGTTCATCGAATCATTTCGACAATTGATCACAGCATTCGAGGTCGCAAGGAATGGTCGACCGAGTATCACCGGAATTTAATTCCGGGGATTACCTACAGGTTGTGTGTCTAAAACAATGAAATCAACGGGGAATATGAAGTCCCCTACCTTTATTAACACATGCTCTGGCTCACCCCTAGGATGGGTGATAGATCGGTCGGCCATTTGGAAAGTACAGTGTGTGGGTTTCATCTCTCCTACACCTAATTGCTCATATACCGAATACGAAAGCAGGTTAACAATGGCACCAAGATCCAAAAGCGTACGGTTGATGTTCTTATCCCCAATAGTTATTGAAATCATAGGACAGCCAGGGTCCTTTCGTTTTTGAGGTAAAGCTTGGGTAAGAGCATCACTCACGGCACTAGCTAAGAAAACCTTCTTGGGTACCTCAGATTTCCTCTTCTTAGTGCACAAGTCCTTCAAGATTTTTGCATAGGAAGGGACTTGTTGGATTGGATCCAAGAGGGGAATGTTAATATTAACCTGTTTAAACAACTCCACAATCTTCTCTATTTGTGGACTTTGTTTATTGGATCTCAACCGGTTTGGAAATGGAACGTTTTTGAAATCGGTTGAGTCCAATGCTTGTGGAGGAGATTGTGGAGTTGGAACGGATCCCAGAACTGGAGTTTCGTGGAGTGAGATATGGTTCCGTTCGGAGTAGCAGAATAAGAAGAGCCTTTTGAAGAATGGAGAACATGCTCAGATGACGAAGAAGGAGGAGGAGGAGAAGCGGCCGGGGTGTCATCATCTTTGCCAACGTTGTTGTGCAGCATCCTTCCAGATCTCAACGTAGCAACGGCACTCACATTATGGTTTTGTTGTTCAAGAGAAACATGTGCATTATGTGGGTGACCGGGATTTGAGAGTGGTTGAGATGGAAGCCTCCCTTTCTCTCGCTCGCTTAAAGCCGCATTCAGTTGTGCAATCAGGGCTTCGATGGTTTTGATGCTTTTCCTGTGTGCAGCAATGTGTTGTACCAAAGATTGAATGGAAAACTGGATGTTGGTATTGGAATTAGTTGATTACTTTACAAATGCCTCCAGACTTCGTTCTAGCGAGGAAACCTTATCGTTGTTTGGCGGAACAAAATTGTTTTGAGAAAAAGAATTGTTGGGTGCAAAATTGTTCGTCGGATTTGAAAAGGATGGGGTTGGAAGGGCTGCTGATATTGATGTTGAGTTTTTTGATGAGCTTATTGTTGATGAGGAGGAGGCCTCTGGAAGTTGTTGTGGCCTTAGAATTGTTGCTGGTTCTGATTCCAGGCGAAATTAGGGTGGTTCCTCCAACCAGGATTGTAGGTGGAAGAGTATGGATTATTTCTTGGTCTTTGTTGAAATGCAGCATTGACCTGATCCTGTCCTTCAGCAGGTGGGTTGTAAGGACACTCTTCGGTCAAATGTGATGGATCAGAACAACAAGCGCAAATGGTACGGGGGGAAGAGAAGGTGCAGGAGAAGGAGATGAAAATTTTCTCTCAATTGCTTCTAGTTTTCGCATGATCGCAGCCATTTCGGCCTTCATTGCAATTGAGACATCAAGTTGATGAACGCCTGCCCTAGAGAGACCGGAAGAAGTAGATGAAGTAGATGAAGTGTTCGGTCTGGTGCTTTCCCACTAAATCGTTCGCTCCGCGAGATCGTCGAAAAATTGCCAAGCTTCCTCGTCAGATTTGGATAGGAAGTGGCCTTGACAAATGGTTTCCAACAACTGCTTAGTTGCTGAATTCAATCCTTCCTATAAGGTCTGGCAAAGTTTCCATCTCTCAATACCGTGATGAAGGCACTGAACAAGAAGGTCTTTGTATCGGTCAAAGCACTTCCAAAAAGGTTCGGCAGGAAGCTGGGAAAATTGGTTAACTTCATTTCGTATTCTCGCGGTCTTGTGATTTGGGTAGAATTTTTTAAGAAACGCTTTAACAAACTCTTCCCAACTGTTTATGGAATGCAATGCGGTACTATACAGCCACTTCTCAGCTAGGTCATACAAAGTGAAAAGAATAACTCATAGCTGTATAGTATCGTCGGACAGTTGGGTTGTCTTCATCATTGCATAGACGTTCTGGAACTTGTTGATGAAGATGTAGGCATCTTCGGATTCCAGCCCGTGAAATTTAGGCAACATGTTGATGAAGTGGGGCTTAATTTCGAAATTATCCCCATTTGCCGGCGGAAGTGAAAGACAGGTAGGAAGTGCAGAGCGGGTAGGATAGAAACGATCCTGGAGCGCGATTCCCTGTGGCGCTTCAACAGGAGGTGGTTGCGGGTTATTTGCACCCAGATGAGGTGGAATCAGTCCCGAGGGAGCTAAAGTGATGTTAGGAGGAAATCCTGACATCTAAGAAGAAGAATTTGGTGATGATAATGATGGTGAAGGTGAAGATGTATGAACAGAATTCCGGTCAACATCAGAGTTGGCCGGCAAAGATAAAAATGAAAGAGGTGTGGAGGGATTTTCAACGTCAGAGTCGATCGCGTAGTGGGTAGCGACTAACGAAACATGGACTAGACGGGCATTAGTGTCCCGAGTCCAACCGGACATATACTAAACGAGTTTAGTAAAGTCAACGCGTAGAATGTGAGGGTAAGAAAACGTCAATGAAAAAATGCGGATGAAAGGTGGGTGAAATGGGATTTTGGTGACAAAGGGCAAGTTTTTATAAAAGTTTTTGTTTTCTTGTTTTTTTAAGAGTTTTGCAAAAATATGTACGGACCTACGGCACAACTTCAAACAATCACAGTTTAAACATGCACAATCATACCTAGAGCTATGGTCTTCTAAGTCCACTAGACTGCTCCTAACTGTTCCAAAGTGACAAGTTGTAAGATAACTCTCAAATCGTCTCTTCACTGCCAATTGTAACTAGAGCTATGGTCTTCTAAGTCCACTAGACTGCTCCTAACTGTTCCAAAGTGACAAGTTGTGAGATAACTCTCAAATCGTCTCTTCACTGCCAATTGTGGCCAGGTAAGCACAAATGAAGAAAGGAGGGTTCCGCTCACGAATCACCATGAGACGGGCCTTTTAAAATTACCTTTCTCACTTGTCTAGCCTAGGCACCACAAAGTCAAGTTTAGATAAATGATTGAATGCCCACAACCTTCCTCTGTCCTATTGAGCACGACGGTCCTTAGTTGGCTGAGTCTAGATATTTTTTAATTAAGCTCAAGGGTAATGCATATGCTTTTAGTGATTTTTTGGGTCTTAGGAAAGGTGATGAAATCCCTACCCAATCTGAATTTGTGTTATAACCCCTTAAATTCCGTATTATTTATGCAAATCAGTAACAACCAAAAATCTAAAACACTTGCAAAAATTTTATTTTGGCTGCGGCGCAAAGATTCCTGCACAAAATCAGTTTATTGGAGAGGGGAAGAGAATTTGCGCAAAGAATTCTGCAGAAAAATATGGTTAAGTGGAGTTTAGTGGAGGGAAGGAGATAATTGGAATACTCAAAAAGAAAATTGGTAGCTGACGTCAGCAGTTGACGGCGGTTCCGCGGTCAAACAGGCGATCCTGTCGCGGTTCCGCGGCTGCTCAGAAAGTTGACTGCTTCAAAATTTTATCCTGTGCTGAGTTGGTTCTCCTCTTATTGAAAAATCCTAACAAGTGAGAAATCCTAACCCCCGGAATCTTGATTTGTTCACTGAGTTTACTCCAGAACTGAACTAGACCTTCTTCCTATCCTGCACAGTTGCAAAAAAACTAATCAAAAATAACAAGATGATTTTTTTTGTTTTAAAAATTTTCAATTTTTATAATTTTTAATTTTTTTAATTAACCTGAAATTACATAAAGAAATAAACTACCGTCTCCCCGGCAACGGCGCCATTTGATTGGTTTTGTTTTTCTGCGTGCTTAGTTTTTTTAATTACCGCAATTAAGACGGTTTCGCTTGGTAGCTAGCCGGTTGAGTACGGGTCGATCCACAGGGAGATGGAATCTCTTTCTTTATGTTTTAACGAGTTAAATCCAAATATTTTGTGTTTTGTTCTGAGATCTACTAATGAGATAAAGGATGATAAAGAACTTGCTAGGGTTAGGATTAGGTTAGTTCGAGTTAGGAATTTCTCACATCTTTCAATGCCCTTCTTAATATCGGTGTTACGGTAATCGGAAACAAAAGGGATTAGCACGATTAGGAAGGAACTTACAAGTATAAGCTAGGCTTTCCATGCTTAGTTTCTTCCTTTTGGTCCTTGTCCGTCCGTTCTTGGCTCTTAGCCCTAACCTCTGGTTAATTCAACCACAACCGGTCTAACTATGGAATCACCGCTATCATGTAGGATAGCGTGACGTAGTGAGCGGATTGTGGTTCAATTAAAGGGAGTCCTGTTCAGACCAGAATATTGCATTTTTATACTGCTCATTCATTATCTATTTTTTGTATATATCGGTACTATTAACCTGTTAGTGTATATGCCCTAGAGGCCATTACTGTATCATATAGTATGTATATTAATTTATGGAAGCTTGGGATATTCACAGTTGTACAGACAATCTTGCTCGATATAGTAGTATGCTACTTGGTTTGTCTCTGCTTTAATGTGTACATGTGTGTTTCTTTATTATATCACCTATACGCATTAGTAGAGCCCTTAGGATCTTTGGTTGATTACCGGCATTGTGATGGCGATCACACTCGTGGGGGCTGGGTAATCCACAAGCACATCCTTATGCACGTCCCTAGTCGTGGGATTATCGAGACAGGGCATCGATACTCCGGAGTAGACTAGCGTATGCGCTTCTCATCCCAGCACGGGAGACGGTCTGTCCCACAGCCGTCGGTACGTCGTACTTGAGATAGTATGCGGGTGCTCGTTAGGTTACGAGTACACTGGACAGGACTCGTCGGGAACTGATGGTTGGTATTATACCTATCGTCAGTTATCAGTTCCCAGGTGACATGAGTACAGCTTAGTCCGCTGACTTGACACTGTCACTTCGCCTCGAGTGTGTTCCCACTGTTCTTTGATTACTACCCTACCACGACTCTACTGAGTCATGCAAACAGGTAGTAGTTGGGTGCAGTCCCGAAGCACTTAGAGGCAGTGACGGTTAGACAGGATTCGTCTCTCCCGGTATTGGGGTTGACATCGCGCTGTGTCTAGGAGAGCCATTACACGAGTAGTCCCTGGCCAGGGCAAGCGAGATATACTGGTAGGTTTCCAGTGTTATCTCAGGGTGTTCTGGGCTTCACTCCGACACGATTTGTACCGCTATTAGGGGACTGACGTTTACCACCCCCTTAGGACCGCCATGTTATGTATCAGACGAACAGACCGGACTGTACGGAGATTGTCACATACAGGCTCTGTAGGAGATCGGATGGGTTTACCTCATCGGCCTTCTTATCGACATCTACCTGGTGACCGTTACGTACAGCTTGTGCCGCTTGCGGTCTGTGGTTAAGCCCACTGCCAGCGTAGTGTCGAGTCTTTAGAGTCCCACACAGAGAGTTTCCCTGCACTGGGCGAAACGTGTAGAGGCCGTATGGTTTTACGGCGGGGCTGCGATCACTTACGTACACTTGTGTGCATGTGGTGTTCGGGCAGGCAATACTAGTGGTCTTTGGTTTGAGCCGGATCCTAGTATTGCACGGATGGTTTTTTTTTGTCTTCTGCACATCCGCATTCTACAGAATGCGGATGCAGGTGTGTATGCACAGTTTTCCGGAGCGATGAAGGAGGAGGTGCCTCATCAGGGTTTTGGCAGTTGGTTCGGCCAAAACCGTTATGTGGCAGGCTCATTAGGGTTTTGACAGTTCGTTTGGTCAAAACCATTATGAGCCGCGGACATCATTTACTAATCCTTTTAGTGATAATTTTATGATAGCTAATTGCATTGACCATTTGACCCCATTGACCTCTCTTGACTTTGTTGACCGGTTGACCGTGTTGACCATTGACTTTCAAGAGAGATCTACACTCTTCTTTTCTTTTTCTTTTTCTTTTTCTATTTTGATTATGATAATGGTCATTTCAATGTAGCCATCAAACTTTATCTTGATGGGATTAGTAATGATATTGTTTTTGCATTATTGAACCATGGTTCATTTTCTTATGCTCACAATTTCTTTCTCATTCTCTCTCTTGCCTTTTTCTAGTGAGAAGAAAAGAAATGCACCATGGTTGCTAGCTCCTCCTTCTTTCGCCTCTTGATTCATCTTTTGATCTCATGTGTTCAGAGATAAAGATCCCACAAAGACAAAACCATCCCTCTACCACTTCTACACAACCTAGGGCTTCTAGACTAGCAATCTCTTTGCCCTAGTTACCTCGGCTCGAGGTGGAGCTCGGTGTACATCTCTCGGGTGGATCGTTTTCGACTCAAGGAGGCCGCGGAGGTGACCAAAGTCCGGATCAACCATCGGAGCAAGCAAAGAGAAGAACAACAAGAAGAGAAGGAGTTCAAGTTGAGGTATAACCCCTAACCGAGTAGATAAATCTCTAGTTGGGATGCTAGTGTGTTGTTTAGTAAAGATCCGGCTTTTACGGTCCATGTTACCAAGTCCAGAAAAAATTTTGTTTTACCGTTTCCGCAACCCCGAAAGTACCGGGAGAGATAACGTGGACCTAAAAGTGGTATCAGAGCCTAACTAAACACACCCTAGCATGTTAGCAAAGTATTTAGAATTTCGACCGAAAGAAAAACCGCAAAACACCCCGGAAATTTCAAGTTTCTGCCGATTTTCAGATCTGTTCCAAAATTAATAAATCATGCACTAAAAATCGGCTCAGGCTTTTGTTAGAAAACTGGAGAAATTTGATCCCCCAACTCGGCTAAAGCGCCGCGGATCCGCGGCATAAGCTTGCTTATGCCGCGGAACCGCTGCCGAGTTAGCTCAGTTATGGAATCCGTTTCCTGCAGTTTTCTTGTATGGGTATTTTGGGATTTTTACAATATGACTTTTCTGTCCAGATTTTCCAGAAAGCAAAATTTGTTTTTGGGGCTCAAAAATCCGTATTTTTTGGTCGATGTTCTATAGACTTTGGCTAATGGTTATATCTGTAATGTTATATGTGTATTGAACGTCTACTAATCACTATACGTCGATTAGTGGGGGTTATACATATCTGTGATCTATAATGCTGATGGTTTGTGTATATGAACTCGTTGGATTGTCGCGGATGAATAGCCGGGATGGATGTGAGATGAGAGTTTCTTTTTCTTTCATTCATGTAATAAATTTGTAAATTGATGTAATATTATTTGTATGGCCGCACAACCGGGTCGGGGTTGTAGCCGTTATTGTATAATTCTTTTTACTGTTTTTGCTCCTAGGATAGACCCATGGAGGGGGTGCACAAACTACCGGGTATCTCGAAGTGCCGAGTGGCCTACTCACGGCGTTGAGGGAGGTTGCTTCGCTTCGGGTACTTGGCGGGTAGTTTGCCGCACCCGTAGGGGTCTTGGGTGGGGTATTGGCTATTCATCGCGACCGTGTAATCCGCTTTTCGTTGCAGGCTTGAACGAATCGCGGGTTCCTAGTATATCCAAAGTGTTCATCTGTGATCTGGATTGGCTATCATTGCTATATATCTATATATAATAACTATTTAGGCGTTGCTTATGTTTTTCAGCCGCGCTAGCCCAGCCCCCGCTCTGTCGTTAGT
This sequence comes from Agapanthus africanus, assembly GCA_030015575.1. Lineage (NCBI taxonomy): Eukaryota > Viridiplantae > Streptophyta > Magnoliopsida > Asparagales > Amaryllidaceae > Agapanthus > Agapanthus africanus. The sequence goes on along the minus strand of JASDDO010000029.1, from coordinate 7,194,135 downwards.
TCAGTAACCTAACGGGTGATGACAGGGCCCCGTGGCGAATGCGAATGGCATAAGCGTACGTCATATTTTGGTTGTTTTCTGCAATGGTAGGATTTAAATGATGGGATGCATTAAAAGAAATAATGCAAGAAAATAAACCTAAAAGACGTTGTTGGAACAATTTTTCAAAAAGCTGTTATTACAAGGACGTTCACTTTTGTTTTGCATCGAGGTATTCGGTTATGAATGCCCAGCGCCTCAGTCGACGAGGCAAGGGCCGAGATCCCTTCATCGGGAGTGACCCCTTGGACAAAATTTTGCGTCAGGGTAATAACTTCACTATAGTCGATTATTCTTGCTTTGCATCGAGGTATTCAGTTTGGAATATCCTGCACCTCATTCGACGAGGAAAGAGCCGAGATCCCTTCACAGGGAGTGACCTCTTTAGCAAAAGTTTTCGCCACTATATTTTCAAAAACTGTATCACGTTCCTTCAACGATATCAAGTTCATTACGTTAACGGGTTTTCGCCAAAACCCAGTCGTAGCCCTCCGTCGTTTCGGATTGATATTGCTTAGTATTCGTGCTACGTATTTCGTGCTCAGCCGAGGCGTAGTGTACGGTAGCTACGTAATATTTTTCCGTAAGATACAAAGTGATTGGTTAGGACAGTCGTGCGGTCATTTTGGCTCAATCAAGGACTCGTACGGGTGGGTCTAATGCAGTCAAGATAATGACGAGTTGAACTTGACTAGGATCCTTTGATATTTTGGCTCAGTCAAGGTCACTTGGGTCCTAGGGGAAAAAACCACATCGGGAGTTTCAAAAGTACTGAAACTTGCTAGTGTTGCATACCATTTGGAGTGTGATGATTCTGGTTGGATTCCTTCAGTTTTGTCACGCGATGATATTTGGATCCCGGTCCTACTGAGTATATGCTACTCCTCGGGAACTTTCTCGCTTAACGATCAATGCTATAAACCAAGTAGGTGTCTAGAAAGGTGTTAGCGGGGCTACGCCCACAGGGAAAAGATGTTACTTAATTAAGGAACTTCGCGAAAGCGTTGGAAAACCTCCCTCGAAGTACCGACACTGGCCTGGCTGAACGGTTAAGCAAGTATTGTACGGTGAGATTGATCCCGACTAATTCTTCCTTTATGGTTTGAGGAGGGATTCGAGAGACAGTGGGAGCCATCCTGTTTAGATAAATTAAAAACCAATCTAAACTTGCAAGAGCGCACGCTGAGTGTTTCTTTTCTCTCTCTCCAGGTAGCAACCATTTCACGCCCTAATCAAGATAAAAAAATGTATCGCTTGATCAATCCGAATTCTTATTCGGGGCTGGGGAACCTTGGTTCGGCTCTAACTTGTGACAACAGTCATAAGTATGAGCAAGGGAAAGGGGATTGTATGGATTCCCAGGATACCCAGTTGAAGAAGAAGCATAGTTTTGCATCTACTTCAGGTGTTCTTGTAATTGAGAACTGTTTTACGGTCAGCCCTACCTCCTGGGTACTTGATACCGGATCAGGATCTCATATCTATAATTTATTGCAGGGACTGAGAAAAAGTAGGAAAGTTGCACCGGGTGATATGTCGCTCAGAGTAGCGAACGGAGCACAAGTTAATGCGGCAACCGTCGGTGAATATCACCTTGTATTGCCAAATGGCAAGACTATGATTTTGAACGATTGCTACTATATACCTTCCATGGTTTGCAACATTATATCAGTTTCTTTACTCGATAAAGATGGATATAACTTTGTTCTTGATAGAAATATCATGAACATTTACCTTCATAAGGTACTGGTTGCAGAAGGTACACTGTGTAATGGTATCTACGTTCTAAATCAGAATACAGTTCTCAATGTACAAAACACACGCAAGAGGAAGAATTCAGATACGAATGAATCCTACTTATGGCATTGTAGACTTGGTCATATCGGAGAGAAAAGACTGAGTAAGTTGCATAAAGATGGACTCTTGGATGCGTTCGAGTTTTCATCTTATGAAACTTGTCAGTCTTGTCTCAAAGGGAAGATGACCAAATATCTGTTCACCGGACATGGAGAAAGAGCAGCAGAGCTCTTGGAACTCGTACATAGTGATGTATGTGGTTCGATGTCTATACATGCAAGGGGTGGGTTCTCGTACTTCATCACATTCACTGACGATCTCTCTAGGTTCGGATATGTGTATCTGATGAAACACAAATCTGAAGCTTTTGAGAAATTCAAGGAATTCAGAAACGAAGTAGAGAACCAGACTAGCAAAAGTATCAAGATCCTCCGGTCTGATAGAGGAGGGGAGTACTTAAGCACAGAATTCCTAGATTACATAAAAGAGAATGGTATTCTCTCTCAGCTTACTCCTCCTTATACACCACAGCACAACGGTGTATCGGAGCGGAGGAATCGTACCCTACTGGATATGGTTCGCTCCATGATGAGTAATGCCGAGTTACCTCTTTCATTTTGGAGACATGCGCTGTTGACAGCAGCATATCTATTGAACGATGTTCCGTCTAAATCTGTGCCTAAACACCGTTCGAGATATGGAATGGTAAAAAGCCGTATCTTAAACGTATTAAGATATGGGGTTGTCCGGCCTATGTAAAAGTACAAAATCCGGACAAACTTCAGGCACGTTCAGTTCTATATAAATTTGTGGGATATCCTAAGAACTCCACAGGATATCTGTTCTACCACACCAAGGAACAGAAGGTGTTTGTATCTCGCCACGCCACCTTTTTAGAGTGGCAATTTCTTGCAAAAGAAACAAGTGGGAGTTCGGTAGAACTGGAAGAAATTCAGCGACCACAAAATGAAACTGAAGATTTGACAGAACCTCAGAATTCAATAACCCCAGACGAACCTCAGCCACTCCGCAGATCTGGTAGGATTTCTCATCCGCCCGAGAGATACTACGGTTTTCTCATAGACGGGGATCGAGAGGATTGCATCTTGGAAGAAGATAACCTTACCAGTTTCAGGCAGGCCATTATCAGTAGGGACTCTGATAAGTGGCAGGAAGCAATGTAATCCGAAATAGAGTCCATGTACGCCAATAAAGTGTGGACCTTGGATATTGCTCCACCTGAGGTAAAACCCGTTGGATGCAAATGGATCTACAAAAGGAAACTTAGTGTAGATGGGCAGGTGGAAACCTATAAGGCTAGACTCGTTGCAAAAGGTTTTCGTCAAAGACCTGGTTTGGACTATGACGAAACTTTTTCTCCGGTGGCTATGCTCAAATCCATTCGGATCCTACTTGCCATTGCTGCCTTCCATGACTATGAAATCTGGCAGATGGATGTTAAAACGGCTTTCCTAAACGGTTGTTTGGAAGAGTGCGTTTACATGGATCAGCCAGAAGGTTTCGTAGACAGTGGGAGCAGAGGGAAGGTATGCAAGTTGCTTAAATCCATTTATGGATTAAAGCAGGCATCGCGGAGCTGGAACATCTGTTTTGATGAGGCAATCAAGGAATTTGATTTCATCAAGAACGAAGATGAACCTTGTGTCTATAAGAAGATTGTAGGACGAACTGTCGTATTCCTAGTCTTGTACGTGGACGACATTCTTTTGATAGGAAATGACATTCCTATGCTACAATCGGTCAAGTTATTTTTGCCACAACGGTTCTCCATGAAGGACCTGGGTGATGCCTCGTACATTCTGGGGATCAAGATCCATAGAGATAGATCCAAGAGACTACTGGGACTATCGCAGTCCAGGTACATAGAGACCGTACTAAAGAGATTTAGTATGGAGGGTTCCAAGCGCGGTAACATACCCGCATTGCACGGAATTACCCTCTTTAAGAAGATGTCTCCAAAGACTGACGAGGAGAGGGTTCGCCTGAGCACTATACCCTACGCTTCGGCGGTAGGATCTATAATGTATGCGATGCTATGTACAAGACCAGATGTAGCTTACGCGCTGAGCGCAGTGAGCCGGTATCAGTCAGACCCAGGTGAGGACCACTGGACAGCAGTGAAGAACATTCTCAAGTGCCTGAGAAGGACTAAGGAGATGTTCCTGGTTTATGGTAATGGAGACCTCAGGGTCGAGTCCTTTACCGATTCAAGCTTCCAGAGTGACAAAGATGACAGCAAGTCTGTCTCGGGTTTTGTATTTACCCTCAACGGAGGGGCGGTATGTTGGAGGAGTTCCAAACAGGATACCGTCGCAGACTCGACGATGGAGGCTGAATACATTGCTGCAAGCGATGCCGCAAAAGAGGCAGTCTGGATGAAGAAGTTCATTAGTGAACTTCAGGTGGTTCCGTCCATTGTTGACTCAATACCTTTGTATTGCGATAACAATGGGGCTATAGCTTTAGCGAAGGAACCAAGGTCCCATCAGAAGTCCAGGCACATCTTAAGGCGGTATCACCTGATCAGGGAGATCATTGATCGCCAGGAGATCGAGGTGCGGAGAATGGACACAAAGGACAACACAGCGGACCCATTCACGAAGGCCTTACCCCAGACTCAGTTCGAGCGGCTGATCGAGATGATAGGTCTTCGATACGCCAGTACATGGCCTTAGTGCAAGTGGGAGATTGTTAGTGTATATGCCCTAGAGGCCATTACTGTATCATACTAGTATGTATATTACTTGATGGAAGCTTGGGATATTCACAGTTGTACAGACAATCTTGCTCGATATAGTAGTATGCTACTTGGTTTGTCTCTGCTTTAATGTGTACATGTGTGTTTCTTTATTATATCACCTATACGCATTAGTAGAGCCCTTAGGATCTTTGCTTGATTACCGGCGTTGTGATGGCGATCACACTCGTGGGGGCTGGGTAATCCACAAGCACATCCTTATACACGTCCCTAGTCGTGGGATTATCGAGACAGGGCATCGATACTCCGGAGTAGACTAGCGTATGCGCTTCTCATCCCAGCACGGGAGACGGTCTGTCCCACAGCCGTCAGTACATCGTACTTGAGATAGTATGTGGGTGCTCGTTAGGTTACGAGTACACTGGACAGGACTCGTCGGGAACTGATGGTTGGTATTATACCTATCGTCAGTTATCAGTTCGCAGGTGACATGAGTACAGCTTAGTGCGCTGACTTGACACTGTCACTTCGCCTTGAGTGTGTTCCTACTGTTCTTTGATTACTACCCTACCACGGCTCTACTGAGTCGTGCAAACAGGTAGTAGTTGGGTGCAGTCCCGAAGCACTTGGAGGCAGTGACGGTTAGACAGGATTCGTCTCTCCCGGTATTGGGGTTGACATCGCGCTGTGTCTAGGAGAGCCATTACACGAGTAGTCCCTGGCCAGGGCAAGCGAGATATACTGGTAGGTTTCCAGTGTTATCTCAGGGTGTTCTGGGCTTCACTCCGACACGACTTGTACCGCTATTAGGGGACTGACGTTTACCGCCCCCTAGGCCTGCCATGCGATGTATCAGACGAGCAGACCGGACTGTACGGAGATTGTCACATACAGGCTCTGTAGGAGATCGGATGGGTTTACCTCATCGGCCTTCTTATCGACATCTACCTGGGGACCGTTACGTACAGCTAGTGCCGCTTGCGGTCTGTGGTTAAGCCCACTGCCAGCGTAGTGTCGAGTCTTTAGAGTCCCACACAGAGAGTTTCCCTGCACTGGGCGAAACGTGTAGAGGCCGTATGGTTTTACGGCGGGGCTGCGATCACTTACGTACACTTGTGTGCGTGTGGTGTTCGGGCAGGCAATACTAGTGGGCTTTGGTTTAAGCCGGATCCTGGTATTACATGGATGGTTTTGTTTTGTCTTCTGCGCATCCGCATTATACAGAATGCGGATGCAGGTGTGTATGCACAGTTTTCCGGAGCGATGAAGGAGGAGGTGCCTCATCAGGGTTTTGGCAGTTGGTTCGGCCAAAACCGTTATGTGGCAGGCTCATTAGGGTTTTGACAGTTCGTTTGGTCAAAACCATTATGAGCCGCGGACATCATTTACTAATCCTATTAGTGATAATTTTATGATGGCTAATTGCATTGACCATTTGACCCCATTGACCTCTCTTGACTTTGTTGACCGGTTGACTGTGTTGACCATTGACTTTCAAGAGAGATCTACACTCTTCTTTTCTTTTTCTTTTTCTATTTTGATTATGATATTGGTCATTTCAATGTAGCCATCAAACTTTATCTTGATGGGATTAGTAATGATATTGTTTTTGCATTATTGAACCATGGTTCATTTTCTTATGCTCACAATTTCTTTCTCATTCTCTCTCTTGCCTTTTTCTAGTGAGAAGAAAAGAAATGCACCATGGTTGCTAGCTCCTCCTTCTTCCTCCTCTTGATTCATCTTTTCATCTCATGTGTTGAGAGATAAAGATCCCACAAAGACAAAACCATCCCTCTACCACTTCTACACAACCTAGGGCTTCTAGACTAGCAATCTCTTTGCCCTAGTTATCTCGGCTCAAGGTGGAGCTCGGTGTACATCTCTCGGGTGGATCTTCTTCGACTCAAGGAGGCCGCGGAGGTGACCAAAGTCCGGATCAACCATCGGAGCAAGCAAAGAGAAGAACAACAAGAAGAGAAGGAGTTCAAGTTGAGGTATAACCCCTAACCGAGTAGATAAATCTCTAGTTAGGATGCTAGTGTGTTGTTTAGTAAAGATCCGGCTTTTACGGTCCATGTTACCAAGTCCAGAAAAAATTTTGTTTTACCGTTTCCGCAACCCCGAAAGTACCGGGAGAGGTAACGTGGACCTAACATAACCAGTGTTTGCTCAGTAATACAGATTACAGGTATCCGTGTTAAAATACTGGAAATACATTCAAAATCACGAATATATCATTTGTGAGCTGACACTGCAACCAGAACCGCAAACCGACCGATATCCCAAGAGTTATTTTGCAAACAAGTGTGTGCACAATATTTTGGTCCAACACATAACATGTATACACACTAACTCTTGGAGCTTGGATCATGGACCTAGGGCGCTGGCATGGCACACTCATGATGGCTAGAGCAAGTGGGCATGGTGTGATGTGCATTAAATGCAATAAAGTGTTGATGTGATTTGAAGCTACAAGTTCCCTCCAATATCCCTGAGTGTATCCAAAGCCTTTACTGAGAAAACAAACTGCACCAGAGTGATATTGGGGACAACAAAAGACCATACTACAAGTACGAGCACCAGGGCTCGGATTTTGGCCGAGCACTTCCCACTCAAAACCGAGCAGGCTGGTCCCATCTCCTCCATTGGGTCCCATCTTTCTACTGGCCCTCCATTGCTGCCTTGTCATCATTTTGTTATTGTTTGTTTATTCAATTTTTGTGCCTATATATAGCAGGCAGTGGGCAAGGGGTCAAGGGTCCAGGTTTTGTTCACATTTTGTAACTCTCAAGTTTTTCTTTTCTCCTTTCTTGTACATAGCTTAGCTTCCCCTTGAGTTCATGCCCTTCTCTTGATCTTGCAACCTCTTTAGAGTGCTTGCAAGTTTAAGTTTAGGGTATTGATCTCAAGGTTGTATCTTGGACATAATAGAACTATCATTTTGCACACTTGGGTTCCTAGTCTTTCTTGCTCTTTTTATTCTTGCTCTTTTCATTCCTTGCTCTTTTATTACTTGCACTTACATTCCATGTTTTACTCACTTGCAATTTAAATTCCATGTCCTTTAATTACTTGCTTGTAATCTTTTCTTTTCTTTGCTTATCTTTTCTTTGCTCGTTTGGTTTGTTATTGTAATGGTTGTAAATATATGTTGTTAGGAAAAGAAACCGATATTGTAAGTTAACGTTTTGTTTATCATTTTCTTTTCGTGTCTTTTCCATTTGAACTCCATCCAAACGTTACGCAAGCGCTCCATTAGGCACCCTACCCTACCAAGATAACGGTGATTCCTAACCGTGACCGGTTGCGTTCGGTTTGGCCAGAGGCGAAAGCAAGAGACAAGAACGGAAAGACAAAGGTCAATAAGCCGGATTCCACGAATACCGTTCTTAAATACCTTAATCCACGTTGTTGCCGATTGCTCTAGCTTCATTGGTCGAGTTCGGCTCAAAGGAATTGAATACGGAATCCATTAACTTACATTATCCTATCGTTTCCTAAAAAGTTTTACTTTGCATATAACACATAGGTTAGATAAAGAACTTTCCACCCTCGCTGATTAACTCATTACGACAAGAATATAAAACGCTCCGTCTCCCTGTGGATCGACCCGTGCTCAACCGGCTAGCTGTAAAGAGACACCGTCTTGATTGCGCTAACTAAAACTCTTTCAATCAAATGGCGTCGTTGCCGGGGAGACGGTAATGTTGTTATTCTTGTTATTTCGGGTTAATCTTGTTAATATCCATCTAACGCTTTTTCTTAAAAACAAACATAAAAATCAAAAATTTCAAAACCAAAACAAAAAACTAACTAAACTAACCATTTTGTTCTCTGGAAATTGGACCTGCTTGCACTCTATAATTCAACTAAAAAATCAAACAATATCAATGAGATACCTATAGAACATTGTGACACCAGAAGAAGATTGGAGCCCATTCTCCAGAGGAAAACCGGCGACATACCCATCCCATCAGAGCTCGCCGGCCAGTTGCCTCATTTTGCCTCCAATTTTTTTCTCTGGGCTCCAGTGTTCTGTTTTTGTCCTATTTTTATTGTTTGTTTTTTATAATTTTTAGTGTGCATGTATTTGGGCATTCGTATCGCTTTTTCGCACTAATATCCATTTTCCAACATTTTCAGATTTTACGGATTTGCGCACTGCGATCGTGGAGAGCAAAGTGTACATTCAAGGCCAAGGTGATTGCGAAGTACAGTGCCAAAGATCCGGGTAGTTTGACCCGCACAAGAGAACTTTTCAAGCTATTCGGATTTAATTTCAACGGGGGTTTCCTAACCCAAAAACTTAACGGTGTGTACTTTACCAACACCTTCTTCTCAAACCCGACACATCCAATATAATATCTTTGCAGGATTCTTTGCAAGTTCGCTTTCAAACGCCAAAATTAACTAACCCGTATTTGTTGCAGTGTCGTGTTTAATATAAAAAAACAATTGTTTGATTCTTTATAGAATTTTTATTGAATTGTGCATTGCATACATTAATACGGATTTAAGGGCAAGCGAACCCCATAATATACGGTAAAGGATTTCATCACCTTTTCCATGGCCCACAAATCATGAACTTGAACATAACGTTTACCCGCACAAATTTTTAAAAGAAATTAGACTTTAAGCCTTAAGGACTTCGTGCTCACTAGGAGAAGTTAATTGTGTTTAGAACACCGCTTAACGGTATATCGTTCACGGGGTGTCTAGGAAAGTGTTAACGGCGAAACCGCCAAAAGAGAAAGGGTTATTTAATTAAGGACCTTCGCGAAAGTGTCGGAAAACCTCCCCTTATCTCTGCACTTACCTGACCTCGTGATCAGTATATCTTGAGCTCGTTTCTCGACACAGTATTACTTCAAAAATCAAGTTCTTGAGCAGGTCTAGTTGACCTAGGTGAACCCTAGACCGATTGGGTGTGTGGTATTTTTGTGTCGTGATTATTTTTGTCCAGATTCTATTTGTGTGTAAGTTTCATTCTTTTGTTAATAACTAACTAAAAAAATAAAAAATAAAAAAAATCACATTCTTTTTCTTCTCTTTTCTCTCATCATATCATGGGTACCCCACCTCGAAAAACTCTTGCCGAACTTTGGTACTCACAACCAGACATAACTTCCTACGGTTCTTGTTTTGGTCGAACTTCGAACGATCCATCCATGCCAAAAATTTCTTTGAAAGATCGGATAGACGCGTCTAGGACAACCAACTGGACCCCGCAATCCACTTTGTATCAACTGTTTCAACCTACCCCGCCTTCTTACGTTGATACCCCTTTTTCGAGTCCTGTTGTAACTCCAAGACCCATGTCTATTGCTGAACATATTGAACAATCTCGTAGCCGATCTTTCACTCCTTTCACCACTTCCAGTTCTTGGGATCAACAATTCCATTCACCTTCTTATCCAAATGTTGATCCTACCCCTTGTCCAACCATTCAATTCCTACCAGTCTTACCCAACTTTTTCACATTCCCTAGACATTGCTTCTGAACAGCCATTTGGGAGTTTCCAGTATCAAAACAACTTTAAATCTTTTACTGAAATCCCTCCACAACCCATGTCTAGTCTGGAACGGTCGTTAGAAGACTTTAGGGTAGCGTCGTACCAACAGATGATGGATTTGAATGCGTCCATGGCCGCCCTCATACAACTTAGTGACCCGGTAGCTAGTTTCCAACTAGCTCCAAATTTTCCAATGTATGATGAGGCGGTTGGACAGGTTGAGAATTTGAGTGGAGAGAGTGAGCTGTATACCCTTCCAAATCAAACCTACCCGTTTCAACTTGAATCCCACAACTCCAATTTTGAATGTCTATCGAATGTTCCAAACGATTCACCGACTGAAGATAGAAGGATTAATGAGTTGTGCGACTTTGTAGTATTTGATTTACCTGATTGTGAAGGGACCCTTTCGAGTGAAACTGCACCCAATCCTTTTTACCTCTACACCTCCTTCTTAGAACCTGAATTGATTGAAATCCATGCTTTTAATGAGGTGTCTGAGAATATTGATTTTCACTTGATTGAGGATATTGACGCTGGGAATATTTTAGATGATGAACCCACTGCTTTGGATGAGTTTTTCTCTCCAATTCATCATCCCGAGTCATTAACTGTTTTTCCCGAAATCCATACGCGTCTTGATTTTGATGAAATATGCATGGTTGAGCTTAATATTGAGGAGAATTTTGAGGATAGTTTTGAGGATGAACCAGTTTTAATTGATGAGTCAGATTTTTCAATTCATCCTATCTCTTCCATTGACTGTGTACACCCTCCAGAACCTTTACCTGATACCCCTCCTCGATCACTCCCCTCCATCCTTTCCATCGTTCCGACCTTGCAAGACACCGTATCCCTTTCATTTCCTGTGTATGGTTTACCAAGTTCAGCGTACCCATGTTTTCTCACGAATCTTGAGGGATTTGACCTCATTTCTCGACGGGTTGATAGATTAGCACAATCGATTTTTACACATCGGTCATTACAAATTGTGCTAATTTATTCGCTCCATTTTCTCCCTCAAGTTCGTATTCCACTTCTTTCTCCCTTCCTCCATTCTTCTCCTTCACCGAGACCGGACACCGCTTCTATCCCCACACGGTCTTGCGTGTTTCTCATTTCTTTTTTCTACACTCCATTCTTTCACCAACCGCCGCTTTATAAAGATAAAATCTTTGAATGGTTGGTGCTCACTTTTGGCCTGTGTAAGGCCTTGTATAGATTGATATTGTTCTTTCCCCCCTAATCCTGAACTTTAACGCTTAACAGTGGAAACACTGTTTCACTTAAATTTGGGGGGAACCTTTTTGTGTATATATATTTTTTTGTTTTTCTTTTTGTTTTGTATATAATTTGTTTTTGGGAACGCCGACAATTTTGACCCTCTTAGTGTAGCCTGACAATGAGGGCACTGTCAAGTTTAAGTTTGGAGGTGTGCTCGGTAAGGTTTCTTCCTTCGCATTCATATGTATATTTTTCATTTGCATACTAATTTTAAAAACCCATAAAAATCGAAAAAAATTCCAAAATATAAAAACTTTGTCGTCAAGTTAGCTAATAGGTTAACTTAGATTTTTATTCCGAAAGTTTAGTTGATACGTTAGAAATAACTAAATCCTAGGCTTAGGAATTGAAAACCCTAAAAATAACCCTCATTATGTTTAAACTTGGTGATTATACGTCCTTACAGTTATTTTAAGAAATAGGTAATCTTGAGTTCAGTTCTTAAGTTAAGTCAAGATGAAGGGAGAGTATTGAAGCTTTACTGAAAGATAAGTCTGAAAAATAGTTTCTATTCTTGAGTTCAAATTTAGAAAGTATATACCCTACAAACTGCACTTACACGCACCTTGAAACTTGGGATAGTAGAGGATACCTAGAAATACACTTGCCTGAAAACCTAGTATGAAAGAAAAAACGGTATTTAAAGCTAAACACCAAAAAGAGCATTCATTGAAAAATATATCCGGTCTTGAAAAAGAAAAATAAAAGAAAAGAAAAATAAATAAATAAATAAAGTCATGACCTGGAAACTGCTATTTACGCTTTAAGCTCACACATTCAGTAATCGGCCGTTAGTACCTCAAGAAGCTAGTAAGGTTTAATGGGTAGCTTTGATACCATGTTGGGTTATGGGAGCACCCCGGCCATCGAACCGTGGCCAAATACGGAACAAAAATTTTCTAAAACCCGGCGCTACCATTACCCAATTTCCAAGATCGAAGTCATTAACCCTAAAACTAGCAAGCTAACAAAAGAAGATAGAAATGGGTATACCTAATGATCCAAGTCCTTAGGGTCTTCAACCATCTCCAAGCTCCTAGGGATGCGGATCGACTTTGGTCGCCAGTCTTCCTTCATCTCCGATGATCCACCCGAGGGAAACGGCACAAGCTCCAGGTTCGCCAAGCGGACCAACCGACCATCCAAGATAGCTAGTAGTAGAGAGTGGGGATGTAGTATAGTCTCACCATAATTTTCTCTCAAACTATGATATCAAGTGAGCATCCTAAGAAGAAGATGAAGAAGGTGTGATGATAGCAAGGATGGCATGGAAAATTGGCTAAGTATTTTGTGTGAGCATGAGAGTGAGAGAGCACCTAGTGAAAAAACAAAATGAGCAAGCCTCACCCCCTCCCCAAAAAGTGGCCGGCCCCTTCCTCTCATGCCCCCACAAAAATGTCATTTCCAATTTTCATTAAACAAATACACCATACCAATCTCTACATGTGCAAAGACCATGCTTTGACCAAAAACCCATACCCTTGCCATGTCACCTTTTCCACCTCATCTAAAACAAATGATTTTCAAAAGAAAATCAATAATGAGGTGGCATCTTCTAGAAGCCATTCCGTATAAATACGGAATGCTTCCCGGTATATGTATCTGAATACACATACGCATATTCGTACGAAAATACGAATAGCCAAAGAGAGAAAATAAATAGTGAGCAATAATACTAGAATACATATATATAAATACATATGTAAATTATTAAATCAAAACTTGATTTAACAATCTGGCTTAATTCTAAGCCGCTAGTATTATCAACCGTCCGATTAAAGTCTGTGCAGTCCGTGCACATATTTAATCGGACAGCTACACCATATCGCCTGAGCCGTGAAAACCCTCTGTGTGGGACTCTAAAGACTCGTCAATATGCTGGTAGTGGGTTTAACCAAAAGCACGTCGGCGGCACTAGCTGTACGTAACGGCTACCCAGGTATTGAGCGTAAGGAAGGCCGACGAGCAAACTCATCCGAACCCCTACTGAGCCTGTCAGTGACAATATCCGTACAGTCCGGTCTGTTCGTCTAAGAGTATCGCATATCGAGTCTAGGGGGCTGGATAAAGTCAGACCCCTGACAACGTAATAATTCGTGTCGGTATGAAACCCATCACTACCTGAAAAGCTATCGATCCTGTAGAGTTCCTAGGCACACACATGAGGTTCCACAACAGAACAAACATGTCCAATTCAAAATTTTCTATGTGCCAAAGAACCCTAAACCTAGATCGTTAATTAGAGGTAAGGCGAAACATGCAAGCAAACTACTTTGCTATAAAGTGAAAGTGACTACAACCTTTGTAGATCCGGTCCTTCACCTCTCTAGCTCCGTGATGACGTCCCTCCGCTGCGATCATCGGATCCCGGACTCTGGCGATGGTTTCGTTGGAGAAATGATCGGGCTAGGTCATCGACTTCGATGCCGAAGATGATCTACGTCGAGGCAACTCAAGATCAAGCTCCATCTTCACTTGGTCATAGAACTTGTGAAGATAACACACTCTACTACATGGCAAGTGGTAGAGGATGAAGAAATAGGAAGTGGGTTCACTTTGGATTTGGATTTCTCACTCTTTTGATCTTGGCACCATTGGAGGTAGCATAGTTTCTTCTTTTTGAAGAAGAAGAAGAAGAAGAAAAAGAATATGATAAGCATAATAAAATCAATTGATTAATAATAATAAATCAAGTGATCTTATCATATAGAAACCATGGGTTAGTGTAACTAGTGTAGAGACTAAACTAGGGTTTAGGTGAATGGTTAGGGTTACGGAAAAAACAAAATGGTAGATAAAGCTAAGAAGCTTCATGAAGCATAAGAAAGAAACAAAATTAGCCACCATTTCATTTTTGCCAAAAGGAATAAAGAAAATAAATAAAATGAATAAGTGAATAATTTAAAACCCTAACCATTAATTTAAACATGGTGTATAGCATACACTCACCCAAGTTTGCATGTATCATCAAACATGATACAATCAAGTGCATAAAAATATATCACATATACTACTTGTGCACATCAAGTGAGAAAATCCATCTTAAGTGAAAAAATACTAGTTAATGTAAAGTAATATATCAAATATATAATTACACATTAAATCATTAAATCAACACTTGATTTAATGATCCGGTCATACTGCATATAACCGACTAATATCAAGTGTATCAATATATCGAATCAACATTTGATTCGGTATCCCGGCTATATCTTATATAACCGTCCGATGATACAAATCATGAGAATAGAATCCAATATCACATACTTGTATTATTCTCGGTCCCGCACATATCTCATATGCGCTCCTATCTCGTTTCGCTTGAGCCAGGAAACATCTATGTAGGACTCTAAAGACTCGTCAATACGCCGGCAGCAGGTGATGATCATATCAAACACCCATAATGTTAGGTCCACGTTACCTCTCCCGGTACTTTCGGGGTTGCGGAAACGGTAAAACAAAAAATTTTCTAGACTTGGTATCATGGCCCGTAAAAGCCGGATCTTTGCTAAACAACACACTAGCATCCTAACTAGAGATTTATCTACTCGGTTAGGGGTTATACCTCAACTTGAACTCCTTCTCTCCTTGTTGTTCTTCTCCTTGCTTGCTCCAAGGGTTGATCCGGACTTTGGTCACCTCCGCGGCCTCCTTGAGTCGAAGACGATCCACCCGAGAGATGTACACCGAGCTCCACCTCGAGCCGAGGTAACTAGGGCAACAAGATTGCCAGTCTTGGTACCCTAGGTTGTGTAGAAGAGAAAGATGGAGGTGTTTGTCTATGTGGACTCTTTTTCTCTCAACACATGAGATCAAAAGAATTTGTCAAGAGGAGGAAGATAAAGGAACTAGCAACCATGGAACATTTCTTTTCTTCTCATGAGAAAGAACAAGAGAGAGAAATGAGAATGAATTATGAGCTAAAGAAAAATGAACCATGGTTCAATAATGCACTAAACCATCATTACCAATCCTATCAAGATAAAGCTTGATGGCTATATTGAAATGACCATTTTCATAATCAAAAAAGAAAAAGAAAAAGAAAAGAAGAGTGTAGACCTCTCTTGAAGGTCAATGGTCAACACGGTCAACCGGTCAACAAAGTCAAGAGAGGTCAATGGGGTCAAATGGTCAATGCAATTAGCCATCATAAAATTATCACTAAAAGGATTAGTAAATGATGTCCGCGGCTCATAATGGTTTTGACCAAATGAACTGTCAAAACCCTAATGAGTGCGCCTCAAAATGGTTTTGACCGAATCAACTGTCAAAACCCTAATGAGCCTGCCATATAACGGTTTTGGCCGAACCAACTGCCAAAACCCTGATGAGGCACCTCCTCCTTCATCGCTCCGAAAAACTGTGCATACACACCTGCATCCGCATTCCGTAGAATGCGGATGTGCAGAAGACAAAACAAATCCATCCGTGCAATACTAGGATCCGGCTTAAACCAAAGCCCACTAGTATTGCCTGCCCGAACACCACACGCACACAAGTGTACGTAAGTGATCGCAGCCCTGCCGTAAAACCATACGGCCTCTACACGTTTCGCTCAGTGCAGGGAAACTCTCTGTGTGGGACTCTAAAGACTCGACACTGCGCTGGCAGTGGGTTTAACCACAGACCGTAAGCGGCACTAGCTGTACGTAACGGTCCCCAGGTAGATGCCGATAAGAAGGCCGATGAGGTAAACCCATCCGAACTCCTACTGAGCCTGTATGTGAAAATCTCCGTACAGTCCGGTCTGCTCGTCTGATACATCGCATGGCGGGCCTAGGGGGCGGTAAATGTCAGTCCCCTAATAGCGGTACAAGTCGTGTCGGAGTGAAGCCCAGAACACCCTGAGATAACACTGGAAACCTACCAGTATATCTCGCTTGCCCTGGCCAGGGACTACTCGTGTAATGGCTCTACCAGACACAGCGCGATGTCAACCCCCAATACCGGGAGAGACGAATCCTGTCTAACCGTCACTGCCTCCAAGTGCTTCGGGACTGCACCCAACTACTACCTGTTTGCACGACTCAGTAGAGCCGTGGTAGGGTAGTAATCAAAGAACAGTGGGAACGCACTCGAGGCGAAGTGACAGTGTCAAGTCAGCGGACTAAGCTGTACTCATGTCACCTGGGAACTGATAACTGACGATAGGTATAATACCAACCATCAGTTCCCGACGAGTCCTGTCCAGTGTACTCGTAACCTAACGAGCACCCGCATACTATCTCAAGTACGACGTACTGACGGCTGTGGGACAGACCGCCTCCCGTGCTGGGATGAGAAGCGCATACGCTAGTCCACTCCGGAGTATCGATACCCTATCTCGATAATCCCACGACTAGGGACGTGTATAAGGATGTGCTTGTGGATTACCCAGCCCCCACGAGTGTGATCGCCATCACAACATCGGTAATCAAGCAAAGATCCTAAGGGCTCTACTAATGTGTATAGGTGATATAATAAAGAAACACACATGTACACATTAAAGCAGAGACAAACCAAGTAGCATACTACTATATTGAGCAAGATTGTCTGTACAACTGTGAATATCCCAAGCTTCCATCAAGTAATATACATACTAGTATGATACAGTAATGGCCTCTAGGGCATATACACTAACAATCTCCCACTTGCACTAAGGCCATGTACTGGCGTATCGAAGACCTATCATCTCGATCAGCCGCTCGAACTGAGTCTGGGGCAATGCCTTCGTGAATGGGTCCGCTGTGTTGTCCTTTGTGTCCACTCTCCGCACCTCGATCTCCTGGCGATCAATGATCTCCCTGATCAGGTGATACCGCCTTAAGATGTGCCTGGATTTCTGATGGGACCTTGGTTCCTTCGCTAAAGCTATAGCCCTATTGTTATCGCAATACAAAGGTATTGGGTCAAAAATGGACGGAACCACCTGAAGTTCACTAATGAACTTCTTCATCCAGACTGCCTCTTTTGCAGCATCGCTTGCAGCAATGTATTCAGCCTCCATCGTCGAGTCTGCGACGGTATCCTGTTTGGAACTCCTCCAACATACCGCCCCTCCGTTGAGGGTAAACACAAAACTCGAGACAGACATGCTGTCATCTTTGTCACTCTGGAAGCTTGAATCGGTAAAGGACTCGACCCTGAGGTCTCCATTACCGTAAACCAGGAACATCTCCTTAGTCCTTCTCAGATACTTGAGAATGTTCTTCACTGCTGTCCAGTGGTCCTCACCTGGGTCTGACTGATACCGGCTTACCGCGCTCAGCGCGTAAGCTACATCTAGTCTTGTGCATAGCATCGCATACATTATAGATCCTACCGCCGAAGCGTAGGGTATAGTGCTCATGCGAACCCTCTCCTCGTCAGTCTTAGGAGACATCTTCTTGGAGAGGGTAATTCCGTGCAATGCGGGTATGTTACCGCGCTTGGAATCCTCCAAACTAAATCTCTTTAGTACGGTCTCTATGTAAGTGCACGGCGGCGCCCCGGCCTCCATCCCGAGGCCAAATACGGAAGCGATGGTTAACTTTAATTTTTCAAACCGGCACCACCGCGCACTATAAACCCGGATCGTGCCATTAAACTAGTCCTAGCTAACTACAAGATGGGAAGAGAGATATACCGAGTGATCCGTGTCCTCCGGTCTTCTCGTCGTCGTCCCGATCTCCCGCGGAAGCTCCGGTCTCCACCTCGTCGCCGGGAGGGCACCACGTCGCCTGCTTCTTTTACGGGCTCCCACCTCTATACCGAGGCAACTAGGGCACGAAGCTGGCGAGTCGACGTGCCCAAGATTTGCTGTAGAATATAGTGAAGATCTATATGTCTCATTTGGGGTTTATGGTGGTTGCCATTTGGTGGAGGGATGAGTTGTGGAATTTTTGTGGAGCTATGGGATTTTTTACAAGCCAAAAGAGATAAAATCCCTCCACACAAAAAATTTGGGACAGCCCACTTGAGGAAGTGGCCGGCCATGCAAAAGTGTGGGGAGAGTGAGAATGAGAGTGTAGTATCAAAGGAATGAGTGTGAGCCAATAAACAAGAGAGAGAAAAGGGTTATCATGAAAAAGGAAATGATCACCCACTAAAACTCACACTCCATCAACCAATCATCAACAACCATGATTGCACCAAAACCAACACTCCAACAAGCTAATCATCAACAACCATGATGACTCAAAAGTCAAGCCATGATGAGAAGAAGAAGAAGTCAAATGGTGGAGGAATTATCATGATACAAGAATATACAAATAACACCCTCCACTATCCAAATTTGCATGCTTGCAAATAGGCCCTCCTCCACCAATCTTCGGCCAATGAAAGATACAAATGAAAATGGCCGAAACGGAAAGCAAACTGGCAACTCCAGAAAACTGGTCGCGTAATAAATTACAGGAAAACCCCGATACTGTGTATACACACCCGCATCTATATTCCGACCGAAATACAAATGCAATGAGACAAAATCTACACAGTACTATACTAGGATCCGGCTTAAACCAAAGCCGGCTAGTATTATCCGTCCGATCCTGATCCGTGTAATACCGCACGTATCTGATCGAACCCTGCCATATCTCCAGACGGTCTCTACAGCGTTTCGCCCGAAAACTTGAGCAACTGAATGTGGGGGACTCTAAAGACTCGTCAACACCTTGGTTGTGGATTTAACCACTAGCACGTCAGAGGTATAAGCCAATACGTGACGGGCCACCAGCTATTGACCAAAAGGGATGTCGATGAGCGAACTCATCCTGACACCCTACTGAGCCTGTCAGTGACAATATCCGTACTGTCCGGTCCGTTCGTCTATGAGCATCGCATGGCGGGCCTAGGGGGTTGGTAAAAGTCAGACCCCCAAAAGCGGTACAAGTCGTGTCAGAGATCAGCCCAGAACACCCTGAGATACTACTGGAATACCTACCAGTAAATCTCCTGCCTTGGCCAAGGACTTTTCATGTTCTGGCTCTCCTAGACACAGCGTGACCTCACCCCCAATACCGGGAGAGACAAACCCCCGAAGATCCGCTCACTGCCTCCATGTGGCTCGGGACTGTACCCAACTAAAACCTGTTTGCACGTCCCTTTGAGCGAGGTAGGGTAGTAATCAAAGTACAGTGGGAACTCACACGAGACAAATGATGATCCTCAGGTCGATGAACTAACCTGTACACATGTCACCAGGGAACTGCTATCTGACGTCAGGTATAAGACCAACTAGCATGTTCCCGGCGAGTCCTGTCCGGTGTACTCATAACCCAATGAGCACCTGTATACATCTTAGGTGAACCAACTGACACCAGTGGCTTGTGAGACCGGCCACCGCCCCTCGTCGGGGTCTCGACTGTATACACTAGTCTACTCTGGAGTATCGATGCCCTGTCTCGAAACTCCCACGACTAGGGACCTTTTAAGGATGTGCTTATAGACTACCAGCTCCCACGTATATGATCGCCCTCATACTGCTGGCAGTCAAGCATGAATCCTAGGGGCTCTATCAACGTGTAATAGCGACCTGTCTGGTCACCTTAAGCAGTACATGATGATAAAGGTAAACCAGATAGCATACTATCATCTCGAGTAAGACTGTCCTATCGGGATAGGTCCTCCCTCAATCATTGCAATCACGTGCCTATGATCCAATAATTGACTCTGAGGGCACTATCTCCAACACTCTATGTACCTGGACTGCAAAAGTCCCAGTAGCCTCTTGGATCTATCTCTATAGATCTTGATCCCCAGAATGTATGAGGCATCACCCAGGTCCTTCATGGAGAACCGTTGTGACAAAAATGGCTTGACCGATTGTAGCATAGGAATGTCATTTTCTATCAAGAGAATGTCGTCCACGTACAAGACTAGGAATACGACAGTTCGTCCTACAATCTTCTTATAGACACAAGGTTCATCTTCGTTCTTGATGAAATCAAATTCCTTGATTGCCTCATCAAAACAGATGTTCCAGCTCCGCGATGCCTGCTTTAATCCATAAATGGATTTAAGCAACTTGCACACCTTCCCTCTGCTCCCACTGTCTACGAAACCTTCTGGCTGATCCATGTAAACGCACTCTTCCAAACAACCGTTTAGGAAAGCCGTTTTAACATCCATCTGCTAGATTTCATAGTCATGGAAGGCAGCAATGGCAAGTAGGATCCGAATGGATTTGAGCATAGCCACCGGAGAAAAAGTTTCTTCATAGTCCAAACCAGGTCTTTGACGAAAACCTTTTGCAACGAGTCTAGCCTTATAGGTTTCCACCTGCCCATCTACACCAGTTTCCTTTTGTATATCCATTTGCATCCAATGGGGTTTTACCCCAGGTGGAGCAATATCCAAGGTCCACACTTTATTAGCGTACATGGACTCCATTTCGGATTGCATAGCTTCCTGCCACTTATCAGAGTCCCTACAAATAATGGCCTGCCTGAAACTGGTAGGGTCATCTTCTTCCAAGATGCAATCCTCTCGATCCCCGTCTATGAGAAAACCGTAATATCTCTCTGGCGGATGAGAAATCCTACCAGATCTGCGGAGTGGCTGAGGTTTGTCTGGGGTTATTGAATTCTGAGGTTCTGTCAAATCTTCAGTTTCATTTTGTGGTCGCTGAATTTCTTCCAGTTCTACCGAACTCCCACTTGTTTCTTTTGCAAGAAATTGCCACTCTAAAAAGATAGCGTGGCGAGATACAAACACCTTCTGTTCCTCGGTGTGCTAGAACAGATATCCTGTGGAGTTCTTAGGATATCCCACAAATTTACATAGAACTGAACGTGCCTGAAGTTTGTCCGGATTTTGTACATTTACATAGGCCGGACAACCCCATATCTTAATACGTTTAAGATACGGCTTTTTACCATTCCATATCTCGAACGGTGTCTTAAGCACAGATTTAGACGGAACATCGATCAATAGATATGCTGCTGTCAACAGCGCATGTCCCCAAAATGAAAGAGGTAACTCGGCATTGCTCATCATGGAGCGAACCATATCCAGTAGGGTACGATTCCTCTACTCCGATACACCGTTGTGCTGCGATGTATAAGGAGGAGTAAGCTGAGAGAGAATACCATTCTCTTTTAAAAAATCTAGGAATTCCGTGCTTAAGTACTCCCCTCCTCTATCAGACCGGAGGATCTTGATACTTTTTCCAGTCTGGTTCTCTACTTCGCTTCTGAATTCCTTGAATTTCTCAAAAGCTTCAGATTTGTGTTTCATTAGATACACATATCCAAACCTAGAGAGATCGTCAGTGAATGTGATGAAGTACGAGAACCCACCCCTTGCATGTATAGACATCGGACCACATACATCACTATGTACGAGTCCCAAGAGCTCTGCTGCTCTTTCTCCATGTCCGGTGAACGGAGATTTAGTCATCTTCCCTTTGAGACAAGACTGACAAGTTTCATAAGATGAAAACTCGAACGCATCCAAGAGTCCATCTTTATGCAACTTACTCAGTCTTTTCTCTCCGATATGACCAAGTCTACAATGCCATAAGTAGGATTCATTCGTATCTGAATTCTTCCTCTTGCGTGTGTTTTGTACATTAAGAACTATATTCTGATTTAGAACGTAGATACCATTACACAGTGTACCTTCTGCAACCAGTACCTTATGAAGGTAAATGTTCATGATATTTCTATCAAGAAAAAAGTTATATCCATGTTTATCGAGTAAAAAAACTGATATGATGTTGCAAACCATGGAAGGTACATAGTAGCAATCGTTCAAAATCATAGTCTTGCCATTTGGCAATACTAGGTGATATTCACCAACGGCTGCCTCCTTAACTTGTGCTCCGTTCGCTACTCTGAGCGACATATCACCCGGTGCAACTTTCCTACTTTTTCTCAGTCCCTGCAATAAATTACAGATATGAGATCCTGATCCGGTATCAAGTACCCAGGAGGTAGGGCTGACCGTAAAACGGTTCTCAATTACAAGAACACCTGAAGTAGATTCAAAACCATGCTTCTTCTTCAACTGGGTATCCTGGGAATCCATACAATCCCCTTTCCCTTGCTCATACTTATGACTGTTGTCACAAGTTAGAGCCGAACTAACGTTCCCCAGCCCCGAATAAGAATTCGGATCGGTCAAGCGATACATTTTATTATCATGATTAGGGCGTGAAATGGTTGCTACCTGGAGAGAGAGAAAAGAAACACTTAGCGTGCGCTCTTGCAAGTTTAGATTGGTTTTTAATTTATCTAAACAGGATGGCTCCCACTGTCTCTCGAATCCCTCCTCAAACCATAAAGGAAGAATTAGTCGGGATCAATCTCACCGTACAATACTTGCTTAACCGTTCAGCCAGGCCAGTGTCGGTACTTCGAGGGAGGTTTTCCAACGCTTTCGTGAAGTTCCTTAATTAAGTAACCTCTTTTTCTTGTGGGCGTTGCCCCGCTAACACCTTTCTAGACACCTACTTGGTTTATAGCATTGATCATTAAGCGAGAAAGTTCCCGAGGAGTAGCATATACTCACAGTAGGATCGGGATCCAAATATCATCGCGTGACAAAACTGAAGGAATCCTACCAGAATCATCACACTCCAAATGGTATGCAACACTAGCAAGTTTCAGTACTTTTGAAACTCCCGATGTGGTTTTTGCCCCTAGGACCCAAGTGACCTTGACTGAGCCAACATATCAAAGGATCCTAGTCAAGTTCAACCCGTCATTATCTTGACTGCATTAGACCCACCCGTAGGAGTCCTTGACTGAGCCAAAATGACCGCACGACTGTCCTAACCAATCACTTTGTATCCTACGGAAAAATATTACATAGCTACCGTACACTACGCCTCGGCTGAGCACGAAATACGTAGCACGAATACTAAGCAATATAATCCGAAACGACGGAGGGCTACGACTGGGTTTTGGCGAAAACCCGTTAACGTAATGAACTTGATATCGTTGAAGGAACGTGATATACTTTTTGAAAATATAGTGACGAAAACTTTTGCTAAAGAGGTCACTCCTTGTGAAGGGATCTCGGCTCTTTCCTCGTCGAGTGAGGTGCTGGGCATTCATAAGATGAATACCTCGATGCAAAGCAAGAATAATCGACTATAGTGAAGTTATCACCCTGACGCAAACTTTTGTCCAAGGGGTCACTCCCGATGAGGGGATCTCGGCCCTTGCCTCGTCGATTGAGGTGCTGGGCATTCATAACCGAATACCTCGATGCAAAACAAAAGAGAACGTCCTTGCAATAACAGCTTTTTGAAAAATTGTTCCAACGACGTCTTTTAGGTTTATTTTCTTGCATTAGTTCTTTTAATGCGTCCCATCATTTAATCCTACCATTGCAGAAAACAACCAAAATATGACGTACGCTTATGCCATTCCCATTCGCCACGGGGCCCCGTCATCACCCGTTAGGTTACTTAACTAACGACAGAGCGGGGGCTAGGCTAGCGCGGCTGAAAAACATAAGCAACGCCTAAATAGTTATAATATATAGATATATAGCAATGATAGCCAATCCAGATCACAGATGAACACTTTGGATATACTAGGAACCCGCGATTCGTTCGAGCCTGCAACGAAAAGCGGATTACACGGTCGCGATGAATAGCCAATACCCCACCCAAGACCCCTACGGGTGCGGCAAACTACCCACCAAGTACCCGAAGCGAAGCAACCTCCCTCAACACCGTGAGTAGGCCATTCGGCACTTCGAGATACCCGGTAGTTTGTGCACCCCCTCCATGGGTCTATCCTAGGAGCAAAAACAGTAAAAAGAATTATACAATGACGGTTACAACCCCGACCCGGTTGTGCGGCCATACAAATAATATTACATCAATTTACAAATTTATTACATGAATGAAAGAAAAAGAAACTCTCATCTCACATCCATCCCGGCTATTCATCCGTGACAATCCAACAAGTTCATATACACATACCATCAACAACACAGATCATAGATATGTATAACCCCCACTAATCGACGTATAGCGATTAGGAGACGTTCAATACATATATAACATTACAGATATAACCATTAGCCAAAGTCTACAGAACAGAGACCAAAAAATACGGATTTTTGAGCCCCAAAAACAAATTTTGCATTCTGGAAAATCTGGGCAGAAAAATCATATTCCAAAAATCCCAAAATACCCATATAAGAACCCTGCAGGAAACCCGATTCACAACCGAGCTAACTCGGCCGCGGTTCCGCGGCATAAGCAAGCTTATGCCGCGGTTCCGCGGCGCTTTAGCCGAGTTAGGGGATCGTTTTTCTCCAGTTTTCTAACAAAAGCCTGAGCCAATTTTTAAGACATGATTTATTATTTTTTTGAGCAGAAAAAAAATCGGCAGAAACTTATGGTTTCCGGGGTGTTTTGCGGTTTTTTTCGTTCGGTCGATATTCTAAATACTTTGCTAACATGCTAGGGTGTGTTTAGTTAGGCTCTGATACCACTGTTAGGTCCACGTTACCTCTCCCGGTACTTTCGGGGTTGCAGAAACGGTAAAACAAAAAATTTTCTAGACTTAGTATCATGGACCGTAAAAGCCGGATCTTTGCTAAACAACACACTAGCATCCTAACTAGAGATTTATCTACTCGGTTAGGGGTTATACCTCAACTTGAACTCCTTCTCTCCTTGTTGTTCTTCTCCTTGCTTGCTCCGAGGGTTGATCCGGACTTTGGTCACCTCCGTGGCCTCCTTGAGTCGAAGACGATCCACCCGAGAGATGTACACCGAGCTCCACCTCGAGCCGAGGTAACTAGGGCAACAAGATTGCCAGTCTTGGTACCCTAGGTTGTGTAGAAGAGAAAGATGGAGGTGTTTGTCTATGTGGACTCTTTTTCTCTCAACACATGAGATCAAAAGAATTTGTCAAGAGGAGGAAGATAAAGGAGCTAGCAACCATGGAACATTTCTTTTCTTCTCATGAGAAAGAACAAGAGAGAGAAATGAGAATGAATTATGAGCTAAAGAAAAATGAACCATGGCTCAATAATGCACTAAACCATCATTACCAATCCTATCAAGATAAAGTTTGATGGCTATATTGAAATGACCATTTTCATAATCAAAAAAGAAAAATAAAAAGAAAAGAAGAGTGTAGACCTCTCTTGAAGGTCAGTGGTCAACACGGTCAACCGGTCAACAAAGTCAAGAGAGGTCAATGGGGTCAAATGGTCAATGCAATTAGCCATCATAAAATTATCACTAAAAGGATTAGTAAATGATGTCCGCGGCTCATAATGGTTTTGACCAAACGAACTGCCAAAACCCTAATGAGTCCGCCTCAAAATGGTTTTGACCGAATCAACTGTCAAAACCCTAATGAGCCTGGCACATAACGGTTTTGGCCGAACCAAGTGCCAAAACCCTGATGAGGCACCTCCTCCTTCATCGCTCCGGAAAACTGTGCATACACACCTGCATCCGCATTCCGTAGAATGCGGATGCGCAGAAGACAAAACAAATCCATCCGTGCAATACTAGGATCCGGCTTAAACCAAAGCTCACTAGTATTGCCTGCCCGAACACCACACGCACACAAGTGTACGTAAGTGATCGCAGCCCTGCCGTAAAACCATACGGTCTCTACACGTTTCGCTCAGTGCAGGGAAACTCTCTGTGTGGGACTCTAAAGACTCGACACTGCGCTGGCAGTGGGTTTAACCACAGACCGTAAGCGACACTAGCTGTACGTAACGGTCCCCAGGTAGATGCCAATAAGAAGGCCGATGTGGTAAACCCATCCGAACTCCTACTGAGCCTATATGTGACAATCTCTGTACAGTCCGGTCTGTTCGTCTGATACATCGCATGGCGGGCCTAGGGGGGCGGTAAACGTCAGTCCTCTAATAGCTGTACAAGTCATGTCGGAGTGAAGCCCAGAACACCCTGAGATAACACTGGAAACCTACCAGTATATCTCGCTTGCCCTGGCCAGGGACTACTCGTGTAATGGCTCTCCTAGACACAGCGCGATGTCAACCCCCAATACCGGGAGAGACGAATCCTGTCTAACCGTCACTGCCTCCAAGTGCTTCGGGACTGCACCCAACTACTACCTGTTTGCACGACTCAGTAGAGCCGTGGAAGGGTAGTAATCAAAGAACAATGGGAACACACTTGAGGCGAAGTGACTGTGTCAAGTCAGCGGACTAAGCTGTACTCATGTCACCTGGGAACTGATAACTGACGATAGGTATAATACCAACCATCAGTTCCCGACGAGTCCTGTCCAGTGTACTCGTAACCAAACGAGCACCCGC
The DNA here is from genome assembly GCA_030015575.1 of Agapanthus africanus. Taxonomy (NCBI): domain Eukaryota; kingdom Viridiplantae; phylum Streptophyta; class Magnoliopsida; order Asparagales; family Amaryllidaceae; genus Agapanthus; species Agapanthus africanus. The sequence goes on along the minus strand of JASDDO010000029.1, from coordinate 7,167,552 downwards.
ATACTATCTCAAGTACGACGTACCGACGGCTGTGGGACAGACCGTCTCCCTTGCTGGGATGAGAAGTGCATACGCTAGTCTACTCCGGAGTATCGATGCCCTATCTCAATAATCCCTCGACTAGGGACGTGTATAAGGATGTGCTTGTGGATTACCCAGCTCCCACGAGTGTGATCGCCATCACAACGCCGGTAATCAACCAAAGATCCTAAGGGCTCTACTAATGCGTATAGGTGATATAATAAAGAAACACACATGTACACATTAAAGCAGAGACAAACCAAGTAGCATACTACTATATTGAGCAATATTGTCTGTACAACTGTGAATATCCCAAGCTTCCATCAAGTAATATACATACTAGTATGATACAGTAATGGCCTCTAGGGCATATACACTAACACACAAGCCGCAAGCTGTCTGCTAAACGTAACGTCCATCCGGGTATTGAGCGATCAGAAGATCAACGAGCAAGCCCGCTCACACTCCTGTGAATCCAACCAGCAACACTTACCGTACAGTCCGGTCTGTTCGTCTGATATGGCATATCTCGCCTAGGGGTGGTAAACGTCAAACCCCAGTAGCTCGATAAGTCATGCCGATATAAGGTCCATAACATAGCGTGAAACTACTGATAACTCTTACCAGTAAATCACTGCAACCCTGGCCAGGGATTTCTAGTTATAGCCAGTCGAGCATAGCGCAACATCAACCCCCAATACCGGGAGAGACGAATCCCCTCCTATCGCTCATTGCCTCCATGTGAATCGGGACTGTACCCAAAAACCACGTGTTTGCACGACTCAGTAGAGCCGTGGTAGGGTGGAAATCAAAGCACAGTGGGGGAGACACAAGACTCTATGACGATCTCGGGTCAACAGACTAAGCTGTACTAGTGTCACCAGAGAACTGCCATCTGACGTGGGGTATAATACCATCTGGGAGTTCTCGGCGAGTCCGTTCAGTGTACTCAGTCACCACTGAGCACCCGCAAACCATCTCTGATGTCAAACACCAATGGATATGGGATCATCCATCGCCCATCACATGGGTCGAGAAGATATACGCTAGTCTACTCTGGAATATCGATGCCCCGTCTCGATATTCCCACGACTAGGAACAATGAAGGATGTACTCATTGACTACCCAGGCCCCACTAGTATGATCTACATCATATTCCTGGAAGTCGAGTACACATCCTAAGGGCTTTATCAACGTGTAACAAAGAGACAGAAAGTATACATGTTAAGATAAAGAGCAACCAGATAGCGTACTATCTTGTCGAGCAAGAAAGTCCTACATATATATGTCCCAGTATCCACTACAATATACATCCAACGTACAGTAATGGCCTCTAGGGCATACATATAACTAACAATCTCCCACTTGCACTAGGGCCATCTATAGCAGTGGTTTTAGTATCTAATACTCAACCATCCCATAAAAATCTCTCTTTGGGAAAAAGCCTTTGTGAGTGGATCCGCCGTGTTGTCCTCTGAGTCTACTCTCCTAACCTCGATCACCCTGGAGATCAACTATCTCCTTGATCAGGCAATGCTGCCTCAGAATATGTCTGGGTCACTGATGGGACCAGGGTTCGTGGGCCAAAGCCACTCTTCCATTGTCACACAATGGTAGGAACCTAGTTCATCTCATGAACTAATATACACCCAAACTGCCTCTTTGGTAGTATCTTTGATAGCGATGTCACCAGCCTTTATCGTCTAGTCTGCCACAGTATATAGCTTGGAACACTTCCAACATACCGTCCCTCCACTGAGGGTAAAGACAATGCCTGCGATTGACATTCAGCCGTCTTTATCACCCTGGAACCTTTCCAGTGATTCTCCCCAGGTTCGATTGATACCATCTCACTAAACCTAGTGAGAACCCTAATATCCATTTAGATCTATCTCATAGATCCAAATCCCAGGATTTAAGAGGTATCACCTTTATCCTATTTGGAGAATTCATGTGATAAGATGAGATTGACCATTCGTAGTATAGGAAACTCTTTTCCTATCAAGAGTATGTTGTCCACGTACAATACGAGGATGAGCACCTTACTCTCTACTACCGTTTTGTATATACAAGGTTCGTCTACCATTTTGATGAAGTCAAACTCTTTGACTACCACATCAAAACAGACGTTCCAACTCTGCGATGCCTGCTTTATCCTGTAAAGCAACTTGCACATGTTTCCGCTGCTACCACTGTTTACGAAGCTCTCTGGCTGTGTACTTATAGACGTTCTCTTCTAAATCAGTATTTAGAAAAATAGTCATGACACCCAACCACCAGATATCGTAGTCATGGTATGTAGCAATGTTAAGTAGGATCCGGATGGACTTAAGCATAGCCACTTGGAAAAGGTTTCATCATTATCTACGCCTGGTCGATGACGAAAACCTTCAACAAGTCTAGCTTTGAAAGTCTCAACTTTTCCATCTACACCAAGTAATCTTCTCAAGATATACTTGCTCCTGGTGGGGATTTAACCCTTCAGATATAGCATCCAAAGTCCATACTTTGTTGGTGTACATGGATTCCATCTCAAATCGCTAAGCATCCAGCCATTCTTACAGAGTCCCTACACTTGATGGCCTACTCGAAACTAGTTGGGTCATCATCTCATGATGCAATCCTCGCTCCTACTGTCATCGAGAAACCAAAGTATCTCTCAGGCAGGTGAGGAACCCTACTAGATCGGCGGAGAGGCTGAGGTTCGTCGGGGACTATTGAATCCTCTGGTTCTGTCAAATCAGCTGCAGTTTTGTATGGTTGGAATCTTTCCTGTTCTATAGAACTGACCTTGCCTCGATCTTGTCCGGATTTTGCTTTTGACATAGGCCGGACAATCCCAAATCTTAACTTACTTAAGAGATAGGCTCTTCCCATACCATATCTTATATGGAGTGGTAGGCACTGATTTGATTCGAACCCAATTCAATAGGTATGCAACTTCTCAAGTGCATAACCCCCTAAAAGGAAATAGGTAACTCAGTAGTACTCATCATAGAGCACACCATATCATATAGGGTGATATTGCTCCGCCCTGATACACCATTATGCTGTGGTGTATACAGAGGAGTAACACCGAGAGAGAATCTTATTCTGCTTTAGAATAGTCCAAGAATTCCATGCACAAGTATTCTCCTCCCTGATCTCATCAAAGGACATAATACTTATACCTGGTTTTTGGTTCTCTACTTCTAACTTATATTCTGTGAATATCTCAAAAGCTTCGGACTTATGTTTCAACAGGAACATATGGCTGAATCTTGAGAGATTATCAGAGAATGTAATGAAGTACAAAGAACCGGTCCTGGCATGTGTAGACATGGGACCTTACATACATCATCATGTATCAGTCCCAAGAGTTCACTAACTTTTTCTCTGTTTCCAATAAACAGAGCTATGGTCATCTAATTCTTGTGGCATGACTGGCAAGTTCCACAAGATGTAAATTCAAACTGATTTAAATATGCATCTAAATGTAACTTCAGCCAGTCGGGTTGCATTGATATGACCTAGTCTACAATGCCTCAAGAAGGATTCGTTCATTTCTGAACTCTTCCTCTTGTGTGTGTTCCGTATATTAGAAACTGTAGTTTAATTTAGAACGTCAATGCTTTTAGATAACGTGCCTGAAACGATCAACTTTTGAAATGTAGGAAATGTTCAAAACATTATCCAACAATACAAAATTATATCCTTTCTTTACTAATACAGAGACTGATATGATTTTGTATATCAGGTTCGGTATCTAATAGCATTTGTTCAGAATCAATGTATTGGTAATACAGGGTGACAGTGACCAACAGACTTGGCTGTAACACTTGCCCCGTTTTCTGTCTCATGAAACTTATCACCCGTTCTCAGTTTTCTGCTTTTCTGTAGCTCTATGTAACAGATTACATATCTGGGATCCTGATCTGGTATCAGATACCCAGGACGCAGAGGATACTGAGAAACAGTTCTGTATAATGAACACACCCGAAGGAGATGCATCATATGCACTTTCTTCGTTTGGGAGGCATAGGAATTCTGGTATTCCCCTATTTCCTGCTCTGTCTTATAACAATTATAAGTTGGAGCGGGACCAACGTTCCCCAGCTCAGTATCACAAGCGGGTTCGGTCAATACATCCATATTATTATCTTGATTAAGGCGTGATATGATCGCTACCTGGAGAGAGAGAGAAGAAAACACTCTGCGTGCGCTCTTGCAAGATTAGATTGGTTATATATTTTATCTAATCAGGATGGCTCCCACTGTTTTTATCAAATCTTCCTTCAAACCTTAAAAGGAAAGACTAGACGGGATTAATTACACTCTACAAGTTCGCCAATCTTTCAGCCAGGCCAGTGTCGGTACTTTGAGGGAGGTTCCCCGTGCTTTCGCACGGACCTAATTAAAGTAAACCTCGTTTTCCCAGAGGCGTAACCCCGTTGACACCTTTCTGGACACCTACTTGATCGGCTAATTGCAAAGTGCAAAACTCTTCCAGGAGTAACAATTACTCGCAGTGGGTATCAGGATCCAACTATCATATAGAAGGTATGCAATCTCATTGCAAATTTCAACACTTGAAACTCCCGATAAACGTTTTTACCCCTAGCACCTATGACCTTAACTATGGTCGACAAATCATAAGTACTAGTCAAGTTCTACCCGTCATTTCGTGATTAATTAGACCCACCCACATGACCCTTAACTAAGGTCAACAAAGTCGCACGACTGTCCTAACTAATCGCATCATATGCGATGTAGGAAGACATCACTTAGCTACCGTACACTGTGCCTTGACTATGGTCAACAAACACAGCACGAATACTAAGTACTCTACTTCCTAAAATGACGGAGGGTTGTGAATGGTTTTTAAGAAAACCCTTAACGCTTTGAACTTGATCTCGTTGCGGAATCAAATGGTTTTTAAATGGAGTGTTTTTTAGGCTTTTCTAGTTTTGTTAAAGGGGTCACTCCCGGTGAAGGGATCGTCGGCCCTTTCCTCATCGAATAAGGTGCAGGATATATCATATATACCGCTGTGCAAAGCAGAAACTATAGAAGCAATCAAAAGACAAACCGAGGGTTGTAGCATCTACCAGTTATTGCTAAAAGAGTCACTCCCGGTGAAGGGATCTCGGTCCTTTCCTTATCGAATAAGGTGAAGGATGTTCTACAAGGAACACCACGATACAAAGCAAGAACTGTAGCTACCTGTTTTATTTTTGAAATTCGATTCCACAACATCTTTTAGGTTTATTTTCTTTCATTAATCTCATTAATGAATGTCCCATCATTTAAATCCACCTAAACATCACAGATAAATATAACGTACGCTTATGCCATCCGCATTCGCCTCGATGTCCCGTCTGCACCGTTAGGTTAGGTAACTAACGCCAAAGCGAGGCAGGGCTAGCGCGGGTGTAAAACATAAGCAACGTCTATATAATATATCATATATACTATATACAATATCTATCTGAACATATCACATGATCACATCACAGATAACGCAGCAGAAAATATCATATGAAATATTGGATATTCTAGGACGTCCGTGTTTTTAATACGAGCCAGTATAAAACACGGATTCCACGGTCGCGATGAATAGCCAATCCCACACCCCTAGACCCCTACGAGAGCGGTAAGCAACCCTACCAATTCTAGGGTTAGGAGACCCGGACTCGACTCCTCGAGATGGTCTCCTACTGGACCCTAGAACCCGGTTACTTGTGCTCCCCTCCTTGGGTCTATCCTAATGCGGAAAAGTAAATAATATACAAAAGGTGACATCTTCCGCAACCTGGAAGTGCCCCAATAAAAGAATATTACATGAATGAAAATGAAAAACACTCATCTCACATAAAAAAAACCCGGCTATTCAAACACGACGATCCAATATAATATATCCAGCAATACATAACATCACATGTCATCAACGTAAGTAAATATGCGCATCCCAATTGTCGTTGACATATAGCAACAAAACCGGCGATATCACACATTACACTTACGGTCACAGAAAAGAAAGTGTAAAACTACAACAGTTGGAATCCGCAAACTCTATAGATATCGCATGCCTAACCAAATGAATTCCTTAGACATCGTATGCCTAACAGTTATAAACCCCGCATTTTAGTCTCAATATCAAAAACAATTTTCAATATAAAGTCGGGCAATTCAACAAGATTCCCGGCATCCAGAACGAATGCTCGTCGCAAACTTTAGTGGACGGCCGCACCCCCGATACCGTCGACGAAGTGCACTAAGGCGGAACACCTCTGCCGCGAGCACCCGAACGGTTGCTTTTTGGCGACGGGGTTCTCCTACAGTCACTTGGTCGGGGCTATGGGGTGTAGCTGTCTATTAAGTTTACCGGTGAGTATCCGTGTAATCAACGTGATTGCGACGGGCTTTTGATCACATCAAAATACCATGGCAACCAATCAAGTGAGGCTAAACTGCTATGCTTATAACATCTAAATCAGTTATCTCATAACTACTTGTGGATTCCAAATATTATATCACATTCCAGATAAATAGAAAATGTTAAACTTTCCGATCGAACAATCAAACACCCAAGTTTTCCCGAAACAGCTCAACACATGAAATAAGTTTAAAAACATCCACTTCACGCCTCAGTACCAACGGTCCAGCCGTAGAAGGGTCAAGCCAACGCCTCACATGTGGCACGCCGTACTGCCCCAAACCCTAAGGTTCAAAAGGAAGTTCAAGGCGGTCACAAAATTGAGTTAAGGTTTGTTGTCTTCTAGAGGGTCCATCGCGTTACTTGCACTACTTGGAACGTCTTTAAACCATGGAAAAATCCAACATTTGGAAATTTCCCAACAGGGGAAAAATTGGGTATTTATATCCGGTCGAACTTTTTAACATATTCTAAAATTACCCGGAAAAACACATAGACAAAATTAGACAATCCGATCGATTCTACGAACTCCCAATACAACCCAGAAAACTCAACTCTTGAATAGAATTTAAAAATTCCCAGAAAATACAGCACTAACATATAGGAATTACTATGCAAAGAAAGTGCCAAGATACTTCTATATGGCCGCGGAACCGCCGCACATGCCATGCTCGTGCCGCGGTTCCGTGGCCACTTGGTCGACTTATGAGCACGTGCTTCACAGTAATTCTTAAAAAAGCCTGCTGGTTTTTCTGCATATTTTTAATTCACAAAAATACCAGTTTTGAAAAAATGTACAGAGAAGGATTTTGAATTAGAGTTTCGGGTTCGATCGGGCTTCTAACTTCGTCTACTCATCGCCTAAGGCTCTAGCAAGGCTCTGATACCACTGTAGGGTTCCTAGGCACACACATGAGGTTCCACAATAGATCAAACATGTCCAATTCAAAATTTTCTATGTGCCAAAGAACCCTAAACCTAGATCGTTAACTAGAGGTAAGGCGAAACATGCAAGCAAACTACTTTGCTATAAAGTGAAAGTGACTACAACCTTTGTAGATCCGGTCCTCCACCTCTCTAGCTCCGTGATGACATCCCTTCGCTGCGATCATCGGATCCCGGACTCTGGCGATGATTTCGTCGGAGAAATGATCGGGCTAGGTCATCGACTTCGATGCCGAAGATGGTCTACGTCGAGGCAACTCAAGATCAAGCTCCATCTTCACTTGGTCATAGAACTTGTGAAGATAACACACTCTACTACATGGCAAGTGGTAGAGGATGAAGAAATAGGAAGTGGGTTCACTTTGGATTTGGATTTCTCACTCTTTTGATCATGGCACCATTGGAGGTAGCATAGTTTCTTCTTCTTGAAGAAGAAGAAGAAAAAGAATATGATAAGCATAATAAAATCAATTGATTAATAATAATAAATCAAGTGATCTTATCATATAGCAACCATGGGTTAGTGTAACTAGTGTAGAGACTAAACTAGGGTTTAGGTGAATGGTTAGGGTTAAGGAAAGAACAAAATGGTAGATAAAGCTAAAAACTTCATGAAGCTTAAGCAAGAAACAAAATTAGCCACCATTTCATTTTTGCCAAAAGGAATAAAGAAAATAAATAAAATGAATAAGTGAATAATTTAAAACCCTAACCATTAACTTAAACATGGTTTATAGCATACACTCACCCAAGTTTGCATGTATCATCAAACATGATACAATCAAGTGCACAAAAATATATCACATATACTACTTGTGCACATCAAGTGAGAAAATCCATTTTTAGTGAACAAATACTAGTTAATGTAAAGTAATATATCAAATATATAATTATACATTAAATAATTAAATCAACACTTGATTTAATGATCCGGTCATACTGCATATAACCGACTAATATCAAGTGTATCAATGTATCGAATCAACATTTGATTCGGTATCCCGGCTATATCTTATATAACCGTCCGATGATACAAATCTCGAGAATAGAATCCAGTATCACATACTGGTATTATTCTCGGTCCCGCACATATCTCATATGCGCTCCTATCTCGTTTCTCTTGAGCCAGGAAAACTCTGTGTAGAACTCTAAAGACTCGTCAATACGCCGGCAGCAGGTGATGATCATATCAAACACCCACAAGCCGCAAGCGGTCTGCTAAACGTAACGGTCACCCGGGTATTGAGCGATCAGAAGATCAACGAGCAAGCCCGCTCACACTCCTGTGAATCCAACCAGCAACACTTACCGTACAGTCCGGTCTGTTCGTCTGATATGTCGCATATCTCGCCTAGGGGTGGTAAACGTCAGACCCCAGTAGCTCGATAAGTCATGCCGATATACGGTCCATAACATAGCGTGAAACGACTGATAACTCTTACCAGTAAATCACTGCAACCCTGGCCAGGGATTTCCAGTTATGGCCAGTCGAGCATAGCGCAACATCAACCCCCAATACCAGGAGAGACGAATCTCCTCCTATCGCTCATTGCCTCCATGTGAATCGGGACTGTACCCAAAAACCACCTGTTTGCATGACTCGGTAGAGCCATGGTAGGGTGGAAATCAAACCACAGTGGGAGACACACAAGACTCTATGACGATCTCGGGTCAACAGACTAAGCTGTACTAGTGTCACCAGATAACTGCCATCTGACGTGAAGTATAATACCATCTGGGAGTTCTCGGCGAGTCTGTTCAGTGTACTCAGTCACCACTGAGCACCCGCATACCATCTCTGATGTCAAACACCAATGGATATGGGATCATCCATCGCCCATCACATGGGTCGAGAAGATATACGTTAGTCTACTCTGGAATATCGATGCCCCGTCTCGATATTCCCACGACTAGGAACAATGAAGGATGTACTCATTGACTACCCAGGCCCTACTAGTATGATCTACATCATATTCCTGGAAGTCGAGTACACATCCTAAGGGCTTTATCAACATGTAACAGAGAGACAGAAAGTATACATGTTAAGATAAAGAGCAACCAGATAGCGTACTATCATGTCGAGCAAGAAAGTCCTACCTATATATGTCCCAGCATCCACTACAATATACATCCAATGTACAGTAATGGCCTCTAGGGCATACATATAACTAACAGATCCTGGATCGGTAGTTCTCACATACCCCGGCCGAGGATTTCTAGTGATGGTCACCCGTGCACTGTGCGACATCAACCCCCAATACCGGGAGAGACGAATCCCCGACGATCCGCTAACTGCCTCCATGTGGCTCGGGACTGTACCCAACTAAAACCTGTTTGCACGACTCCTTCGAGCCGTGGTAGGGTAGTAATCAAAGCACAGTGGGAACTCACACGAGACAAATGACGATCTTAGGTCGACAGACTAACCTATACACATGTCACCAGGGAACTGCTATCTGACTATAGGTATAATACTAACTAGCAAGTTCCAGGCGAGTCCGTCCAGTGTACTCATAACCCAATGAGCACCTGTATACTATCTTAAGTGAACAACTAACACCAATGGCTTGTGAGACCGGCCACCGCCCCTCGTCAGGGTCTAGATAAGTATACACCAGTCTACACTGGAGTATCGATGCCAAGTCTCGATACTCCCACGACTAAGGACATTTAAGGATGTGCTTATAGACCCCCAGCTCCCACGTATGTGATCGCCATCACAATGCTGGTAGTCAAGCAAGAGTCCTATGGGCTTTATCAACATGTACATAATGATAAAGACAAACCAGATAGCATACTATCATCTCAAGTAAGACTGTTTTATCGGTATAGGTCCTCCCTCAATCATCATGATCACTTGTCTGCGACTATGTTAATTTCCTTGAGGGCACTATAGCCAACAGTACACACTAACTCTTGGACCATGGACCTAGGGGCTTCCATGGCATACTCATGATGGCTAGAGCAAGTGGCATGGTGTGATGTGCATTAATGCAATAAAGTGTTGATGTGATTCGAAGCTACAAATTCCCTCCAATATCCCTGAGTGCATCCAAAGCCTTTACTGAGAAAAAAACTGCACCAGAGTGATATTGCGGACAACAAAAGACCATACTACAAGTACGAGCACCAGGGCTCGGATTTTGGCCGAGCACTTCCCACTCAAAACCGAGCAGGCCGGTCCCATCTCCTCCATTGGGTCCCATCTTTCTACTGGCCCTCCATTGCTGCCTTATCATCATTTTGTTATTGTTTGTTTATTCATTTTGTGTCCCTATATATAGCAGGCTGCGGGCAAGGGGTTAAGGGTCCAGGTTTTGTTCACAATTTGTAACTCTCAAGTTTTTCTTTTCTCTTTTCTTGTACATAGCTTAGCTTCCCCTTGAGTTCATACCCTTCTCTTGATCTTGCAACCTCTTTAGTGAGCTTGCAAGTTTAAGTTTAGGGTATTGATCTCAAGGTTATATCTTAGACATAATAGAACTATCATTTTGCACACTTGGGTTCCTAGTCTTTCTTGCTCTTTTTATTCTTGCTCTTTTCATTCCTTGCTCTTTTATTACTTGCACTTACATTCCATGTTTTACTTACTTGCAATTTAAATTCCACGTCCTTTAATTACTTGCTTGTAATCTTTTCTTTTCTTTGCTTATCTTTTCTTTGCTCTTTTGGTTTGTTATTGTAATGGTTGTAAATATATGTTGTTAGGAAAAGAAACTGATATTGTAAGTTAACGTTTCATTTATCATTTTCTTTTTCCGTCTTTTCCATTTGAACTCCGTCCAAACGTTACGCAAGCGCTCCGTTAGGCACCCTACCCTACCAAGGTAACGGTGATTCCTAACCGCGACCGGTTGCGTTCGGTTTGGCCGGAGGCGAAAGCAAGAGACAAGAACGGAAAGATAAGGGTGAATAAGCCGGATTTCATGAATACCGTGCTTAAATACCCTAATCCACGTTGTTGCCGATTGCTCTAGCTTCATTGGTCGAGTTCGGCTCAAAGGAATTGAATATGGAATCCATTAACTTAGATTATCCTATCGTTTCCTAAAAAGTTTTACTTTGCATATAACACATAGGTTGGATAAATAACTTTCTGCCCTCGCTGATTAACTCGTTACGACAAGAATATAAAACGCTCCGTCTCCTTGTGGATCGACCCGTGCTTAACCGGCTAGCTGTAAAGCGACACCGTCTTGATTGCGGTAACTAAAACTCTTTCAATCAAGTCCGAATTAAGGTGTTGGGCAAAGAAAAGAGTGAAAGAGATTTTTTTCTCTCAAACTTTCCTTCTCCTGCCCTAACAAGTGAGAGATTACTCACCCATTAAAAAGATAATAACTTAAATGAAGGTAGAAAGAAATGAGGTTAAGAAGAAATTACAACTAGCTATTTGAGACCTCACCTTGGCAGGGATGTTACTCAAGCATCATCGTTGTTAAGGATAAAGAAAATAGAAGAAGAGGAAAAAAAAAAAAACAACGTTAAAATAATACAACTGAATTAGCAAATAAAAATTGCAAAGATAAACTTGCAAGATAAAAAGGAACTCTCTTTTTTATTTTATTTTTTATTAATCAACGCTCATAAACTCACTACAATTTTTCATAGAGAAAGATAAAGAAGAACAGAAATTAATTCTAAAATCTAAATAAAGAAAAGCACACATAATTTGGCTTTGAGCTCTGCTATTTATAGGCAGGAGAGTGAAACCCTAGGTATACATTCTGAGCTAAACACGAGATTACAAAACTACCCCAAGAGAACCGAGTCAATGCTGCTTCAACTGCCACCGACACTGTTCAGACGCGGCCGCGGAACCGCGGCAGAAGTGCCTATTTGGCCGCGGTTCTGCGGACATTTGGTGGATTTGGAGGATCATCTTTTCAGGGATTCTCCATGTTGATGTTCTCTTATGTTTTGTACACTTGGTTTCTCAGAATCTCTTCAATTTTCTTCCAGATTTTCAGCAGTGGACTTTTGTTTATTTAGCTCCTTGTTGAAGTCTTGGATCTTGTGTTGCCCTTGTGCTTTGTGCAGTGAAGTGACCAATGATTTGCCATTTTTTCCCTTGAACTGGTAAGCGGCATCATACGGATGGTTAGCGGAGATCAGTATTCATCTGTTGTTGGTCGTAGTCCCGCATTTGTTGCGGCTTTTCATGAATTTCACTGTAAAGAGCTGAGAACCTGTAACCTGCAATTATTCAGCAAACACGGATCAAAAGTACCTGCCTATATGCATTGTGATCAAGAATGGGTGGTATAAAAATGCAAAATTCTGATATGAACACGTATGCTCTTGCAAGATCAGATTGGTTATTATTTTATCTAATCAGGATGGCTCCTGATTGTTAGGTTGCGAGCGTGTTCAAGTTCTAGTTTAAATACCGTAATCAAGACGGTTTCGCATGTAGCTAGCCGGTTGAGTACGGGTCGTCCGCAGGGAGATGGGAATCTTTTTCTATGTGTTTTTCGACGAGTTAAGTCCGGTTGTTCAGATTTTGTTTGTAGTTATCTAAGTGTTGAGTTGATATTTAAAGAGAGCTTGTTAGGGTTAGGATTAGGTTAGTTTGAGTTAGGAGTCTCCACATCTTTCGTTGCCCCACTTAATATCGGTGTTACGGTAATCGGCAACAACGGGGATTAGCACGACTAGGAAGGAACTTGCGAGTATAAGCTAGGCTTTCCAACGCATAGTCCTTCCTTTTGGTGCTTGTCCGTCCGTTCTTGGCTCTTATCCATAACCTCCGGTTAATTCAACCACAACCGGTCTCACTACGGAATCACCGCTATCATGTAGGATAGGGTGCCGTAAGGAGCGGATTGTGGTTGGGTTAACAGGAGTTGATTTAAGTTGTTGGGCAAGGAAAGAGTGAGAGAGATTTCCTTCTCTCAAACTTCCCTTATCCTACCCTAACAAGTATAGAACTACTCACACTTCATAATACGGAAAAATAAAACAACACAAAAGAGGAAGATAGAAAGAAAGAGATTAGAAGAATACGACTAACTGTTTGCGACCTCACCTTGGCGAGGATCAAGCGTAAGTATCATTGTCATATGTAAGGATAAAGAAAAAGAGAGAAGAAACAAACAACAAGGAAATAACAACAACTACTTAACAATTAAAATTACAACAATTATAACAAGTAAAGAAAGAGACAAGCATGATAATAAAAATGGTCTTCTTTATTCATCACTCTTCACTCAAAAGCTCACTTACAAGTTTAATGGAGAAGAGGTGAGAAGAGGAAGAAGAACATGTACTAAAACCTAGCAAAGAAAAATACAAGATTATGGACCCCTTCCTTCACAAACTTCTGGGCTATTTATAGGCCAAAACATGAAACCCTAGGGCAACCAACAGAACATACATGAAAAGACCAACCTACCCCCCAAAACCCTGCACACTTGGCGCCAGAACGGCCGCGCAAGCGCGGCCAAGACCCCCCTTTGGCCGCGCTTCCGCGGCCGTTTTGATGACTTGGGTCTGGGTCTTTTTGGTGGGACCCTTATCTGATAGGAGCTTTAATCTGGTATATGTATTTTCTCATAATTGCTTCCCGAATTTTCCAGAATTTCTGTTGAGGGAAAGGTGGACTTTTTGTCAAGATTTTGTCATGATTGCCTCGAGCTCCGCGTAGATCTCTTGGATCTTGTGCTACCATTGAGCCTTGTGCCTGAAAACGACATTGATTTGACATTTTGTCTCCCTAAACTGGTATCTGGCAGCACACGGATGAAGAGCGGAGACCGTGTTTTATCTGTGGTTGGCAGGAACCGGATTTTTGTCCTGTTTTCCATGAATTTCTCCGTTTGAGCACCGGGAACCTGTATCCTGCAATTGACTAGCAAACACGGCTCAAGAGTATCTACCGACATGCAATGTGATAAAAATTGGGCGGTATGAAAATGCAAAAATCTGATATGAACAAATACCCCCAAACTTATCAATTGCTCGTCCCGAGCAAAGTCCATTTATTCACAAAAAATTTCCTAACCTCACTTTCGCAGGGAACGCGATTGCACTGAGCATGTGCAACAAGCCGTTAAACCTCTAGGTGTCCCTAGTAGGAGGAGTGTTGTCTCCTGAGGGTTTTCAGCGGATACTACCCACAAAATCCGGTCAAGTTGGTTTGTAAAAATGACTAAGTTTCAAACCCTAAAGTTTTGTTTTAGAAAATAACAATTCTATAATCCTTAGTCTAGACTATCGAACATTTATTTTTCACACCTCACATCTTATTTAACTACAGATTTTATATGTCTTTACGTGCAGTGCGGATAGTGTCGTTAAGTTCCAGAAGGATCGATTAGAGTCATCATGTCGCACAATAAAGCCCAGATAACAATTTTAAAAGGATCACATAAGTTTTATAATGAGTTAAGCATTTTTCAAGTTTCGTTTTGCAGTAAGGTTTCAACTTTAGAATTTCTATCTTCCTTAACAGGAAACTAAGTCGTATTTTTCACTCCACCTTTTTCTTGTTTTCATTTCATACACACCACTGTGAACGTGCAATAGTCTTTATCAAAGAGTAAAACCTTCATATCTCTGTTAAAAATTTTTTTAAAAGCCTGTCTTTTATCAAGATTATTCTCACACAAAGAACCGTTAGGAATTTTAACTCGGAGAGAACACTTGCTTGACTTTGTTTTAAACTGGACTTTCTAGGCTTCTTAGCGAGCTTTGAGCCAATGCACCCAAACCAGTTGGTTTTAGGGCATTAGGTGTAGAAACACCCCAGCGGACTTAATTACTCAAGTTACCTAGGTCCAAAAACAAAAGACAGTTTGGCGTGAAAATCAGATGATTTAATACGAACGGAGATATAACCGGCAGTTCAAATATTTTTTTGGATAAAAGACGTGTCTAGTGGGTTTGGTGTGTAATCATTCCAATCAAGTTTTAGATGGGTTATTTTTCAGACTTAGCTCCTATTACGGCATCAATAACATTCCTTCATATTCGCTTTACTTCATAAACTATTCTTGACATTACTTATTTCAGAAAAAACCTATTTGATTCTCAGAAAATCATTTATCTGTTTAAAAGTTTGAACATGAAAGACTTGTCATCTAATTCCCAAAACTCACGACACGTGTAGTGTGATGTAAAGACGTATATCAGCTATAGTTAACTTCAAAGGAGAGTTATCTTTCAGGTTTTCAAAATCCAAACATAAGATCTAGTTATTCCTATTTTATCAAACAAAAACCGTCGAATGTTGAATCAGAGTTCTTCCACAAGCTAACTTGACAAAAAAGTTTTTATATTTTTGGAAAATTTTCAAATTTTTATGGATTTTATGGATTTTAATATGCAGATGCAAAATATACATATGAATGCGAAGGTAAGAAATGCGTACCGAGCGTACCCCCAAACTTAAACTAGACAGTGTCCTCACTGTCATTGCATGAAGAGAGTAGTTTGAAGGTTCAAAATTGTTGGTTAGCGATACACAAGTTTTATTTGTTTTTGTTTTGAAAGAAAAGAAAAAGAATATACACAAATATAAACAAAATGGTTTGTACATACCCCCAAACTTATTTGGAACAGTGTCCACTGTTCTTGGCTGGATAACCGAAGTTTGGAGGTAGGCAGAGGAAGATCAACCAAGGTAAACCGGCTCCTGTAAGAACAGGAGCTCCTCTGTTGGTTCGGCGCTAAGGTACGGTTTGCATCGGTGTCCGTTCACTTTGAAGAGTGAACCGTCCTTTGGATTTTCCAAATCCACAGCGCCCTGCGGATACATAGTCCGCACAAAATACGGCCCTTTCCAGCGAGATCGGAGCTTTCCAGGATGGAAGTGAAGTCGGGTGTCGTAAAGAAGTACCTGCTGACCAGGTACGAAGGTTTTGCGCAAAAGGTGTTTATCATGAAACACCTTCGTTCGATTCTTAACGACAACCGCGTTGTCGTAAGCCTCATCCCTAAGCTCGCTCAGTTCGTTCAGCTGCAGCTTCCGATGGCTGCCCGCATCCTCCAGAGACAGATTCAGCTCCTTTATCGCCCAAAATGCGCGATGCTCGATTTCGACAGGAAGGTGGCAGGCTTTTCCGTACACAAGCCGATAGGGAGACATGCCAAGGTCGGTCTTGTAAGCGGTTCTAAATGCCCAAAGGGCATCAGTGAGTTTTAAAGACCAATCCTTACGGTTCTTGGAAACCGTTTTCTCCAGTATCTGCTTGATTTGCCGATTTGAAACTTTGGCCTGCCCACAGGTTTGGGGGTGGTAGGGCGTAGAAAGCTTATGATTAATGGAGTATTTCCGCATTAAGGCTTCGAAAGTTTTATTGCAGAAATGACTTCCATTGTCGCTAATGATCGCTCGGGGGTGCCCAAACCGGGAGAAAATGTTTTCTTTAAGGAACTTAACGACAACCTTGTTGTCGTTAGTCCGGCTGGGCACAGCCTCGACCCATTTAGAGACGTAATCAACAGCTAGAAGGATGTACAAGTTCCCAAAAGAGCTGGGAAACGGCCCCATGAAGTCTATCCCCCAAACATCGAAAATCTCCACAACCAAGATCGGTTGGAGCGGCATCTCGTTCCTCCGGGATATCCGGCCCATGTGTTGGCACCGGGAGCAAGTCTTGCAATAATCGTGAGCGTCTTTGAAAAGTTGTGGCCAGTAGAAACCACATTGCAAGATCTTCTCGGCTGTCTTTCTGGGCCCAAAATGCCCGCCACATGCTTGGTCGTGGCAAAATGACAGCACACTCTTGAATTCCTCATCAGGGACACACCGACGAATAATCTGGTCGGGACAGTACTTGAACAAGTAGGGTTCGTCCCAGTAAAAGTGTTTTACTTGGGATAAGAAGCGAAGTCTGTCCTGACGTGACCATTCGGTCGGTAGCAATCCCGTGGCCAAATAGTTCACAATATCTGCGAACCAGGGTTCGCAAGATACTGTCAAGAGTTGTTCATCCGGGAAAACGTCGTTTATCGGAATTGGAAGCGAAGGCGAAGAAGGAAGTCGCGAGAGATGGTCGGCAACCACGTTTTCACATCCCCGTTTGTCCTTAATGACAAGGTCAAACTCTTGAAGCAAGAGGATCCAACGGATTAACCGAGATTTGGCATCTTTCTTCGCAAAAAGATGGCGCAGAGCTGAGTGGTCAGTGTAGACAATGACTGGAGAGCCGATGAGGTAGGGCCTGAACTTTTCTAAGGCAAATACAACAGCTAAGAATTCCTTCTCAGTTGTTGTATAGTTAAGTTGGGCGTCGTTCAGGGTTCGGCTCGCGTAATAGATTATGTGCGGCATCTTGTTGATGTGCTGTCCAAGGACAGCACCGATGGCAAAGTCGGATGCATCACACATAATCTCGAATGGGTGCGTCCAGTCAGGAGAAGAGAGAACGGGAGCAGAAGTGAGTGAGAGTTTCAGTGACTCGAATGCAGTCACACAGCTCGAGTCGAAGGTGAAAGGCGTGTCCTTGGTCAGCAAAAGCGTCAAGGGCCTAGCAATCTTGCTAAAGTCCTTGATAAACCGTCTATAAAAACCGGCATGGCCAAGAAAGGCTCGGATATCTCTGACGCATCGGGGAGGAGGCAGATTGGAAATGACCTCAATCTTTGCTTTGTCAACCTCTATGCCATTTTGCGAGATGATATGTCCTAAGACAATACCTTCACGCACCATGAAGTGGCATTTCTCCCAGTTCAAAGTGAGATTCTTGTCCTTACATCGGGTAAGGACAGCGTCAAGATGCAGCAAACACTCGTCAAAGGAGTCGCCGAAAATGGAGAAGTCATCCATGAAAATCTCCAGAAATTTCTCCACCATGTCTGAGAAAATCCCCATCATACACCGCTGGAAGGTAGCGGGCGCATTGCATAACCCAAAGGGCATGCGTCGATATGCAAACGTGCCGAAAGGACAAGTGAAAATGGTCTTGTCCTGGTCTTTTTCGGCGATAGGAATTTGATTATAGCCAGAGTAGCCATCAAGAAAGCAATAGTACTCATGTCCGGCCAATCGTTCCAGCATCTGGTCAATGAAAGGTAGCGGAAAGTGGTCTTTCCGCGTTGCAGCGTTGAGTTTTCTGTAATCAATGCAAACTCGCCACCCGGTTTGGGTGCGAGTAGGGATTAACTCATTCGCTTCGTTGGTTATGACCGTGATGCCCGACTTCTTGGGGACAACGTGAATGGGGCTAACCCACTGGCTATCAGAGATAGGGTAAATGATACCACTATCTAGACATCTGACGATCTCCTTCTTCACAGCCTCCTTCATGACTGGATTAAGACGTCTTTGTGGATCCCGGGCTGGTTTGGCATCATCCATCAGATGAATGTGATGCTCAACGATGAGGGGACTAATCCCCTTGATGTCCGCCATGGACCAGCCAAAAGCTTGCCTGTTGCTGTGCAAGACCGCGAGAAGGGCTTTCTCTTGCTCGGGAGCTAGAGAAGCCGAGATGATGACAGGAAGGGTCTCGTTCTTACCTAAGTAAGCATACTTAAGGTGAGACGGCAACGGCTTGAGTTCGAGCGTTGGAGGTGAAATGATGGAAGGCAAGACTGGTGCAAAGGTCTCGAACTCAAAGGACTCCAGCAAAGGTTCAAAACGAGTGTAGGCAACCGAGTCGGATGGTTTAGGTAACTCATCCGAAAAGTCGAAAGATTCAAACTCGGGTTGTGCACGGCTAAGATCGTTCGTGAACGTGAAACACTCGTAGTCGTTATCGGGCGCAGAAACAGCAGCAGGTTCGAAGAGACACGCACTAGTGGCGTCAAGATCATCGTGTTCAAACAGAAACTCCTCGAATTCACACTCTTCTGGTGTGATCTCCTGGATCGAGCAGACATCCAGTATATGAGCATTAGGTTCGGCGGGCTGATTCCCCAACCTAAAAATGTAGAGTTCAATTGTCATATTTCCAAAAGAGAGGTTCATTGTGTTAGTGTATATGCCCTAGAGGCCATTACTGTATCATACTAGTTTGTATATTACTTAATGGAAGCTTGGGATATTCACAGTTGTATATACAATCTTGCTCGAAATGGTAGTATGCTACTTGGTTTGTCTCTGCTTTAATATGTGCATGTGTTTCTTTTAGCATATTGCTGGTATACATATTAGTAGAGCCCTTAGGATCTTTGCTTGATTACCAGCGTTGTGATGGCGCTCGCACTCGTGGGAGCTGGGTAATCTATAAGCACATCCTTATACAGGTCCCTGGTCGTTGGACTATCGAGACAGGGCATCGATACTCCGGAGTAGACTAGCGTATGCGCTTCTCATCCCAGTGTGGGAGACGGTCTGTCCCACAGCCGTTAGTACGTCGTACTTGGGATAGTATGCGGGTGCTCGTTAGGTTACGAGTACACTGGACAGGACTCGTCGGGAACTGTTGGTTGGTAATATACCTATCGTCAGTTATCAGTTCCCAGGTGACATGAGTACAGCTTAGTCCGCTGACTTGACACTGTCACTTCGCCTCGAGTGTGTTCCCACTGCACTTTGATTACTACCCTACCACGGCTCAAAGGAGCTGTGCAAACAGGTAGTTTTTGGGTGCAGTCCCGAAGCACTTGGAGGCAGTGACGGTTAGACAGGATTCGTCTCTCCCGGTATTGGGGGTTGACATCGCGCTGTGTCTAGGAGAGCCATTACACGAGTAGTCCCTGGCCAGGGCAAGCGAGATATACTGGTAGGTTTCCAGTGTTATCTCAGGGTGTTCTGGGCTACACTCCGACACGACTTGTACCGCTATTAGGGGACTGACGTTCACCGCCCCCCTAGGCCCGCCATGCGATGTATCAGACGAACAGACCGGACTGTACGGAGATTGTCACATACAGGCTCAGTAGGAGTGCAGATGGGGTTCACCTCGTCAGTCTTCTTATCGACATCTACCTGGGGACCGTTACGTACAGCTAGTGCCGCTTGCGGTCTGTGGTTAAACCCACTGCCAGCGTAGTGTCGAGTCTTTAGAGTCCCACACAGAGAGCTATTCGCCTTTAGGCAAAATGAGTAGAGGTCGCATGGTTTTGCGACAGGGTTCGTTCACATTCGCGCACTTGTGCACGTTTGCTGTCCGGACAGTTTATACTAGCGGGCTTTGGTTTAAGCCGGATCCTAGTATATGTTTTGAGATTGGTTTTTCTCATTGTGTTCGTGTTCCTCGGATCACGAATGCGGGTGCGTATGCACAGTTGCTTGAGATTGAGGGAGAGGACCTTGATTAGGGTTAATGGCTATTGTCATTTTATTAACCCTAATATTTATGTGTGTGTTATTGTTAATTAGTAATTAGTTTGATAATTATCCATGGTTGTGGTTATTGACCTTTTGACTTCTTTGACTTGTTGACCAAGGTTGACACTTTGACCATCATAATTTCTTTTGGAAGATGCTTTTTGATCTTTGCAATTTGAAATGATAATGGTCATGTCATGATTTACCATGATAATTATCTAGCTAATTATTCAATTAAATTAATTCACACATATTAGTGAGAAGAGCTCTATTATTTTCTCATTCTCTCATATCATTTCTCTCTCTTGTTCATCCTCTCCCTCAAGCTCTCTCCCTCTCATGTGTTGAGAAACAAAAAGCTTGAGAAAAACCTTCACTTGATCCTCTCTACTCTCTTCTAGGGTTCAAGTCTTAGCATTTCTTGCACTCTAGTTACTCCTAGCTTGGAGTTGAAGCTAAAGGTGGTGGCTTTCAAGTGGATCTTTCTTTGACGGAAGAAGACAAGCAAGGTGAGGCCTTTCTACCATTCCGACGAGCAAGGAGAGAAGGAGTTCAAGCTCAAGGTATAACCTTTCTACAACTTAGTTAGTTGTTAGTTTACTTTATCTAGTTTTCGTTTAGCAAAGATCCTCACAAGCAAGGTCCATGTTGCCTAAGTCATTAAAAATCCGTTTTTATTATGTTTTCCGCCTCCCCGTAAGCACCGGGGTGGGCAACACGGACTTACAGTGGTATCAGAGCCTAACTAAACCTAAACTAGCTAAGTAGTTAAGTGTAACGAAGTTTCGAAACCGGAAAATCGAAAAACCAAACTTGCAAAACCCTAGTTTCTGTTAAAATTTTTTCTGCTCAAAATGAAAATATTTATACTTGTAAAATCGTCTCAGGGTTTTCTGAATACACCCAAGAAAAACGATACCCTAATTCCATCAAACCGCCGCCCTTCCGCCGCACGAGGTAGGCATGTGCGGCGGAAGCGCCGCGGTTTGTCGTTATCGGCGCATCGTTTTTCGTGCAGTGTGTGTTGTTATTGGTTTTGGGATTTTTAGGATATATTATATGTGCCCAGATTTTCCAGAACTAAAATTTACTTTTGGGGGCCTATAAATCCGTATTTTTCGGAACTTCACTACACTTTAACTACATCGGTTATATCTGTAATGCTTGCATGTATTGAACGTCGGCTAATCGCTATAAGACGATTAGTCGGGGTTATACATGATCTGTGATTGTTATTGGTTTGTGGATATGAATGAATTGGATTGTCGCGGGTGAATGGCCGGGGTGGATGTGAGATGAGCGTTGTTTTTCTTTCATTCATTTGTAACATGTAAATTGATGTAATAATATTCTTTGTATGGCCGCACAACCGGGTCGAGGTTGTAGCCGTCATTGTATAATTCTTTTTACTGTTTTTGCTCCTAGGATAGACCCATGGAGGGGGTGCACAAACTACCGGGTATCTCGAAGCGCCGAGTGGCCTACTCACGGTGGTGAGGGAGGTTGCTTCGCTTCGGGTGCTTGGCGGGTAGTTTGCCGCACCCGTAGGGATCTTGGGTGGGGTATTGGCTATTCACCGCGACCGTGTAATCCGCTTTGCGTTGCAGGCTCGAACGCATTGCGGATTCCTAGTATATCCAATGTATTCATCTGTGATCTGTAATGTCTATCATTGCTATATATTTATATATAATAACTATTTAGGCGTTGCTTATGTTTTACAGCCGCGCTAGCCCAGCCCCCGCTCTGTCGTTAGTTAAGTAACCTAACGGGTGATGACGGGGCCCCGTGGCGAATGCGAATGGCATAAGCGTACGTCATATTTTGGTTGTTTTCTGCAATGGTAGGATTAAATGATGGGACGCATTAAAAGAACTAATGCAAGAAATAAACCAAGTAAAAGTCGATTGGAACACTTTGAAAACCACTCGGTTCTTTTCAAAAACTAAACTTTTAAACGCGGAGCTTGAACCACTCCTTTTAAAAGCTATCCCGTTCCATCGATTATATCAAGTTCACTACGTTCACGGTTTCGCCAAAACCATCCGTAGCCCTCCGTCGTTTCATATGAAAATTCAACGGTATTCAAGCTGTGTTTGTTGGCCTTAGTCAAGGCACAGTGTTTGGTAGCTGGTGGGTATTCATATGTTGCATAGATAGAATGCGTTGGTTTGAGACAGTCGTATTGCCTTGTTGGCCATAGTCAAGGGTGGATACGGGTGGGTTCAAATTAACCTGGATAACGACGGGTAGAACTTGACATGTGACTTATGATTTGTTGGCCTTAGTCAAGGTCATAAGAGCATGGGGCAAAAATCCACATCGGGAGTTTCATAAGTACTGAAACTTGCTAGATTTGCATACCATTTGGAGTGTGATGATTCTGGTAGGATTCCTTCGGTTTTATCACGCGATGATATTTGGATCCCGATCCTACTGTGAGTATATGCTACTCCTCGGGAAAACTCTCACTTAACGATCAATGCTATAAACCTAGTAGGTGCCTAGAAAGGTGTTAGCGGGGCTACGCCCACAGGGAAAAGAGGTTACTTAATTAAGGAACTTCGCGAAAGCGTTGGGAAACCTCCCTCGAAGTACCGACACTGGCCTGGCTGAACGGTTAAGCAAGTATTGTACGGTAAGAATGATCCCGGCTAATCCTTTTCTTTACGGTTTGAGAAGGGATTCGAGAGACAGTGGGAGCCATCCAGTTTAGACAAACTAAAAACCACTCTAAACTTGCAAGAGCATCCTGCTAAAGTGTTTCTTTTCTCTCTCCTAATTGCAGCGACCATTCAAGATGACCGGACTTAAGTTACTATTAGATAAAAACATATTGACAGGGCCAAACTACAAAGATTGGCTCAGGAATGTCAAGATGGCTATCACTTATGACAAGCTGGGGTATATACTTACCACCAAAGCTCCCCCTGTCCCAGGTCCCACCTCCAGCGTCGCGGATGTTGAAATCCGTAAGACATGGGAGATAGATTGCGCGAGGGCCAGATGCCTCGTACTAGCCTCGATGGACAACGACCATCAGAGGAGGCACGAGAATATGGACCTAGAGTCCATATTTCTCCATACAAAAGAACTGTATGGAGAGCAGTCTCGTATCGCTAGATACGAAGTGTCGAAGAAGCTCTTTTCGGCAAGGTTGGCCGTCGGATCATCGGTAGCGGACCACGTGCTTAAGATGATCGGCTACATAGAGGAGCTCGCGGACCTTGGGACCACGTTGGAGAATGAACTCTATACCGATTTGATTCTCCAGTCCCTTCCTTCCACTTACGCCCAGTTCATTCTTAACTTCAACATGCAAGGAAAGGAGGTTGAACTTGCCGAACTTCTGAACATGTTGAGGACTGCTGAGGGCACCCTACAGAAGGGTAGGGAGACATCCACTTTGTTTGTAGGAGGATCTTCCTCTTCTAGGTCCAGGGCGAAAGCCAAGGGCAAGAAGAAGAAAGCCCCCGCCAAACCAAGAGGCGGTGTCGGTAAAGTGGATACGAAGGGAAAGGGTAAAGCAACAAAGGTAGCGGGGAAGCTGGTGGGGAAGGAAGAATGCTTCTATTGTCACAAAAGTGGTCACTGGAAACAAGATTGCAAGGCTTGGAAAGCCAGAACACAGGATTTGAAGCGAGTTGCAGCTTCAGCTTCAGGTGTGTATGTTATTGAAAATTGTCTATCAATAAACTCTACTTCCTGGGTATTGGATACCGGATCAGGATCTCATATCTGTAATTCTTTGCAGGCATTGAGAAAGCGTAGAGTTTTGAAGGCAGGTGACATGACCCTCAGAGTTGCGAACGGTGCTAGCATGGATGCAGAGGCCGTGGGGGAATATCACCTGGGATTATCTGATGGACACTTTTTGGTTTTGCGTAGTTGTTATTATGTACCAAATGCAACCTGTAATATCATTTCTGTATCTTTATTATCTAAAGAAGGTTATGAATTTGCATTTGTAAGCAATGTAGTGAACATTCACCTTAATCAAGTTTTGATTGGGTCAGGTACATTAAACAACGGTATTTACGTTTTAAACCAACCACAGGTTTTCAATATCCAGAATACACACAAAAGAAAGTCTCCATATATTAATCAGGCTTTCTTATGGCATTGTAGACTGGGTCACATCAATGAGACACGGTTGACTAAGTTACATAAAGAAGGATACTTGGATCCGTTCGAGTATCAGTCTTATGCCACTTGTGAATCTTGTCTCATGGGAAAGATGACAAAGGCTCCGTTCACTGGACACGGAGAAAGAGCGAGCGAGCTCTTGGGACTCGTACACAGCGACGTGTGCGGTCCAATGTCTACACATGCGCGAAGCGGTTACTCTTACTTCATTACTTTTACGGATGATTTTTCAAGGTACGGTTATGTCTTCTTAATGAAACATAAGTCCGAGGCCTTTGAAAAGTTCCAGGAATATAAGAGTGAAGTGGAGAAACAAACCGGCAAAAGTATCAAGATCCTAAGATCGGATCGAGGAGGAGAATACTTAAGTGCCGAATTCCTGAATTACTTAAAAGAGAATGGAATTCTCTCTCAGCTTACTCCTCCATACACTCCGCAACACAACGGTGTATCGGAGAGACGGAACCGAACCCTATTGGATATGGTACGGTCCATGATGAGTAAGGCTGAGTTACCGCGATCTTTCTGGGGCTATGCACTGGAAACAGCTGCACATCTCTTGAACCAAGTTCCTACTAAAACAGTGCCTACCACACCATATCAGATGTGGAGTGGGAAGAAACCCTGTCTTAAATCCTTTAAGACATGGGGATGTCCAGCTTTTGTAAAAAAGCAGCATGCGGACAAGCTCGAGGCACGCTCAGTACAGTGCAAGTTTGTGGGATACCCAAAGAACTCCAAGGGGTATCTCTTCTATTACGCAGAGGAGCAAAAAGTCCTTGTTTCTCGTCATGCCCGCTTCTTGGAAACTGAGTTTTTAGAAAATCAGATAAGCGGGAGCGCAGTAGAACTGGAAGAAATTCCAGAACCACAAACCATTACTGAAAGCTTAGAGGAACCAGCAGGTTCGAAAGAACAGGACATTCCTATGCCACTCCGCAGGAGTAGTAGGCAGTCTCATCCGCCCGAGAGATACTACGGTTTTCTCATTGACGGGGATAGAGAAGACTGCATCCTGGATTGTGATGAACCTACTAGCTTCCAGCAAGCCATTCAGAGCGTCGACTCGGTAAAATGGCTGGATGCAATGCGGACCGAGATGGAGTCCATGTACACCAACAAA
Source organism: Agapanthus africanus (assembly GCA_030015575.1). Lineage (NCBI taxonomy): Eukaryota > Viridiplantae > Streptophyta > Magnoliopsida > Asparagales > Amaryllidaceae > Agapanthus > Agapanthus africanus. The sequence continues at coordinate 7,141,683 of JASDDO010000029.1, read as the reverse complement.
GTATGGACGTTGGACATTGCTCCAGACGGGGTAAAACCCGTAGGATGCAAGTGGATCTTCAAAAGGAAGATTGGTGTAGATGGACAGGTTGAGACCTATAAAGCTAGACTGGTAGCAAAGGGTTTTCGTCAGCGACCTGGTTTGGACTATGACGAAACCTTTTCTCCAGTAGCTATGCTGAAATCCATTCGGATCCTTCTTGCCATTGCTGCTTTCCACGATTATGAGATTTGGCAGATGGACGTAAAGACAGCTTTTCTAAATGGTCATTTAGAAGAGTGTGTCTATATGGATCAGCCAGAGGGTTTCATTCAGGGTGGGAGCAGCGGAAAGGTGTGCAAGTTGCTCAAGTCCATTTATGGACTCAAGCAGGCATCGCGGAGTTGGAACATCTGTTTTGATGAGACGGTCAAAGAATTTGGCTTTATCAAAAATCCAGATGAACCATGCATCTATTGTAGATTTGTAGCGAGAACTGTAGTATTCCTCGTTTTATACGTGGATGACATTCTCTTAATAGGAAATGACATTCCTATGCTACAATCTGTCAAGGGGTTCTTGTCACACAGGTTCTCCATGAAAGACCTGGGTGATGCCTCCTACATTCTGGGTATCCGGATCTACCGTGACAGATCCAAGAGGATATTAGGACTCTCGCAGTCCAGGTACATCGACACCATACTGAAGAGATTCGGTATGGAAGATTCCAAGCGCGGTAATCTACCGGCTTGTCACGGGATCACCCTCTCAAAAGAGATGTCTCCCAAGACTGATTTGGAGAGGGATCGCATGTCTATTATACCCTACGCTTCTGCGGTAGGCTCTATAATGTATGCGATGTTGTGTACCAGACCGGATGTGGCTTATGCACTGAGTGTGGTAAGCAGGTATCAGTCAAACCCTGGGGAGAAACATTGGATAGCAGTAAAGAACATTCTCAAGTACCTGAGAAGGACTAAGGAGATGTTCTTGGTGTATGGCGGAAAAGACCTGCAGATTGAGGCCTTTGCTGACTCCAGCTTCCAGAGTGACAAGGATGATTCCAAGTCCATGTCGGGTTTTGTCTTTACCCTCAATGGAGGGGCGGTGTGTTGGAAGAGCTCCAAACAGGAAACCGTTGCTGACTCGACTATGGAAGCGGAATACATCGCTGCATCTGATGCCGCAAAAGAAGCTGTCTGGATGAGGAAGTTCTTGAAAGAACTTCAGGTGGTTCCGTCCATTGTTGACCCAATACCTCTATATTGCGACAACAACGGGGCTATAGCTTTAGCGAAGGAACCCAGGTCCCATCAGAAATCCAGACACATCTTAAGGCGGTATCACCTGATCAGGGAGATCGTGGATCGCCAGGAGATCGAGGTCCGGAGAGTTGCATCAGAGGATAACACTGCAGATCCACTCACAAAGGCCCTACCCCAGACTCAGTTCGAGCGGCTGATCGAGATGATAGGTCTTCGATACGCCAGTACATGGCCTTAGTGCAAGTGGGAGATTGTTAGTGTATATGCCCTAGAGGCCATTACTGTATCATACTAGTTTGTATATTACTTAATGGAAGCTTGGGATATTCACAGTTGTATATACAATCTTGCTCGAAATGGTAGTATGCTACTTGGTTTGTCTCTGCTTTAATATGTGCATGTGTTTCTTTTAGCATATTGCTGGTATACATATTAGTAGAGCCCTTAGGATCTTTGCTTGATTACCAGCGTTGTGATGGCGCTCGCACTCGTGGGAGCTGGGTAATCTATAAGCACATCCTTATACAGGTCCCTGGTCGTTGGACTATCGAGACAGGGCATCGATACTCCGGAGTAGACTAGCGTATGCGCTTCTCATCCCAGTGTGGGAGACGGTCTGTCCCACAGCCGTTAGTACGTCGTACTTGGGATAGTATGCGGGTGCTCGTTAGGTTACGAGTACACTGGACAGGACTCGTCGGGAACTGTTGGTTGGTAATATACCTATCATCAGTTATCAGTTCCCAGGTGACATGAGTACAGCTTAGTCCGCTGACTTGACACTGTCACTTCGCCTCGAGTGTGTTCCCACTGCACTTTGATTACTACCCTACCACGGCTCAAAGGAGCTGTGCAAACAGGTAGTTTTTGGGTGCAGTCCCGAAGCACTTGGAGGCAGTGACGGTTAGACAGGATTCGTCTCTCCCGGTATTGGGGGTTGACATCGCGCTGTGTCTAGGAGAGCCATTACACGAGTAGTCCCTGGCCAGGGCAAGCGAGATATACTGGTAGGTTTCCAGTGTTATCTCAAGGTGTTCTGGGCTACACTCCGACACGACTTGTACCGCTATTAGGGGACTGACGTTCACCGCCCCCCTAGGCCCGCCATGCGATGTATCAGACGAACAGACCGGACTGTACGGAGATTGTCACATACAGGCTCAGTAGGAGTGCAGATGGGGTTCACCTCGTCAGTCTTCTTATCGACATCTACCTGGGGACCGTTACGTACAGCTAGTGCCGCTTGCGGTCTGTGGTTAAACCCACTGCCAGCGTAGTGTCGAGTCTTTAGAGTCCCACACAGAGAGCTATTCGCCTTTAGGCAAAATGAGTAGAGGTCGCATGGTTTTGCGACAGGGTTCGTTCACATTCGCGCACTTGTGCACGTTTGCTGTCCGGACAGTTTATACTAGCGGGCTTTGGTGTAAGCCGGATCCTAGTATATGTTTTGAGATTGGTTTTTCTCATTGTGTTCGTGTTCCTCGGATCACGAATGCGGGTGCGTATGCACAGTTGCTTGAGATTGAGGGAGAGGACCTTGATTAGGGTTAATGGCTATTGTCATTTTATTAACCCTAATATTTATGTGTGTGTTATTGTTAATTAGTAATTAGTTTGATAATTATCCATGGTTGTGGTTATTGACCTTTTGACTTCTTTGACTTGTTGACCAAGGTTGACACTTTGACCATCATAATTTCTTTTGGAAGATGCTTTTTGATCTTTGCAATTTGAAATGATAATGGTCATGTCATGATTTACCATGATAATTATCTAGCTAATTATTCAATTAAATTAATTCACACATATTAGTGAGAAGAGCTCTATTATTTTCTCATTCTCTCATATCATTTCTCTCTCTTGTTCATTCTCTCCCTCAAGCTCTCTCCCTCTCATGTGTTGAGAAACAAAAAGCTTGAGAAAAACCTTCACTTGATCCTCTCTACTCTCTTCTAGGGTTCAAGTCTTAGCATTTCTTGCACTCTAGTTACTCCTAGCTTGGAGTTGAAGCTAAAGGTGGTGGCTTTCAAGTGGATCTTTCTTTGACGGAAGAAGACAAGCAAGGTGAGGCCTTTCTACCATTCCGACGAGCAAGGAGAGAAGGAGTTCAAGCTCAAGGTATAACCTTTCTACAACTTAGTTAGTTGTTAGTTTACTTTAGCTAGTTTTCGTTTAGCAAAGATCCTCACAAGCAAGGTCCATGTTGCCTAAGTCATTAAAAATCCGTTTTTTATTATGTTTTCCGCCTCCCCGTAAGCACCGGGGTGGGCAACACGGACTTACACATTGAACCATTGCGGCAATTGATCACAGCATTTGAGGTTGCGAGAAATGGGCGACCGAGTATCACCGGAATTTGATTCCGGGGGTTAGCTACAGGCTGTGTATCTAAGACAATGAAGTCGACGGGGAATATGAAGTCCCCGACTTTGATTAACACATCCTCTAGCTCACCCCTAGGATGGGTGATCGATCGGTCGGCCATCTGGAGAGTGCAGTGTGTGGGTTTCAGCTCTCCGACGCCTAATTGCTCGTATACTGAATACGGAAGCAAGTTAACACTGGCACCAGGATCTAATAGTGCGCGGTTGATATTCTTATCCCCAATAGTAATTGAAATCGTAGGACAGCCAGGGTCCTTCCGTTTTTGTGGTAGAGATTGGGTAAGGGCATCACTCACAGCACTAGCCAAGAAAACTTTCTTGGGTACCTGAGACTTCCTCTTTTTCGTGCACAAGTCCTTTAAGATTTTCGCATAAGAAGGGACTTGTTGGACAGCATCTAAAAGAGGAATGTTAATGTTAACTTGCTTGAATAACTCCAAAATCTTCTCCATTTGTGGATTTTGTTTGTTAGACCTCAACCGGTTTGGAAATGGAACATTTTGAAAATTGGTTGAGTCTAAAGCTGGAGGAGGAGATTTTGGAGTTGGAACAGATCCCAGAATAGGTGTTTTCGTGGAGTGAGAAGCGGGTCCGTTCAGGGCAGAAGAAGAAGAGGGAGAGCCTTGTGAAGAACGGAGAATAGGCTCGGAAGACGAAGAAGAAGAAGGAGAAGAAGCAGAAGAAGAAGCGGCCGGGGTGTCATCGTTGATTTGCTTGCCAATGTTGTTTTGCAGCACCCTCCCTGATCTCAGTGTGGTCACGGCACTCACATTATGGTTTTGTTGTTCAAGAGCAACATGTGCATTATGTGGGTGGCCGGGATTTGGAAGTGGCTGGGACGGGAGCTTCCCCTTCTCTCGCTCGCTCAAGGCCGCGTTCAGCTGTGCAATCTGGGCCTCGATGGTCTTGATGCTCTGCCCGTGTGCGGCAGTGTGTTGTACTAAAGATTGGATCGAAGACTGAATGTTGGCGGTGGATTGAGTCGATTGTTTAACAAACGCATCCAGACTTCGCTCGAGCGAGGAAACCTTATCGTTGTTCGACGGAACAAAGTTGTTTGGTGGAAAGGAATTGTTCGGTGCAAAGTTGTTCGTCTGGTTTTGGTAAGGCTGGGGTTGGAAGGGCTGCTGATACTGAGTTTGTTGTTGCGCTTGTTGTTGCGGTGGAGGGGCCCTTTGGAAATTGTTGCCCTGGAATTGATTCTGATTCTGATTCCAGGCGAAATTGGGGTGGTTCCTCCAACCGGGATTGAAGGTGGAAGAGTATGGATCATTCCTCGGTCTTTGCTGGAATGCATTAACCTGATCCTGTCCTTGCGAGGGTGGATTGTAAGGACACTCTTCGGTCAAGTGGGACGGATCGGAATAACAAGCGCAGATGGTACGAAGGGGGAGAACAGGGGCAGGAGTAGGAGAAGAAAATTTGCTCTCTATTGCTTCAAGCTTTTTTGTTATTGCAGCCATTTCAGCTCTCATCGCAATAGAGACATCAAGCTGGTGAATTCCTACCCTAGACTGACCGGTAGAAGTGGAGGTAGAAGAAGAAGAAGGAGTCGGTCTGGTGCTCTCCCACTGTAGCGTTTGCTCCGCAAGATCGTCAAAGAACTGCCATGCTTCCTCGTCAGATTTGGATAGGAAGTGGCCCTGACAGATGGTTTCCAGCAACTGCTTCGTTGCTGGGTTCAGTCCCTCGTATAAGGTTTGGCAGAGTTGCCATTTCTCTATACCGTGGTGAGGACACTGAACAAGAAGGTCTTTGTATCGGTCAAAGCACTTCCAAAAGGGTTCAGAAGGAAGCTGGGAGAATTGGTTGATCTCATTTCGAATTCTTGCGGTCTTATGATTTGGGTAGAATTTTTTCAGAAACGCTTTAACAAACTCGTCCCAGCTGGTGATTGAGTGGGAAGCGGTGCTATACAGCCATTTTTCTGCGAGATCGCATAAAGTGAACGGAATGACCCGTAGACGTATAGCATCGTCCGACAGCTGGGTTGTTTTCATCATGGCACAGACGTTTTGAAATTTGTTAATGAAGATATAGGCATCTTCAGATTCAAGCCCATGAAAACGTGGAAGCATGTTGATGAAATGGGGCTTAATTTCAAAGTTGTCCCCATTGGCCGGAGGAAGAGAAAGGCAGGTTGGAAGTGCAGAACGGGTAGGGTAGAAACGATCCTGGAGCGCAATTCGCTGCGGCGCTACAACAGGCGGAGGTGGTGGGAGATTGGTCTCCATAGGAGGTGGAGCCAATCCAGGGGTGGTCAACGAGATGTTCGGATTAAATCCCGACATCGCGGAAGAAGAGGTTGGTGAAGGTGATGGTGAAGGTGAAGATGTATGAACAGAATTCCGGTCAACGTCGGAGTTGGCCGGCAAAGGAAGGGGTGAAAGAGGAGTGGACGGAGTATCGACTTCGGAGTCGATCGCGTAGTCGGTCGCGACTAACGTAACGCAGACTAGACGGGCGCTAGTGTCCCGAGTCCAAGCGGACATACACTAAACGAGTTTAGTATAGTCAAAGCGAAGAAGGTGAGGGTAAGAAAACGTCAATGAAGAAAGGCGATGGGTGTTGGGTGAAAATGGATTTGGCGACAAAAGGGCAAGTTTTTATAAAAGTTTTTGATTTTTTTTTTCTTTTTTTTTTTGTTTTTAGAAAGAGATTTACAGAAGTATGTACGGGAATACGGCTTAAGCAATCACAAACAAGATATGCACAATCACACCTAGATCTAGGGTAACCTAGGTCTACTAGACCTGCTCCTGAACTTGATTGTCGAAGTTAAACAATGTCGAGAAACGGGCTTAAAAATACACTGATCACGAGGCCAGGTAAGTGCAGAGATAAGGGGAGGTTGTCCAACGCTTTCGCGAAGTTCCTTAATTAAATAACCCTTTCTCTTTCGGCGGTTGCGCCTTTAACACTTTCCTAGACACCCCGTAAACAATATACGGTTAAGCGAGCTTCTAAACAAGGTTTATCTTCTCCTAATGAGCGCGAAGTCCTTAGGGCTGAAGTCTAGTATTTTTTAATTTACAATGGACAATGCATATGCTTTAGTGATTTCCGGGGTCCTGGGAAGGGTGATGAAATCCCCACCCAATCTGGATTGGTTTCAAGCCCCTTAAGTCCGTATTAAAGAATGCAAAACAGTAACAATATCAACAGCAAACAATTTTTATTTGCGGCGCAAAGAATCCTGCACAAGAACAGTTTATTGGAAGGGGGAGAAGAATTTGCGCAAAGAAAGCTGCAGAAAACACAATTCAGTGGAGCTTAGAGGAGTGGAGAGAGGCAGAGAGACTCACCAGAGAAAAATGGGGCCCTGAAGCCAAAAGATGGCCGCGCTTGCGCGGCCAAATGCATGTAATTGCCGCGCTTACGCGGCAGTCCTGGGGCTTTGGCGCTCTGGAAAAATTTGGTGTTCTCTGTTGGGTGTCCTCTGCTTGTCTGGATGTACTGAATCTTGATTTGCTCACTGTATTTGCTCCAGATTTGTACAGTAAACCGGATGCTTCGTTTTGTCCGTCGCGGTGTAGCCGCGAAAATGTGGGTCTATCTTCTCACGTCTTTGGCACTGTACTTGAACTCCGTATTTCCAACGTCTTTGGCGTCGATCTTGAGCTTCGTATTTCCTGCACACTTGCACAAAAACTAATCAAAAAAAACAAGATGGTTTCTTTTACAAAGTATATATTTTTTTTGGTTTTTGGTTGTTTTTATATTCACAAATTAACCCGAAATTTCACTTAGAAATAGACTACCGTCTCCCCGGCAACGGCGCCATTTGATTGTTAGGTTGCGAGCATGTTCAAGTTCTAGTTTAAATACCGCAATCAAGACGGTTTCGCATGTAGCTAGCCGGTTGAGTACGGGTCGTCCGCAGGGAGATGGGAATCTTTTTCTATGTGTTTTTCGACGAGTTAAGTCCGGTTGTTCAGATTTTGTTTGTAGTTATCTAAGTGTTGAGTTGATATTTAAAGAGAGCTTGTTAGGGTTAGGATTAGGTTAGTTTGAGTTAGGAGTCTCCACATCTTTCGTTGCCCCACTTAATATCGGTGTTACGGTAATCGGCAACAACGGGGATTAGCACGACTAGGAAGGAACTTGCGAGTATAAGCTAGGCTTTCCAACGCATAGTCCTTCCTTTTGGTGCTTGTCCGTCCGTTCTTGGCTCTTATCCATAACCTCCGGTTAATTCAACCACAACCGGTCTCACTACGGAATCACCGCTATCATGTAGGATAGGGTGCCGTAAGGAGCGGATTGTGGTTGGGTTAACAGGAGTTGATTTAAGTTGTTGGGCAAGGAAAGAGTGAGAGAGATTTCCTTCTCTCAAACTTCCCTTATCCTACCCTAACAAGTATAGAACTACTCACACTTCATAATACGGAAAAATAAAACAACACAAAGGAGGAAGATAGAAAGAAAGAGATTAGAAGAATACGACTAACTGTTTGCGACCTCACCTTGGCGAGGATCAAGCGTAAGTATCATTGTCATATGTAAGGATAAAGAAAAAGAGAGAAGAAACAAACAACAAGGAAATAACAACAACTACTTAACAATTAAAATTACAACAATTATAACAAGTAAAGAAAGAGACAAGCATGATAATAAAAATGGTCTTCTTTATTCATCACTCTTCACTCAAAAGCTCACTTACAAGTTTAATGGAGAAGAGGTGAGAAGAGGAAAAAGAACATGTACTAAAACCTAGCAAAGAAAAATACAAGATTATGGACCCCTTCCTTCACAAACTTCTGGGCTATTTATAGGCCAAAACATGAAACCCTAGGGCAACCAACAGAACATACATGAAAAGACCAACCTACCCCCCAAAACCCTGCACACTTGGCGCCAGAACGGCCGCGCAAGCGCGGCCAAGACCCCCCTTTGGCCGCGCTTCCGCGGCCGTTTTGATGACTTGGGTCTGGGTCTTTTTGGTGGGACCCTTATCTGATAGGAGCTTTAATCTGGTATATGTATTTTCTCATAATTGCTTCCCGAATTTTCCAGAATTTCTGTTGAGGGAAAGGTGGACTTTTTGTCAAGATTTTGTCATGATTGCCTCGAGCTCCGCGTAGATCTCTTGGATCTTGTGCTACCATTGAACCTTGTGCCTGAAAACGACATTGATTTGACATTTTGTCTCCCTAAACTGGTATCTGGCAGCACACGGATGAAGAGCGGAGACCGTGTTTTATCTGTGGTTGGCAGGAACCGGATTTTTGTCCTGTTTTCCATGAATTTCTCCGTTTGAGCACCGGGAACCTGTATCCTGCAATTGACTAGCAAACACGGCTCAAGAGTATCTACCGACATGCAATGTGATAAAAATTGGGCGGTATGAAAATGCAAAAATCTGATATGAACAGCTCCCACTGTTTTTATCAAATCTTCCTTCAAACCCTAAAAGGAAAGACTAGCCGGGATTAATTACACCCTACAAGTTCGCCAATCTTTCAGCCAGGACAGTGCCGGTACTTTGAGGGAGGTTCACCGTGCTTTCGCACGGACCTATTTAAAATAAACCTCGTTTTCCCAGGGGTGTAATCTCGTTGACACCATTCTAGACACCTACTTGATCGGCTAATTGTAATGTGTAAAACTCTACCAGGAGTAACTCTTACTCGCAGTGGGTATCAGGATCCAACTATCTCATAGAAGGTATGCAATCTCATTGCAAATTTCAACACTTGAAATTCCCGATAATATTTTGCCCCTAGCGTCCTATGACCTTGACGGAGGCCAAACTACCCATAGGGCGCTAGTCAAGTTCAACCCGTTCATTCTTAATTGAATTAGACACACCCGCACGACCCTTGACAGAGGCCAAATTACGCTGTACGAATACCTTAATCCAATCGCATCTCATGCTGCAGATAAGCACTAGTTAGCTACCGTACACTACACCTTGACGGAGGCCAAACTACCGTAGCACGAATACTAAATACTGCTTATCTAAAATTACGGAGGGCTACGACAGGTTTTTAAGAAAACCCTTTGCGTAATGAACTTGATATCGTGGTAGAATCGAGTGAATTTTAAAAGGAGTGTTTTTTAGGCTTTTACTAGTTTTGCTAAAGAGATCACTCCCGATGAAGGGATCTCTGCTCTTTCCTTATCGAATAAGGTGCAGGATATTTCACAAATACCACTATGCAAAGCAAAAACTATAAAAGCAATCAAAAGACAAACCAAGTTTGTAGCATCTTCTAGTTTCGCTAAAGAGGTCACTCCCGGTGAAGGGATCTCGGCTCTTTCCTTATCGAATAAGGTGATGGATATTCTACACGGAATACCGCTATGCAAAGCAAGAACTAGAGCTACCAGTTTTTAAAACAAGTTTCTAAAACATCTTTAGGTTTATTTTCTTTCATTAATCTCATTAATAAAGTCCCATCATTTAAGTTACCTAAGCATCACAGACAAATACAACGTACGCTTATGCCATCCGCATTCGCCTCGAAGTCCCGTCATGCTCCGTTAGGTTAGGTAACTAACGGCAGGGCAGGGCTAGCGCGGGTGTAAAACATAAGAAAATTCTATATAATATATCACATATACTATATACAGTATCTATCTCATCATATCAAGGGATCACATCCCAGAATATCACAGCAGAAATCAACATATGAAATATTGGATATACTAGGATTTCCAGGTTTTATATTAAGCCTGTATAAAACACGGATTCCACGGTCGTGATGAATAGCCAAACCCACATCCCTAGACCCCTACAAGAGCGGAAAGCAACCCTACCAATTCTAGAGTTAGGAGACCCGTACTCGACTCCTCGAGATGGTCTCCCACTGGACTCTAGAACCCGGTTACTTGTGCTCCCCTCCTTGGGTCTATCCTAATGCGGAAAAGTAAATAATATAAATCAACGGTGACATCTTCCTCAACCCAGAAGTGCCCCAATAAAAGAATATTACATACAAGATTTTACATGAATGAAAATGAAAAACTCTCATCTCACATAAAAAAAAAACCCGGCTATTCAAAAACGACGATCCAATATAACATATCATAGCAACACATAACATCGCATGTCATCAACGTAAGTAAATATGTGTATCCCAATTTTCGTTGACATATAGCAACGAAACCGGCGATACACCACATATTACACTTACGGTCGCAGAAAAGAAAGTGAAAAACTACAACAATTGGAATCGCCACTGCCCTTAGACATCATAAACCCGGAATATCACATATTCTGGATTCCATACCTAACAATGCAAATCTTACATTTAGGTCTCAACTATGAAAACACTTTTCAAAAGAAGTCGGGCAATTCAACAAAATTCCCGATTTCACCCGAGACCGAAATGTTAAACTTGCACGCAACTAAATAGATTACAGTTATTATATCACAATCACAGATAGCTAGACGAAGTTAAACTTTTCGATCGAATAAGCAAGCACCCAAATTTTCCCAACAAGCTCAACACTTGAGCGGAGTTCAAAAAGTACCCAGAAACTGCCACAGCACCTATAAACCATCCGTAGAAGGGCCGACCCATGCCTCACTCATGTCGCCACGGAACTGCGGCAAACCCTAGGGTATACTGCAGTTCCGCGATCCAAAAAGTCGAGTTTGGGTATCATTCTTCTAGAGAGTCCACAGAAAACTCAGAAAAATCCAACTCTTGGAAAATTTCAGTGAGGGAAAATATGGGTTATTGATATCCGTTCAAACTTTTTAACATATTCTAAATAACCCGAATACATGTTAGAATTACGACAGTGAAACACTCCGAGTTGCCTTTGCAGAAAGTAAACATCATATGCAAATTTAGCAAAAACAAACAATACCTGAATCCCTAAAACCCAGAGACTGGAACACTTGCAAAATTTGAAGCCTTAAAGTCAAAATTGACCCGAGGAGCTCGGAAAAAAGCCCAATGTGGCCGGCCATTATCAGGTAAAAATGCTTCAAATTTTGTCAGTGTTCATGCTATATCCCATATAACAGTCTGCGGTTGTTTAAAATTTTTTTATAGCCCTTTAAAAATTCGACAGAAACTAGCTATTAGGGTTTCATGTTTTGGAGTAATTTCAGTTTCGTAATCTAACAAACATCGTCTAATTTTCTAGCCTGGCTCTGATACCACTGCAGGGTTCCCAAGCTCGGCGGCAAGGTTTCGGGAGGCATCATCCACGCCAATTTCAAATTTTTGTCGTTCTAGTTAACCCTAACCATAGAATCTTTACTAGAAAATGCGACGAAACAACATGTAAACAACTTTACATCTAAGAGAATGAGGAATACAATCTTTGTAGACCGGTCCTTCACTTCTAATGCTCCATGTAGTAGTCCCTTCGCTGCAAGTCATGAACACCCGAACTCTAGAAAGGGTTCTCTCGGAGAAATGAACAAGCTTGCTCAAAGTCTTCGAGGCCGAAGATGATCTACGTCGAGGAGACTCAAGCTCATGCTACCTCTTCACTAATTATGAAATTAGTGAAGCAAACAACCTATACTAAATGGAAAGTAGTAGAGGATGATGAAGTAGGAAATGGGCTCACTTTAGTTTTATTTTTCTCACTTTTCCAAAAGCTAGAAAGCTCTTTCTCAAGGATGAAGAAGATGAAGAGATGAGATGAGAATAAACTAATGAGGTGAGAATAACAACCATGGGTGAGTTAGTGTCATACACTAATCCATATAGAGAATAAACCATGGCTAACAATTATGGTTAGGTTAATAAATATCTACAAGTAAAACAAAAGGAATGGACTTAGTCAAAGATGCTACAAGCTTCTCCAAGCTTCCAAGCATGTGACCAATTAACACTAATTTTGATTTACATAAATAAATATAAACCTTCACATTATTATTAGTATGGTGTGAGTCTCATACACCCATGTAGCTGTAGGGTTACTAGGCACTCTCACAAGGGTCTACAAGGCATCAACCATGCTGAATTTAAATTTTTCAAGTGACGAATAACCAAAAGCGAGGATCTTTGCTAGATTATTAGGGTTAACAAAGCATGTAAACAACTTTACATCTAAGAGAGAGGGATTACAACCTTTGTAGTCCGCTCCTTCGCTTCATAAGTTCCGAGTAGTAGTCCCTTCGCCGCGATCCATGATCTCCCGGACTCAAGAGAAGCTCCACAAGCCGAACGATCCATGCTTGCTTGAAGTCTTCCTTTTTGAAGATGATCTATCTTGAAGAATCTTTAACTCAAGCTCTCACTTTTCTAATCAAGTATTAATGAAGTGAACACCCTAATCTAATTAGCTAGATTAGATTAGGATGATGAAGTGGGAATTTGGCTCTCATTTGTTTTCATAATCTTACTCAATATCAGCACAAAAGAAAAACCTAGTAAAGCTTTTTCAAGAGCTCAAGGAATAAGAAGATGAATGATTCCTTTTGTGATGAATAATGAATTATTATTGATATAACAATTGCAACACATGGTTAAGTCAAGAAAGGCTTAACCATTGTAGAGATTTAACTAGGGTAAAGGGTTTGGGTTGGGTTAGAAAAATATCTCCACAAATATCAACAAAATATCTTAGCTTAAAACAAAACACAAAGCTTCTAGAAGCTTCATGAAAATGCTAACCCAAATCAAACCCTAACCATGTTTAATCTCCACAAAACTGTAACACCTTAGGATGTGTTTAGTGGCTAATTATATTTAAATAAAGGGTTTTTAATAAAAAGTTTACCAAATTGAGTTTCAAATATTTTTCCAAATTTAATAAACATATTTCTAGAATTTTCCTAGGCTTGCACACACATGTGCATGTAAACTAGGGTTTAAAATGAGGTTATACCATGATTAGCAACCATGGTGGGTTTAATAATGGGGATTAAGTCTTTTGGGTTTTAATTAAGTCTATTTAGTTAATTGATGGTTGTTTTAATTTGAAATTTTTTTTGGGGTGTTGACTTTAGAGAATGAGAGAGTGAGAATGCATCATGGCAAAGCCCATGCTTGCATTTAATGATGAGAGAGAAAGGAGGGGTTGACATTGGGAGTTATCATTTTCCTCTCATTCTTGTGCTCATTTCTCTCAACCTCTCACTCTCATACTCACACACCCACATTCACACAGCAGCAGCAGAAGCAAGCACAGCAGCAGCAGCAAGCAGGCACAGCAGCAGCAGTGAGCAGCAGCAACAGCAACAACTTCAGCTGCAGCTCCTTCCCTCTGTTCCTTCTTCTTCCTCCAGCTCCCTAGTTTGCTTAGTTAGTGAAGTTTAGCTTTGATTAGTGATTAATGGTGCGCTTTAGTGCGATATGTGGTAATTAGTGGGAACTTTGATCAAGTGAAGTGTGTATTGGTTAAACTGAGTTGATGGAGTGTTGTTAGGGCCATGTTAACCTAGCTTAGCCCCCAATTGCACTAAAATACCACCAGATTTCTGTTTGATGCAAATTCATCTTTTTTTTTAGCAAATTCTAGCTTTCTGCAAACTGCTATCGAGCCAGTGAGTTCAGAATAAATCTGAGTTAACTGGAGTATAGTTGCGAGGTGTAGATCCCATGTGTAGAACACGACCCCCAGACTCCACTTTTTGGCCGCCGAAATATTGGTTCTGGCCGCAATTTGCGGCCAGATAGGGAGGGCATAGGTTTGGGTTTGGCTCTGTAGGTGTCTGCTACTATCCTTTGACTCATGGCATGTGCAATTTTATTTAATTGTTGCTGTAGAAAAATCTGGAGCTAAATACCTGTTTCTCGTATTTTTAAACCTTCGCGACACGCGTGATACGTGTGTGGGTTTGGGGTTTCTGCGTATCGCGACGCGTCGGGGTAGTTTCAGGCGCGTAATCACACGTTTTAGCGTATCGCGCATACGCGCGCTTGGTTTGCGACACAGGTTTCTAGTTTGACCTTAATATCGCGTTTTTGTGGATTTGAGCTTATGTGTGATATATTGTGTAATTCTAGGTTCGCAGGTGAGTGAGACGGAGACTGCGAAGAAAGGGAAGCAAGTCGTCGGCTACACTTAGCTCGAGACTTCGGTGAGTAGATTTAACATCTACGGGGATATCGCCCACATGGCGTTATGCGTCAGGGCTGATAGGACCTTATAGCTATATGTTGCATTTACCTACATTGACTGTCATGGATTCTGTTGTTGCATACTGCATTCCCTGCTATATGTATGTAAACTTAAAATTGATAGAACACCGCACTATTACTAACGATTCATGTTGTACGAGCACTAATCTGCATGTTACACACACACCGTTAGTAATTGCTATGACACACTCACTGTAGAATTGCCATGGTTATTATGCTGTAGTTCATTTCACCTATGATTCGATATGATTTTCATAGAAATTGGAAGCCGCATGCTGTCTTTGAAAACTGAAACTATTTTAAGAAAAGCGGTTTCTCCCTTGTACCTATATTATGGCTTGATGTACATAGCACATCGCATTTGATTTACTCATTGGTGTTGGATTTTCATGTGATTTCTGGTTTTGAGGACCGTGGGATTATTTAAGAAAAGATGCACTATTTGAAAACCCGGTTCCTCGTGATATGATATTTTGGTGTGTCCACCACGCGTTTCATCGGTGCTGAGCGTGTGCTTGAAACCCGATTCGAGGAGTGGATGATCCGTTTGCGGGTTCGTGGTGGACCCGGTATGGTTCCCCTCGGCAAGATGATCGATGGACTTTGCCGATTGAGCCTGAAGGTGAGCGAGTACCTACCGGTGATTGGTTGGACCTGGCGGTTATCCGGAGGATACTGACCAGAGTCGAGAGATGGATGCGGGATGATCTGTACTGCCGGGGACGAGGGCCGATACCGCAGACGGAGCCCGTGGGCTGATCCGGACATACGGAGCCCGATATATGAGGATTTGCGTGTCGATGCTGGACACGAGTATTTTATGATATTTTGAGTGCCGATGTTGGGCACTCGTTATTCTCAGAGATTTACAGGATTTAAGGGCCGAGGAGAGTGTCGGCGCCTGAGTTTATTTGGGATTTGGGTGCAGTTTTGGGCACCGATTATTTTTCCACGTTGATATTCCATGTAGATGTTGTTTATCCCATGCTCAGCATTGATTATTATGTATCTCATCCTGTAGTTATTTTACCTAGCAGAGCATTTGCATGATCATTGCACCTACTGCTTGTCGCATATAGATCTTTCCTGCTAGCATATGATAGAGTAGCGCAGTGCGTGCATGCTCGCAATTACCTTTATATGTTATCTCTATTCATGAGTTGGCAACTCACTCCCGTTGTGCCACAGTATTTGCAGGTTGCCCCTCAGAGTAGTCGCGGCAGACTGCCTTTTGCATCTTTTGGCTACAGATACCACTACAGTTGGTGTGAGAGCTGTTTTGCTTTTAGGTTGGTTGTAGTATCTGATTACTTTTATTGTACCCCCTTTTGTATCTAGTATTCTCCATCTACCATATATGTACTGGACTTAGAGACAGTGCGAGGACGATGATGTATATTTTTGTATTCTGGTGTCGAGCTCGTGGGAGTCGACTGTTTTTATTATTCTGTGATGTTTACTTATTGCTCATTCTTCGCTACGGCGTCGTATATTACTCTTGTGGTGATGGTTTCCGCCGTTGGGCCCGATTGCTCCCGTTTGGGGATGCTTTATTTCATTATATCTCATTTTCACTTATATCCTGCTTTATACCCGATTTCGGGGTTACTTTTACAAAGGAAATGCTGCCAAAATTATTTAAATGATAACGTAACTTAAAAGAACTTATTGAACTATTTAAGGTTTTCTAAATGTCTTAATTAAATGTTTTCAACGCTACTTTTAAATGGTTTTGATTTCTGGGTTCGGCTTACTTAGTCTCGTTACGCCTGTAGACATTGCGTGGTTAAGTGCCGGTCATGGGTCGAAACATTCGGGTCGTGACAAAGTTGGTATCAGAGCATAGGTTTTACCTTTCGGAGTGTAGGATGACCTTCGTATGATGGAGTAGGTAGTTTAAGCAGAGTGGCGTAGCGTGTGTATGTTCCGCGGCGTACTCATGACACGGTGCTCCGCCAAGGCGACCTTAGGACTTATTGATTTAAATTCCTTCTTGAGTATATATATATTCTTGCGATTCGATTTCCGTATTCTTATCGAATCCTAATTTCCTTTCAGCCATTATGCCACCAAAGACTACGAGGGCACAGAGAGCGGCCGCGAGGGCCGAGATTCGAGTTGATTCGTCTGAGACGAAGACTGATCCGGGCAATACACCGGTTGTACCCGAGCAGGCTGTTCCTCCCGTGACAGATCAGATTGCCACGTTAGGGGCTGGTATGTAGGAGATGCGCCAGACGGTGGGATCCAGCTTGCAGGAGATGCGCCAGATGATAGGATCGCTAGTTGAAACGCTTCGAGCGCAGCGACCAGAGGTAGCTCCACCCGTTACAGAGACCGTGATTGTACCTACCGCACAGCCAGTTGCCCCTGCAGCCACGGAGGTGATTACAGTATCGCTATCAGAATTTATGAGGCTGAAGCATCTGGTCTTCACAGGCACCGATACAGCTGAAGACCCACAGTCTTTCATTGATAGGATGGCTCGGATATGTCGTTCCCTTAGATGCACAGATGCGAGATGGGTTGAGTTCGCGAGCTTTCGCCTGGAAGGTCTTGCGCAGAAGTGGTGTGAATCTGTCGAGAAGGGTAGAGCGGCAGGTCTTCCTCCTATAACCTGGACAGAGTTCGTGGAACTATTCCTTGCCCGCTTTCTCCCACTGAGTGTCAGAGATGCTAGAGCACGCAAGTTCGAGTCTTTACGCCAGACTCCGGAGATGTCAGTGGCAGAGTATGACGTGTTGTTTACAGAACTATCAGTTTATGCCCCGTATTTAGTGGCTACCGAGGAGTTGCGAGTCAAGAGATTTGTTCGAGACTTGCTTATACCACTGTTCCTTGCGATCAGCATACAGCATTACGAGATATATGCAGCAGCGGTAGACGCAGCCCTATTAGTCGAGGAGCGCCTTGCTGAGACTTCGGTAGTTCCAGAGCCGAAGAGAGTTCGTACTGGTATATCAGCACAGAGACAGACATTCAGACGCCGCGGCAGGTATCGTTCAGGTAAGAGGAGTAGCAGAGATTCGGGACGAGGCCAGATGTTTAGTTCGTATCCACGGGAGAGTCAGCAGTCGTCGCGAGGTTGCTATAGATGCGGCAGTCTACTTCACCTCGTCAGAGATTGTCCTGAGATACACCGGAGGGAGACAGAAGCACCGCATGTTACCTTACCACCTTCACTACCCCAGAGGGCATTGCCTGTTGTACCTATTGTCGCTCCGCGTCAGACTCATACACAGAGAGGTCGTGAGCGTGGAAGAGTTGCTCAGAGAGGACGGGATGATCGAGGCAGAGGGCAGTCAGTCACCGGTGGAGGACAGGCGCGAGTTTTTGCTTTGACGCATCAGGACGCCCAGGCGTCCAATGCGGTGGTCTCAGATATCCTTCCAGTATTGTTCTGTTGACGCACACGTGTTGTTCGATCCCGGATCCATGCACTCGTACGTATCCACACACTTTGTGCCAAGTTTAGGTAGAGAGTCCGGTTTTCTTGATCAGCCGCTTGTTGTGACCACTCCCGTGGGAGAGTCGTTTGTTGCTAGGCACGTGTTCCGATCCTGTACCGTCTGTATTGGCGAGAGAGAGTTGCCTGTCGACTTGATCCTTCTTAAGATGTTGGACTTCAACGTTCTTTTGGGCATGGATTGGTTAGCCACGTGCTATGCTTCTATGGACTACCGTGAGAAGACAGTTAGATTCTGTTTTCCCGGCGAGTCGGTTTTTGTTGTATTGGGAGACCGTGGTGCCGCCCCTCACAGAGTGATTTCTTCTTTTCGTGCTGGACAGCTTTTGAGGAAGGGATGTTAGGGATTTCTCGCCTATGTTTGCGATGCTAGTGCTACAGGGGTTCCGTTGGATCAGGTTCCAGTTGTTAGCGAGTTTCCTGATGTGTTCCCTGACGAGCTTCCTGGGCTACCGCCCGAGCGCGACATTTCTTTCTGTATTGATTTGGTTCCTGGCACGGGGCCTATTTCCATACCGCCTTATCGAATGGCCCTGGCGGAACTTTGAGAATTGAAGGGTCAGTTGCAAGATTTGCTGGATAAGGGACTTATTCGACCCAGCGTTTCTCCTTGGGGTGCTCCAGTCCTGTTCGTCAAGATGAAGGACGGCAGTTTGCGTCTGTGTATCGACTACCGCCAGCTGAACAGGGTGACAGTGCAGAACAGATATCCTTTGCCATATATCGACGATTTGTTCGACCAGCTTCAGGGGGAAGGATACTTTTCGAGGGTCGATTTACGATCGGGCTATCATCAGCTGCGGGTTCGACAGGAGGACATTCCTAGGACAGCTTTCCGTACGCGCTACGGCCATTATTTGTTTTTGGTGATGTCGTTCGACCTCACCAATGCCCCAGCAGCATTCATGGACTTGATGAACCGTATTTTCCGGCCATATCTGGATCTGTTCATCATAGTATTCATTGACGATATCTTGGTGTATTCCAAGAGTAGTAAGGAGCACGAGCAACACCTGCGGATTACACTGCAGACTTTGAGGGAGCACCAGCTTTACGCAAAATTCTCCAAGTGTGCTTTCTGGCTGGACAGCGTAGACTTCTTGGGGCATGTGATTTCACGATACGGTATATGTGTAGACCCAAGGAAGATTTAGGTCGTTCAGCGTTGGCCCAGACCCACATCAGTTACGGAGATTCGCAGCTTTTTGGGGTTGGCCGGTTACTACTGTTGGAGATAGTGCCCTCAGAGTCAATTATTAGGTCACAGGTACGTGATTGTAATGATTGAGGGAGGACCTATCCCGGTAGGACAGTCTTACTCGAGATGATAGTATGCTATCTGGTTTACCTTTATCATCGTGTACTGTTTTAGGTGACCTGACACGTCACTATTACACGTTGATAGAGCCCCTAGGATTCTTGCTTGACCACCAGCAGTATGAGGGCGATCATATAAGTGGGAGCTGGGGGTCTACAAGCATATCCTTAAAAGGTCCCTAGTCGTGGGAGTTTCGAGACCGGGCATCGATACTCCATTAGTAGACTAGTGTATACAGTCGAGACCCCGACGAGGGGCGGTGGCCGGTCTCACAAGCCACTGGTGTCAGTTGGATCACCTAAGATGTATACAGGTGCTCATTGGGTTATGAGTACACCGGACAGGACTCGCCGGGAACCTGCTAGTTGGTCATATACCAGACGTCAGATGGCAGTTCCCTGGTGACATGTGTGCAGGTTAGTTCATCGACCTGGGGATCGTCATTTGTCTCGTGTGAGTTCCCACTGTACTTTGATTACTACCCTACCACGGCTCAAAGGAGTCGTGCAAACAGGTTTTAGTTGGGTACAGTCCCGAGCCACATGGAGGCAGTGAGCGTATCTTCAGGGGTTCGTCTCTCCCGGTATTGGGGGTGAGGTCGTGCTGTGTCTAGGAGAGCCATTACACAAAGTCCTTGGCCAAGGCAAGGAGATTTACTGGTAGGTATTCCAGTAGTATCTCAGGGTGTTCTGGGCTACACTCCGACACGACTTGTACCGCTTTTGGGGGTCTGACTTTTACCAACCCCCTAGGCCCGCCATGCGATGCTCATAGACGAACGGACCGGACTGCACGGATATTGTCACTGACAGGCTCAGTTGGGTGTCGGGGTGAGCTTCCTCATCGACGTCCCATTTGGTCAGTACCTGGTAGCCCGTCACGTATTGGCTTATACCTCTGACGTGCTAGTGGTTAAATCCACAACCAAGGTGTTGACGAGTCTTTAGAGTCCCCCACATTCAGTTACTCAGCTTTCGGACGAAAGGTTGTAGAGGCCGTATGGAGATATGGCAGGGTCCGATCAGATACGTGCGGTATTGCACGGATCAGGATCGGACAGTCTGTACTATAGGCCGTATGGTGATATGGCAGGGTTCGATCAGATACGTGCGGTATTGCACAGATCAGGATCGAACGGATATTACTAGCCGGCTTTGGTATAAGCCGGATCCTAGTATAGTACAGTGTAGATTTTGTCTCATTGCATTTGTATTTCGGTCGAAATACAGATGCGGGTGTGTATGCACAGTATCGGGGTTTTCCTGTAATTTATTACGGGACCAGTTTTATGGAGTTGCCAGTTTGCTTTCCGTTTCGACCAATTTCCATTGTTCCGTTCATTGGCCGAAGATTGGTGGAGGAGGGCTTATTTGCATTGTTGCAAATAAGCTTTAGTGGAGGGGGTCTTTGCTTATTTCCTTGTATCATGATGGCTCACCATACCTTGACCTTTTTGACTTGATCCTTCATGATGGCTTGACTTTGTTAGCATCATGGTTGTTGATGATGGTTGTGTGGAGTGTTGGCATTGCTTTGTGATCATGGTTGATTATCATAACCATTCCTTTCTCTCTCTCTTTTGATTATGGTTGTGGTTTGATCTTTTGTTTTTTGATATCACTCCCTTACTCTCATTCACTCCCTCCATCCTCTCTTGTGGCCGGCTACTATGTGCAAGGGTTGTCCAAAAATTGTGTGGGTGTATTTTTGGTTCATATCATGCTCCAAAATACCCACTAGCTCCTCCACATTGTTCTTGTTTCATCCCTCCACCATATGGCACCTCCATGAACCCCAAAAGAGACAATAGCTCACTACACATTCTACAGCGAATCTTGGGCACGTCGAGTAGCCGGCTTCGTGCCCGAGTTGCCTCGGCATTGAGGTGGGAGCCCGTAAACAAAGTAGGCGATGTGGTGCACTTCCGGCGACGAGGAGGAGACGGGACATTCCGCAGGAGATCGGGACGATGGCGAGAAGACCGGAGGACTTGGATCGTCGGTATATCTCTAACCCATCTTCTAGTTTGCTTAGACTTGTTAATGGTTCGATCCGGAGTTTAGTGCGCGGTGGTGCCGGTTTGCAAAGTCCGCAAAATTTTAGTTATTCACCGCTTCCGCATTCCGGCGTCGGATTGACGGCCGGGGCGCCGCCGTGCACTTACAGTGGTATCAGAGCCTCGCCATTAACTTCGTCTAGATTTCGTTTGATGTGTTTGCATTTCCGATCGATCAAAAAGTCCAAAAACCCGTATTTTGTTCACATCAGTTTTCTGTTAAGATTTTTTGGTGTCCAAAAATTTTTCAGGTGACAGAAAAGTGATCTACCAAAAAATATAAGAGTTCTGTAAAAATTCGACGATGTAAAGCTACAGTGTGAGCGCGGAACCGCCGCGTAAACCCCATACATGCCGCCCTTCCGCGGCGCACTGTGCACGTCACATCACCAAATTTTTACAGATGCCTTCTGGGTTTATTTTAGGGGTTTTGGAATATTAAAATTGGGCCAATTATTTCTGTGAGTGCTACAGTATTGGTTTGGGGCCCACTTGTTAATTTTTGATCAATCGGAAAATTTTAAACACATTTTTCACAGTATTTACATTATATCTGCGACCGTGAATGTCACTCGATCGGTAAATCCGGTCTAACTGCTATAGCCCGGTTAGACGGATTTGCGAACGTGACTTTCACGTTGATGTTCATTGTTTATGCTGTGATGTTGCGGATCGGTCGTGGGGATAGCCTGGATGCAATGCTAGTACTGTGATGTTGTATTATGTACATTTGATATTGCGGGGCGAGCGTCCGACATGTGGACTGCCGTCACTGCCTGTTTGTATTATTCTTTTGGGGCACGACCTGGTTGCGGTCGATGTACCCGGTGTATGTATATTTTATTTTCTGTACTAGGATTGCCCCGCGGAGGGGTGCACGGATAGCCGGGTTCTGGAGGGCAACAAGCCCGCATCTCATGGCATTGAGACGGAGGGGGCTTCGCTCTAGGATTGGCGGGCTATTCGCCGCACTCGTAGGGGGTACAGGTTGACCCAGGAGGGGTGCCCAAGTTGCCGGATTCCGTGAAGTGCTGGGTGGTCCATTCACGGCGCTGAAGGGGGCTGCCTCGCTTCAGTTTTTGGCGGGTGACTTGCCGCGCCCGTAGGGGTCTAGGATTTCATTGCACAGGCTATCCACACGACCAGGGGAACGTCGGGTTTCAGCAGTGGCTCTGTGAAACCCGGGGTTCCCAGATATCTGTATTGTTTCTGTGATGCTGTTCATTTTCTGTGATGTTGCATTTTATTCACGCCTTGAGCGAAATATAATATATTGGTATATATATTAGTAGATGTTGTATATGTTTTGCATCCGCGCTAGTCCAGTCCCCGCTCTGTCGTTAGTAAGCTAACCTAACGGGTAATGACGGGACCCAGTGGCGAATGCGGATGGCATATACGTACATCAGTATATTTTCGTTCTTTGTGGTGTGATCAATTGATGGGACTGCATTGATTCGGACCAATGCAAGTTAAAAACAAACCTAATCTGATGTTGTTGGAACACTTTTCAAAAATCTGTTATTGCAAGGACGTTTACTTTTGTTTTGCATCGTGGTATTCATTGGAATATCCTGCTCCTCAGTCGACGAGGCAAGGGCCGAGATCCCTTCACCGGGAGTGACCCCTTGGACAGAAGTTTGCGTCAGGGCATTAACTTCACTATAGCCGATCACTTTTGCTTTGCACCGAGGTATTCAGTTGGAATATCCTGCACCCCATTCTACGGGGAAAGAGCCGAGATCCCTTCACCGGGAGTGACCTCTTTAGCAATGGTTTTCGTCACTATATTTTCAAAAAGCTATCCGTTCCTTCAACGATATCAAGTTCACTACGTTAAAGGTTTTCGCCAGAAACCATTCGTAGCCCTCCGTCGTTTCATATGGGTAGTCAATAGTATTCAAGCTGTGTTTGTTGGCCTTAGTCAAGGCACAGTGTTTGGTAGCTATTGGGTATTCATATGCTGCATAGATAGATGCGTTGGTTTGGGACAGTCGTATAGCTTTATTGGCCTTAGTCAAGGGCTTGTACGGGTGGATTCAAATTAACCTGGATAATGACGGGTAGAACTTGACATGTGACTTATGATTTGTTGGCCTTAGTCAAGGTCATAAGAGCATGGGGTAAAAATCACATCGGGAGTTTCAAAAGAACTGAAACTTGCCAGATATGCGCATACCTTCTGGAGTGTGATAGCGTGAGCGGATTCCGTCACGTTATCATGCAATGATAGTTGGATCCCGATTCCCACTGATGAGTTGGTATACTCCTCGGGTAACCCCGACTAATTCTTCTTTCAGGTTTGGAGGAGAATTTGAGGTACAGTGGGAGGATTCCAGATTAGATAAATTGGTAACCATTCTGATCTAGGTTAGAGTGCACGCTGAGTGTTTCTTTTCTCTCTCTCTTTGGCAGCGACCATTGACCCGACCCTAAGGCTTTGACTCAGTGACCAAGTTGACCGAACCTTCTTAAACACCGGCTTTTGGATTGTCAGAGTTGCAAACCTCATTGCCACTCCTACTTTTACCCTTTTCTCCAGGACACCCCGTTTTACTACGAACGTCCACTTCCATTGGACAAAACCATCGTATGGTTAGATACGAACTCGAAGGAATTTATTCGAGGATGGTTTCAGGTTCTGGAGAAAATGGATAGGATTATTCAGTTGTCTTTTCCTTTTACCCTCTCTCAGGTTACGAGTACTCCTTGGTTTAGGGGTAGTACACCTATTACGCAAATTGGATTGTCTTCTTCCAAACCTTAGGCTGGTGCCGACCGGTAGGGAATGAAGAAAACCAATTAGCCTAACGATGGTGTACAGAAGGTATTAAGTTCAGACAAAGCAAGGGATTAGTAAGAGGGCAAAGTAAATTGCAACAGATATTCACGACCAAACCAAATATTTCGTTACCACTCCCACATCACCTTTGTATTTCTCCAGGACACTCCGTATCACTACGAAGATCCACAGTTTATTTGGATACTCCATCGTATGGTTATATACGAACTCGAATGGAACTTGTTCCAGTTCGGGGATGGATTCTGGTTCAGGAGAAAAAGGAATAAAGTACATTCAGATGTCTTTTATCTTCACCTTCTCTCGCGTTGCGAGTGCTCCTAGGATTAGGACAGTACACCCTTTATGCTTTTTGGATAGTCTTCTTCCAAACCATAGGCTGGTGCCGAACGGTAGGGAAGGTAGAAAACCAATTGGCCTAAAGGGGTGTACAGAAGGTAAAGACTAAAGACATATGAAGGGATTTGGAGAGGTGGCAAAGAATTATACGGTTATAGTTGTGAATCTGGATGATGGAAGAGGCATTACTAAGATACCCCATCGAAACATTTCAATGTTTCAGTTCCACTGTGTACTGTTAATGGAAAACTGATTTCCCGATTAGATACTTGCTCCAGGGTATGTATTTACCAGATACGATTCTCACATCTGTATGGTTTTACAGATGATGAGTGGGAGTAAGTTATTGGGAATTGGGTGATTATCCTCATTATATCGGGATTCGTTGTAATCGGTGATATTTGAGGAAATCACCTGGGTTGTTTGCCGGTCGGCAAATATTTGGTTTTGAATATCCGCTGTTATGCACCAATTTCAAATTGATATATCTGTACGTCTATTTTCATAGAGTGAGATATACCTTTTGATATTATGTCGATGACATTTACCTATATCAGTGGATGGTTAGGTAAGGAGCATTAAACAGCGGTGTAATTCTTCTTAACCATAAGTACAGTTTTCAACCTACGACACACAGTGAATGAGTTATCAGACTCAAGGGACTTATACAGAGTATTGTATGTTGTCCAGGGTCCATCAGGACAGAGGGGTTGGTCCTCGTACTACATTCAGTTTACTTATGACTTCTCTAGTTTTTAGACAGGTGTTTCGTGAAAACACAGGGTCTGAATTTGGAGAAGTTATATGTATTTGAATAGAGTAGAGAACCAGGTATAGCAAGTATCGGGATTCTTCAAAGAGATCGAAGATGTAGATACTTGTGTATGGTATTCAGTTGATAGTAATGATGAAGAGATCTTGCTTCTCTTTCAGGTTACTCATAATTGGAAGTATTCCTAAGTTGAGTAACGCTGATCGGCCTCCTTCCATTTAGTTGACATGCGCTGGGGACAGCTGCATGATTTGAATCTGGTTCAATTAAATCAGTGCCTCTGTTTTCTATATTGGATATAGAACAGTTCATATCTTAACGATGTTAAAGTACGGGGAGTTGTCCGGTTTATGATTAAAACCAGACACTGGACAACTCAAGGCACGTTTCTGTAATGGCTGTTTGTGGGTTGACCCAGGCTATGACGCGGGTTGATTTTCTACCATCTGGAAGATCAATAGCAATATTGTTCTTGACTCGCCACAGTTTTAAATTAAAAATGGATTTTTTCAGGAAAACAGTAGTGGGAGTATGGTAGAACTGGAAGTGATTCCAGAACCACAAACGATTACTGAAGATTTGATAAGGAACCTAAAGATTCAATCTGGATTGACATTCCATTGGCCACTCCGCAGATAAGGTGGGTAACTTCAGGCACCCGAGAGGTACTACGGTAGCCTCAAGGACGGTGACAGGGAAGTTCTTGTTTACCCACAATTACCATTGCTGTTGTTCCAGGGTGCGAGACCCGGCGGGAGGATGAGTATAGCGTCGTTCTAAACCAGTTTTAGAAGTGTATGTCTATATGACTCTGCCAGAGGGTTGTCGTAGTCAGTGGGAGCAGCGGAAGCATTGGTGGACAGGTAGCTTATGTCTATTTATAGACTAAAGCAGATGTAGCGGAGATAGATCATCTATTTCTGACGTGACAGTCATAGGTTTGACTTCATCAGAATAGGGGATGGATCTGTTGAGAAGGTAGTAGGGTGTGATATCCTGGTATTTGGATGACATACACAAAGTAGGAAAGGAAACTCCTATACTACGATCGGTTATACTTTGGTCGTCACACAGTGGTTTCTCCACATGGACTTGGACATTATATCTGACATACTGGTTACTAGATGTATGGTCTTAGATCTAGATTTGGGTGGTTTCCCAATCAGGGTACTTGACAGCATTCTAAGAGTATTTAGGATGGACGACTCCTGGCACGGTAGTGTACCTGCAGGTAACGGAGTCACCCTCTCTAAAGGTGTCTTACAGACTAAAGGGGAGAGGGATGTGCATGATTGGCAGATCACTTGCTTAGGCAATTGAGTCAATCATGAGATGTCAAGTACCACACCAGATATTGTTCTTGCACTAGATGCAATAGGTTGACATTAATCCAATCCTGGAGAAACAGTTGGAATCAGTTTTAGAACATAAGTGGATGTTCTAGGGATATGATAACGATAGCCTCATTCGGGAAACAGTTATCATTCCAGGCTTCCAAGGTGACATGGACGACAAGGAGGTTGTCAGAGCTATAGTTTTCCTTCTGATGAGGGGCAGTATTTTGGACAGGTGGTCCAAGGCAATACTGAGGGTAGCATGGCGCAGGATACTGATTAAGTTCAGTTGACGATACAGTCTAAGAAGTTTGGATTTGGAGCTCATTTATGAGCTATGTCCCATCAGACATCCAGACACATTCTAAGACAGGTATTGTTCATTTCGGGAGATGGGTTTCTCCGCGAACTTGAGATTTAGAGAGACATGGAAAGAGACAACAAGGCGGATCCACTCACTGAGGCTATTCCTCGAACGCAATTGTTTCGCAAACGAGCTTTGTGAAACTGACTAGTAGAGGAGTTGGGTGTTCGGTATCACACGGGCTGTGAGTATGCGACATCGCAATAATTAGCCTTGAGTGCAAGTGGGAGATTGTTGGAGATAGTGCCCTCAGAGTCAATTATTAGGTCACAGGTACGTGATTGTAATGATTGAGGGAGGACCTATCCCGGTAGGACAGTCTTACTCGAGATGATAGTATGCTATCTGGTTTACCTTTATCATCGTGTACTGTTTTAGGTGACCTGACACGTCGCTATTACACGTTGATAGAGCCCCTAGGATTCTTGCTTGACCACCAGCAGTATGAGGGCGATCATATAAGTGGGAGCTGGGGGTCTACAAGCATATCCTTAAAAGGTCCCTAGTCGTGGGAGTTTCGAGACCGGGCATCGATACTCCATTAGTAGACTAGTGTATACAGTCGAGACCCCGACGAGGGGCGGTGGCCGGTCTCACAAGCCACTGGTGTCAGTTGGATCACCTAAGATGTATACAGGTGCTCATTGGGTTATGAGTACACCGGACAGGACTCGCCGGGAACCTGCTAGTTGGTCATATACCAGACGTCAGATGGCAGTTCCCTGGTGACATGTGTGCAGGTTAGTTCATCGACCTGGGGATCGTCATTTGTCTCGTGTGAGTTCCCACTGTACTTTGATTACTACCCTACCACGGCTCAAAGGAGTCGTGCAAACAGGTTTTAGTTGGGTACAGTCCCGAGCCACATGGAGGCAGTGAGCGTATCTTCAGGGGTTCGTCTCTCCCGGTATTGGGGGTGAGGTCGTGCTGTGTCTAGGAGAGCCATTACACAAAGTCCTTGGCCAAGGCAAGGAGATTTACTGGTAGGTATTCCAGTAGTATCTCAGGGTGTTCTGGGCTACACTCCGACACGACTTGTACCGCTTTTGGGGGTCTGACTTTTACCAACCCCCTAGGCCCGCCATGCGATGCTCATAGACGAACGGACCGGACTGCACGGATATTGTCACTGACAGGCTCAGTTGGGTGTCGGGGTGAGCTTCCTCATCGACGTCCCATTTGGTCAGTACATGGTAGCCCGTCACGTATTGGCTTATACCTCTGACGTGCTAGTGGTTAAATCCACAACCAAGGTGTTGACGAGTCTTTAGAGTCCCCCACATTCAGTTACTCAGCTTTCGGGCGAAAGGTTGTAGAGGCCGTATGGAGATATGGCAGGGTCCGATCAGATACGTGCGGTATTGCACGGATCAGGATCGGACAGTCTGTACTATAGGCCGTATGGTGATATGGCAGGGTTCGATCAGATACGTGCGGTATTGCACAGATCAGGATCGAACGGATATTACTAGCCGGCTTTGGTATAAGCCGGATCCTAGTATAGTACAGTGTAGATTTTGTCTCATTGCATTTGTATTTCGGTCGAAATACAGATGCGGGTGTGTATGCACAGTATCGGGGTTTTCCTGTAATTTATTACGGGACCAGTTTTATGGAGTTGCCAGTTTGCTTTCCGTTTCGACCAATTTCCATTGTTCCGTTCATTGGCCGAAGATTGGTGGAGGAGGGCTTATTTGCATTGTTGCAAATAAGCTTTAGTGGAGGGGGTCTTTGCTTATTTCCTTGTATCATGATGGCTCACCATACCTTGACCTTTTTGACTTGATCCTTCATGATGGCTTGACTTTGTTAGCATCATGGTTGTTGATGATGGTTGTGTGGAGTGTTGGCATTGCTTTGTGATCATGGTTGATTATCATAACCATTCCTTTCTCTCTCTCTTTTGATTATGGTTGTGGTTTGATCTTTTGTTTTTTGATATCACTCCCTCACTCTCATTCACTCCCTCCATCCTCTCTTGTGGCCGGCCACTATGTGCAAGGGTTGTCCAAAAATTGTGTGGGTGTATTTTTGGTTCATATCATGCTCCAAAATACCCACTAGCTCCTCCACATTGTTCTTGTTTCATCCCTCCACCATATGGCACCTCCATGAACCCCAAAAGAGACAATAGCTCACTACACATTCTACAGCGAATCTTGGGCACGTCGAGTAGCCGGCTTCGTGCCCGAGTTGCCTCGGCATTGAGGTGGGAGCCCGTAAACAAAGTAGGCGATGTGGTGCACTTCCGGCGACGAGGAGGAGACGGGACATTCCGCAGGAGATCGGGACGATGGCGAGAAGACCGGAGGACTTGGATCGTCGGTATATCTCTAACCCATCTTCTAGTTTGCTTAGACTTGTTAATGGTTCGATCCGGAGTTTAGTGCGCGGTGGTGCCGGTTTGCAAAGTCCGCAAAATTTTAGTTATTCACCGCTTCCGCATTCCGGCGTCGGATTGACGGCCGGGGCGCCGCCGTGCACTTACAACTACAGGCGATTTATGGAGGACTTCTCCAGTATTGCTACACCTTTCACCGGATTAACCCGGAAGGGAGTTCCTTTCGATTGGACGGAGGAGTGCGAGCACAGTTTTCAGCAGCTACGGACTCGGCTGACTACGGCACCGGTGTTATCATTGCCTTCAGGATCAAGCGAATTTGTGGTCTATTGTGATGCTTCTCGAGTGGGGCTAGGATGCATATTGATGCATCATGACAGGGTGATCGCATATGCTTCACGACAATTGAAGAAACATGAACAGAACTACCCCACTCACGATTTGGAGATGGCTGCAGTGGTCTTTACACTTAAGATCTGGCGACATTACCTATACGGCGAGTCGTGCCAGATATTCACTGATCATAAGAGTGTAAAGTATATATTTCAACAGCGAGACCTGAACATTAGACAGCGCCGATGGATGGAGTTAGTGAAGGATTACGACTGCGAGATCTTGTATCACCCAGGCAAGGCGAATGTAGTGGTGGATGCTTTGAGCAGGAGGCCCGGAGGTAGTCTATCTTGTTTGAGCGCAGTACTGGGGCAGTCGTCGGCAGATTGGCAGATATTATGCGATAGCTGGGTACAGTTCGAGTTCACGCCAATCGAAGGACAGATTGCGCATGTTCGTGCACGCCCACAGTTGCTTGACCGTATACATGAGGCACAGCACAGTGATGACCGATGTTTAGAGATCAGGACGCAGATTGGACAGGGCAGATTTTCCGAGTTCGTGATCGATGATCAGAGAATGCTGAGATTTGGGACTAGACTGTGCATACCAGATGCTGAGGGGCTACGGCGTGAGATTCTTGAGGAGGCACACCAATCGGTGTACAGCGTCCATCCCGGTTCCACCAAGATGTATCATGATATGAGAGATGTTTACTGGTGGGATGGAATGAAGAGGGACATCGCAGATTTCGTGTCGAGATGCCTGACATGTCAGCAAGTTAAGGCCGAGCACCAGGGGCCCGCGGGAGAGCTACAGCCGTTACCCATTCCGGAGTGGAAATGGGAGCAGATTTCGATGGATTTCGTTGTGGGTCTACCCAGGACTAGGCGAGGGTATGACTCCATTTGGGTGATCGTGGATCGTCTGAAAAAAGCGGCTCACTTCCTACCAGTGAAGACGACTTTCGGATTTGCTCAGTACGCCCAGATTTACATCGACGAGATAGTACGACTGCATGGAGTCCCGACGTGTATCGTGTCTGACAGAGGCACCCAATTTACCAGCCGACTATGGCAGAGACTTCAGGAGGCTTTGGGCACACGCTTGAGTTTCAGCACAGCATTTCATCCGCAGACCGACGGCCAGTCAGAGCGGACGATTCAGACTCTCGAGGACATGCTCCGAGCGTGCGTTTTAGACTTTGGTGGTAGCTGGGATCATCATTTACCCTTGGTGGAGTTCTCCTACAACAATAGTTTCCAGGATACTATTCAGATGGCGCCTTTCGAGGCTCTGTATGGGAGGAGATGTAGATCGCCCGTCTGCTGGACAGAGCTCAGTGAGAGCAGTATTTTGGGGCCCCAGATCGTACAGGAGACGACCGAGAAGATACAGCTGATTCGAGACAGGATGAGGACAGCTCAGTGCAGGCAGAGATCGTATGTTGACAGGCGCCGCCGCAAATTAGAGTTCGCAGTTAGAGATCACGTTTTTCTGAGGGTCTCTCCGATGAAGGGAGTGATGAGGTTTGGACGGAAGGGGAAGCTTAGCCCCAGATTCATAGGTCCCTACGAGATCCTCGAGCGTGTGGGCGCAGTAGCTTATCGTTTGGATCTTCCACCCGACTTCCCAGATGTTCACCCCGTGTTCCACGTGTCGATTCTTCGCAGATACCTATATGACCTTTCACACATGATTCAGCATCAGACCGTTCAGCTCGAGCGCGACCTTTCGTTCACCGAGCAGCCAGTCATGATATTGGACCGGCAGGTGAAGAAACGTAGATCGAAGGTATTGCCATCAGTGAAGGTGCTTTGGCGCAGCCCGAGTGGCGAAGAGATCACTTAGGAGGCCGAGGGCGAGATGCGGAACAAGTTCCCTCATCTCTTTGAAGGTATGCATAGCTTTATATTTTCAAATTCGGGGACGAATTTCTTTTAAGGGGGGAAGATTGAAACACCTTAGGATGTGTTTAGTGGCTAATTATATTTAAATAAAGGGTTTTTAATAAAAAAGTTTACCAAATTGAGTTTCAAATATTTTTCCAAATTTAATAAACATATTTCTAGAATTTTCCTAGGCTTGCACACACATGTGCATGTAAACTAGGGTTTAAAATGAGGTTATACCATGATTAGCAACCATGGTGGGTTTAATAATGGGGATTAAGTCTTTTGGGTTTTAATTAAGTCTATTTAGTTAATTGATGGTTGTTTTAATTTGAAATTTTGTTTTGGGGTGTTGACTTGAGAGAATGAGAGAGAAAGAATGCATCATGGCAAAGCCCATGCTTGCATTTAATGATGAGAGAGAAAGGAGGGGTTGACATTGGGAGTTATCATTTTCCTCTCATTCTTGTGCTCATTTCTCTCAACCTCTCATTCTCATACT
Source organism: Agapanthus africanus (assembly GCA_030015575.1). Classification (NCBI taxonomy): domain Eukaryota; kingdom Viridiplantae; phylum Streptophyta; class Magnoliopsida; order Asparagales; family Amaryllidaceae; genus Agapanthus; species Agapanthus africanus. The sequence continues at coordinate 7,109,481 of JASDDO010000029.1, read as the reverse complement.
CACACAGCAGCAGCAGAAGCAAGCACAGCAGCAACAGCAAGCAGGCACAGCAGCAGCAGTGAGCAGCAGCAGCAGCAGTGAGCAGCAGCAATAGCAACAACTTCAGCTGCAGCTCCTTCCCACTACTCCTTCTTCTTCCTCCAGCTCCCTAGGGTCGAGTGTGGGGTATACTTCTTGAACTTACCCCCTAGTTTGCTTAGTTAGTGAAGTTTAGCTTCGATTAGTGATTAATGGTGCGTTTTAGTGCGATATCTGGTAATTAGTAGGAACTTTGATCAAGTGAAGTGTGTATTGGTTAAACTGAGTTGATGGAGTGTTGTTAGGGCCATGTTAACCTAGCTTAGCCCCCAATTGCACTAAAATACCACCAGATTTCTGTTTGATGCAAATTCATCGTTTTTTTAGCAAATTCTAGCTTTCTGCAAACTGCTATCGACCCAGTGAGTTCAGAATAAATCTGAGTTAACTGGAGTATAGTTGCGAGGTGTAGATCCCATGTGTAGAACACGACCCCCAGACTCCACTTTTTGGCCGCCGAAATATTGGTTCTGGCCGCAATTTGCGGCCAGATGGGGAGGGCATGGGTTTGGGTTTGGCTCTGTAAGTGTCTGCTGCTATCCTTAGACTCATGGCATATGCAATTTTATTTAATTGTTGCTGTAGAAAAATCTGGAGCTAAATACATGTTTCTCGTATTTTTAAACCTTCGCGACACGCGTGATATGTGTGTGGGTTTAAGGTTTCGGCGTATCGCGACGCGTCGGGGTAGTTTCAGGCGCGTAATCACACGTTTTAGCGTATCGCGCACACGCGCGCTTGGTTTGCGACGTGGGTTTCTAGTTTGACCTTAATATCGCGTTTTTGTGGATTTGAGCTTATGTGCGATATATTGTGTAATTCTAGGTTCGCAGGCGAGTGAGACGGACACTACGAAGAAGGGGAAGCAAGTCGTCGGCTACACTTAGCGCGAGACTTCGGTGAGTAGATTTAACATCTACAGGGATATCGCCCGCATGGCGTTATGCGTCAGGGCTGATAGGACCTTATAGCAATATGTTGCATTTACCTACATTGTTTATCATGGATACTGTTGTTGCATACTGCATTCCCTGCTATATGTATGTAAACTTAGAATTGATATAACACCGCACTATTAGTAACGGTTCATGTTGCACGAGCACTAATCTGCATGTTACACACACACCGTTAGTAATTGCTATGACACACTCACTGTAGAATTGCCATGGTTATTATGCTGTAGTTCATTTCACCTATGATTCGATATGATTTTCATAGAAATTGGGAGCCGCATGTTGTCTTTGAAAACTGAAACTATTTTAAGAAAAGCGGTTTCTCCCTTGTACCTATATTATGTCTTGATGTACATAGCACATCGCATTTGATTTACTCATTGGCGTTGGATTTTCATGTGATTTCTGGTTTTGAGCACCGTGGGATTATTTAAGAAAAGATGCACTATTTGAAAACCCGGTTCCTCGTGATATGATATTTTGGTGCGTCCACCATGCGTCCTCGGTGCTGATACGTATGCTTGAAACCTGATTCGAGGAGTGGATGATCCGTTTGCAGGTTCATGGTGGACCCGGTATGGTTCCCCTCGGCAAGATGATCGATGGACTTTGCCGATTGAGCCTGGAGGTGGGCGAGTACCTACCGGTGATTGGTTGGACCTGGCAGTTATCCGGAGGATACTGACCAGAGTCGAGAGATGGATGCGGGATGATCCGTACTGCCGGGGCCGAGGGCCGATACCGCAGACGGAGCCCGTGGGCTGATCCGGACATACGGAGCCCGATAAATGAGGATTTGCATGTCGATACTGGACACGAGTATTTTATGATATTTTGAGTGCTGATGTTGGGCACTCGTGATTCTCAGAGATTTACAGGATTTGAGGGCCAAGGAGAGTGCCGGCGCCTGAGTTTATTTGGGATTTGGGTGCAGTTTTGGGCACCGACTATTTTTCCACGTTGATATTCCGTGTGGATGTTGTTTATCCTATGCTCAGCATTGATTATCATGTATCTCATCCTATAGTTATTTTACCTGGTAGAGCATTTGCATGATCAGTGCACCTACTGCTTGTCGCATATAGATCTTACCTGCTGGCATATGATAGAGTAGCGTTGTACGTGCATGCTCGCGATTACCTTTATATGTTATCTCTATTCAAGAGTTAGCAACTCACCCCCGTTGTGCCACAGTATTTGCAGGTTGCCCCTCAGAGTAGTCGTGGCAGGCTGCCTTTTGCATCTTTTGGCTACAGATACCACTACAGTTGGTGTGAGAGCTGTTTTGCTTTTAGGTGGGTTGTGGTATCTGATTACTTTTATTGTACCCCCTTTTGTATCTAGTATTCTCCATCTACCATATATGTACTGGACATAGAGACAGTGTGAGGACGATGATGTATATTTTTGTATTCTGGTGTCGAGCTCGTGGGAGCCGACTGTTTATATATGCAGTTTATTATTCTGTGATGTTTACTTATTGCTCATTCTTCGCTATGGCGTCGTATATTACTCTTGTGGTGATGGTTTCCGCCGTTGGGCGCGATTGCTCCCGTTTGGGGATGCTTTATTTCATTATATCTCATTTACACTTATATCCTGCTTTATACCCGATTTCGGGGTTACTTTTACAAAGGAAATGCTGCCAAAATTATTTAAATGATAACGTAACATAAAAGAACGTATTGAACTATTTAAGGTTTTCTAAATGTCTTAATTAAATGTTTTCAACACTCGCTACTTTTAAATGGTTTTGATTTCTGGGTTTGGCTTACTTTGTCACGTTACGCCTGTAGACGTTGCGTGGTTAATTGCCGGTCACGAGTCGTAACATTTGGGTCGTGACAAAAACATGTTGCATTTGTAATCATAACTTGTTATAATATTATATATCACATATATAATATATTTTTGTAATAAAAGAAAATAATACAATTAACATATATCACATATATATCAATGCATTATCCTGTGAGAAAATGAATCAATAAAGCGAGCTTAGATCAGATAATGTAATGCAATATATCACATATATAATTATACATTAAACTATCGAATCAACACTTGATCCGACAATCCGGCTATATCGCATATAACCGACTAATATAACATGTACCGATTCATCGAATCAACACTTGATCCGATGACCCGGATATATCACATATACCCGGCCGATATCTTATATCGTGAGAATAGAATATGGTATCTCATATCGTATTATTCTCGGTCCCGCACATATCATATATGCGCTCCTACTCCGTTTTGCCTGAGTCAAGAAACCTCTGTGTAGGACTCTAAAGAATCGTCAATACGCCAGCAGCAGGTGATGATCATATCAAACACCCACAAGCTGCAAACGGTCGGCTAAACGTAACAGCCACCCAGGTATTGAGCGATCAGAAGATCAACAAGCAAGCCTGTACATTCTTCTGTGAATCCAATCAGTAACACTACCGTACAGTCCGGTCTCTTCATCTGATATGTCGCATATCTAGTCTAGGGATGGTAAAACGTCGGACCCCAGTAACCGATAAGTCATGTCGATGTGAGGCTCATTACAGGTCGAGAAATTACTGATAACACTTACCAATAGCACTCTATATTAGCCCTGGCCAGAGACTTCCAGTTATAGCCAATTGAACACAGCACGACATCAACTCCCTATACCGGGAGAGACGAATCCCCTCCTATCGCTCATTGCCTCCATGTGATTCGGGACTGTACCCAAAAGCCACCGTTTTGCACGCCCTCTTGGACGTGGTAAGGTGGAAATCAAAGCACAGTAGGAATCACACAAGACTCTATGACGATCTCGGGTCTACAGACTAGCCTGTACCAGTGTCGCCGGAGAACTGCCATCTGACATGAGGTATAATACCATCTGGGAGTTCTCGGCGAGTCCGTTCAGTGTACCCAGTCTCCACTGAGCACCCGTACACCATCCTTGATGTCAAACATCGATGGATATGGGATCATCCATCGCCCATCATATGGGTCAAGATGCGTATACGCTAGTCTACTCTGGTGTATCGATGCCCTGTCTTGATACACCCTCGACTAGGAACAGTTATAGGATGTGCTCGTTGACTACCCTGACCCCACTAGTATGATCTCATCATAGTCCCAGTAGTCGAGTACATATCCTAAGGGTTTTATCAAAATGTGAGAGCAAGACAGTAAACTAATACAAGTCAACATGTTAAGACAAAGAGAAACCAAATAGCATATTATCACGTCGAGCAAGAAAGTCCTCTCTATATATATCCAAGCATCCACTATAATATACATCATATGTACAACAATGGCCTCTAGGGCATATATATAACTAACAATCTCCCACTTGCACTAAAGCTAGTTGTTGTAGTATCTCATACCCAACATCCCGAAGAGTCTCTCAAACTGTATCTGGGGAATGGCCTTCATGAGTGGATCCGCAGTGTTGTCCTTCGTATCAACTCTCCTGACCTCGATCTCCCGGCGATCAACTATCTCCCAGATCAGGTGATACCGCCTCAGAATATGTCTGGACTTCTGATGGGACCTGGGTTCCTTGGCCAAAGCCACAGCTCCATTGTTATCACAATACAGAGGTATTGGATGCTCAATGGACGAACCACACCAAGTTCAGTGATGAACTTCTTCATCCAGACAGCCTCTTTGGCAGCATCGTTGGCAGCGATGTATTCAGCCTCCATTGCCGAGTCTGCAACGGTTTCCTGTTTGGAACTCTTCCAACACACCGCCCCTCCATTGAGGGTAAAGACAAAACCCGAGTGCGACTTAGAGTCGTCCTTATCACTTTGGAACCTCGAATCGGTAAAGGACTCCACCTGGAGTTCTCCGTTACCATACACCAAGAACATCTCTTTAGTCCTTCTCAAGTACTTGAGAATGTTCTTCACAGCTATCCAGTGACTCTCTCTAGGATCTGCTTGATACCGACTCACTACACTTAGTGAGTATGCTACATCGGGTCTGGTACATAGCATCGCATACATGATAGAGCCTACTACCGTAGCATAGGGTATCCCTTGCATGTGAGCTCTTTCCAAATCAGTCTTGGGAGACATCTCTTTGGAGAGAGTGAGTCCAGAGATCGTGGGTAGGTTCCCACGCTTGGATTCTTCCATACTAAACCTCTTTAGTATGGTGTCAATGTACCTGGATTGGGAAATCCTAGTATCCGTTTAGATCTATCTCTATAGATCTTGATTCCCAAAATGCAGGAGGCATCACCTAGATCTTTCATTGAGAATCTTTGTGATAAGAAGAGCTTGACCGAGTGCAGCATAGAAACATCATTTCCTATCAAGAGTATGTCATCCACGTATAATAAGAGGAAGACAACCTTACTCTCTGCAACCTTCTTATAGATACAAGGTTCATCTACGTTTTTGATGAAGTCAAACTCTTTGACTACAACATCAAAGCAGATGTTCCAACTCCGCGATACTTGCTTTAACCCACAAATGGATTTAAGCAGCTTGCACACCATTCCGCTGCTCCCACTGCCTACGAAGCCCTCTGGCTGAGTTATGTATACGCACTCTTCTAAATCACCATTTAGAAAGGCAGTCTTAACATCCATCTACCAGATTTCGTAGTCATGGCATGCAGCAATGGCAAGTAAGATCCGGATGGACTTAAGCATAGCCACTGGAGAAAAGGTTTCGTCATAATCCACACCTGGTCGTTGACGAAAACCCTTTGCAACAAGTCTAGCTTTGAAAGTCTCAACTTTTCCATCTACAGCAAGTTTCTTCTTAAAGATCCATATTCTCCCAATGGGTTTTACCCCTTCAGGAGCAACTTCCAAAGTCCATACTTTGTTGGTGTACATGGATTCCATCTCAGATCGCATTGCATCTAGCCATTTCACAGAGTCACCACTCGTGATGGCCTGCTCGAAACTAGTTGGGTCATCATCTTCCATGATGCAATCCTCGCTCCCACCATCAACGAGAAAACCATAGTATCTCTCAGGTGGATGAGAAACCCTACTAGATCGGCGGAGAGGCTGGGGTTCGTCGGGAACTACTGAATCCTCTGGTTCCATTAAATCATCTGTCGTAGTTTGTGTTGCTGGAACTTCTTCCAGTTCTACCTCATTGCCACTAATTTCCTTTGCAAGAAATTCCTTTTCTAAAAAGGTGGCATGTCGAGAATAAACACCTTTTGTTCCTCAGTGTGGTAGAAGATATACCCTTGTGAGTTCTTGGGATATCCTACAAACTTGCATAGGACAGATCTTGCCTCGAGTTTGTCCGGATTGTGCCTTTTGACATAGGCCAGACAACCCCATATCTTAACATACTTAAGAGATGATCTCTTCCCCTTCCATATCTCATATGGAGTGGTAGGCACTGATTTGGAAGGAACCATATTCAATAGGTGTATGGCTGTCTCAAGCACATACCCCCAGAAGGAAATAGGCAACTCAGCATTGCCCATCATAGAGCGCACCATATCTAATAGGGTGCGATTCCTCCGCTCCGATACACCGTTGTGCTGTGGTGTATAAGGAGGAGTATGTTAGTTATGTATATTCCCTAGAGGCCATTGTTGTACATATGATGTATATTATAATGGATGCTTGGATATATATAGAGAGGACTTTCTTGCTCATCATGATAGTATGCTATTTGGTTTCACGTTAACTTAATATGTTGACTTGTATTGGTTTACTTTTTTCTCTCACATGTTGATAAAGCCCTTAGGATCTGTACTCGACTACTGGGACTATGATGAGATCATACTAGTGGGGTCAGGGTAGTCAACGAGCACATCCTATAACTTTTCCTAGTCGAGGGTATATCGAGACAGGGCATCGATACACCAGAGTAGACTAGCGTATACGCATCTTGACCCATATGATGGGCGATGGATGATCCCATATCCATCGGTGTTTGACATCAGAGATGGTGTACGTGTGCTCAGTGGAGACTGGGTACACGGGACGGACTCGCCGAGAACTCCCAGATGGTGATATACCACACGTCAGATGGCAGTTCTCCGGTGACACTGGTACAGGGTAGTCTGTAGACCCAAGATCGTCATAGAGTCTTGTGTGATTCCTACTGTGCTTTGATTTCCACCTTACCACGTCCAAGAGGGCATGCAAAATGGTGGCTTTTGGGTGCAGTCCCGAATCATATGGAGGCAATGAGCGATAGGAGAGGATTCGTCTCGCCCGGTATAGGGAGTTGATGTTGTGCTGTGTTCGATTGGCTATAACTGGAAGTCCCTGGCCAGGGCTGATATAGAGATTTACTGGTAAGTGTTACCAGTAGTTTCTCTACCCGTTATGAGCCACACATCGATACGACTTATCGGTTACTGCGGTCTGACGTATACCACCCCTAGACTTGATATGCGACATATCAGACGAACAGACCGGACTGTACGGGAGTGTTACTGATTGGATTCACAGGAGAACGTATAGGCTAGCTTGTTGATCTTCTGATCGCTCAATACCTGGGTGGCTGTTACGTTTAGCTGACCGCTTGCAGCTTGTGGGTGTTTGATATGATCATCACCTGCTACCGGCGTATTGACGATTCTTTAGAGTCCTACACAGAGGTTTCTTGGCTCAGGCAAAACGGAGTAGAGACACATATGTGATATGTGCAGGACCGAGGATAATGCGATATGAGATACCGTATTATATTCTCGCGATATTTAGATATGAACCGGATCATCGGATCAAGTGTTGATTCGATGAATCGGTACATGATATATTAGTCGGTTATATTCGATATAGCCGGATTGTCGGATCAAGTGTTGATTCGATGATTTAATGTATAATAATATATATATGATATATTGTATTACATTATCTAATATTGGCGCGCTTTATTATTTCATTTTCTCACTGGATAATACATTGATATATATGCGATATATATTAAATGTATTATTTTCTTTTGTTACAAATATAATATATATGTGATATATATTATAGTAACATGATATGATTAATAATGAATCATGTTTAGTGATGATAAAAAGAGATTAGGTTTTGATTAGGGTTAGCTTCTTCTTGCACCTTCTAAATGCATTCCTTTTGTCATGAAGAAGATATTATGATAGATATTTTCTTTTGACTCATTTCTAAACCCAACAAAACCCTAGCCTTAGTTAACTCTCTACAAGGGTTATCCTTGTCATCGCTAACCATAGTTGCATTATTATTCATATACTCTTTTCATTATTCATCACAAAAGCATTATCTTATTATTCATCATCTTCTTCTCTCTTAAGCTTTGAAAAAGCTCACTTGATTTTCCTTTTGTGATGTTTTCATATGAGAATTTGATATAAAAAGATAGCATAAATACTACTCCATCATCCTCATCTAATCTAGCCCATTAGATTAGGGTGTTAACGTCATTAGAGTGAGAGAGCTTGGGTTATAGCAACTTCGGCGTAGATCATCGGAGAAACAGAACACTACAAGCTAGCATGGATCATTCGAGTCGTGGAGCCTCTCTTGAGTCCGGGAGATCGTGGATCGCGGCGAAGGGACTTCTACTCGGATCTTATGAAGCGAAGGAGCGGACTACAAAGGTTGTAATCCCTCACACTTAGTAATAAAGTTGTTATCTTGCATGTTTAACCCTAATAATTTAGCAAAGATCCCGGCTTTGGGTTGTTCGGCACGTCTAAATTTTTATTCGGGCATGTTTGATGCCTTATGAACCTTCACAAGAGTGCCTAGGAACCCTACAGTGGTGTCAGAGCCTAGCTAGAGCATTAGGCTACGTGTATACGAAGTTAAAACTCCGAACGAACCCCGAAACTACGAAATGAACCCCTCTCTAGACTTTTTTCAAAAACTGTGATTTTTTCAGAATTAAAAATATCTAAAAAATTCAGCAGGTAAATATAAATATTATTGTGAAAAATGACGCTGCAATCCGTACATGCCACCGTGGAACCGCGGCCGTACCGCGCTTGGGCCGCGGATCCGCGGTGGAATTGTTGAATTGCGCATTCATTTTTCTACAGTAATATAAGTATCTGTATTTTATATTTTTTGGGTATTTTTTGTTAGTGTATATGCCCTAGAGGCCATTACTGTATCATACTGGTTTGTATATTACTTAATGGATGCTTGGGATATTCACCTTGTATATACAATCTTGCTCAAAATAGTAGTATGCTACTTGGTTTGTTTCTACTTCAATGTGTACATGTGTTTATTTTTGTATATCGCCTATACACATTAGTAGAGCCCTTAGGATCTTTGCTTGATTACCAGCGATGTGATGGCCGTCACACTAGTGGGGCTGGGTAATCTATAAGCACATCCTTATGCAGGTCCCTGGTCGCAGGACTATCGAGACAGGGCATCGATACTCCGGAGTAGACCAGCGCATGCGCTTCTCATCCCAGTGTGGGAGACGGTCTGTCCCACAGCCGTCAGTACGTCGTACTTGAGATAGTATGCGGGTGCTCGTTAGGTTACGGGTACACTGGACAGGACTCGTCGGGAACTGACTAGTTGGTATTATACCTATCGTCAGTTATCAGTTCCCAGGTGACATGAGTACAGCTTAGTCCGCTGACTTGACACTGTCACTTCGCCTCGGGTGTGTTCCCACTGTACTTTGATCACTACCCTACCACGGCTCAAAGGAGTCGTGCAAACAGGCGGTGGTTGGGTGCAGTCCCGAAGCACTTGGAGGCAGTGACGGTTAGACAGGATTCGTCTCTCCCGGTATTGGGGGTTGACATCGCGCTGTGTCTAGGAGAGCCATTACACGAGTAGTCCCTGGCCAGGGCAAACGAGATATACTGGTAGGTTTCCAGTGTTATCTCAGGGTGTATTGGGCTTCACTCCGGCACGACTTGTACCGCTATTGGGGGACTGACGTTTACCGCCCCCTAGGCCCGCCATGCGATGTATCAGACGAACAGACCGGACTGTACGGAGAATGTCACACTCAGGCTCAGTAGGAGTTCAGATGGGTTTCGCCTCGTCGGTCTTCTTGTCGGCATTACCTGGGGACCGTTACGCACAGCTAGTGCCGCTTGCGGTCTGTGGTTAAACCCACTGCCAGCGTAGTGTCGAGTCTTTAGAGTCCCACACAGAAAGCTTTTCGCCTTTAGGCAAAAGAGTAGAGGTCGCATGGTATTGCGACAGGTCGCATGGTTTTGCGACAGGGTTCGGTCACATCCGTGCACTTGTGCACGTACAGTATCCGGACAGTTTACACTAGCGGGCTTTGGTTTAAGCCAGATCCTAGTGTACCTTATGGGATTGGATTTATCCAGTTTGCATTCGTGTTCCTCGGAACGCGGATGCGGGTGTGTATGCACAGTTGACAGGGAGGCAGAGGCAGTGGATTCTCATTAGGGTTGTTGACAGTTGACCGTTGACTTTTGACTTTTTGCTCAACCCTAATGAGAATATGATTTGTGATTAACTATTATATTAATTAAGTATTATGGTGATATGGTTGTTGACTTGTTGACTTTTGTTGACTTGTTGACTTTGGTGACTTGTTGACTTTTGTTGACTTGTTGACCGGTTGACTAGGCTTGACTAGTTGACCATCATGATGACCATGGTTATCATTTCATGCCAAAGACTTTTTTCTTGCTTGCTTTTTTGAGTAAAATGAGAGCATGATATGATAACCTTATGGTTGCTTCTAACCATCACCAAAAGACTTTTTTGATATGATGAGTTATGATCACTTTGGATTATGAGAGGGTGAAAGGAAAAAGAGAGCCTCATTCTTTCTTGCTCATTCTCTCTCTTGTTCTTGAGCTCTCCCCTTGCTCTCACCCTCAACATCTTGCTCCCTCTCTTGATCTATGGTTCTCTTGTCTCATGAGTTGAGAATCAAGAACCATAGATAAAATCCCATTCTATTTCCTCTCTACTCATTCTAGTTCACTAGGTTTAGCAAACCAAGTGAACTAGTTTCTTCAAAGACCGAAGAAGGAGCTAAAGGTTGGAGCTTTCAAGTGGATCTATCTTCGGCGTACGGAGACGACGAGAAGGAGCCATCGGACCACCACCGGAGCTTGAAGACGAAGGAGTTCAAGACAAGCTAGGTATAACCATCTCTATCCGAGTAGCTAAATATCTTTAGCTTAGTATGCTAGTTTTAGTTTAGGTAAAGATCCCGACCTAGCTTAGTCCATGTTGCCTCTTGCGTTAAAATTTTGATTTTATACCGTTTCCGCCTCCCCGTAAGAACCGGGGGTCGCAACGTGGACTTACAGTGGTATCAGAGCCTAACTAAACTTAAACTAGCTTGGTAGTGAAGTGTAACGAAGTTCGGAACCGAAAAAAATCACAAAACCGGATAATCACAAAAACTGAGTTTCTGTTGAAATTTTTTCTGCTCAAAATGAAAAACTTTATACTCCTAAATTCGGCTCAGGGTTTTGTGTGAACACCCAAGAAAAACGATACAGTGATTCGCCAAAAGTGCCGCGCTTCCGCCGCGTGATCCTTCTTAGACGCCGCGGAACCGCCGCGACTTGGTGTCTTCTCTGCATCGTTTTTCGTGCAGTGTGTTTGTGTGTTGGTTTTGGGATTTTTAAAATATATTATATGTGCCCAGATTTTCCAGAAAAGAAATTTCCTTTTGGGGTCCTATAATTCCGTATTTTTTTTTCCGAACTTCACTGCACTTTGACTATGATGGTTATATCTGTGATGCTTGCATGTATTGAACGTCGGCTAATCGCTATAAGTCGATTAGTCGGGGTTATACATGATCTGTAATGTGCTGGAATGTGTATATGAATGTGTTGGACTGTCGCGGGTGAATAGCCGGGGTGGATGTGAGATGAGCTTTTGTTTTTCTTTCATTCATTGTAAATGTAAATTGATGTAATAATTATTATTTGTTTGACCGCACAACCGGGTCGGGGTTGTAGCCGTCATTGTATAATTCTTTTTACTGTTTTTGCTCCTAGGATAGACCCATGGAGGGGTGCACAAACTACCGAGTACTTGGCGGGTAGTTTGCCGCACCCGTAGGGGTCTTGGGTGGGGTATTTGGCTATTCACCGCGACCGTGTTATCCGCTTTTCGTTTCAGGCTCGAAAGGATTGCGGATTGCTAGTATATCCAATGCATTCATCTGTGATCTGTAATGTCTATCATTGCTTATTATTTAGGCGTTGCTTATGTTTTACAGACGCGCTAGCCCAGCCCCCGCTCTGTCGTTAGTTAAGTAACCTAACGGGTAATGACGGGGCCCAGTGGCGAATGCGAATGGCATAAGCGTACGTCATATTTTGGTTGTTTTCTGCAATGGTAGGGTTAAATGATGGGACGCATTAAAAGAACTAATGCAAGAATATCACGCATTAAAAGAACTAATGCAAGATAATAAACCAAGTTAAAGTCGTTGGAACACTTTCGAAAAACCACTCGGTTCTTTTCAAAACAAACTTTTAAAATACGGAGTTTGAGCCACTCCATTTAAAAGCTATCTCGTTCCATCGACCATATCAAGTTCACTACGTTCACGGTTTTGCCAAAACCATCCGTAGCCCTCCGTCGTTTCACATGAATAGTCAATAGTATTCAAGCTGTGTATGTTGGCCAAAGTCAAGGCACAGTGATTGGTAGCTATTGGGTGTTCATGTGTAGCATAGATAGATGCGTTGGTTTGGGACAGTCGTACTGCCATTTTGGCCAAAGTCAAGGGTAGGTACGGATGGATCCAAATTAACCTGGATAATGACGGGTAGAACTTGACATGTGACTTATGATATTTTGGCCAAAGTTAAGGTCATAAGAGCATGGGGCAAAAATCCACATCGGGAGTTTCATAAGTACTGAAACTTGCTAGATTTGCATACCATTTGGAGTGTGATGATTCTGGTAGGATTCCTTCAGTTTCGTCACGCAATGATATTTGGATCCCGATCCTACTGTGAGTATATGCTACTCCTCGGGAAATTTCTCACTTAACGATCAATGCTATAAACCTAGTAGGTGCCTAGAAAGGTGTTAGCGGGGCTACGCCCCCAGGGAAAAGAGGTTCTCGAATTAAGGAACTTCGCGAAAGCGTTGGAAAACCTCCCTCGAAGTACCGACACCGGCCTGGCTGAACGGTTAAGCAAGTATTGTACGGTGGGATTGATCCTGACTAATTCTTCCTTTATGGTTTGAGGAGGGATTCGAGAAACAGTGGGAGCCATCCTGTTTAGACAAACTAAAAACCACTCTAAACTTGCAAGAGCATCATGCTGAGTGTTTCTTCTTCTCTCTCCTAATTGCAGCGACCAATCAACATGACTGGACTTAAGTTACTCCTAGATAAAAACAAACTGACAGGGCCAAACTACAAAGATTGGCTCAGGAATGTCACGATAGCAATCACTTATGACAAGCTGGGGTATCTTCTTACCACCAAAGCTCCCCCTGTCCCTGGTCCAACTTCCAGTGTCGCGGATAAGGAAATCCGCAAGACTTGGGAGATTGATAGCGCGAAGGCCAAGTGCCTCCTGCTTGCCTCGATGGACAACGAACATCAGAGGAGGCATGAGAATATGGACATGGAGTCCATATTGCTCCATACAAAAGAACTGTATGGAGAGCAATCACGTATCGCAAGATACGAAGCGTCGAAAAAGTTATTTTCGACAAGAATGGCCGTCGGATCATCAGTAGCCGAGCATGTGCTAAAAATGATCGGCTTCATTGAGGAGCTCGCTGACCTAGGGATCACATTGGAGAGTGAGCTATATACGGATATAGTTCTCCAGTCCCTTCCTTCCACTTACGCCCAGTTTATACTGAACTTCAACCTACAAGAAAAAGAGGTTGAACTATCAGAGCTCCTCAACATGCTGAGGAGCGCAGAGGGCACCCTACAGAAAGGTAGGGAAACATCCACTTTGTTTGTAGGAGGATCATCTTCTTCTAGGTCCAAGGCGAAAGCCAAGGGAAAGAAGAAGAAGGCCCCCGCCAAACCAAGGGGCGGTGTTGGTAAAGTGGATACGAAGGGAAAAGGCAAAGCAACAAAGATAGCGGGGAAGCTTGTGGATAAGGAAGAATGCTTCTATTGTCATAAGAAAGGACACTGGAAGAATGATTGCAGGGCCTGGAAGGCCAGAACACAGGAATTGAAGCAGGTTGCAGCTTCAGCTTCAGGTGTGTATGTTATTGAAAACTGTCTTTCAATAAACTCTACTTCCTGGGTATTGGATACCGGATCAGGATCTCATATCTGTAATTCTTTGCAGGCGTTGAGAAACCGTAGTGTTTTGAAAGCAGGTGACATGACCCTCAGAGTTGCAAACGGAGCTAGCATGGATGCTAAAGCCGTGGGGGACTATCACCTAGGAATGTCAGATGGACATGTTTTGGTTTTGCGTAATTGCTTTTTTGTACCCAACGCAACTTGTAATATCATTTCTGTATCTTTAGTTTCTAAAGAAGGTTATGAATTTGCGTTTGTAAGTAATGTTGTAAACATTCACCTTAATCAAGTTTTGATTGGGTCAGGTACATTGAGTAATGGTATATACGTGTTAAACCAACCACAGATTTTCAACGTCCAGAATACACACAAAAGAAAGTCTCCAGAAATAAATCAGACTTTCTTATGGCATTGTAGATTGGGTCACATCAATGAGAGAAGGTTGACTAAGTTACATACAGAAGGATATTTGAATGCGTTCGAATATCAATCGTTTGCCACTTGTCAATCTTGTCTCAAAGGAAAGATGACAAAGACTCCGTTTACTGGACAAGGAGTAAGAGCGAGCGAGCTCTTGGGACTCGTACACAGTGACGTGTGCGGTCCAATGTCTACATATGCCCGAAGCGGACATTCTTACTTCATTACTTTTACGGATGACTTCTCAAGGTACGGTTATGTCTTCTTAATGAAACATAAGTCCGAGGCCTTTGGAAAATTCCAGGAGTATAAGAATGAAGTAGAGAAACAGACCGGCAAAAGTATTAAGATTCTAAGATCGGATCGAGGTGGAGAATACTTAAGTGCCGAGTTCCTGGACTATTTAAAAGAGAACGGAATTCTCTCTCAGCTTACTCCTCCATACACCCCGCAACATAACGGTGTATCGGAGAGACGGAACCGCACCCTATTGGATATGGTGCGGTCCATGATGAGTAACGCTGAGTTACCGCGATCATTCTGGGGGTATGCGCTAGAATCAGCCGCATACCTTTTGAACCGAGTTCCCACTAAGACTGTGCCTACCACGCCATTTGAGATGTGGTGTGGGAAGAGACCCCATCTTAATCACATTAAGATATGGGGAAGTCCAGCTTTTGTCAAAAAGCAGCATACGGACAAGCTCGAGGCACGCTCAGTACTGTGCAAGTTTGTGGGATATCCAAAGAATTCCAAGGGATATTTCTTCTACTGTGAAGAGGAACAAAAAGTTCTTGTTTCTCGACATGCCCACTTTCTAGAACACCAGTTCATAGAAAAAGAAATAAGTGGGAGCGCAGTAGAACTGGAAGAAATTCCAGAACCACAGACTGTTACTGAAAGCTTGATGGAACCAGAGGGTTCAACAGAACAGGACATTCCTACGCCGCTCCGCAGGAGTAGTAGGCAGTCTCATCCGCCCGAGAGATACTACGGTTTTCTCATAGACGGGGATAGAGAGGATTGCATCATAGATTATGATGAACCTACTAGCTTCCAGCAGGCCGTTCAGAGCGTTGACTCAGTGAAATGGCTGGATGCAATGCGGACCGAAATGGAGTCCATGTACACCAACAAGGTATGGACGTTGGACATTGCTCCAGACGGGGTAAAACCCGTAGGATGCAAGTGGATCTTCAAAAGGAAGATTGGTGTAGATGGACAGGTTGAGACCTATAAAGCTAGGCTGGTAGCAAAGGGTTTTCGTCAAAGACCTGGCTTGGACTACGACGAAACCTTTTCTCCAGTAGCCATGCTGAAATCCATTCGGATCCTTCTTGCCATTGCTGCCTTCCACGATTATGAGATCTGGCAAATGGACGTAAAGACAGCTTTTCTAAATGGAAATTTAGAGGAGTGTGTCTATATGGACCAGCCAGAGGGTTTCATTCAGAGTGGGAGCAGCGGAAAGGTGTGCAAGTTGCTTAAGTCCATCTATGGACTAAAGCAGGCATCGCGGAGTTGGAACATCTGCTTTGATGAGACGGTCAAAGAATTTGGCTTTATCAAAAATCCAGATGAACCATGCATCTATAGTAGATTTGTAGCGAGAACTGTAGTATTCCTCGTTTTATACGTGGATGACATTCTCTTAATAGGAAATGACATTCCTATGCTACAATCTGTCAAGGGGTTCTTGTCACACAGGTTCTCCATGAAAGACCTGGGTGATGCCTCATACATTCTGGGTATCCGGATCTACCGTGACAGATCCAAGAGGATATTAGGACTTTCACAGTCCAGGTACATCGACACCATACTGAAGAGGTTCAGTATGGAAGATTCCAAGCGCGGTAACCTACCGGCTTGTCACGGGATCACCCTCTCTAAAGAGATGTCTCCCAAGACTGATTTGGAGAGGGATCGCATGTCTATTATACCCTACGCTTCTGCGGTAGGCTCTATAATGTATGCGATGTTGTGTACCAGACCGGATGTAGCTTATGCACTGAGTGTAGTAAGCCGGTATCAGTCTAACCCAGGGGAGAAACACTGGATAGCGGTAAAGAACATTCTCAAGTACCTGAGAAGGACTAAGGAGATGTTCTTGGTGTATGGCGGAAAAGACCTCCAGATCGAGGCCTTTGCTGACTCCAGCTTCCAGAGTGACAAGGATGATTCCAAGTCCATGTCGGGTTTTGTCTTTACCCTCAATGGAGGGGCGGTGTGTTGGAAGAGTTCCAAACAGGAAACCGTTGCAGACTCGACGATGGAAGCGGAATACATCGCTGCATCTGATGCCGCAAAAGAAGCTGTCTGGATGAGGAAGTTCTTGAAAGAACTTCAGGTGGTTCCGTCCATTGTTGATCCAATACCTCTGTATTGCGACAACAACGGGGCTATAGCTTTAGCGAAGGAACCTAGGTCCCATCAGAGATCCAGGCACATCTTAAGGCGGTATCACTTGATCAGGGAGATCGTAGATCGCCAGGAGATCGAGGTTCGGAGAGTCGCTTCAGAAGATAACACTGCTGATCCATTCACCAAGGCCCTGCCCCAGACTCAGTTCGAGCGGCTAATCGAGATGATAGGTCTTCGATACGCCAGTACATGGCCTTAGTGCAAGTGGGAGATTGTTAGTGTATATGCCCTAGAGGCCATTACTGTATCATACTGGTTTGTATATTACTTAATGGATGCTTGGGATATTCACCTTGTATATACAATCTTGCTCAAAATAGTAGTATGCTACTTGGTTTGTTTCTACTTCAATGTGTACATGTGTTTATTTTTGTATATCGCCTATACACATTAGTAGAGCCCTTAGGATCTTTGCTTGATTACCAGCGATGTGATGGCCGTCACACTAGTGGGGCTGGGTAATCTATAAGCACATCCTTATGCAGGTCCCTGGTCGCAGGACTATCGAGACAGGGCATTGATACTCCGGAGTAGACCAGCGCATGCGCTTCTCATCCCAGTGTGGGAGACGGTCTGTCCCACAGCCGTCAGTACGTCGTACTTGAGATAGTATGCGGGTGCTCGTTAGGTTACGGGTACACTGGACAGGACTCGTCGGGAACTGACTAGTTGGTATTATACCTATCGTCAGTTATCAGTTCCCAGGTGACATGAGTACAGCTTAGTCCGCTGACTTGACACTGTCACTTCGCCTCGGGTGTGTTCCCACTGTACTTTGATCACTACCCTACCACGGCTCAAAGGAGTCGTGCAAACAGGCGGTGGTTGGGTGCAGTCCCGAAGCACTTGGAGGCAGTGACGGTTAGACAGGATTCGTCTCTCCCGGTATTGGGGGTTGACATCGCGCTGTGTCTAGGAGAGCCATTACACGAGTAGTCCCTGGCCAGGGCAAACGAGATATACTGGTAGGTTTCCAGTGTTATCTCAGGGTGTATTGGGCTTCACTCCGGCACGACTTGTACCGCTATTGGGGGACTGACGTTTACCGCCCCCTAGGCCCACCATGCGATGTATCAGACGAACAGACCGGACTGTACGGAGAATGTCACACTCAGGCTCAGTAGGAGTTCAGATGGGTTTCGCCTCGTCGGTCTTCTTGTCGGCATTACCTGGGGACCGTTACGCACAGCTAGTGCCGCTTGCGGTCTGTGGTTAAACCCACTGCCAGCGTAGTGTCGAGTCTTTAGAGTCCCACACAGAAAGCTTTTCGCCTTTAGGCAAAAGAGTAGAGGTCGCATGGTATTGCGACAGGTCGCATGGTTTTGCGACAGGGTTCGGTCACATCCGTGCACTTGTGCACGTACAGTATCCAGACAGTTTACACTAGCGGGCTTTGGTTTAAGCCAGATCCTAGTGTACCTTATGGGATTGGATTTATCCAGTTTGCATTCGTGTTCCTCGGAACGCGGATGCGGGTGTGTATGCACAGTTGACAGGGAGGCAGAGGCAGTGGATTCTCATTAGGGTTGTTGACAGTTGACCGTTGACTTTTGACTTTTTGCTCAACCCTAATGAGAATATGATTTGTGATTAACTATTATATTAATTAAGTATTATGGTGATATGGTTGTTGACTTGTTGACTTTTGTTGACTTGTTGACTTTGGTGACTTGTTGACTTTTGTTGACTTGTTGACCGGTTGACTAGGCTTGACTAGTTGACCATCATGATGACCATGGTTATCATTTCATGCCAAAGACTTTTTTCTTGCTTGCTTTTTTGAGTAAAATGAGAGCATGATATGATAACCTTATGGTTGCTTCTAACCATCACCAAAAGACTTTTTTGATATGATGAGTTATGATCACTTTGGATTATGAGAGGGTGAAAGGAAAAAGAGAGCCTCATTCTTTCTTGCTCATTCTCTCTCTTGTTCTTGAGCTCTCCCCTTGCTCTCACCCTCAACCTCTTGCTCCCTCTCTTGATCTATGGTTCTCTTGTCTCATGAGTTGAGAATCAAGAACCATAGATAAAATCCCATTCTATTTCCTCTCTACTCATTCTAGTTCACTAGGTTTAGCAAACCAAGTGAACTAGTTTCTTCAAAGACCGAAGAAGGAGCTAAAGGTTGGAGCTTTCAAGTGGATCTATCTTCGGCGTACGGAGACGACGAGAAGGAGCCATCGGACCACCACCGGAGCTTGAAGACGAAGGAGTTCAAGACAAGCTAGGTATAACCATCTCTATCCGAGTAGCTAAATATCTTTAGCTTAGTATGCTAGTTTTAGTTTAGGTAAAGATCCCGACCTAGCTTAGTCCATGTTGCCTCTTGCGTTAAAATTTTGATTTTATACCGTTTCCGCCTCCCCGTAAGAACCGGGGGTCGCAACGTGGACTTACATTTTTAAACTGACTCAAGTGTTGAGTATTCTGGGGTTTATTTTGTAATCGTAGATTCGATCAAAATATTTAAATTCGTTATTTTTTCCGGATATTTAGAAACTGTTAAAAAGTTCGAGCGGATATCATCAACTCACTTTTTCCCGGCACGAAAAACTTTCAAGTGTTGAATTTTTATCCGGTTTAAATCTTTCGGAAAAATGAGCAAGTAACGCGTTGGACCCTCTAGAAGACAACAAATCTTAACTCGATTATGTGATCGTCTTGAACTGCCTCTAAACCTTAGGGTTTGGGGCAGTACGGCGTGCCACATGTGAGGCGTTGGCTTGACCCTTCTACGGCTGGATCATCGGTACTGTGACAGTTTCTGGGATTATTTGAACTCCGCTTAAGTGTTGAGCTATTTAGGAAATTTTAGGTATTTGATTATCCGGTCGGAAAGTTTAATACTGTCTATTTATCTGGAATGTGATACAATATGTGGAATTCATAAAGTTAGGCATGAAATGCGAAATATGTGATATTTCGGATTTACGATGTCTAAAGTGATTGTGGATTCCAAATATGGTAGTTTTACAATTTCTTTTCTGTGACCGTAAGTGTAGTATGTAGTTCTATTGCCGGTCTTCGTTGCTATACATCTACAACGATCGGTGTATGCATACTTACTTACGTTGATGATATGTGATATTATGTGTTGCTGTAATATGTTATATTGGATCGTCGTGTTCTGAATAGGCGGGGGTTTTATGTGAGATGAGGGTTTTTATTTTCATTCATGTATAATTCTTTTGTATGTAATATTCTTTTATTGGGGCACTTCCGAGATGAGGTTGATGTCACCATTGTATATTATTTACTTTTCCGCATTAGGTAGACCCAAGGAGGGGAGCACAAGTAACCGGGTTCTAGGGTCCAGTGGGAGGCCATCTCGAGGAGTTGAGACCGGGTCTCCTAACCCTAGAATTGGCAGTGTTACTTGCCGCTCTCATAGGGGTCTAGGGATGTGGGTATGGCTATTCATCGCGACCGTGGAATCCGTGTTTTATACAGGCTCGTATTAAAAACACGGACGTCCTAGTATATCCAATATTTCATATATGTTCTTCTGCTGCAATGTTCTGTGATGAGATAATATTACTGCCTGAGACGAATGCTTATACTATATATATATGCTGATATATAAATATTATTGTTTTCGTTTCTTCTGTGATGCTTAGGAAGCATAAGCTGATGGGATTTTATTAATGAGATTAATAAAAAGAAAAGAAACCTAAAAGATTTTGTAGAATCAAAACTTTATAAAAAGGGTAGCTACAGTTTTGCTTTGCATAGCGGTATATAAGATATGCCCTGCACCTTATTCGATGAGGAAAGAGCCGAGATCCCTTCACCGGGAGTGACCACTTTAGCGAAACTGGCAGATGCTACAAACTCGCGGTTTAGTTTTTGACAGCTTATATAGTTCTTGCTTTGCACAGCGGTATATATGATATATCCTGCACCTTATTCGATGGGGAAAGAGCCGAGATCCCTTCACCGGGAGTGACCTCTTTAGCGAAACTAGAAGCCTCAAAAACATTCCTTTTCAAAAACACTCGATTCTACGACGATATCAAGTTCATTACGCTCAAGGTTTTCTGAAAGAACCTGCGTAGCCCTCCGTTATTTCTGATAAAGACTATTTAGTATTCATGCTGCGTTTGTTGGCCTTTGTCAAGGCGTAGTGTGCGGTAGCTAACTAGTACTTATCTGTTTAAACATATGATGTGATTGGATTAGGGTATTCGTACGACCTTGTTGGCCTTTGTCAAGGGTCGTGCGGGTGGATTTATTTCAATCAAGAAATGACGGGTTGAACTTGACTAGCTTCCTATGCTTTGTTGGCCTTTGTCAAGGTCATAGGGGTTTGGGGCAAAATTTTATCGGGAATTTCAAGTGTTGAAATTTGCAATGAGATTGCATACCTCCTATGAGATAGTTGGATCCCGATACCCACTACGAGTAAGAGTTACTCCTGGGAGAGTTTTACACAGGACAATTAGCCGATCAAGTAGGTGTCTAGAAAAGTGTTAACGAGGTTGCGCCTCTGGGAAAATGAGGTTTACTTTAATTAGGTCCATGCGAAAGCACGGGGAACCTCCCTCAAGTACCGACGCTGATCTGGCTGAAAGATTGACGAAATTGTAAGGTGTAATTAATCCCGGCTAATCTTACCTTTTAGGGTTTGAAGGAAGATTTGATAAAAATAGTGGGAGACATCCTGATTAGATAAGATAATAACCAATCTAATCTTGCAAGAGCATACGCTAAAGTGTTTCCTTCTCTCTCTCCAGGTAGCGACCGTGTCAGGACTTAATCAAGATAATAATATGGATGTATTAGCTGAACCCGCTTATTATACTGAGCAGGGGATCGTTGGTCCCGTTCTTTCTTATAAGAGTTATAAGACTGAACAGGAAACAGGAGAATATCTGGATTCTCACGCCGCCCAAAAGAACATGAATGCTGATGCATTTTCTTCGGGTGTGTTAGTTATTGAGAACTGTTTCTCAGTTCACCCTACGTCCTTAGTATTAGATACCGGATCAGGATCCCACATATGTAAATTGCTACATGGGCTACGGAAAGGTAGAGAACTGGGAAGAGGTGATCATTCCGTTCAAGTAGGGAATGGTGCAAGTATTGCAGCCAAAGCAGTTGACGAATATCACCTAGTATTACCAAGTCGTAATGCACTGATTCTGAATGAGTGCTATTATATACCGAACATGATATGCAACATTATATCAGTTTCTTTATTAAGTAAAGAAGGATATAATTTTGTAGTACAGGATAATGTTATGAACATCTTCCTAAATCAAAAGTTGATTGCATCAGGCTCGTTACATAATGGCATATTCGTTCTCAATCAAAATACAGTCCTCAATATACAAAACACACACAAGAGGAAAAATTCAGAAATGAACGAATCCTACTTGTGGCATTGTAGACTTGGTCATATCAATGCGACACGACTGGCTAAGTTACATAAGGATGGATATTTAAATCCGTTCGAATTATCATCTTATGATACTTGCCATTCATGTCTCAAAGGAAAAATGACCAAAGTTCCGTTTAGTGGACACGGAGAAAGAGTTACGGAACTCTTAGGACTGGTACATAGTGATGTATGCGGTCCCATGTCTACGCATGCCAGAAACGGTTCTTCCTACTTCATTACATTCACTGACGATCTCTCTAGATACGGACATGTGTTCCTAATAAAACACAAGTATGAAGCTTTTAAGAAATTCAGAGAATATAAGCACGAAGTAGATAACCAAACGGGCAAAAGTATTAAGATCCTTCGATCTGATCGAGGAGGAGAATACTTAAGCAATGAGTTCCTACATTATCTAAAAGAGAATGGGATTCTCTCTCAGCTTACTCCTCCTTACACACCACAGCACAACGGTGTATCGGAACGAAGGAATCGCACCCTATTAGATATGGTGCGCTCGATGATGAGTACAGCTGAGTTACCTATTTCCTTCTGGGGATATGCGCTGGAGACAGCAGCATACCTATTGAATCAAGTTCCAACTAAATCTGTACCTACCACACCATATGAGATATGGAGTGGGAAGAGACCATGTCTTAAACGAGTTAAGATATAGGGTTGTCTGGCCTATGTCAAAACACAAAATCCGGACAAACTCGGCGCACGGTCAGTTCTATGCAAGTTTGTGGGATATCCCAAACATTCACATGGATATCTTTTCTACCATCGCGAGGAACAAAAGGTATTTGTTTCTCGACATGACACATTTTTAGAAAAGGAATTTCTTGCAAAAGAAATTAGTGGCAAAGAGGTAGAACTGGAAGAAATTCCAGCTACACAAACTCAAACTGAAACTGAAGATTTAGTGGACCCAGAGGAATCAGTAGTACCCGATGAACCCCAGCCTCTCCGCCGATCTAGTAGGGTTTCTCGTCCACCTGAGAGATACTACGGTTTTCTCATTGATGGTGGAAGCGAGGATTGCATCATGGAAGATGATGACCCAACTAGTTTCGAGCAGGCCATCACGAATGGTGACTCTGTGAAATGGCTGGATGCAATGCGATCTGAGATGGAATCCATGTACACCAACAAAGTATGGACTTTGGAAAATGCTCCTGAAGGGGTAAAACCCATTGGGAGCAAGTGGATCTTTAAAAAGAAATTTGGTGTAGATGGAAAAGTTGAGACTTTCAAAGCTAGACTTGTAGCAAAGGGTTTTTGTCAACGACCAGGTGTGGATTATGACGAAACCTTTTCTCCAGTAGCTATTCTTAAGTCCATCCGGATCTTACTTGCCATTGCTGCATACCATGACTACGAAATCTGGCAAATGGATGTTAAGACCGCCTTTCTAAACGGTGATTTAGAAGAGTGCGTGTACATGACTCAGCCAGACGGCTTCGTAGATAGTGGGAGCAGCGAAAAGGTGTGCAAGCTGCTTAAATCCATTTATGGGTTAAAGCAAGCATCGCGGAGTTGGAACATCTGTTTTGATGTTGTAGTCAAAGAGTTTGACTTCATCAAAAATATAGATGAACCTTGTATTTATAAGAAGGTAGCAGAGGGTAAAGTTGTCTTCCTCGTATTGTACGTGGATGACATACTCTTGATAGGAAATGATATTCCTATGCTACAATCAGTCAAGCTCTTCTTATCACTAAGATTCTTAATGAAAGATCTAGGTGATGCCTCCTGTATATTGGGAATCATGATCTATAGAGATAGATCTAAACGGATACTGGGATTGTCCCAATCCAGGTACATTGACACCATACTAAAGAGGTTTAGTATGGAAGAATCCAAGCGTGGGAACCAACCCACGATCTCTGGACTCACTCTCTCCAAAGACATGTCTCCCAAGACTGATTTAGAGAGAGCTCGGATGCAAGGGATACCCTATGCTTCGGCAGTAGGCTCTATCATGTATGCGATGCTATGTACCAGACCCGATGTAGCATACTCACTAAGTGTAGTGAGTCGGTATCAAGCAAATCCTGGAGAGAGTCACTGGACAGCTGTGAAGAGCATTCTCAAGTACATACGAAGGACTAAGGAGATGTTCTTGGTGTATGGTAACGGAGAACTCCAGGTGGAGTCCTTTACCGATTCCAGCTTCCAAAGTGATAAGGACGACTCTAAGTCGCACTCGGGATTTGTCTTTACCCTCAATGGAGGGGCGGTATGTTGGAAGAGTTCCAAACAGGATACCATTGCAGACTCGACGATGGAGGCTGAATACATCGCTGCCAATGATGCTGCCAAAGAGGCTGTCTGGATAAAGAAGTTCATTAGTGAACTTGGTGTGGTTCCATCCATTGAACATCCAATACCTCTGTATTGCGATAACAATGGAGCTGTGGCGTTGGCCAAGGAACCCAAGTTCCATCAAAAGTCCAGACATATTCTGAGGCGGTATCACCTGATCAGGGAGATAGTTGATCGCCGGGAGATCGAGGTCAGGAGAGTTGATACGAAGGACAACACTACGGATCCATTCACGAATGCCATTCCCCAGATACAGTTTGAGAGATTATTCGGGATGCTAGGTATAAGATACTACAGCAGCTGGCCTTAGTGCAAGTGGGAGATTGTTAGTTATGTATATGCCCTAGAGGCCATTGTTGTACATAGTGTAGGGTTGCTAGGCATGCGCACAAGGGTCTACGAGGCATCAACCATGCCCGATTAAAATTTTAGCCGTGCCGAACAACTCTAATACGGATCTTTAAACTAGGTTTTAGGCGAAAACTAGCATGTTAACAACTTTAACACTAAGTGAAAGGGATTACAACCTTTGTAGATCCGGTCCTTCACTTCATTAGCTCCGTGCAGATGTCCCCATCGCTGCGATCGTGAACTCCGGACTCTAGATAAGCTCCGCAAGAAGAACGAACATGCTTGCTACGATGACTTCGAGGCCGAAGATGATCTACGTCGGGGAGACACTAACTCAAGTTATTCCTTCACTAGGTCATGAACTTTGTGAAGAGAACACACTCTACTACATGGCAAGTGGTAGAGGATGAAGAAGTAGGAAGTGGACTAACTTTAGAATTGATTTTCTCACTCTTTTTCTCATGGCACCATTGGAGCTAGTAAGCTTTTGGATGGAGCTTGATGAAGAAGAAGAAGAAAGAATAATGAATAATCCATCCAAATGAAAACTTATCCAATAAATAATGTAACCATGGGTGAGTTAAGCTATCATGCTTAACTCATGTAGAGAATTGACCAAGGGATTAGGTTAAGGGTTAGGTTAAAGAATATCAAGACAAAAGACAAAAGAGTGGACTTTGTCAAAGTTTCTCCAAGCTTCTTCAAGCTTGATTACTTTGACTAAGTTTAACCCTTTTGTTAAATGTTATGATAAAAGAATAACCCTAATCTTAAAACTAATCTTGGTACAAGTCTCATACACCCATCTTGTGTGTATCATCAAACATGATACAAACATGTACACTTGCATATATCACATATAAACAATGTGCACAAACTAGTGAGAAAATAAATCTTAAGTGAGCTAATACTAGTTAATGCAATGTAATATATCAAATATATAAATATGCATTAAATTATTAAATCAACTTTTAATTTAATAATCCGGCTATAACCGACTAATATCAAAAGTAACAACTTATCGAATCAACACTTGATCCGATAACCCGGCTATATCGCATACAACCGATCAATGTCACGAATTGCGAGAATAGAATACGGTATCTCATATCGTATTAATCTCGGTCCCGTACATATCACATATGTGCTCCTACTCCGTTTCGCTTGAGCCAGGCAACCCCTGTGTAGGACTCTAAAGACTCGTCAATACGCCGGCAGTAGGTGATGATCATATCAAACACCCACAAGCCGCAAGCGGTGTGCTAAACGTAACGGCCACCCGGGTATTGAACGATCAGAAGATCAACAAGCAAGCCCGCTAGTTCTCCTGCGAATCCAATCAGTAACACTCCCGTACAGTCCAGTCTTGTCGTCTGATATGTCGCATATCTCGCCTAGGGGTGGTAAACGTCAGACCCCAGTAGCTCGATAAGTCATGTCGATATGAGGTCTATAACAGTTCGAGAAACTACTGGTAACACTTACCAGTAAATCTCAGCAACCCTGGCCAGGGATTTCCAGTTATAGCCAATCGAACATAGTACAACATCAACTCCCTATACCTGGAGAGACGAATCCCCTCCTATCGCTCATTGCCTCCATGTGATTCGGGACTGTACCCAAAAGCCACCTTTTTGCATGCCCTCTTGGACGTGGTATAATGGAAATCAAAGCACGGTGGGAATCACACAAGATTCTATGACGATCTCGGATCAACAGACTAAGCTGTACCAGTGTCACCAGAGAACTGCCATCTGACGTGAGGTATAATACCATCTGGGAGTTCTCGGCGAGTCCGTCCAGTGTACCCAGTCTCCACTGAGCACCTATACACTATCCTTGATGTCAAACACCGATGGATATGGGATCATCAATCGCCCATCATATGGGTCAAGATGCTTATACGCTAGTCTACTCTGGTGCATCGATGCCCTGTCTCGATACACCCATGACTAGGGACCTTGAAGGATGTACTTATGGACTACCATGTCCCCACTAGTATGATCTCATCATAGTCCCAGTAGTCAAGTAGACATCCTAAGGGCTTTACCAACATGTAACAGAGAGACAATCAGTATACACGTTAAGGTAAAGAGTAACCAGATAGCATACTATCATGTCGAGCAAGAAAGTCCTCCCTATATATGTCCAAGCATCCACTACAATATACATCGTATGTACAGTAATGGCCTCTACGGCATACATATAACTAACACATATGATGTATATTATAATGGATGCTTGGAGATATATAGAGAGGACTTTCTTGCTCATCATGATAGTATGCTATTTGGTTTCACTTTATCTTAATATGTTGACTTGTATTGGTTTACTGTTTTTCTCTCACATGTTGATAAAGCCCTTAGGATCTGTACTCAACTACTGGGACTATGATGAGATCATACTAGTGGGGCCACGGTAGTCGATGAGTACATCCTATAACTATTCCTAGTCGAGGGTATATCGAGACAGGGCATCGATACACCAGAGTAGACTAGCGTATATGCATCTTGACCCATATGATGGGCGATGGATGATCTCATATCCATCGGTGTTTGACATCAAAGATGGTGTACGGGTGCTCAATGGAGACTGGGTACACTGGACGGACTCGCCGAGAACTCCCAGATGGTGATATACCACACGTCAGATGGAAGTTCTCCGGTGACACTGGTACAGGGTAGTCTGTAGACCCGAGATCGTCATAGAGTCTTGTGTGATTCCCACTGTACTTTGATTTCCACCTTACCACGTCCAAGAGGGCGTACAAAACGGTGGATTTTGGGTGCAGTCCCGAATCACATGGAGGCAATGAGCGATAGGAGGGATTCGTCTCTCCCGGTAAAGGGAGTTGATGTTGTGCTGTGTTCGATCGGCTATAACTGGAAGTCCCTGGCCAAAGCTGACATAGAGATTTACTGGTAAGTGTTACCAGTAGTTTCTCGACCCGTTATGAGCCACACATCGACACAACTTATCGGTTATTGGGGTCTGACGTATACCACCCCTAGACTTGATATGCGACATATCAGACGAACAGACCGGACTGTACGGGAGTGTTACTGATTGGATTCACAGGAGAACGTACAGGCTAGCTTGTTGATCTTCTGATCGCTCAATACCTGTGTGGCTGTTACGTTTAGCTGACCGCTTGCAGCTTGTGGATGTTTGATATGATCATCACCTGCTACCGGCGTATTGACGATTCTTTAGAGTCCTTCACAGAGGTTTCTTGGCTCAGGCAAAACGGAGTAGAGGCACATATGTGATATGCGCAGGACCGAGGATAATGCGATATAAGATACCGTATTATATTCTCGCGATATTTAGATATGAACCGGATCATCGGATCAAGTGTTGATTCGATGAATCGGTACATGATATATTAGTCGGTTATATTCGATATAGCCGGATTGTCGGATCAAGTGTTGATTCAATGATTTAATGTATAATAATATATATATGATATATTGTATTACATTATCTAATATTGGCGTGCTTTATTATTTCATTTTCTCACTGGATAATACATTGATATATATGCGATATATATTAAATGTATTATTTTCTTTTATTAAAAATATAATATATATGTGATATATATTATAGTAACATGATATGATTAATAATGAAACATGTTTAGTGATGATAAAAAGAGATTAGGGTTTTATTAGGGTTAGCTTCTTCTTGCACCTTCTAGATGCATTCCTTTTGTCATGACGAAGATATTATGATAGATATTTTCTTATAACTCATTTCTAAACCCAACCAAACCCTAGCCTTAGTTAACTCTCTACAAGGGTTATCCTTGTCATCACTAACCATGGTTGCATTATTATTCATATACTCTTTTCATTATTCATCACAAAAGCATTATCTTATTATTCATCATCTTCTTCTCTCTTAAGCTTTGAAAAAGCTCACTTGATTTTCCTTTTGTGATGTTTTCATGTGAGAATTTGATATAAAAAGACAGCATAAATACTACTCCATCATCCTCATCTAATCTAGCCCATTAAATTAGGGTGTTCACCTCATTAGAGTGAGAGAGCTTGGGTTATAGCAACTTCGACGTAGATCATCGGAGAAACGGAACACTACAAGCTAGCATGGATCTTTCGAGTCATGAAGCCTCTCTTGAGTCCGGGAGATCATGGATCGCGGCGAAGGGACTTCTACTCGGAGCTTATGAAGCGAAGGAGCGGACTACAAAGGTTGTAATCCCTCACACTTTGTAATAAAGTTGTTATCTTGCATGTTTAACCTTAATAATCTAGCAAAGATCCAGGCTTTGGGTTGTTCAGCACGTCTAAATTTTTATTCGGGCATGTTTGATGCCTTATGAACCTTCACAAGAGTGCCTAGGAACCCTACAGAGTAAGTTGAAAGAGAATCCCATTCTCTTTTAGATAGTCCAGAAACTCATTGCTCAAGTATTCTCCTCCTCGATCAGATCGAAAGATCTTAATAGTTTTGCCCATTTGGTTCTTTACTTCATTCTTATATTCTCTGAATTTCTCAAAAGCTTCAGACTTGTGTTTCATCAGGAACACATGTCCGTATCTTGAGAGATCGTCAGTGAATGTAATGAAGTAGGAAGAACCGTTCCTGGCATGTGTAGACATAGGACCACATACATCACTATGTATCAGCCCTAACAGTTCCGTAACTCTTTCTCTGTATCCACTAAACGGAATTTTGGTCATTTTTCCTTTGAGACATGAATGGCAAGTTTCATAAGATGATAATTCGAATGGATTCAAATATCCATCCTTATGTAACTTAGCTAACCGTGTCGCATTGATATGACCTAGTCTACAATGCCATAAAAAGGATTCGTTCATTTCTGAACTCTTCCTCTTGTGTGTGTTTTTTATATTAAGGACCGTAGTTTAATTAAGAACGTATATGCCATTAAGTAACGAGCCTGATCCAATCAACTTTTGATTTAGGAATATGTTCATAACATTATCCTGTACTACAAAATTATATCTTTCTTTACTTAATAAAGAAACTGATATAATGTTGCACATCATGTTCGGTATATAATAGCACTCGTTCAGAGTCAATGTATTACTACTTGGTAATACAATGTGATATTCGCCAACAGCTTTGACGGCAATATTTGCACCATTCCCTACTGTTACGGAATGGTCACCCATTCCCAGTTCTCTACCTTTACGTAGCCCACGTAACAAATTACATATGTAGGATCCCAATCCGGTATCTAATACCCAGGACGTAGAGTGAACTGAGAAACAGTTCTCAATAACTAACACACCTGAAGAAGATGCATCAGCTTGCTTGTTCTTTATTTGAGCGGCATGAGAATCCAGATATTCTCATATTCCCTGTTCAGTCTTATAACACTTATAAGAAAGAACGAGACCAACGTTCCCCTGCTCAGTATAAAAAGCGGGTTCAGTCAATACATCCATATTATTATCTTGATTAAGGCCTGACATAGTCGCTACCTGGAGAGAGAGAGAAGAAAACATTTTAGCGTATGCTCTTGCAAGATTAGATTGGTTATTATCTTATCTAATCAGGATGTCTCCCACTGTTTTAATCAAATCTTCCTTCAAACCCTAAAAGGTAAGATTAGCCGGGATTAATTACACCCTACAATTTTGTCAATCTTTCAGCCAGATCAGTGTTGGTACTTTGAGGGAGGTTCTCCGTGCTTTCACACGGACATAATTAAAATAAACCTCGTTTTCCCAGAGGCATAACCCCGTTAACACCTTTCTAGACACCTACTTGATCGGCTAATTGTCATGTGTAAAAGTCTCCCAGGAGTAACTCTTACTCGCAGTGGGTATCGGGATCCAACTATCTCATAGAAGGTATGCAATCTCATTGTAAATTTCAACACTTGAAATTCCCGATAATGCTTTTCCCCCTAACGTGCTATGACCTTGACAAATGCCAACAAACCATAGTGCGCTAGTCAAGTTCAACCCGAACATTTCTTGATTGAATTAAACCCACTCGCACGACCCTTGACGAAAGCCAACAAAGTCGTACGACTACCCTAACCTAATCGCATCATATGCTGCAGTTAAGCAATAGTTAGCTACCGCACACTACGCCTTGACGAAAGCCAACAAACGTAGCACGAATACTAAGTATTAGTTATCTGAAATGTCGGAGGGCTACGCAGGTTTTTAAGAAAACCATGAACGTAATGAACTTGATATCGTTGTAGAAACAAGTGATTTTGAAAAGGAGCGTTTTTGAGGTTTTTCTAGTTTCGCTAAAGAGGTCACTCTCGGTGAAGGGATCTCGGCATTTTCCTTATCGAATAAGGTGCAGGGTATATCATATATACCGCTGTGCAAAGAAAGAACTATAGAAGCAATCAAAAACTAAACCGCGAGTTTGTAGCATCTGCCAATTTTGCTAAAGAGGTCACTCCCGGTGAAGGGATCTCGGCTCTTTCCTCATCGAATAAGGTGCAGGGTATATCATATATATCGCTATGCAAAGCAAAACTGTAGCTACCCTTTTTAAAAAGTTTTGATTCTACAACATCTTTTAGGTTTCTTTTCTTTTATTATTCTCATTAATAAATCCCATCATTTAATGCTTCCTAATCATTATAGAAGAAACGAAAGCAGTAATATTTATATATCATCATATATATATAGTATAAGCATTCGTCTCAAGCAGTAATATGATCTATCACAGAACATTGCAGCAGAAGATAACATATGAAATATTGGATATACTAGGATGTCCGTGTTTTATATCGAGCCTGTATAAAACACGGATTCCACAGTCGTGATGAATAGCCAAACCCACATCCCTAGACCCCTACGAGAGCGGCCGGTAACACTGCCAATTCTAGGGTTAGGAGACCCGATCTTGACTCCTCGAGATGGCCTCCCACTGGACCCTAGAACCCGGTTACTTGTGCTCCCCGCCTTGGGTCTATCCTAAAGCGGAAAAGTAAATAATATACAAAGGTGACATTATCCTCAACCTGGAAGTGCCCCAATAAAAGAATATTACATACAATGAATTTTACATGAATGAAAATAAAAACCCCCATCTCATATAAAAACCCCGGCTATTCAGAACACGACGATCCAATATAACATATCACAGCAACACATAATATCTCATATCATCAACGTAAGCAAGTATGCGTATCCCGATTGTCGTTGATGTATAGCAACGAAGCCGGCGATACACCACATACTACGCTTACAGTCACAGAAAAGAAGGTGTAAAACTACAACATTTGGAATCCACAATCACTTTAGACATCTTAAATCTGAAATATCACATACTTCGCATTTCATGCCTAACTATATGAATTCCACATATTGTATCACAGTCCAGATAAATAGACAATGTTAAACTTTCTGATCGAATAATCAAACATCCAAGATTTCCCAAACAGCTCAACACTTGAGCGGAGTTCAAAAATCCCAGAACATGTTACAGCCCCAATGAACCAGTAGTAGAAGGGTCAAACCAAAGCCTCACATGTGGCAACGCTAAACTACCACAAACCCTAGGGTTCAGTGGCAGTTTTGACGGTCATTTAATCGAGTTAAGGTTAAGTTCTTCTAGAGGGTCCACAGATACGCTTGCATGTTTTTCCGAAAGAGTCAAACTCAAGAAAAATTCAACACTTGAAAGTTTTTCGTGTCGGGAAAAAAATGAGTTATTTATATCCGTTCGAACATTTTAACACGTTCTAAATTACCCGAAAAACTAAACGAAGTTAAACTTTCCAATCGAATCAACGAATACAAAAGATCTCCAGAAAACTCAACACTTGAGTAAAATTAAAAATTCCCAGAAGCATGTAGTAATACATACGGATTAACCCTAGAAAACACTATCACTGACACCCAAGTACGGCCGCGGAACCGCCGCCAAAAGCATGTTAAGGCCGCAATTCCACGGCGACTTTAGGGCTACAGTGACCCGTATTTCACAGTAATCCATACAATTACCTGCTTAATTTTTTGAGTATTTTTTACGTTGAAAAAAAACATTTTTTTAGAAAATTTCCAGAAAGTGGTCCAAAAATGACGTTTCGGGGTTCGATCGGACTTTTAACTTCGTCTACACGTCGTCTAATGCTCTAGCTTGTCTCTGATACTACTGTAGGGTTATTAGGCACTCTCACAAGGGTCTACAAGGCATCAACCATGCCGAATTTAAATTTTTCAAGTGCCGAATAACCAAAAGCGAGGATCTTTGCTAGATTATTAGGGTTAACAAAGCATGTAAACAATTTTACATCTAAGAGAGAGGGATTACAACCTTTGTAGTCCGCTCCTTCGCTTCATAAGCTCTAAGTAGTAGTCCCTTCGCCGTGATCCATGATCTCTCGGACTCAAGAGAAGCTCCACAAGCCGAACGATTCATGCTTGCTTGAAGTCTTCCTTTTCGAAGATGATCTGCCTTGAAGAATCTTTAACTCAAGCTCTCACTTGTCTAATCAACTATTAATGAAGTGAACACCCTAATCTAATTAGCTAGATTAGATGAGGATGATGAAGTAGGAATTTGGCTCTCATTTGTTCTCATAATCTCACTCAATATCATCACAAAAGAAAAACCTAGTAAAGCTTTTTCAAGAGCTCAAGGAAGAAGAAGATGAATGATTCCTTTTGTGATGAATAATGAATTATTATTGATATTACAATTGCAACCCATGGTTAAGTCAAGAAAGGCTTAACCATTGTAGAGATTTAAGTAGGGTAAAGGGTTTGGGTTGGGTTAAGAAAATATCTCCACAAATATCAACAAAATATCTTTGCTTAAAACAAAACACAAAGCTTTTAGAAGCTTCATGAAAATGCTAACCTAAATCAAACCCTAACCATGTTTAATCTCCACAAAACATGTTGCATTTGTAATCATAACTTGTTACAATATTATATATCACATATATAATATATTTTTATAACAAAAGAAAATAATACAATTAACATATATCGCATATATACCAATGCATTATCCTGTGAGAAAATGAATCAATAAAGCGAGTTTATATTAGATAATGTAATGTAATATATCACATATATAATTATACATTAAATTATCGAATCAACACTTGATCCGACAATCCGGCTATATCACATATAACTGACTAATATAACATGCACCGATTCATCGAATCAACACTTGATCCGATGACCCGGATATATCACATATACCCGGCCGATATCTTATATCGCGAGAATAGAATACGGTATCTCATATCGTATTATTCTCGGTCCCGCACATATCATATATGTGCTCCTACTCCATTTTGCCTGAGTCAAGAAACCTCTGTGTAGGACTCTAAAGAATCGTCAATACGCCGGCAGTAGGTGATGATCATATCAAACACCCACAAGCTGCAAGCGGTCAGCTAAACGTAACAGCCACCCAGGTATTGAGCGATCATAAGATCAACAAGCAAGCCTATACATTCTCTTGTGAATCCAATCATTAACACTACCGTACAGTCCGGTCTCTTCGTCTGATATGTCGCATATCTAGTCTAGGGTGGTAAAACGTCAGACCCCAGTAACCGATAAGTCGTGTCGATGTGAGGCTCATAATAGGTCCAAAAACCACTGATAACACTTACCAGTAGCACTCTATATCAGCCCTGGCCAGGGACTTCCAGTTATAGCCAATCGAACACAGCACAACATCAACTCCCTATACCGGGAGAGACGAATCCCCTCAAATCGATCATTGCCTCCATGTGATTCGGGACTGTACCCAAAAGCCACCATTTTGCACGCCCTCTTGGACGTGGTAAGGTGGAAATCAAAGCACAATGGGAATCACACAAGACTCTATGACGATCTCGGGTCTACAGACTAACCTGTACCAGTGTCACCGGAAAACTGCCATCTGACGTGAGGTATAATACCATCTGGGAGTTCTCGGCGAGTCCGTTTAGTATACCCAGTCTCCACTGAGCACCTGTACACCATCCTTGATGTCAAACACCGATCGATATGGGATCATCCATCGCCCATCATATGGGTCAAGATGCGTATACACTAGTCTACTCTGGTGTATCGATGCCCTGTCTCGATACACCCTCGACTAGGAACAGTTATAGGATGTACTCGTTGACTACCCTGACCCCACTAGTATGATATCATCGTAGTCCCAGTAGTCGAGTACATATCCTAAGGGCTTTATCAACATGTGAGAGCAAGACAGTAAACTAATACAAGTCAACATGTTAAGACAAAGAGAAACCAAATAGCATTTTATCATGTCGAGCAAGAAAGTCCTCTCTATATATATCCAAGCATCTACTATAATATACATCATATGTACAACAATGGCCTCTAGGGCATATATATAACTAACAGTAGTATGTGGCATCAAGCATGACACAATAAAATGTACACTAATATATATCACATATATACTAATGCACACTTGTGAGAAAAAGAAAAGTTTAAGTGAGCTAATATTAGTTAATGTAATCTAGTATATCAAATATACAATTGTACATTAAATTATTAAATCAACACTTGATTTAATAATCCGGCTATATCACATATATCCGACTAATATCAAATGCAACAACTTATCGAATCAACACTTGATCCGATAACCCGGCTATATCACATATAACCGACCGATGTCACAAATCAAGAGAATGGAATGCAGTATCACATACGCGCATTAATCTCGGTCCCGCACATATCACATATGTGCTCCTACTTCATTTCGCATGAACCAGGAAACCTCTGTGTAGGACTCTAAAGACTCATCAATACGCCGGCAGTAAGTGATGATCATATCAAACACCCACAAGCCGTAAGCGGTCTGCTAAATGTAACGGCCACCCGGGTATTGAGCGATCAAAAGATTAACAAGCATGCCTACTCATACTCCGGCGAATCCAATCAGTAATTGTAACACCTTAGTGTTAATTAAGCGATAATGCGATTAGTGTTAATTAAGCGATAATGCGGGTTTTCTGTAAAAAGTTTACCAATTTGGTTTCCTCACATTTTATAACATTTAATTAATAATTTATTATTATTTGTTATGGCTTGCACACACTTGTGCATGTTAATTTGAGGGTTGGTTTGTGTTAATCTCGTTAACGACCATGACAACTTTAAGCTAAACCCTTAACCTAATCCTTGCCTTGATTAATCTTTCCCTAGATATTTGTTGTGAGAGTAGATATTTCCTTTTTGTGTTTTTGGATTGTGGGGAGGTGGCAAGGTGACTCATTAGGAGAGTCATGCTTGCATTTATGGAGGTGAGGGAGAGAGTGAGAGTAAGGGTTAAGCTTACCCTACACTCACCCTCTCACCTAGTAAACACCTCACACTCTCATTCTCTCTCACTCTATCTCTTTCTCAATCATTTTTCTCATCTCCTCATTACCTCAACTGAACCCTAGCAATTTCCTTCACAAAAACTTCACAAACTTCATCAAATCCCTTTTCAAGTCTTGTTTTGCCTCTAGGATCCTTTGGAGCTTGGAAAGCTAGGATCATTGAGCTTGTGTGGTTAGGTAATGATCTCTATCTGTTAAGTAGGTGTTTTTATTGTTGCGTAGCTTATTTGTTTCAGTTTAGAACGCATAAAGTTTCGGTTTAGTGCACATATCGTATTTTGGTGTAGTTTTGGGTCTCGGATAATCTGCTATAAAATCAGGTGTTTGTTGGAAAAGTTCCCATCACAGTGACCATGTGTAGTGACCTAGAACCCACCGTAAAAACCTGATGTCACGACCCGAAAGTACGGAACATGACCGGCACTTAAACTACGAAACGTCTCGAGGCGTTCGTAATCTAAGTACCGGTCATGTTCCATACTTTCGGGTCGTGACAAAGTTGGTATCGGAGCGTTAGGTTTTACCTTCGGAGCGTAGGATGACCCTTGGTTGATGGAATAGGTGACTAAAGTAGAGTGACGTACCGTGGGTATGTTCCGCGGCATACTTACGACACGCCACTCCACTTAAGGAGCCTCAGGATGTACATTTCTTTGTTCAGTATTATATTCATTCCGATCTAGCCTCATCAGTACCAGTTATGGTTTTGCTGCCACGATTACGGGCAGGGAGAGCTATGGCTAGAGTTGCGGTCAGCATGAGCTCGTCACGAATGAGGACTGACCAGGGCGAAATTCCGGCGACACTCGATTGCGGGGATGTGTCTTTTTACTGTGTTTCTGCGCCACGAGCGTTTGGCGGATCGCCTTTATGAGATTTCTCGGACGTGCCGATCAGTATCAGAGGATTGGGCCACTGACAGAGGCCAGCCAGATTTTGATGACCGTTGGTGTGTTGTTTATTCATGATGGTCGAGGCACTGTTCAGCGTGCAGACGAGCGAGCCAGTTATTGCTACGAACGATGAGATATTGCCCCAGATGCTGGCGTTAGTGCAGAACGAGTTGTACTAAGAGATGATAGAAGGTCGCTAGTCATCGAGGATGAATGACTAGGACATGTGGATCGTTCGCCTACCCCGATGCGAGGTCATCAGATAGATTGATTCCAGCTAGAGACGACTTCACGCGGAGACGTTGGGAGTCGACAGAGACGATCGAATGTCAGAAATCTATTATTCCAAGTTTAAAGTAGTCGGAAAGACATGCAGGCAATTCTATGGTCCCTCTAGAAGAATGAAACCCTAACTCGACTTAATGACCGTGTGAAAGCCTTTGAACCTTCGGGTTTGCGGCAGTTCTACGGCGCCATTAGTGAGGCTTGGGTTTGCCTTTCTACGGCTGGACCACCGATGCTGTGGTATGTACTCGATACTATTAAACTGTGCCCAAGAGGTTGAGCTCTTGGGGGATTATGAGGTTTTGACGACTCGATCGGATGGCTCGACTTAATTCGGATGCTAGGTGGTGAGATGCATTTCTTAGGAGACTCCCGATACGAGGATAGCCTTTGGAGCTCAGTCCATGTAGCCACGATGAGACAAGTCCGAAGCAGTCGACATTAGAGAAAGTGGAGTAAAGAGGTCCGTACAAGATCTGGATAAGACGACGTTCCACTCCGCCGACATCAGAGATGCGATACGCATGCCGAGACAGAGTACTGGATATACCTTCCAGAAGGAGTCGCGATGGGTATGCAGCCGTTCCGGAGCAAGATGCAGATATAGGAAAGGACGATGACTTCCGGACAGTTGGCAGGGACGAGACATGGAAGAGACCGTGAGCAGGATTCCTTCCAGGACACTGCTGCAATGATACTTGCACCCAGGATCAGATGTGTCACGTACATTCAGAGAGCCAGAGGCCGACGCCAGTGATATGCTATCTTACGAGTGGTCGCGATGATTGACCGAGAGATGACAAGAGACGTGCCAGCACGGGATCATCCCCGTTAGAACACCTGACAAGGCCGATGAGCCGACGGACCGAGAGATTGGTAATTCCCAGTGAAGACCTTGACCCAGGAGTGGTCATTGTTACGCACACCAGCAAGCCAGAGTTCATGATCATCGACGAGACGTCCCACTAGTGACCGCGACAGTTGGTCCGAGATTCTTATAAGATGCACTTGAGTGGTACTATTCCGCCATTATTGATTTCGATATTTTGGGTGATTGATTCGCATGATTTGATTTTGATGATTGAGGATTTACGATCTTTGCACAGTGTTGCACTTGATATCGTTTTCGTGCTTGGTTTCACATGTTTGCATTTTACGGTTTTAGACATTTGAGTTGATTTTGTGCGTATATACGCACACGATTTGGTTTTTGCACGCGGTATAGTTCATATATGCTTGCAGTGCAGTGTTACGTATGTTGTGCATTTAGATGCCCTGGACTTTGATTTCGATAGTGATGTTCGATATTTTTTTTGTGCACCTTGTGCACCTGATTTGATTTTGCTCATGTTCGGCACTTGATATTGGATTTCATGATTTCGTGCACGATGGATGCACCTGATTTGGATTTTCGCGCATGTTGGGCGCATGTTTTGAAGTGTGATTTTGGTGCACACCAGATGCACTAAATCAAGATTTTTCGTGCATGTCAGATGCACCTGATTTTGCTGTCAGGCACACATGTTGCATATCACAGATGTTTCGTGCACACCCGATGCACTTAGATGTTGTTTCTGTGCATATGTATGGCACATATTTGGATTTTGATTTCCGTGCGCACCAGACGCACGTAGTACTCATACGCGTATTTTGGGATTGATTTTTCCTATAGAGCAGTACGTTTTCATGATATTTACTATGTGTCTTCGTACTGGGCAGGACTAGTCAGAGGACAGTACCTGAATATATTTGGCATTCATTTCCTTCAGATATTTACATATATAGACTTGATATTTACGTGTGTAGTTCCGAATTATAGCATATTGGTTTTGTATTGGATTTGACATTTGTGTCTTTACCATGACTCCAATGATGGCGGGATGCTTGACGGAGTTTTGATTTTGAGTTATATGCTCGTTGCTCATGCGCATGCATTGCGCTATGATGCGTATTATGTACTTATGGTTTCGGAGCCCCGACGACTTGATGATTTTGCTTAGATGTTTTTGTATTTGGGAGGAGTTTGAATTTAAATTCGGGGACCGAATTTCTTTAAGGGGGGAAGATTGTATCGTTTTGAAAATCGTTTCGGTGAAATTTCGGAAAATCGGTAAAATAAGGGGGTTTTCTGTAAAAAGTCAAAATACAAATATCTTATTATAAAAATTAAATATACATATTCTAGCTATATAATTGCTAGTATTTGGTGTTTATTGAGCCACTGGTGAAATTTCAAATTTTCTGAAAAAAAAATATTATTTTAATATTATTTTAAGCCGTCACTAATACATTTAATTAGGGAAAATTACAAATTGGAATGAGTTGAAACAAATTTTGTGCATCATAAAACATTAAATAAAATTTTATCATGTGGTTTTTGAAACGAAATCGGTTGCCAAATCGGTTTAGAAATTATTGAAGAAAAAAGGCTTTTTTTTAGTGTAAATGGATGTTTGGGGTGTTATATTTATCATTTTTCATCACCCCACACCCATACCCACACTCACACACCCCCATTTACTTCTCCCCTTGGCTGAATTCAGCAGCCCCCACCCTTTTCCCCACTTGAATTTGAAGAGAAAAGCAAAAGAAAAAGAAAAAAAGAAAAGGGGTAATGTTTTATTAATGAAGTATGGGTAATTGTTGACTTGGTCTTGTGTTGACTTGAAACCCACACCTCTCCCTCACTCCCTCACCAATTTCTGGCCGAGCCTCTCTTGGGCAGCCCCCCCAAATTTCTCCTCTCATTTCCTCATCAAAACCCAACAAAAATCAACCATTTCTCTCACAAATTCAAAGCTAAACCCAAATCCAATCTCTACCCATTTTTCCTTAGCCCATTCTAACATGATTCTTGGAGAAAAATTTGCATTTGAGATGCTAGATTGCAAGATTTGATCCATAGTTTGTGAGGTATAAAATCTTGATCTTTTGTTACATTATTTGTTATTACTTCAAATTAAGTTAGTAAAGGGTTTAATTTTAGGTTTGAAATTTGCAAAGTCCAAATTCATGAGATTAGGGTTTGTGAAAATGTAGTTAGGGTTTTGGGAAATGAGATTATAGTTGTGTGATGTATTTAACATGTTAATACTATGCAAAATTAATCTAGTTGCTATTTTCCAAATTGTAACATTTAAAATGTCCAAAATAAGTTTTTTGTTTTGCAAACTAGGTTTTGGAATTTAATTGCATGTGTGAGATTAAAAATGTAATTAGGGTTTTATGACTTCATTAACATTTTAAAATGTAGTTTAATGCTTTAAATCATGCAAATCCAAGCTAGATTGTTGTATGTGCAATTTTGCTATAAAATGGTTGAAATTGGTTAAAATTGGTTAAAATTGCAAACTAGGTTTTTGAAATTGAATTAAATTGTGGGTTTAAAATTTACGTAGTGGTTTCTATGGCATAATTAAGATATTAAGTTATCATCTTGGTCACTAGAATTATTAAAACATCATGTTTTGTACAAAAACGGTAATTTGTGCTTGCTATATTTTCGGAAAAATGACTTTTTAAGCGAAATTGGGGGTTTTTGGGAATTGTAAGCTATTTTATATTATAATTAGTGCTTGTAATTGTACAAATGAGTGTGTTGGGAGTTTTCTCGATTGTTTGGCGTTTGTACGCCGACGTCGAGGGATTTTGGGTTCATTTGTGAAAGCAACCATAGGTTTTGACTTATGTGGGATTCGTGTGTCGTTTTGGTCATGAGTCGGATTTTAATGCGGTACGATGCGTTGTGATATATAGGTACCCCCATGTGGACTTCGAGACGACAAGCAAGCGCGTGGCGACCTCGGCACCGGCGAGCGAGGACCAAGTGAGTAGATTTATATCTACGGGGAGAAGTCGGGTGGATGGCGTATAGCACCCCCGCAGTCCGTGGTGGTGTATACGGATGCGTATACACACCAACAATTATTATATGTTATTTGGGATTAATAACGATGTTAGGATGGATATTGGTGTGTTGGATTACTTTAGTGTTGCGAACCCTAGGGTAGTGTTGCACTACACATACACACATACATACACACATACATACTTGCATACATTCCTATTTATATGTGCTCATGGGATTCTTTATAGTTATGTGTTCACTTGGGTATGGGACTATGTGTTCACATACGGATATGAGGACGATACTAGGGATTGAGCTGACTTGATGAGATTTGTTTTGTGGTTGTGATATCGGTTTGTACGAGACTGTCGATCAGTAGTCAGATCATGACTATATTGATGATATTAGTACTGTACTAGACATAGGTCAGTACCCTGGACTATGATCTTGGATAAAGAGGATACTAGATGAATAGTGTGATGAATATGATATTAACCCGTACCCAGATTTGGGGATGCCGTACGAAGGTGTCACGACCCGAAAGTACGGAACATGACCGGCACTTAAACTACGAACGTCTCGAGGTGTACGTAATCTAAGTAAACCGAAAACCTAGAAATCCAAACCAAGAAAATAGTAGAGTGCAGGAAAAACAACTTAAAGCAAGTAATTTCAATAGCATAAGCCGAATTATGCGGTTTTTAAAACATCAAAAATTTACTGAAAATTTTAGCAGAGTCTCCTTTGTAAAAACTGGCCCCCAAACGGGATACAACATGAATAGTATACGAAAACAATAAAAAGGCATCCCCAAGCGGGAGCTAGCTCTTCGTCAATCGACGGTCACAACCACACAAGCAATATAATATACAACGCCAACGGCGAGGATCAAAACTCAAAGGAAACTCAAAACCACCAGAAATATAACAAGCGACTCTAAGGTCGAAAGAATAAACAACACTGGTCTCTATCTCAATAAATGCATGTTTGGTTGATGGAATTCTAGATACAACAGAATAATGATATACAAGATAAATAATGGGGGTATGATACAAGTAAACCCACCTACTAGCAAATCACCCGAATGAAACTATGCCCGCAAAGCCGTAATGAACCTGTACGGCAACCTGCAAGAAACTGGGGCACAACGGGGGTGAGTTGCCAACTCGTGAATAGAAAAACATCTACGCACAGAAATCGCATAAATAACGCAATCCTAGGTCAATGATCATAATATATCCTCAAATATATATAACATGCAGCCTATAACAATGGCTAGGGTAAATATCTAACTCTAGTGTAAACTTATGTGCCCGTGTCAGTGCCTCAGGTAGCAATATATCATATGAATGAGGTATGAATGCATGAAAACAGAATACATGTAAATGAAGAAACTGTTTTCATAAATTAGTGAGATTTCCTTCGTATTTTAAACTGAGGTATCATAATTAAAATCAGTATCAACAGTGTCTAGCATCGACACAAAACATAAATCTCACTGTCTCGAAATATCAATGTCTCAATCTCAATATCTAGGGCGCCGTCAGTCCAGACCGGCCCCTACCATCCATCTCAAGACCACGACGGTATCCTCCGGATATCCGACGCGTCGGGTAATATCACCGGTAGGTAGTGCTCCCCAGCCAGGCTCAACGTCAACACCACATTCCTCTTGCCCCGGGGTACCATACCGGGCCCACCATGTACCCGTGACGGTTCCTCCACTCCTCGACACGGATCTCCAAAACCACAGCAAACTCATGGTGGACGACACTTTACATCACTAGAAAACCGCAACATTTTATATTTTAAAAGATCATAAGTTGTAAATTTTGCGGCTTTCCCCGAAATCCAGAAATATCATAAATCTCAAGAAAATCATCACAAGTGCATATGTCAATGATAATGAACTAGGCATGAACAACTGAATAACAGTATGCATGAAGTGGTAGGTAATAACTACAATGTCTAATATGGCATATAAGGGAAGCACACTAATATCATGTCAACACTACTAGCTAACAATCTAAGTCAAGCAATTATATTCTCTAAAGTGTACGTGACATGGCAATTACCGATGAAGATGTGTGTGAGCCGGCAAGTAGGTGTACGTGGTACATACGCATCATCGGTAATGGTGCTGGTGTCCTAACAGCATGATATCAATAATGGAATATGCAGCAAAATAAATATGCGAGGCAGAGCGAACAGCAATAATGTGCGGGAGCTGAATACTAGACACAACGATAACTAATCTGCAATAATCTAATATAAGTCCTACAAATGGTGCCTTTTGAAATAACACGAATCATGGGGTTTTGAAAATAGGGGCTACGGTGTTTTTTATGAAAAGATACGTCGTTTTTGAAATATCCGTAGATTCCCTTGAGCTGTCTTTAAAAATGCCCACGATTCGTTAGTTTTTGAAGTAGGTAAGAAGTCTAATCTAATCTAACAACTACACTAAACTATACGGCTGAACTACAAGCTGAACTACAGGTAAGGAAACCGCCTATCATCTGAGTCGATACATATACATACATGTATATATACAGTCGGTGATCCCGCCTCAATAATATCATATCCATAACCAGACATCCCAAGTCAAGAGTGCGGATCAATCATCAAAATATAGCTCGTACGTAAATCCGTCGTACGGCATCCCCAAATCTGGGTACGGTCAATATCACATTCATTATACTATTCATCTGATATCCTCTTTATCAAGTATCATGATCGGGGTACTGATCTACGTCTAGCACAATATTGATACCACCTACGTATGCATGGACGTGTGTGAAACACTACGTCAAGGACCCGCTACAACGTCATGTCGTATCTAAGATACGAACCCTGCTATATCACCGATCTCACGGCCTCAAATCAAATCTCATCGACTCATCATAAATCCCAAGTACTATCATCCTCAATCCATATGTGAACACATAGTCCCATATCCATGTGAACACATAACTATATAATCCCGTATAAGCACAAATGAAAGAAGAAAGTATGCAAGTATGGGTGTGTGTGTGCATGTGTGGTGCGACCACTACTCTAGGGTTTCGCGACACTAAATCATCCAAGAACACCAAATATCTATATCATCGATAATATCAAACAAATTATAGTCAAAAAAATATATATATGTGTGTATACGTATTCGTATACATCACCACGAACTGCGGGGGTGCTATACGCCATCCACCCGACTTCTCCCCGTAGATATAAATCTACTCACCTGGTCCTCGCTCGCCGGTGCCGACGTCGCCACGCGCTTGCTTGTCGTCTCGAAGTCCACGTGGGGGTACCTACATAT
The DNA here is from genome assembly GCA_030015575.1 of Agapanthus africanus. Classification (NCBI taxonomy): domain Eukaryota; kingdom Viridiplantae; phylum Streptophyta; class Magnoliopsida; order Asparagales; family Amaryllidaceae; genus Agapanthus; species Agapanthus africanus. The sequence goes on along the minus strand of JASDDO010000029.1, from coordinate 7,064,690 downwards.
CATAACGCACCATATCGCATTAAAACTAAATTCGAGATCGAAACGGCATACGAAAATCAAATCGGCACGCGTATCACGCATAGGTCCAAACCTATCGCCTACGCATGCAAGAATAGTAAAACCAACCCTCGATGTCGATGTACAAATGTCAAACCATCGAGAAAAATCCAATCACACTCATTTGCACATTCACGAACACTAATTTTAATATAAACTAGGTTAAAACTCACAAAAACGCCAATTTCACTTAAAAAGTCATTTTTCCGAAAATCTAGCAAGCACAATTCGCCGTTTTTGTACAAAACACGATGTTTAAATGAATGTAGCGGCCAATATATTTATTAAATATCTTAAATAAGTCGTATAAACAATTTCCGGAATTTAATCTCATTAAATTCCAAAAATCCTAATATTCTAGTTTACAAAAATACCCTCTCTTTTTTTACAATTTCAAAGCAAAAATGCACAAACTACAATCTAGCTTAGATTTGCATGATCCAAAGCATTAAACCACACTTAATAAAGTTAATGAAGCCAAGAAAACCCTAATCACATTTTTAATCCCAAGAATTTAACAAAATTCAAAAACCTAGTAAGCAATTAGCAAATTAACACAATTTTTCAAGTAACAACTTGTAATTAACAACTAGATTAGTTTTCTACAAAACTAATTATGTTAAACCACTTCACTAAACCATGCACAATCAAACACAACTCATTTCCACAACAAACCCTAACTTGAAATCCAAAACTTGCAATTAAACTCACATATCCACGTTAACACTTAATTTAAATTAGCTTTAAGAAACAAGTAACAATTTAAGCAAAAAGTTTTAGAATTATACCCAAAAATATATGAAGGTCCACAAGCATCCATGGCCTCCCAAAATGCTCTCTTTTCACAAGGATCCATGCTATACGGGCTAAGCTAAAATGGGTAGGAGTCGGATTTGGGTTTTGGGATTTTTTTGAAGGATTTTGGGGCAATTTTTGATGAAGTTTGAAGAGAAAAGAGAAGGGAAATTGAGGGGGGGGCTGTTGCTGCAGTAGGGGAGGGAAATTTCGGCTGGAATTGGGAGTGGGGGAGGAGAGAGAGGGAGGTAAAGAAAGTGGGGCAAAGTCAAGGTCAAAGAAAAGTCAAAGTCCACCTAATTCACCCATTTTCTTTTCTTTTCTTTCATTTCTTTTCCTTTGAAATCAAGTGGGGAAAAATTATGGTGGGTGCTGAATTCAGCCAAGGGGAGGAGTAAGTGGGGGTGTGTGGGTGTGGGTACGGGTGTGGGGTGATGAAAAATGATAAATACAATACCCCAAATATCCATTTACGCAAAAAAAAAGCCTTTTTTCTTCAATAATTTCTAAACCGTTTTGGCAAATGATTTCGTTCCAAAAACCACATGATAAAATTTTATTTAATGTTTTATGATGCACAAAATTTGTTTCAACTCATTCCAATTTGTAATTTTCCCTAATTAAATGTATTAGTGACGGCTTAAAATAATAATAAAATAATATTTTTTTCAGAAAATTTGAAATTTCACCAGCGGCTCAATAAACACCAAATAATAGCAATTACATAGCTAGAATATGTATATTTAATTTTTATAATAAGATATTTGTATTTTGACTTTTTACAGAAAACTCACTTATTTTACCGATTTTTCGAAATTTCACCGAAACGATTTTCAAAACGTTACAATCTTCCCCCCTTAAAGAAATTCGGTCCCCGAATTTAAATTCAAACTCCCCCAAATACTAAAACATTTAAGAAAAACCATCAAGTCGTCGGGGCTCCGAAATTGTAAATACATAAGACAAATCGTAGCGCAGCGCATGCGCTTGAAAAATGAGCATATAACTCAAATCAAAACTCCGTAAAGCATCCCGCAATCATCGGAGTCATGGAGAAGACACCAATGCCAAATCCAAATCAAAACCAATATGACATAACTCGAAACTATACATGTAAATATCGAATCTATATATGTAAGTATCTGAAGGAAATGCATGCCAAATCTCTTTATGTCGCTGTGCACGCGTATAACACTGCACAGTGGCGGACGTCTAACATAAGGAAATAACTATATACATATATACCTTTGTTTGAAATGTACGTTCCGCCGTTTTGGAAACAATTTAGAAGGGTCTCCTTGTTTTAAACATTTCGTGTCATATCAGACACGTAGGTAAATACTGAGGCTATAGCTTGCTTTTTTTTTTGGAAATCCCTTCAATAACTATCAATGCATGAAAAATATATTCAGGTACTGTCCTCTGACTAGTCTTGCTCAGTACGAAAACACATAGCAATATCATAAAAACGTACTGCTCTATACGAAATCAATCCCCAAAATATGCACATGAATGCTACGTGCGTCTGGTGCGCACGGAAATCAAAATCCATGAATGTGCCATACATGCGCACAGAAACAACATCTAAGTGCATCGGGTGTGCACGAAACATCTGTCGTAGGCAACATGTGTGCCTGACAGCAAAATCAGGTGCATCTGACATGCACGAAAAATCTCAATTTAGTGCATCTGGTGTGCACCAAAATCGCATCTCAAGACATGCGCTCAACATGCGCGAAAATCCAAATCAGGTGCATCCATCGCGCACGAAATCATGAAATCCAATATCAAGCGCCGAACGTGCGCAAAATCAATCAGGTGCACAAGGTGCACAAAAAAAATATCGAGTATCATAATCGAAATCGAAGTCCAGTGCATCTAAGTGCACACAAGGCGTATCACTGCACTGCAAGCATATATAAATTATACCGAGTGCAGGAACGAAATCGTGTGCATGCATACGCACAAAACCAACTCAACTATTTAAAACCGTAATATCACAAACATGTGAAACTAAAGTACGAAAACGATATCAAGTGCAACACTGTGCAAAGGTCGTAAATCCTCAATCATCAAAATCAAATCATACGAATAAATCACCCAAAACATCGTAATCAATAATGGCGGAATAGTACCGCTCAAGTGCATCCTCTAAGAATCTCGGCCAACTGTCGTGGTCACTAGTGGGACGTCTTGTCGATGATCATGAACTCTGTCCTGCTGGTGTGCGTAACCATGACCACTCCTGGGTCAAGGTCTTCACTGTGAATTACCAATCTTTCGGTCCATCGGCTCATCGCCCCTGTCAGGTGTGCTAACGGGGACGATTCCGTTCTGGCACTTCTCTGGTCATCTCTTGGTCAATCATCGCGACCACTCGTAAGACAACATATCACTGGCGTCGGCCTCTGGCTCTCTGAATGTACGTGACACATCTGATCCTGGGTGCAAGTATCATTGCAGCAGTGTCCTGGAAGGAATCCTGCTCACGGTCTCTTCCATGTCTCGTCTCTGCCAACTGTCCGGAAGTCATTGTCCTTTCCTATATCTGCATCTTGCTCTGGAACGACTGCATACTCATCGCGACTCCTTCTGGAAGGTAAGTCCGAGTACCATGCCTCGGCATGCGCATCGCCTCTCTGATGTCGGCGGAGTGGAACGTCATCTCATCTAGATCTGGTGCGAACCTCTTACTCCACTTTTCTCTAATGTCGTCTGCTTTGGACTCGTCTCGTCGCGGCTGCATGGACTGAGCTCCAACGGCTATCCTCGTATCTGGAGTCTCCCAAGAATGCATCTCACCACCTAGCATCCGAATTAAGTCGAGCCATCCGATCGAGTCGTCAAAACCTCCTAATCCCCCAAGAGCTCAACCTCTTGGGCACAGTTTAATAGTATCGAGTACATACCACAGCATCGGTGGTCCAGCCGTAGAAGGGCAAACCCAAGCCTCACTAATGGCGCCGTAGAACTGCAGCAAACCCGAAGGTTCAAAGGCTTTCACACGGTCATTAAGTCGAGTTAGGGTTTCATTCTTCTAGAGGGACCATAGAATTGCCTGCATGTCTTTCCGACTACTTTAAACTTGGAATAATAGGTTTCTGATATTCGATCGTCTCTGTCGACTCCCAACGTCTCCGCGTGAAGTCGTCTCTAGCTGGAATCAATCTATCTGATGACCTCGCATCGGGTTAGGCGAACGATTCACATGTCCTAGTCATTCATCCACGATGACTAGAGACCTTCTATCATCTCTTAGTACAACTCGTTCTGCACTAACTCCAGCATCTGGGGCAATACCTCATCGTTCGCGGCAATATCTGGCTCGCTCGTCTGCACGCTGAACAGTGCCTCGATCATCATGAATAAGCAACACACTAACGGTCATCAAGATCTGGCTGGCCTCTATCACTGGCTCAATCCTCTAATATCGATCAGCACATCCGAGTAACCTCATAAAGGCGATCCGCCAAACGCTCGTGGCGCGGAAACACAGTCAAAAGACACCTCTCCACAATCGGGTGTCGCCGGAATCATGCCCTGGTCAGTCCTCGTTCGTGCCGAGCTCGTGCTGACCGCAACTCTAGCCGTAGCTCTCCATGCCCGTAATCGTGGCAGCAAAACCAAACTGGTACCGACGAAGCTAGATCAGGAAGGAATATAATACTGAACAAGGAAATGTACATCCTAAGGCTTCTTAAGTGGAGTGGCGTGTCGTAAATATGCCGCGGAACATACCAACGGTACGTCACTCTACTTTAGTCACCTATTCCATCAACCAAGGGTCATCCTACGCTCCGAAGGTAAAACCTAACGCTCTGATACCAACTTTGTCACGACCCGAAAGTACGGAACATGACCGGCACTTAAACTACGAACGTCTCGAGGCGTACGTAATCTAAGTAAACCGAAAACCCAGAAATCCAAACCAAGAAAATAGTAGAGTGCAGGAAAAACAACTTAAAGCAAGTAATTTCAATAGCATAAGCCGAATTATGCGGTTTTTAAAACATCAAAAATTTACTGAAAATTTCGGCAGAGTCTCCTTTGTAAAAACTGGCCCCCAAACGGGATACAACATGAATAGTATACGAAAACAATAAAAAGGCATCCCCAAGCGGGAGCTAGCTCTTCGTCAATCGACGGTCACAACCACACAAGCAATATAATATACAACGCCAACGACGAGGATCAAAACTCAAAGGAAACTCAAAACCACCAGAAATATAACGAGCGACTCTAAGGTCGAAAGAATAAACAACACTGGTCTCTATCTCAATAAATGCATGTTTGGTTGATGGAATTCTAGATACAACAGAATAATGATATACAAGATAAATAATGGGGGTATGATACAAGTAAACCCACCTACTAGCAAATCACCCGAATGAAACTATGCCCGCAAAGCCGTAATGAACCTGTACGGCAACCTGCAAGAAACTGGGGCACAACGGGGGTGAGTTGCCAACTCGTGAATAGAAAAACATCTACGCACAGAAATCGCATAAATAACGCAATCCTAGGTCAATGATCATAATATATCCTCAAATATATATAACATGCAGCCTATAACAATGGCTAGGGTAAATATCTAACCCGAGTGTAAACTTATGTGCCCGTGTCAGTGCCTCAGGTAGCAATATATCATATGAATGAGGTATGAATGCATGAAAACAGAATACATGTAAATGAAGAAACTGTTTTCATAAATTAGTGAGATTTCCTTCGTATTTTAAACTGAGGTATCATAATTAAAATCAGTATCAACAGTGTCTAGCATCGACACAAAACATAAATCTCACTGTCTCAAAATATCAATGTCTCAATCTCAATATCTAGGGCGCCGTCAGTCCAGACCGGCCCCTACCATCCATCTCAAGACCACGACGGTATCCTCCGGATATCCGACGCGTCGGGTAATATCACCGGTAGGTAGTGCTCCCCAGCCAGGCTCAACGTCAACACCATATTCCTCTTGCCCCGGGGTACCATACCGGGCCCACCATGTACCCGTGACGGTTCCTCCACTCCTCGACACGGATCTCCAAAACCACAGCAAACTCATGGTGGACGACACTTTACATCACTAGAAAACCGCAACATTTTATATTTTAAAAGATCATAAGTTGTAAATTTTGCGGCTTTCCCCGAAATCCAGAAATATCATAAATCTCAAGAAAATCATCACAAGTGCATATGTCAATGATAATGAACTAGGCATGAACAACTGAATAACAGTATGCATGAAGTGGTAGGTAATAACTACAATGTCTAATATGGCATATAAGGGAAGCACACTAATATCATGTCAACACTACTAGCTAACAATCTAAGTCAAGCAATTATATTCTCTAAAGTGTACGTGACATGGCAATTACCGATGAAGATGTGTGTGAGCCGGCAAGTAGGTGTACGTGGTACATACGCATCATCGGTAATGGTGCTGGTGTCCTAACAGCATGATATCAATAATGGAATATGCAGCAAAATAAATATGCGAGGCAGAGCGAACAGCAATAATGTGCGGGAGCTGAATACTAGACACAACGATAACTAATATGCAATAATCTAATATAAGTCCTACAAATGGTGCCTTTTGAAATAACACGAATCATGGGGTTTTGAAAATAGGGGCTACGGTGTTTTTTATGAAAAGATACGTCGTTTTTGAAATATCCGTAGATTCCCTTGAGCTTTCTTTAAAAATGCCCACGATTCGTTAGTTTTTGAAGTAGGAAAGAAGTCTAATCTAATCTAACAACTACACTAAACTATACGGCTGAACTACAAGCTGAACTACAGGTAAGGAAACCGCCTATCATCTGAGTCGATACATATACATACATGTATATATACAGTCGGTGATCCCGCCTCAATAATATCATATCCATAACCAGACATCCCAAGTCAAGAGTGCGGATCAATCATCAAAATATAGCTCGTACGTAAATCCGTCGTACGGCATCCCCAAATCTGGGTACGGTCAATATCACATTCATTATACTATTCATCTGATATCCTCTTTATCAAGTATCATGATCGGGGTACTGATCTACGTCTAGCACAATATTGATACCACCTACGTATGCATGGACGTGTGTGAAACACTACGTTAAGGACCCGCTACAACGTCATGTCGTATCTAAGATACGAACCCTGCTATATCACCGACCTCACGGCCTCAAATCAAATCTCATCAACTCATCATAAATCCCAAGTACTATCATCCTCAATCCATATGTGAACACATAGTCCCATATCCATGTGAACACATAACTATATAATCCCGTATAAGCACAAATGAAAGAAGAAAGTATGCAAGTATGGGTGTGTGTGTGCATGTGTGGTGCGACCACTACTCTAGGGTTTCGCGACACTAAATCATCCAAGAACACCAAATATCTATATCATCGATAATATCAAACAAATTATAGTCAAAAAAATATATATATGTGTGTATACGTATTCGTATACATCACCACGAACTGCGGGGGTGCTATACGCCATCCACCCGACTTCTCCCCGTAGATATAAATCTACTCACCTGGTCCTCGCTCGCCGGTGCCGACGTCGCCACGCGCTTGCTTGTCGTCTCGAAGTCCACGTGGGGGTACCTACATATCATAACGCACCATATCGCATTAAAACTAAATTCGAGATCGAAACGGCATACGAAAATCAAATCGGCACGCGTATCACGCATAGGTCCAAACCTATCGCCTACGCATGCAAGAATAGTAAAACCAACCCTCGATGTCGATGTACAAATGTCAAACCATCGAGAAAAATCCAATCACACTCATTTGCACATTCACGAACACTAATTTTAATATAAACTAGGTTAAAACTCACAAAAACGCCAATTTCACTTAAAAAGTCATTTTTCCGAAAATCTAGCAAGCACAATTCGCCGTTTTTGTACAAAACACGATGTTTAAATGAATGTAGCGGCCAATATATTTATTAAATATCTTAAATAAGTCGTATAAACAATTTCCGGAATTTAATCTCATTAAATTCCAAAAATCCTAATATTCTAGTTTACAAAAATACCCTCTTTTTTTACAATTTCAAAGCAAAAATGCACAAACTACAATCTAGCTTAGATTTGCATGATCCAAAGCATTAAACCACACTTAATAAAGTTAATGAAGCCAAGAAAACCCTAATCACATTTTTAATCCCAAGAATTTAACAAAATTCAAAAACCTAGTAAGCAATTAGCAAATTAACACAATTTTTCAAGTAACAACTTGTAATTAACAACTAGATTAGTTTTCTACAAAACTAATTATGTTAAACCACTTCACTAAACCATGCACAATCAAACACAACTCATTTCCACAACAAACCCTAACTTGAAATCCAAAACTTGCAATTAAACTCACATATCCACGTTAACACTTAATTTAAATTAGCTTTAAGAAACAAGTAACAATTTAAGCAAAAAGTTTTAGAATTATACCCAAAAATATATGAAGGTCCACAAGCATCCATGGCCTCCCAAAATGCTCTCTTTTCACAAGGATCCATGCTATACGGGCTAAGCTAAAATGGGTAGGAGTCGGATTTGGGTTTTGGGATTTTTTTGAAGGATTTTGGGGCAATTTTTGATGAAGTTTGAAGAGAAAAGAGAAGGGAAATTGAGGGGGGGGGGGCTGTTGCTGCAGTAGGGGAGGGAAATTTCGGCTGGAATTGGGAGTGGGGGAGGAGAGAGAGGGAGGTAAAGAAAGTGGGGCAAAGTCAAGGTCAAAGAAAAGTCAAAGTCCACCTAATTCACCCATTTTCTTTTCTTTTCTTTCATTTCTTTTCCTTTGAAATCAAGTGGGGAAAAATTATGGTGGGTGCTGAATTCAGCCATGGGGAGGAGTAAGTGGGGGTGTGTGGGTGTGGGTACGGGTGTGGGGTGATGAAAAATGATAAATACAATACCCCAAATATCCATTTACGCAAAAAAAAAGCCTTTTTTCTTCAATAATTTCTAAACCGTTTTGGCAAATGATTTCGTTCCAAAAACCACATGATAAAATTTTATTTAATGTTTTATGATGCACAAAATTTGTTTCAACTCATTCCAATTTGTAATTTTCCCTAATTAAATGTATTAGTGACGGCTTAAAATAATAATAAAATAATATTTTTTTCAGAAAATTTGAAATTTCACCAGCGGCTCAATAAACACCAAATAATAGCAATTACATAGCTAGAATATGTATATTTAATTTTTATAATAAGATATTTGTATTTTGACTTTTTACAGAAAACTCACTTATTTTACCGATTTTTCGAAATTTCACCGAAACGATTTTCAAAACGTTACAATCTTCCCCCCTTAAAGAAATTCGGTCCCCGAATTTAAATTCAAACTCCCCCAAATACTAAAACATTTAAGAAAAACCATCAAGTCGTCGGGGCTCCGAAATTGTAAATACATAAGACAAATCGTAGCGCAGCGCATGCGCTTGAAAAATGAGCATATAACTCAAATCAAAACTCCGTAAAGCATCCCGCAATCATCGGAGTCATGGAGAAGATATCAATGCCAAATCCAAATCAAAACCAATATGACATAACTCGAAACTATACATGTAAATATCGAATCTATATATGTAAGTATCTGAAGGAAATGCATGCCAAATCTCTTTATGTCGCTGTGCACGCGTATAACACTGCACAGTGGCGGACGTCTAACATAAGGAAATAACTATATACATATATACCTTTGTTTGAAATGTACGTTCCGCCGTTTTGGAAACAATTTAGAAGGGTCTCCTTGTTTTAAACATTTCGTGTCATATCAGACACGTAGGTAAATACTGAGGCTATAGCTCGCTTTTTTTTTTTGGAAATCCCTTCAATAACTATCAATGCATGAAAAATATATTCAGGTACTGTCCTCTGACTAGTCTTGCTCAGTACGAAAACACATAGCAATATCATAAAAACGTACTGCTCTATACGAAATCAATCCCCAAAATATGCACATGAATGCTACGTGCGTCTGGTGCGCACGGAAATCAAAATCCATGAATGTGCCATACATGCGCACAGAAACAACATCTAAGTGCATCGGGTGTGCACGAAACATCTGTCGTAGGCAACATGTGTGCCTGACAGCAAAATCAGGTGCATCTGACATGCACGAAAAATCTCAATTTAGTGCATCTGGTGTGCACCAAAATCGCATCTCAAGACATGCGCTCAACATGCGCGAAAATCCAAATCAGGTGCATCCATCGCGCACGAAATCATGAAATCCAATATCAAGCGCCGAACGTGCGCAAAATCAATCAGGTGCACAAGGTGCACAAAAAAAATATCGAGTATCATAATCGAAATCGAAGTCCAGTGCATCTAAGTGCACACAAGGCGTATCACTGCACTGCAAGCATATATAAATTATACCGAGTGCAGGAACGAAATCGTGTGCATGCATACGCACAAAACCAACTCAACTATTTAAAACCGTAATATCACAAACATGTGAAACTAAAGTACGAAAACGATATCAAGTGCAACACTGTGCAAAGGTCGTAAATCCTCAATCATCAAAATCAAATCATACGAATAAATCACCCAAAACATCATAATCAATAATGGCGGAATAGTACCGCTCAAGTGCATCCTCTAAGAATCTCGGCCAACTGTCGTGGTCACTAGTGGGACGTCTTGTCGATGATCATGAACTCTGTCCTGCTGGTGTGCGTAACCATGACCACTCCTGGGTCAAGGTCTTCACTGTGAATTACCAATCTTTCGGTCCATCGGCTCATCGCCCCTGTCAGGTGTGCTAACGGGGACGATTCCGTTCTGGCACTTCTCTGGTCATCTCTTGGTCAATCATCGCGACCACTCGTAAGACAACATATCACTGGCGTCGGCCTCTGGCTCTCTGAATGTACGTGACACATCTGATCCTGGGTGCAAGTATCATTGCAGCAGTGTCCTGGAAGGAATCCTGCTCACGGTCTCTTCCATGTCTCGTCTCTGCCAACTGTCCGGAAGTCATTGTCCTTTCCTATATCTGCATCTTGCTCTGGAACGACTGCATACTCATCGCGACTCCTTCTGGAAGGTAAGTCCGAGTACCATGCCTCGGCATGCGCATCGCCTCTCTGATGTCGGCGGAGTGGAACGTCATCTCATCTAGATCTGGTGCGAACCTCTTACTCCACTTTTCTCTAATGTCGTCTGCTTTGGACTCGTCTCGTCGCGGCTGCATGGACTGAGCTCCAACGGCTATCCTCGTATCTGGAGTCTCCCAAGAATGCATCTCACCACCTAGCATCCGAATTAAGTCGAGCCATCCGATCGAGTCGTCAAAACCTCCTAATCCCCCAAGAGCTCAACCTCTTGGGCACAGTTTAATAGTATCGAGTACATACCACAGCATCGGTGGTCCAGCCGTAGAAGGGCAAACCCAAGCCTCACTAATGGCGCCGTAGAACTGCAGCAAACCCGAAGGTTCAAAGGCTTTCACACGGTCATTAAGTCGAGTTAGGGTTTCATTCTTCTAGAGGGACCATAGAATTGCCTGCATGTCTTTCCGACTACTTTAAACTTGGAATAATAGGTTTCTGACATTCGATCGTCTCTGTCGACTCCCAACGTCTCCGCGTGAAGTCGTCTCTAGCTGGAATCAATCTATCTGATGACCTCGCATCGGGTTAGGCGAACGATTCACATGTCCTAGTCATTCATCCACGATGACTAGAGACCTTCTATCATCTCTTAGTACAACTCGTTCTGCACTAACTCCAGCATCTGGGGCAATACCTCATCGTTCGCGGCAATATCTGGCTCGCTCGTCTGCACGCTGAACAGTGCCTCGATCATCATGAATAAGCAACACACTAACGGTCATCAAGATCTGGCTGGCCTCTATCACTGGCTCAATCCTCTAATATCGATCAGCACATCCGAGTAACCTCATAAAGGCGATCCGCCAAACGCTCGTAGCGCGGAAACACAGTCAAAAGACACCTCTCCACAATCGGGTGTCGCCGGAATCATGCCCTGGTCAGTCCTCGTTCGTGCCGAGCTCGTGCTGACCGCAACTCTAGCCGTAGCTCTCCATGCCCGTAATCGTGGCAGCAAAACCAAACTGGTACCGACGAAGCTAGATCAGGAAGGAATATAATACTGAACAAGGAAATGTACATCCTAAGGCTTCTTAAGTGGAGTGGCGTGTCGTAAATATGCCGCGGAACATACCAACGGTACGTCACTCTACTTTAGTCACCTATTCCATCAACCAAGGGTCATCCTACGCTCCGAAGGTAAAACCTAACGCTCTGATACCAACTTTGTCACGACCCGAAAGTACGGAACATGACCGGAACTTAAACTACGAACGTCTCGAGGCGTACGTAATCTAAGTAAACCGAAAACCCAGAAATCCAAACCAAGAAAATAGTAGAGTGCAGGAAAAACAACTTAAATCAAGTAATTTCAATTGCATAAGCCGAATTATGCGGTTTTTAAAACATCAAAAATTTACTGAAAATTTCGGCAGAGTCTCCTTTGTAAAAACTGGCCCCCAAACGGGATACAACATGAATAGTATACGAAAACAATAAAAAGGCATCCCCAAGCGGGAGCTAGCTCTTCGTCAATCGACGGTCACAACCACACAAGCAATATAATATACAACGCCAACGACGAGGATCAAAACTCAAAGGAAACTCAAAACCATCAGAAATATAACGAGCGACTCTAAGGTCGAAAGAATAAACAACACTGGTCTCTATCTCAATAAATGCATGTTTGGTTGATGGAATTCTAGATACAACAGAATAATGATATACAAGATAAATAATGGGGGTATGATACAAGTAAACCCACCTACTAGCAAATCACCCGAATGAAACTATGCCCGCAAAGCCGTAATGAACCTGTACGGCAACCTGCAAGAAACTGGGGCACAACGGGGGTGAGTTGCCAACTCGTGAATAGAAAAACATCTACGCACAGAAATCGCATAAATAACGCAATCCTAGGTCAATGATCATAATATATCCTCAAATATATATAACATGCAGCCTATAACAATGGCTAGGGTAAATATCTAACCCGAGTGTAAACTTATGTGCCCGTGTCAGTGCCTCAGGTAGCAATATATCATATGAATGAGGTATGAATGCATGAAAACAGAATACATGTAAATGAAGAAACTGTTTTCATAAATTAGTGAGATTTCCTTCGTATTTTAAACTGAGGTATCATAATTAAAATCAGTATCAACAGTGTCTAGCATCGACACAAAACATAAATCTCACTGTCTCGAAATATCAATGTCTCAATCTCAATATCTAGGGCGCCGTCAGTCCAGACCGGCCCCTACCATCCATCTCAAGACCACGACGGTATCCTCCGGATATCCGACGCGTCGGGTAATATCACCGGTAGGTAGTGCTCCCCAGCCAGGCTCAACGTCAACACCACATTCCTCTTGCCCCGGGGTACCATACCGGGCCCACCATGTACCCGTGACGGTTCCTCCACTCCTCGACACGGATCTCCAAAACCACAGCAAACTCATGGTGGACGACACTTTACATCACTAGAAAACCGCAACATTTTATATTTTAAAAGATCATAAGTTGTAAATTTTGCGGCTTTCCCCGAAATCCAGAAATATCATAAATCTCAAGAAAATCATCACAAGTGCATATGTCAATGATAATGAACTAGGCATGAACAACTGAATAACAGTATGCATGAAGTGGTAGGTAATAACTACAATGTCTAATATGGCATATAAGGGAAGCACACTAATATCATGTCAACACTACTAGCTAACAATCTAAGTCAAGCAATTATATTCTCTAAAGTGTACGTGACATGGCAATTACCGATGAAGATGTGTGTGAGCCGGCAAGTAGGTGTACGTGGTACATACGCATCATCGGTAATGGTGCTGGTGTCCTAACAGCATGATATCAATAATGGAATATGCAGCAAAATAAATATGCGAGGCAGAGCGAACAGCAATAATGTGCGGGAGCTGAATACTAGACACAACGATAACTAATCTGCAATAATCTAATATAAGTCCTACAAATGGTGCCTTTTGAAATAACACGAATCATGGGGTTTTGAAAATAGGGGCTACGGTGTTTTTTATGAAAAGATACGTCGTTTTTGAAATATCCGTAGATTCCCTTGAGCTGTCTTTAAAAATGCCCACGATTCGTTAGTTTTTGAAATAGGTAAGAAATCTAATCTAATCTAACAACTACACTAAACTATACGGCTGAACTACAAGCTGAACTACAGGTAAGGAAACCGCCTATCATCTGAGTCGATACATATACATACATGTATATATACAGTCGGTGATCCCGCCTCAATAATATCATATCCATAACCAGACATCCCAAGTCAAGAGTGCGGATCAATCATCAAAATATAGCTCGTACGTAAATCCGTCGTACGGCATCCCCAAATCTGGGTACGGTCAATATCACATTCATTATACTATTCATCTGATATCCTCTTTATCAAGTATCATGATCGGGGTACCGATCTATGTCTAGCACAATATTGATACCACCTACATATGCATGGACGTGTGTGAAACACTACGTCAAGGACCCGCTACAACGTCATGTCGTATCTAAGATACGAACCCTGCTATATCACCGATCTCACGGCCTCAAATCAAATCTCATCGACTCATCATAAATCCCAAGTACTATCATCCTCAATCCATATGTGAACACATAGTCCCATATCCATGTGAACACATAACTATATAATCCCGTATAAGCACAAATGAAAGAAGAAAGTATGCAAGTATGGGTGTGTGTGTGCATGTGTGGTGCGACCACTACTCTAGGGTTTCGCGACACTAAATCATCCAAGAACACCAAATATCTATATCATCGATAATATCAAACAAATTATAGTCAAAAAAATATATATATGTGTGTATACGTATTCGTATACATCACCACGAACTGCGGGGGTGCTATACGCCATCCACCCGACTTCTCCCCGTAGATATAAATCTACTCACCTGGTCCTCGCTCGCCGGTGCCGACGTCGCCACGCGCTTGCTTGTCGTCTCGAAGTCCACGTGGGGGTACCTACATATCATAACGCACCATATCGCATTAAAACTAAATTCGAGATCGAAACGGCATACGAAAATCAAATCGGCACGCGTATCACGCATAGGTCCAAACCTATCGCCTACGCATGCAAGAATAGTAAAACCAACCCTCGATGTCGATGTACAAATGTCAAACCATCGAGAAAAATCCAATCACACTCATTTTCACATTCACGAACACTAATTTTAATATAAACTAGGTTAAAACTCACAAAAACGCCAATTTCACTTAAAAAGTCATTTTTCCGAAAATCTAGCAAGCACAATTCGCCGTTTTTGTACAAAACACGATGTTTAAATGAATGTAGCGGCCAATATATTTATTAAATATCTTAAATAAGTCGTATAAACAATTTCCGGAATTTAATCTCATTAAATTCCAAAAATCCTAATATTCTAGTTTACAAAAATACCCTCTCTTTTTTTACAATTTCAAAGCAAAAATGCACAAACTACAATCTAGCTTAGATTTGCATGATCCAAAGCATTAAACCACACTTAATAAAGTTAATGAAGCCAAGAAAACCCTAATCACATTTTTAATCCCAAGAATTTAACAAAATTCAAAAACCTAGTAAGCAATTAGCAAATTAACACAATTTTTCAAGTAACAACTTGTAATTAACAACTAGATTAGTTTTCTACAAAACTAATTATGTTAAACCACTTCACTAAACCATGCACAATCAAACACAACTCATTTCCACAACAAACCCTAACTTGAAATCCAAAACTTGCAATTAAACTCACATATCCACGTTAACACTTAATTTAAATTAGCTTTAAGAAACAAGTAACAATTTAAGCAAAAAGTTTTAGAATTATACCCAAAAATATATGAAGGTCCACAAGCATCCATGGCCTCCCAAAATGCTCTCTTTTCACAAGGATCCATGCTATACGGGCTAAGCTAAAATGGGTAGGAGTCGGATTTGGGTTTTGGGATTTTTTTGAAGGATTTTGGGGCAATTTTTGATGAAGTTTGAAGAGAAAAGAGAAGGGAAATTGAGGGGGGGCTATTGCTGCAGTAGGGGAGGGAAATTTCGGCTGGAATTGGGAGTAGGGGAGGAGAGAGAGGGAGGTAAAGAAAGTGGGGCAAAGTCAAGGTCAAAGAAAAGTCAAAGTCCACCTAATTCACCCATTTTCTTTTCTTTTCTTTCATTTCTTTTCCTTTGAAATCAAGTGGGGAAAAATTATGGTGGGTGCTGAATTCAGCCATGGGGAGGAGTAAGTGGGGGTGTGTGGGTGTGGGTACGGGTGTGGGGTGATGAAAAATGATAAATACAATACCCCAAATATCCATTTACGCAAAAAAAAAGCCTTTTTTCTTCAATAATTTCTAAACCGTTTTGGCAAATGATTTCGTTCCAAAAATCACATGATAAAATTTTATTTAATGTTTTATGATGCACAAAATTTGTTTCAACTCATTCCAATTTGTAATTTTCCCTAATTAAATGTATTAGTGACGGCTTAAAATAATAATAAAATAATATTTTTTTCAGAAAATTTGAAATTTCACCAGCGGCTCAATAAACACCAAATAATAGCAATTACATAGCTAGAATATGTATATTTAATTTTTATAATAAGATATTTGTATTTTGACTTTTTACAGAAAACTCACTTATTTTACCGATTTTTCGAAATTTCACCGAAACGATTTTCAAAACGTTACAGAAGGATTTACGTACGAGCTATATTTTGATGATTGATCCGCACTCTTGACTTGGGATGTCTGATTATAGATATGGTACCGGATATGATATTATTGAGGCGGGATCACCGACTAATATATATACAGGTATGTATATGTATCGACTCAGATGTTAGGCGGTTTCCTTACCTGTAGTCCAGCTTGTTAGCTTAGCCCTTTAGTTTAGTGTAGTTGTTAGATTAGATTCGATTCTTACCTATTTCAAAAACTAATGAATCGTGGGTATTTTAAAAGA
Organism: Agapanthus africanus; assembly: GCA_030015575.1. Lineage (NCBI taxonomy): Eukaryota > Viridiplantae > Streptophyta > Magnoliopsida > Asparagales > Amaryllidaceae > Agapanthus > Agapanthus africanus. Next base: position 7,047,770 of record JASDDO010000029.1, on the reverse strand, counting down.
CAGCCCAAGGGATCCTACGGATATTTCAAAAGACGTATCTTTTCATAAAAACACCGTAGCCCCTATTTTCAAAACCACATGATTCGTGTTATTTCAAAAGGCACCATTTGTAGGACTTATATTAGATTAATGCAGGTTAGTTACAGTTGCGTCTAGTATTCAGCTCCCGCTTATTATTGTGGTTCGCTTCGCATCGCATACTTATGTTATAATTTCTTATTGCAATGTTGATATCATATTGTTAGGACACCAGCACCATTACCGATGATGCGTATGTACCACGTACACTTACTTGCCGGCTCACACACATCTTCATCGGTAATTGCCATGTCACGTACACCTTAGAAAATATTATTGCTTGACTTAGCTTGTTAGTTAGTAATTTGACATGATATTAGTGTACTTGCCTTATATGCCAGCTTAACATTGTAGTTATTACTTGTCACTTCATGCATACTGTTATTCATTGTTATGCCTATATTCATGGTTTTTACATGCTATTAAAACCAATTTAAATCAAGTAGTTTTAATAGCATAAGCCGAATTATGCGGGTTTCTAAAAACATCAAAAATTTACTGAAAATTTCGGCAGAGTCTCCTTTGTAAATACTGGCTCCCAAACGGGATACAACATGAATAGTATACGAAATCAATAAAAAGGCATCCCCAAGCGGGAGCTAGCTCTTCGTCAATCGACGGCCACAACCACACAAGCAATATAATATACAACGCCAACGGCGAGGATCAAAATTCAAAAGGAAACTCAAAACCACAAGAAAACCACAGAAATAAAACGCGCGACTCTAAGGTCGAAGGAATAACATCACTGGTCTCTATCTCAAAATAAATACATGTTTGGTTGATGGAACTTCTAGATACAACAGAATAATAATATACAAGATATAAAATGGGGGTACGATACAAGTAAACCCACCTACTAGCAAATCACCCGAAGGAAACTATGCCCGCAAGCCGTAAAGAAACCTGTACGGCAAACCTGCAAGAAACTGGGGCACAACGGGGGTGAGTTGCCAACTCGTGAATAGAAAAATATCTACGCACAGAAATCGCATAAATAACGCAACCTACGTCAATGATCATAATATATCCTCAAATATATGAATAACACGTAGCCTATAACAAGGCTAGGGTAAATATCTAACCCGAGTGTAATCTCATGTGCCCGTGTCAGTGCCTCAAGTAGCAATATATCATATGAATGAGGTATGAATGCATGAAAACAGAATACATGTAAATGAAGAACCGTTTTCATAATTTAGTGAGATTTCCTTTGTATTTTTAAAATGAGGTATCATAATGAAATCAGCATAAAACAGTGCCTAGCATCGGCACAAAACGTAATCCCAATATCTCGATATCTCTGTATCACAGTCTCTGTACCTCAATATCTCGAAATCTCAATGTCTCAATCACAATATCTAGGGCGCCGTCAGTCCAGACCGGCCCCTACCATCCATCTCAAGACCACGACGGTATCCTCCGGATATCCGACGCGTCGGGTAAAATCACCGGTAGGTAGTGCTCCCCTGCCAGGCTCACATCGTCATCATCACGCGCTTCTTGCCCCGGAGTACCTTACCGGGTCCACCATATACCCGAAACGGTTCATCCGTCTCCTCGAATCGGGTCTCGAAATCCATCAGCAAACTCATGGTGGACGACTCATACATCATGGGAAAAACCGCACTTTTTATTTAAAAAGAGAGAAATCAGTTTATATAAGTTTTGCGGTTTTTCCCCCCAAATCCAGAAAATTTCATGGAAATCCGAATCCAAATCATCAATAACATGTAAAACCATGAATATAGGCATAACAATGAATAACAGTATGCATGAAGTGACAAGTAATAACTACAATGTTAAGCTGGTATATAAGGCAGGCACACTAATATCATGTCAAATTACTAACTAACAAGCTAAGTCAAGCAATAATATTTTCTAAGGTGTACGTGACATGGCAATTACCGATGAAGATGTGTGTGAGCCGGCAAGTAAGTGTACGTGGTACATATGCATCATCGGTAATGGTGCTGGTGTCCTAACAATATGATATCAACATTGCAATAAGAAATTATAACATAAGTGTAAGTGCACGGCGGCGCCCCGGCCGTCAATCCGACGCCGGAATGCGGAAGCGGTGAATAACTTTACTTTTTGCGGACTTAGCAAACCGGCACCACCGCGCACTAAACACCCGGATCGAACCATTAACTAGTCTAAGCCAACTACAAGAAAGGGAAGAGAAGTATACCGACGATCCAAGTCCTCCGGTCTTCTCATCATGGTCCCGATCTCCTGCAGAATGTCCCGTCTCCTCCTCGTCGCCGGAAGTGCACCACATCGCCTACTTTGTTTACGGGCTCCCACCTCAATGCCGAGGCAACTCGGGCACGAAGCCGGCTACTCGACGTGCCCAAGGTTCGCTGTAGAATATGTGTAAAAACTTGTGTCTCACTTTTGGGGTATTAGGAATTGCCTTTGGAGGAGGGATTGAACTTGGAGCTTTTTAGATGGAACTTGTGGGATTTTTGCAACATCAAATGAAGCAAAATCCCACCTCAAAATATTAGGACAGCCCACCAAATTGAGTGGCCGGCCATCACCATAGGAATGGAGAGAATGAGATGATTGTATCAAAAATGGGAGCCTCACTCATATGATACAAGAGAGAGAGTGAGGAGTCTATCATACAAAAGAAAATGATAGCAAGGAAAATCCAACACTCCAACACCAATGATCATCCATCATGCAAAAAGAATCATCACAAAAACAAACCCACACTCAACACCACCATCATCACCTCCCAAAGTCCAACCATGATGAGAAAGGAAAAGTCAAAGATGGTGCACATCATGAAAACCATCATGATGCTACAAGATGCAAAGAACCCCCTCCAAAAATGCCTATTTGCAACAATGCAAATAAACCCTCCTCCACCAATCTTCGGCCAATGAACGGAACAATGGAAATTGGCCGACACGGAAAGCAAACTGGCAACTCCATAAAACTGGTCCCGTAATAAATTACAGGAAAACCCCGATACTGTGCATACACACCCGCATCTGTATTTCGACCGAAATACAAATGCAATGAGACAAAGTCTACACTGTACTATACTAGGATCCGGCTTATACCAAAACCGGCTAGTAATATCTGTTCGATCCTGATCCGTGCAATACCGCACGTATCTGATCGAACCCTGCCATATAACCATACGGCCTATAGTACAAACTGTCCGATCCTGATCCGTGCAATACCGCACGTATCTGATCGGACCTTGCCATATCTCCATACGGCCTCTACAGCGTTTCGCCCGAAAGCTGAGTAACTGAAAGTGTGGTAGACTCTAAAGACTCGTCAATACAATGGCTGTGGATTTAACCACTAGCCCGTCAGAGGTATAAGCCAATACGTAACGGGCAACCAGCTATTGACTAAAAGGGACGTCGATGAGCGAACTCATCCTGACACCCTACTGAGCCTGTCAGTGACAATATCCGTGCAGTCCGGTCCGTTCGTCTATGAGTATCGCATGGCGGGCCTAGGGGGTTGGTAAAAGTCAGACCCCCAAAAGCGGTACAAGTCGTGTCGGAGTGTAGCCCAGAACACCCTGAGATACTACTGGAATACCTACCAGTAAATCTCCTTGCCTTGGCCAAGGACTTTGTGTAATGGCTCTCCTAGACACAGCACGACCTCACCCCCAATACCGGGAGAGACGAACCCCTGAAGATACGCTCACTGCCTCCATGTGGCTCGGGACTGTACCCAACTAAAACCTGTTTGCACGACTCCTTTGAGCCGTGGTAGGGTAGTAATCAAAGTACAGTGGGAACTCACACGAGACAAATGACGATCCCCAGGTCGATGAACTAACCTGCACACATGTCACCAGGGAACTGCCATCTGACGTCTGGTATATGACCAACTAGCATGTTCCCGGCGAGTCCTGTCCGGTGTACTCATAACCCAATGAGCACCTGTATACATCTTAGGTGATCCAACTGACACCAGTGGCTTGTGAGACCGGCCACCGCCCCTCGTCGGGGTCTCGACTGTATACACTAGTCTACTCTGGAGTATCGATGCCCTGTCTCGAAACTCCCACGACTAGGGACCTTTTAAGGATGTGCTAATAGACTCCAGCTCTCACTTATATGATCGCCCTCATACTGCTGGTGGTCAAGCAAGAATCCTAGGGGCTCTATCAACGTGTAATAGCGATGTGTCATGTCACCTAAAGCAGTACACGATGATAAAGGTAAACTAGATAGCATACTATCATCTCGAGTAAGACTGTCCTACCGGGATAGGTCCTCCCTCAATCATTACAATCACGTACCTGTGACCTAATAATTGACTCTGAGGGCACTATCTCCAACAATCTCCCACTTGCACTCAAGGCTAATTATTGCGATGTCGCATACTCACAGCCCGTGTGATACCGAGCATCCAACTCCTCTACTAGTCAGTCTCACAAAGCTTGTTTGCGAAACTATTGCGTTCGAGGAATAGCCTCAGTGAGTGGATCCGCTTAGTTGTTTCTTTCTATGTCTCTCTATATCTCAAGTTCGCGGAGAAAGCCATCTCCTGAAAAGAGCAATACCTGTCTCAGAATATGTCTGGATGTCTGATGGGACATAGCTCATAAATGAACTCCAAATCCAAACTTCTTAGACTGTATCGTCAACTGAACTTAATCAGTATCCTGCGCGCCATGCCTCCCTCAGTATTGCCTTGGACCACCTGCCCAAAATACTGCCCCTCATCAGAAGGAAAAACTATAACTCTGACAACCTTCTTGTCGTCCATGTCACCTTGGAAGCCTGGAATGATAACTGTCTCCCGAATAAGGCTGTCGTTATCATATCCCTAGAACATCCACTTATGTTCTAAAACTGCTTCCTACTGTTTCTCCAGGATTGGATTAATGTCAACTTATTGCATCTAGTGCAAGAACAACATCTGGTGTGGTACTTGACATCTCATGATTGACTCAATTGCCTAAGCAAGTGATCTGCCAATCATGCACATCCCTCTCCACTTTAGTCAATAAGACACCTTTGGAGAGGGTGACTCCATTACCTGCAGGTACACTACCGTGCCAGGAGTCGTCCATCCTAAATACTCTTAGAACGCTGTCAAGTACCCTGATTGGGAAACCACCCAAATCTAGATCTAAGACCATAGATCTAGTAACCAGTATGTCTGATATAAAATCCATTTCCTTTGTGGAGAAACAACTGTGTGACGACCAAAGTATAACCGATCGTAGTGTAGGAGTTTCCTTTCCTACTCTGTGTATATCATCCATATACCAGGATATCACACCCTACTACCTTCTCAACAGATCCATCCCCTATTCTGATGAAGTCAAACCCATGACTGTCACGTCAGAAATAGATGATCTTTCTCCGCTATTTCTGCTCTAGTCTATAAATAGACATAAGCAACCTGTCCACCAATGCTTCCGCTGCTCCCACTGACTACGACAACCCTCTGGCAGAGTCATATAGACGTACACTTCTAAAACTGGTTTAGAACGACGCTATACTCATCCTCCCGCCGGGTCTCGTAACCTGGAACAACAGCAATGGCAATTGTGGGTAAACTAGAACTTCCCTGTCACCGTCCTTGAGGCTACCGTAGTGCCTCTCGGGTGCCTGAAGTTACCCACCTTATCTGCGGAGTGGCCAATGGAATGTCAATCCAGATTGAATCTTTAGGTTCCTTATCAAATCTTCAGTAATCGTTTGTGGTTCTGGAATCACTTCCAGTTCTACCATACTCCCACTTCTGTTTTCTGAAAAAATCCATTTTTTAATAAAACTGTGGCGAGTCTAGAACAATATTGCTATTGTTCATCCAGATGGTAGAAAGTCAACCCGCGTCATAGCCTGGGTCAACCCACAAACAGCCATTACAGAAACGTGCCTTGAGTTGTCCAGTGTCTGGTTTTAAGCATAAGCCAGACAACTCCCCGTACCTTAACAACGTTAAGATATGAACTGTTCTATATCCAATATAGAAACAGAGGCACTGATTTAATTGAACTAGATTCAAATCATGCAGCTGTCCCCAGCGCATGTCAACTAAATGGAAGGAGGCCGATCAGCGTTACTCAACTTAGGAATACTTCCAATTATGAGTAACCTGAAAGAGAAGCAAGATCTCTTTATCATTACTATCAACTGAATACCATACACAAGTATCTACATCTTCGATCTCTTTGAAGAATCCCGATACTTGCTACACCTGGTTCTCTACTCTATTCAAATACCTATAACTCCTCAAAACTTAGACCCTGTGTTTCAACGAAACACATGTCTAAGAACTAGAGAAGTTAAAAGTAAACAGAATATAGTATGAGGACCAACCCCTTTGTCCTAATGGACACTGGACAACATACAATACTCTGTATAAGTCCCTTGAGTCTGATAACTCTTTCACTGTGTGTCGTAGGTTGAAAACTGTACTTATGGTTAAGAAGAATTACACCGCTGTTTAATGCTCCTTACCTAACCATCCACTGATATAGGTAAATGTCGTAGACATAATTTCAGAAAGGTATATCTCACTCTATGAAAATAGACGTACAGATATATCATTTTGAAATTGGTGCATAACAGCGGATATTCAAAACCAAATATTTGCCGACCGGCAAACAACCAAGGTGATTTCCTCAAATATCACCGATTACAACGAATCCCGATATAATGAGGATGATCACCCAATTCCCAATAACTTACTCCCACTCATCATCTGTAAAACCATACAGATGTGAGAATCATACTTGGTAAATACATACCCTGGAATAAGTATCTAATCGGGAAATCAGTTTTCCTTTAACATTACACAGTGAAACTGAAACATTGAAATGTTCCGATGGGGTATTCTGGTATTCCTAGTAATGCCTCTTCCAGATTCACGACTGTAACCGTATAGTTCTTTGCCACCTCTCCAAATCCCTTCATATGTCTTTAGTCTTTACCTTCTGTACACCCCTTTAAGCCAAATGGTTTTCTTCCTTCCCTACCGTTCGGCACCAGCCTATGGTTTGGAAGAAGACTATCCAAAAAGCATAAAGGGTGTACTGTCCTAATCCTAGGAGCACTCGCAATGAGAGAGGGTGAAGATAAAAGACAACCGAATAAACCTTATTCCTATTTCTCCTGAACCAGAATCCATCCCCGAACTGGAACAAGTTCCATTCGAGTTCGTATATAACCATACGATGGAGTATCCAAATAAACTGCGGATCTTCGTAGTGATACGGAGTGTCCTGGAGAAATACAAAGGTGATGTGGGAGTGGTAACGAAATACTTGGTTTGGTCGTGAATATCTATTGCAATTTACTTTGCCCTCTTACTAATCCCTTGCTTTGTCTGAACTTAATACCTTCTGCATACCATCGTTATGCTAATTGGTTTTCTTCATTCCCTACCGGTCGGCACCAGCCTAAGGTTTGGAAGAAGACAATCCAATTTGCGTAATAGGTGTACTACCCCTAAACCAAGGAGTACTCGTAACCTGAGAGAGGGTAAAAGGAAAAGACAACTGAATAATCCTATCCGTTTTCTCCAGAACCGGAAACCATCCTCGAATAAATTCTTTCGATTTCGTATCTAACCATACGATGGTTTTGTCCAATGGAAGTGGACGTTCGTAGTAATACGGGGTGTCCTGGAGAAAAAGGGTAAAAGTAGGAGTGGCAATGAGGTCTGCAACTCTGACAATCCAAAAGCCGGTGTTTAAGAAGGTTCGGTCAACTTGGTCACTGAGTCAAAGTCTTAGGGTCGGGTCAATGGTCGCTGCCAAAGAGAGAGAGAAAAGAAACACTCAGCGTGCACTCTAACCTAGATCAGAATGGTTACCAATTTATCTAATCTGGAATCCTCCCACTGTACCTCAAATTCTCCTCCAAACCTGAAAGAAGAATTAGTCGGGGTTACCCGAGGAGTATACCAACTCATCAGTGGGAATCGGGATCCAACTATCATTGCATGATAACGTGACGGAATCCGCTCACGCTATCACACTCCAGAAGGTATGCGCATATCTGGCAAGTTTCAGTTCTTTTGAAACTCCCGATGTGATTTCTACCCCATGCTCTTATGACCTTGACTAAGGCCAACAAATCATAAGTCACATGTCAAGTTCTACCCGTCATTATCCAGGTTAATTTGAATCCACCCGTACAAGCCCTTGACTAGGGCCAACAAGGCTATACGACTGTCCCAAACCAACGCATCTATCTATGCAGCATATGAATACCCAATAGCTACCAAACACTGTGCCTTGACTAAGGCCAACAAACACAGCTTGAATACTATTGACTACCCATATGAAACGACGGAGGGCTACGAATGGTTTCTGGCGAAAACCTTTAACGTAATGAACTTGATATCGTCGAAGGAACGGATAGCTTTTTAAAAATATAGTGACGAAAACCGTTGCTAAAGAGGTCACTCCCGGTGAAGGGATCTCGGCTCTTTCCCCGTAGAATGGGGTGCAGGATATTCCAAATGAATACCGCGATGCAAAGCAAAAGTAATCGGCTATAGTGAAGTTAATGCCCTGACGCAAACTTCTGTCCAAGGGGTCACTCCCGGTGAAGGGATCTCGGCCCTTGCCTCGTCGACTGAGGAGCAGGATATTCTAAATGAATACCGCGATGCAAAACAAAAGTGAACGTCCTTGCAATAACAGCTTTTTGAAAAGTGTTCCAACAACATCAGATTAGGTTTGTTTTTAACTTGCATTGATCCGAATCAATGCAGTCCCATCAATTGATCACACCACAAAGAACGAAAATATACTGATGTACGTATATGCCATCCGCATTCGCCACTGGGTCCCGTCATTACCCGTTAGGTTAGCTAACTAACGACAGAGCGGGGACTGGACTAGCGCGGATGTAAAACATATACAACATCTACTAATATATATACCAATATATAGTATTCGCTCAAGGCGTGAATAAAATGCAACATCACAGAAAATGTACAGCATCACAGAAACAATACAGATATCTGGGATCCCCGGGTTTCACAGAGCCGCTGAAACCCGACGTTCCCCTGGTCGTGTGGATAGCCTGTGCAATGAAATCCTAGACCCCTACGGGCGCGGCAAGTCACCCGCCAAAACCTGAAGCGAGGCAGCCCCCTTCAGCGCCGTGAATGGACCACCCAGCACTTCACGGAATCCGGCAACTTGGGCACCCCTCCTGGGTCAACCTGTACCCCCTACGAGTGCGGCGAATAGCCCGCCAATCCTAGAGTGAAGCCCCCTCCGTCTCAATGCCATGAGATGCGGGCTTGTTGCCCTCCAGAACCCGGCTATCCGTGCACCCCTCCGCGGGGCAATCCTAGTACAGAAAATAAAATATACATACACCGGGTACATCGACCGCAACCAGGTCGTGCCCCAAAATAATAATACAAACAGGCAGTGACGGCAGTCCACATGTCGGACGCTCGCCCCGCAATAACAAATGTACATAATACAACCACAACTGTACTAGCATTGCATCCAGGCTATCCCCCACGACCGATCCGCAACATCACAGCAAATACATAGAACATCAACGTGAAAGTCACGTTCGCAAATCCGTCTAACCGGGCTATAGAAGTTAGACCGGATTTACCGATCGAGTGACATTCACGGTCGCAGATATAATGTAAATACTGTGAAAAATGTGTTTAAAATATTCCGATTGATCAAACTTTAACAAGTGGGCCCACAAAGAATACTGTAGCAGTTAAAGAAAACCTGGACCCAATTTTAATATCCCAAAACCCCTAATTTAAGCCCAGAAGCCCACTGTAAAAACCCAACCCACTGATCCCTGTAGACTGCGGCGGAAGCGCGGCCAAAAGTGGGCTTTGGCCGCCCTTCCGCGGTCAAGTAAGAAGATTAGTGCGTCGAATTTGAACAGTGTTCTTAGAATTTCTAGCACAGTACTTTTATGCAACCTGAAAAATTTTTGGAGACAGAAAAATTTCAACAGAAACTGTCGTGGGTGTATTGGGGTTTTCGGACATTTCGATCGATCGGAACAGAAAAACACATTACACAAAGCTAGACTAAGTTAATGTGGAGGCTCTGATACCACTGTAAGTGCACGGCGGCGCCCCGGCCGTCAATCCGACGCCGGAATGCGGAAGCGGTGAATAACTTTACTTTTTGCGGACTTAGCAAACCGGCACCACCGCGCACTAAACACCCGGATCGAACCATTAACTAGTCTAAGCCAACTACAAGAAAGGGAAGAGAAGTATACCGACGATCCAAGTCCTCCGGTCTTCTCATCATGGTCCCGATCTCCTGCAGAATGTCCCGTCTCCTCCTCGTCGCCGGAAGTGCACCACATCGCCTACTTTGTTTACGGGCTCCCACCTCAATGCCGAGGCAACTCAGGCACGAAGCCGGCTACTCGACGTGCCCAAGGTTCGCTGTAGAATATGTGTAAAAACTTGTGTCTCACTTTTGGGGTATTAGGAATTGCCTTTGGAGGAGGGATTGAACTTGGAGCTTTTTAGATGGAACTTGTGGGATTTTTGCAACATCAAATGAAGCAAAATCCCACCTCAAAATATTAGGACAGCCCACCAAATTGAGTGGCCGGCCATCACCATAGGAATGGAGAGAATGAGATGATTGTATCAAAAATGGGAGCCTCACTCATATGATACAAGAGAGAGAGTGAGGAGTCTATCATACAAAAGAAAATGATAGCAAGGAAAATCCAACACTCCAACACCAATGATCATCCATCATGCAAAAAGAATCATCACAAAAACAAACCCACACTCAACACCACCATCATCACCTCCCAAAGTCCAACCATGATGAGAAAGGAAAAGTCAAAGATGGTGCACATCATGAAAACCATCATGATGCTACAAGATGCAAAGAACCCCCTCCAAAAATGCCTATTTGCAACAATGCAAATAAACCCTCCTCCACCAATCTTCGGCCAATGAACGGAACAATGGAAATTGGCCGACACGGAAAGCAAACTGGCAACTCCATAAAACTGGTCCCGTAATAAATTACAGGAAAACCCCGATACTGTGCATACACACCCGCATCTGTATTTCGACCGAAATACAAATGCAATGAGACAAAGTCTACACTGTACTATACTAGGATCCGGCTTATACCAAAACCGGCTAGTAATATCTGTTCGATCCTGATCCGTGCAATACCGCACGTATCTGATCGAACCCTGCCATATAACCATACGGCCTATAGTACAAACTGTCCGATCCTGATCCGTGCAATACCGCACGTATCTGATCGGACCTTGCCATATCTCCATACGGCCTCTACAGCGTTTCGCCCGAAAGCTGAGTAACTGAAAGTGTGGTAGACTCTAAAGACTCGTCAATACAATGGCTGTGGATTTAACCACTAGCCCGTCAGAGGTATAAGCCAATACGTAACGGGCAACCAGCTATTGACTAAAAGGGACGTCGATGAGCGAACTCATCCTGACACCCTACTGAGCCTGTCAGTGACAATATCCGTGCAGTCCGGTCCGTTCGTCTATGAGTATCGCATGGCGGGCCTAGGGGGTTGGTAAAAGTCAGACCCCCAAAAGCGGTACAAGTCGTGTCGGAGTGTAGCCCAGAACACCCTGAGATACTACTGGAATACCTACCAGTAAATCTCCTTGCCTTGGCCAAGGACTTTGTGTAATGGCTCTCCTAGACACAGCACGACCTCACCCCCAATACCGGGAGAGACGAACCCCTGAAGATACGCTCACTGCCTCCATGTGGCTTGGGACTGTACCTAACTAAAACCTGTTTGCACGACTCCTTTGAGCCGTGGTAGGGTAGTAATCAAAGTACAGTGGGAACTCACACGAGACAAATGACGATCCCCAGGTCGATGAACTAACCTGCACACATGTCACCAGGGAACTGCCATCTGACGTCTGGTATATGACCAACTAGCATGTTCCCGGCGAGTCCTGTCCGGTGTACTCATAACCCAATGAGCACCTGTATACATCTTAGGTGATCCAACTGACACCAGTGGCTTGTGAGACCGGCCACCGCCCCTCGTCGGGGTCTCGACTGTATACACTAGTCTACTCTGGAGTATCGATGCCCTGTCTCGAAACTCCCACGACTAGGGACCTTTTAAGGATGTGCTAATAGACTCCAGCTCTCACTTATATAATCGCCCTCATACTGCTGGTGGTCAAGCAAGAATCCTAGGGGCTCTATCAACGTGTAATAGCGACGTGTCATGTCACCTAAAGCAGTACACGATGATAAAGGTAAACCAGATAGCATACTATCATCTCGAGTAAGACTGTCCTACCGGGATAGGTCCTCCCTCAATCATTACAATCACGTACCTGTGACCTAATAATTGACTCTGAGGGCACTATCTCCAACAATAAGTATGCGATGCGAAGCGAACCACAATAATAAGCGGGAGCTGAATACTAGACGCAACTGTAACTAACCTGCATTAATCTAATATAAGTCCTACAAATGGTGCCTTTTGAAATAACACGAATCATGGGGTTTTGAAAATAGGGGCTACGGTGTTTTTATGAAAAGATACGTCTTTTGAAATATCCGTAGGATCCCTTGGGCTGTCTTTTAAAATACCCACGATTCGTTAGTTTTTGAAATAGGTAAGAATCGAATCTAATCTAACAACTAAACTAAACTAAAGGGCTAAGCTAACAAGCTGGACTACAGGTAAGGAAACCGCCTAACATCTGAGTCGATACATATATATACCTGTATATATATTAGTCGGTGATCCCGCCTCAATAATATCATATCCGGTACCATATCTATAATCAGACATCCCAAGTCAAGAGTGCGGATCAATCATCAAAATATAGCTCGTACGTAAATCCGTCGTACGGCATCCCCAAATCTGGGTACGGGTTAATATCATATTCATCACACTATTCATCTAGTATCCTCTTTATCCAAGATCATAGTCCAGGGTACTGACCTATGTCTAGTACAGTACTAATATCATCAATATAGTCATGATCTGACTACTGATCGACAGTCTCGTACAAACCGATATCACAACCACAAAACAAATCTCATCGACTCAGCTCAATCCCTAGTATCGTCCTCATATCCGTATGTGAACACATAGTCCCATACCCATGTGAACACATAACTATAAAGAATCCCATGAGCACATATAAATAGGAATGTATGCAAGTATGTATGTGTGTATGTATGTGTGTATGTGTAGTGCAACACTACCCTAGGGTTCGCAACACTAAAGTAATCCAACACACCAATATCCATCCTAACATCGTTATTAATCCCAAATAACATATAATAATTGTTGGTGTGTATACGCATCCGTATACACCACCACGGACTGCGGGGGTGCTATACGCCATCCACCCGACTTCTCCCCGTAGATATAAATCTACTCACTTGGTCCTCGCTCGCCGGTGCCGACGTTGCCACGCGCTTGCTTGTCGTCTCGAAGTCCACATGGGGGTACCTACATATCACAACGCATCGTATCGCAATAAAATCCGACTCATGACCAAAACGACACACAAATCCCACATAAGTCAAAACCTATGGTTGCTTTCACAAATGAACCCAAAAACCCTCGACGTCGGCGTACAAACGCCAAACAATCGAGAAAACTCCCAACACACTCATTTGTACAATTACAAGCACTAATTATAATATAAAATAGCTTACAATTCCCAAAAACCCCCAATTTCGCTTAAAAAGTCATTTTTCCGAAAATATAGCAAGCACAAATTACCGTTTTTGTACAAAACATGATGTTTTAATAATTCTAGTGACCAAGATGATAACTTAATATCTTAATTATGCCATAGAAACCACTACGTAAATTTTAAACCCATAATTTAATTCAATTTCAAAAACCTAGTTTGCAATTTTAACCAATTTTAACCAATTTCAACCATTTTATAGCAAAAATGCACATACAACAATCTAGCTTGGATTTGCATGATTTAAAGTATTAAACTACATTTTAAAATGTTAATGAAGTCATAAAACCCTAATTACATTTTTAATCTCACACATGCAATTAAATTCCAAAACCTAGTTTGCAAAACAAAAAACTTATTTTGGACATTTTAAATGTTACAATTTGGAAAATAGCAACTAGATTAATTTTGCATAGTATTAACATGTTAAATACATCACACAACTATAATCTCATTTCCCAAAACCCTAACTACATTTTCACAAACCCTAATCTCATGAATTTGGACTTGCAAATTTCAAACCTAAAATTAAACCCTTTACTAACTTAATTTGAAGTAATAACAAATAATGTAACAAAAGATCAAGATTTTATACCTCACAAACTATGGATCAAACCTTGCAATCTAGCATCTCAAATGCAAATTTTTCTCCAAGAATCATGTTAGAATGGGCTAAGGAAAAATGGGTAGAGATTGGATTTGGGTTTAACTTTGAATTTGTGAGAGAAATGGTTGATTTTTGTTGGGTTTTGATGAGGAAATGAGAGGAGAAATTTGGGGGGGCTGCCCAAGAGAGGCTCGGCCAGAAATTGGTGAGGGAGTGAGGGAGAGATGTGGGTTTCAAGTCAACACAAGACCAAGTCAACAATTACCCATACTTCATTAATAAAACATTACCCCTTTTCTTTTTTTCTTTTTCTTTTGCTTTTCTCTTCAAATTCAAGTGGCGAAAAGGGTGGGGGCTGCTGAATTCAGCCAAGGGAAGAAGTAAATGGGGGTGTGTGATGTGGGTATGGGTGTGGGGTGATGAAAAATGATAAATATAACACCCCAAACATCCATTTACACTAAAAAAAAGCCTTTTTTCTTCAATAATTTCTAAACCGATTTGGCAACTGATTTCGTTTCAAAAACCACATGATAAAATTTTATTTAATGTTTTATGATGTACAAAATTTGTTTCAACTCATTCCAATTTGTAATTTTCCCTAATTAAATGTATTAGTGACGGCTTAAAATAATATTTTTTTTTCAGAAAATTTGAAATTTCACCAGTGGCTCAATAAACACCAAATACTAGCAATTACATAGCTAGAATATGTATATTTAATTTTTATAATAAGATATTTGTATTTTGACTTTTTACAGAAAACCCCCTTATTTTACCGATTTTCCGAAATTTCACCGAAACGATTTTCAAAACGCTACACCTGAGCCCATTCCCTTTCTTGCAGGCCGCAGATTTATTGGTTCTGGCCGCAATTTGCGGCCAGAGTGGGGGATGGGGGGTTGTGTTTTGGGCGTAGGGTCACTGGGGTTGTATGTGGTCTCGTGGCACTTGCAACTTTCACCAATTGTTTGTGTGGCAAAATCTGGGATCACTTGGCTTGTTTTCTAGTGTTTCGAATACGCGCGTTACGTTATCCAACACGGTTCGTGTTCTTGTGTAGTTGTTGCTCTTAGGCTGGTTTCGTAGTGTCGCTACGCACGTTAGCCACTAGAAGAACACTTGAGAGTATGTTTGGAGTTGGTGCGTCGGTCAAACGTAGTTGATACGTATTATTGGTAAATTGCTAATATAAACTTGTTATATTGTTTTATGATTTTAGGATCGCAGGCGGGGACTTCGGACGCTGCGAAGAAGGGAAAGCGAGTGGTTGGATTTACTTAGCCCAAGATCATCAATGAGTAGATTTAACATCTACAGGGGAATCGCCCGCATAGCGTTATGCGTCAGGGCTAGATATGATATGATATTAGCTGCATGTTTATATTGCACATACAGAGATTGTGCATAAAACTTCATTGCATATTATTACTTGTTGTGCTTGGACTTGTGCCCATTGGACACTGCACTATTATTGACTGTTCATGTTGTACGAGCACTGATTGTATGCCACCCACACCGTCGATAATTGCCATGACACGCACAACACACATACATATGTGATATTGTATTGATTAGGGACGTTGTGACATGATCCTTATTCCATTGTGCATATGACATATAGCATACATGTATACCTACATGCTTACACATATGCCTTTCCATACCTACATGCTAGCTACCCATATACCTATATGGTATTGTACCATTTGTGACAGGTATATACACATATGAAACATAGCTACATGTACATCATACCTACATACTTACATGTACACCCATATAGCTTGATATAGCTACACATATACCTGGAGGGTATTACATCATTATTGATAGGTATATACTCATATCTTGCTATAGTTACAAGTTCACCCTTATATGATATTGCGTTGGATTTTGGAGAAATTTGGAACCGCATGATATATTTAATAACTGATTGCAGTTAAATAGTGGTTTTTCCTTTATATGCTCATATTACTGTTTTATGTTGCATATATTATATTTCATGGATTTATGCATTGAGATATGGATTTCATATGATTTTTTCAGGATGTTTTACTCCTGATGATATATATCAGTGGTATGGGACGCTGTTATATATGTATATATATATATCGGTGGTATGGGACGCTGTTATATATGTACATATATATAATATATATCATCATAATGATTTATGCAAGTATTATTATTCTTTACTTGATATTTGGATGCATCCACTCTGATACTTGTGTTAGGAAACCGATACGTGGATTTCGAGTGTCGGAGCTGGACAATTAGGTTCCGTGGAACGTATGGATATGGGGATTTCGAGTGTCGGAGTTAGACACTTATGTTCTGTGGATTACGAGTGTCGGAGCTGGACGCTTAGGTTCCGTGAAATGTATGGATACGTGGATTACGAGCGTCGATATTGGACACTTAGGTTCCGTGAGACGTGTGATACGTGGATATGAGGGCCAGTCCTGGTGTCGGCGCCTTAGAGATGAGTATTTAGGTGTCGATGCTGGACACTAGTTTTCATGATGTTTTCGGGTGTCGATGTTGGACACTTAGGTTCCATGAGACTTACAGGTTATGAGGGCCGATCTGAGGGCCGATTTGAGGACTTTGGGATTTAGATTGTCTTGATGGACACTGGTCCTGCCACGATGAGGATTCCGTGAGGATGACATGCTTTATCCCATACTCTGCATTTATTTGATATGCATTGTTTCATGTATTAGTAGTACCTGATAGAGTACCTTTCATGACTGTTGCATATACATATTGCTATTTATTGCTATCATTTTGCATGTGATAGCTTATCGCAGTACATGCATACCTGCGATTACCTGCATATGTTATTTACTATTCACGAGTTGGCAACTCACCCCCGTTGTGCCACAGTGTTTGCAGGTGTCCCTCAGAGCAGTCGCGGCAGGGCTTCTTCCTATCGTATCATCTTTTGCAGCGGATACCGCTACGGCTGACTGTGTGCAGTTTTGCTATAGGTGGGTTTTGCGGTTATCCGATGTTGCTCATTATATATTCGTTGTATCCAGTACTCTCCATCTACTACTTCATGTATTGACTTAGAGACGAGTTGTGAGGACGATATTGTATATTATTTTGTGACTTTGGAGGTCTTTCATGCTGTTTCACTTTATATCGTCTTTTTCATCGCTACGGCGTCGTATATCTGTTGTGGTGGTTTTTTTCCGCCTTTGGGCGGGGATTTTCTCCCGTTGGGGGATGCTTTACTTAAATATTTTGTCGTACCCTTTTCGGGGCTTGTTTTACAAAAGAGGTGCTGCTAAATTTTTAAATGAAGTAAATTTGGACTTTAAAGAATTTTGATTGAGATTTCAAAAGTTTTAATAATGTTCTTATCACTTACTATTTTTGATGGTTTAGATTGCTGGGTTTTCGGCTTACTTAAATTATGTTACGCCTGTAGACGTTACGTGGTTTAAGGGCCATCACGTGCCAAATTTTGGGTCGTGACAGTAACACTACCGTACAGTCCGGTCTCTTTGCCTGATATGTCGCATATCTCGTCTGGGGGTGGTAAACGTCAGACCCCAATAACTCGATAAGTCGTTCCGATGTGAGGCTCATAACGGGTCGAGAAACTACTAATAACACTTACCAGTAAATCTCAGAAACAGACCTGGCCAGGGACTTCCTGTTATAGCCAATCGAGCACAGTGCAACATCAACCCCCAATACTGGGAGAGATGAAATTCCCTCCTATCGCTCATTGCCTCCATGTGACTCGAGACTGTACCCAAAAACCACCGTTTTGCACGTTCTCTTGAACGTGGTAAGGTAGAAATCAAAGCACAGTGGGAATCACACAAATCTCTATGACGATCTCGGGTCGACAGACTAACTTGTACCAGTATCACCAGAGAACTGCCATTTGACGTGAAGTATAATACCATCTAGGAGTTCTCGGCGAGTCCGTCCAGTATACCCAATCTCCACTGAGCACCCGTATACCATCTCTGATGTCAAACACCAATGGATATGGGATCATCCATCGCCCATCTACATGGTACGAGAAGGTATACGCTAGTCTACTCTCGTATATCGATGCTCTATCTCGATACACCCATGACTAGGGACATTAAAGGATTTACTTACCGACTACCTTTGTCCCACTAGTATGATCCGCATCATAATCCAGGTAGTCAAGTACACATCCTAAGGGCTTTATCAACATGTAACAGAGAGACAATCAGTATACATGTTAAGATAAAAAGTAACCAAATAGCATACTATCATGTCGAGCA
The DNA here is from genome assembly GCA_030015575.1 of Agapanthus africanus. NCBI lineage: Eukaryota > Viridiplantae > Streptophyta > Magnoliopsida > Asparagales > Amaryllidaceae > Agapanthus > Agapanthus africanus. The sequence goes on along the minus strand of JASDDO010000029.1, from coordinate 7,029,111 downwards.
AGAAAGTCCTCCCTATATATGTCCAAGCATCCACTACAATATACATCTCGGTAATGGCCTCTAGGGCATACATATAACTAACAAAAACCACCTTTTTGCACGATCTCTTGACTGTGGTATGGTGGAAATCAAAGCACAGTAGGAATCACACAAGACTCTATGACGATCTTGGGTCTACAGACTAACCTGTACTAGTGTCACCAGAGAACTGCTATCCGACGATAGGTATAATACCATCCAGGAGTTCAAGGCGAGTCCGTCCAGTGTACCCAATCTCCACTGAGCACCCGTATACCTTCTCTGATGTCAAACACCAATGGATATGGGATCATCCATCGCCCATCATATGGGTCAAGAAGCGTATACGCTAGTCTACTCTAAACTATCGATGCCCTGTCTCGATACTCCCTCGACTAGGAACAATTATAGGGTATACTTATGGACTACCCATGGCCCCACTAGTATGATCACCATCATAGTCATAGTAGTCAAGTACACATCCTAAAGGCCTTATCAACATGTGAGAGCAAGACAGCATCACATATACAAGTCAACATGTTAAGACAAAGAGCAACCAGATAGCATACTATCATATCGAGCAAGAAAGTCCTCCCTATATATGTCCAAGCATCCACTACAATATACATCCTATGTACAGTAATGGCCTCTAGAGCATACATATAACTAACAGTGTGTTTGTGATTGAAAACAGTTTGTCGATTAACTCTACTTCCTGGGTACAAGATACCGGATCAGGATCTCATATTTGTAATTCATTACAGGCTTTGAGAAACCGTAGAGTTATCAGGGCAGATGATATGACTCTCAGGGATGCTAACGGAATGAGCGTGGATGCTATATCCGTAGGGTATATCACCTAGAATTGACAAGTGGACAGATATTGATTCTACGTAACTGTTTGTGTGTACCAAGTCTAGTATGTAAACGATGTGGTTCACATCCACCTAAATCAAAGTTTGATTAGGTCAGGTACACTAGAGAACAGTATATATTGAATCAAGCTCAGGTTTTCAAACGTCCAGAACACACTTAAAAGAAAGTCTCCAGAGTTAAATAAAACTTTCTTATGGCATTGTAGACAGGGTCACATCAATGAAACACGGTTGTCGAAGTTACATAGAGAGGGATATTTGGATATGTTTCTTATGCAACTTGTCAATCTTGTCTTATAGGAAAAATGACAAAGACTCTGTTCACTGGACACGGAGTAAGAGCAAGCGAGCTCTTGGGACTCATACACAGCGACGTGTGTAGTCCAATATCTACAGATGCACGAAGTAGTTATTACTATTTCATTACTTTTACGGATAATTTTTCTAGGTTAGGACATGTTTTCTTGATGAAGCATAAATCCAAACCCTTTGAAAAATTCCAGGAATATAAGAATGAAGTGGAAAAACAAACAGGAAAAGTATCAAGATACTGAGATCTGATCGACGTGGTGAATACTTAAATTGCCGAGTTCCTGGATTACCTAAAAGAGAATAGAATTCTATCTCAGCTTACTCCTCCACACACACCACAACACAATAGTGTATAGGAAAGGCGTAACAGAACCCTATTGGATATTGTTCATATAGGGTTGCTAGGCACACGCACAAGGGTCTACGAGGCATCAACCATGCCCGATTTATAAATTAGCCGTACCGAACAACCCGATATGAGATCTTTAAACTAGAGTTTAGGCGATAACTAGTATGTTAAACACTTTAACATTAAGTGAGAGGGATTACAACCTTTGTAGATCCAGTCCTTCACTTCTTAAGCTCCGTGTTGAAGTCCCTTCGCTACGATCATCGTGTTCTGGACTCTCGAGAGATTCCACGAAGAGAAAGATGCAGTCTTGCTTCCGATCTTCGATACAAAGATGATCTACCTTGAAGTTTCGTTAACACAAGCTAACACTCACTAAATGAAGTGAACACTCTCATCTAAAGGGCAAGGATAAATGAGAATGATGAAGTAGGATTTTTTCTCTCTTTTATTTTCATTTACTCACTCATTTTTCATCACCTTGAAAAAGCTAGAAAGCTTTTTCTATGAAAGAAAGAAGGAAGAAGATGAACAATCAACATAGAATCCTTTTGTGATGAATAATGAAAGGATAAATATGATGATTAATGCAACCATGGTCAACTAAACCATTGTAGAGACTTAACTAGGGCTAGGGTTTGGGTTAGGTCAAGGAATGAGTCATAACAAAATATCTTTCACAAAACAAAACTAAACCTTCTAGAATCATCTAGAAAGCATTAACCCAAATCAAACCCTAATCTTGTTTAATCTCTACTAAACATGTTGCATTAGTTATCATATCATGTTAAAATATTATATATCACATATATAATATTTATTGTAACCAAATAAAATAATACAATTAACATATATCGCATATATATCAATGTATTACCCGAGTGAGAAAAAGAATCTTTTAGTGATCAAATATTAGTTAATGTAATTTAATATATTATATATATTATTATACATTAAATTATCGAATCAACACTTGATCCGACAATCCGGCTATATCGCAAATAACCGACTAATATTTATCCGTACCGATTCATCGAATCAACACTTGATCCGATGACCCGGCTGATATCAAATATCGTGAGAATAGAATACAGTATCTCATATCGTATTATCCTCGGTCCCGCACATATCACATATGTGCTCCTACTCCGTTTTGCCTGAGCCAAGAAACCGCTGTGTAGGACTCTGAAGAATCGTCAATATGCCGGCAGTAGGTGATGATCATATCAAACACCCACAAGCTGCAAGCGGTCAGCTAAATGTAACAACCACAAAGGTATTGAGCACTCAGAAGATCAACAAGCAAGCCTGTACATTCTCCTGTGAATCCAATCAGTAACACTCCCGTACAGTCCGGTCTCGTCGTCTGATATGTCGCATATCTCGCCTAGGGGTGGTAAACGTCAGACCCCAGTAGCTCGATAAGTCGTGTCGATATGAGGTCTATAACAGTTCAAGAAACTACTGATAACACTTACCAGTAAATCCCAGCAACCCTGGCCAGGGATTTCCGGTTATAGCCAATCGAACACAGCGCAACATCAACTCCCTATACCGGAAGAGACGAATCCCCTCCTATCGCTCATTGCCTCCATATGATTCGGGACTGTACCCAAAAGCCACCTTTTTGCACGCCTTCTTGGACGTGGTATGATGGAAATCAAAGCACAATGGAAATCACACAAGACTCTATGACGATCTTGGGTCAACAGACTACTCTGTACCAGTGTCACCGGAGAACTGCCATCTGACGTGAGGTATGTTAGTTATATGTATGCCCTAGAGGCCATTACTGTACATACGATGTATATTGTAGTGGATACTGGGACATATAAAGGGAGGACTTTCTTACTCGACATGATAGTATGCTATCTGGTTGTACTTTATCTTAACATGTACTCTGATTGTCTCTATATTACATGTTGATAAAGCCCTTAGGATATGTACTCGACTACTGGGACTATGATGAGATCATACTAGTGGGGCCACGGTAGTCGACGAGCACATCCTATAACTGTTCCTAGTCGAGGGTGTATCGAGACAGGGCACCGATACACCAGAGTAGACTAGCGTATACGCATCTTGACCCATATGATGGGCGATGGATGATCCCATATCCATCGGTTTTTAACATCAAGGATGGTGTACGGGTGCTCAGTAGAGACTGGGTACACTGGACAGACTCGCCGAGAACTCCCAGATGGTATTATACCTCACGTCAGATGGCAGTTCTCCGGTGACACTAGTACAGAGTAGTCTGTTGACCCGAGATCGTCATAGAGTCTTGTGTGATTCCCACTGTGCTTTGATTTCTATCATACCACGTCCAAGAGGGCGTGCAAAAAGGTGGCTTTTGGGTACAGTCCCGAATCACATGGAGGCAATGAGCGATAGGAGGGGATTCGTCTCTCCCGGTATAGGGAGTTGATGTTGTGCTGTGTTCGATTGGCTATAACCGGAAATCCCTTGCCAGGGTTGCTGAGATTTACTGGTAAGTGTTATCAGTAGTTTCTCGAACTGTTATAGTGTCACGTCCCGAAAGTACGGAATATGACCGGCACTTAAACTACGAACGTCTCGAGGCGTACGTAATCTAAGTAAGCCGAAAACCCAGAAATCCAAACCAAGAAAAGTAGTAGAGTGAAGGAAAACCAATTTAAAATAAATAGTTTTAATAGCATAAGCCGAATTATGCATTTTAAAAACATCAAGAATTTCCTGAAAATTTCGGCAGAGTCTCCTTTGTAAAAACTGGCCCCCAAACGAGATACAACATGAATAGTATACGAATCAATAAAAAGGCATCCCTAAGCGGGAGCTAGCTCTTCGTCAATCGACGGTCACAACCATACGAGCAATATAATATACAACGCCAACGGCGAGGATCAAAATTCAAAAGGAAACTCAAAACCACAAGAAAACCACAGAAATATAACGCGCGACTCTAAGGTCGAAGGAATAACATCACTGGTCTTTATCTCAAAATAAATACATGTTTGGTTGATGGAACTTCTAGATACAACAGAGTAATAATATACAAGTTATATAATGGGGGTTACGATACAAGTAAACCCACCTACTAGAAAATCACCCGAAAGAAACTATGCCCGCAAGCCGTAATGAAACCTGTACGGCAAACCTGCAAGAAACTGGGGCACAACGGGGGTGAGTTGCCAACTCGTGAATAGAAAAACATCTACGCACAAAAATCGCATAAATAACGCAACCTAGGTCAATGATCATAATATATTCTCAAATATATGAATAACATGCAGCCTATAACGATGGCTAGGGTAATATCTAACCCGAGTGTGATCTCATGTGCCCGTGTCAGTGCCTCAGGTAGCAGTATATCATATGAATGAGGTATGAATGCATGAAAACAGAATACAGAATACATGTAAATGAAGAAACTGTTTTCATAATTTAGTGAGATTTCCTTTGTATTTTTAAAATGAGGTATCATAATGAAATCAGCATAAAACAGTGCCTAGCATCGGCACAAAACGTAATCCCAATATCTCGATATCTCTGTATCACAGTCTCTGTACCTCAATATCTCGAAATCTCAATATCTAGGGCGCCGTCAATCCAGACCGGCCCCTACCATCCATCTCAAGACCACGACGGTATCCTCCGGATATCCGACGCATCAGGTAATATCACCGGTCGGTAGTGCTCCCCTGCCGGGCTCAACGTCAACAACACATTCATCTTGCCCCGGGGTACCGTACCGGGCCCACCATGTACCCGAAACGGTTCCTCCACTCCTCGAATCGGGTCTCGAAATCCATCAGCAAACTCATGGTGGACGACTCATACATCATGGGAAAACCGCACTTTTTATTTTAAAAGAGAGAAAAGGTTTATTTATGTTTTTGCGGTTTTCCTCCAAATCCAGAAAATCTCATGGAAATCCGAATCCAAGCCTCAATAACACGTAAAATAGTGAATATATGCATGAGAATCCATGAATGCGGCATAACAATGAATAACAGTATGCATGAAGTAGCAGGTAATAACTACAATGTCTAAACTAACATATAAGGCAAGTGCACTAATATCATGTCTAAACTATTAGCTAACAGGCTATGTCAAGAAATAATATTTTCTAAGGTGTACGTGACATGGCAATTACCGATGAAGATGTGTGTGAGCCGGCAAGTAAGTGTACGTGGTACATACGCATCATCGGTAATGGTGCTGGTGTCCTAACAGCATGATATCAATAATGGAGTATGAAACATAATATAAGCATGCGATGCGAAGAGAACCACAATAATGAGCGGGAGCTGAATACTAGACGCAACTATAACTAATCTGCATTGATCTAATATAAGTCGTACAAATGGTGACTTTTGAAATAACACGAATCATGGGGTTTTGAAAATAGGGGCTACGGTGTTTTCATGAAAAGATACGTCTTTGAAATATCCGTAGGATCCCTTGGGCTGTCTTTTAAAATACCCACGATTCGTTAGTTTTTGAAATAGGTAAGAATCGAATCTAATCTAACAACTAAACTAAACTAAAGGGCTAAGCTAACAAGCTGGACTACAGGTAAGGAAACCGCCTAACATCTGAGTCGATACATATACATACCTGTATATATATTAGTCGGTGGTCCCGCCTCAATAATATCATATCCGATACCGTATCTATAATCAGACATCCCAAGTCAAGAGTGCGGATCAATCATCAAATATAGCTTGTACATAAATCCGTCGTACGGCATCCCAAATCTGGGTACGGGTTAATATCACATTCATCATACTATTCACCTGGTATCCTCTTTATCAAATATCATGATCGGGGTACTGATCTACGTCTAGTACAATACTGATACAGCCTAAGTATGCATGGACATGTGTGAAACACTACGTCAAGGACCCGCTACAACGTCATGTCGTATCTCAAATACGAATCCTGCCATACCACCGATATCACAACCACAAAACAAATCTCATCGACTCAGCTCAAACCCAAGTATCATCCTCAAATCCGTATGTGAACACATAGTCCCATATCCATGTGAACACATAACTATAAAGAATCCCATGAGCACATATAAATAGGAATGTATGCAAGTATGTATGTGTGTATGTGTAGTGCAACACTACCTTAGGGTTCGCAACACTAAAATAATCCAACACACCAATATCCATCATAAACATCGTTATTAATCCTAAATAACATATAATAATTATTGGTGTGTATACGCATCCGTATACACCACCACGGACTGCGGGGGTGCTATACGCCATCCATCCGACTTCTCCCCGTAGATATAAATCTACTCACCTGGTCCTCGCTTGCCGGTGCCGACGTCGCCATGCGCTTGCTTGTCGTCTTGAAGTCCATATGGGTTACCTACATATCATAACGCATCATATCGCATTAAAATCCGACTCAAGACCAAAACGACTCACGAATCCAACATAGGTCAAAACCTATGGTTGCTTTCACAAATCAACCCAAAAACTCTTGACGTCGGTGTACAAACGCCAGACCATCGAGAAAAACCCAAATACACTCATTTGAACATTCACGAACACTAATTTTAATATAAAATAGGTTAAAACTCACAAAAACCCCAATTTCACTTAAAAAGTCATTTTTCCGAAAATCTACCTAGCACAAATCACCGTTTTAGTACAAAACATGATGTTTTAACAAAACTAATGGCCATAAGGATCACTAACCTTCTTAATTAAGTCATACCAATGTTAATTAGATTTTAAACTTAATTCTTAATATCAATCTCAAAAAATCTAGTTTGCAAACATAACCAATTTTAACAATTTCATAGCAAAAATGCACAAACTACAATCTAGCTTAGATTTGCATGATCTAAAGCATTAAACTACACTTAATAATGTTAATGAAGTCATGAAAAACCTAATTAGATTTTTAGTCTAACATTTGCAATTATTTTACAAAACCAAGTTTGCACTAGAAATCGAAAAATTGCGCAAACATCGCGGATTTGCGTCAAAATGGTCACAACATTGCACAATCACCCAATCCACACAACTAGCTAGCTACAACACTCAAATTAACCCACATGAAAGGATTCAATTTTAAATTTCTAACTTTAACCCTTCTCTTGAATTTCATTACACAACCAACAACAACCAAATTAACACTTTAAAAGCATATTTTAGCATAATCAAACTAAAAATTAAACATTAGATTAGAATTATACCTCTCAAGTTTGAAACCCTAGGTTCTCTAGCCTCCAAAGACACCTCCTTTCACCATGCTTTAAACCAATTTGAATGTTAGAAGAGGTAGAATAGGGATTAGCTTTGAATTAGTGAAGGAATTGTGGATTTTTTTGATGTGTTTTGAGATGAAATTGAAGCAAAAGATATGGAAATTTGGGGGGGGGGGGGATGGGGCTGCTGCTGGTCATTTTCGGCCATGGGAGGAAGTGGGGAGTTGTGAGGGAATGGTGTGAAGAAAAAACTAAGTCAAAGCCCCTCCCAATTACCATAACACCCCCACCTACATAAATATATATAAAAAACCTTTATTTTAACCATTCTTTTCACATAAAAGAAGTAAAAAGGAGAGGGAAAGTGAGTGGGCTACTGTTGGTGGTGGTGGGGCTGGCCATGAGTGGGTGAGGATGGGTGAGAGAGAGTACAAGAAAATTCCATGCAAAAAGAACCCCTCAAGTTACCAAATTGCAAGTTTTCGCTAATTTCACCAAAAAAGCCTTTTTTTCTTCAATAATTTCTAACACCGTTTGGCAGATTCATTTTGTTTCAAAAATAACATGTTAAAATTATGTTTAATATGTTATTATGCACAAAATTTGTTTCAACTCATTCCAATTTGTAATTTTCCGTAATTAAATGTATTAGTGACGGCTTAAAATAATAATAAAATAATTTTTTTTCAGAAAATTTGAAATTTCACCAGTGACTCAATAAACACCAAATACTAGCAATTACATAGCTAGAATATGTATACTTAATTTTTATAATAAGATATTTGCATTTTGACTTTTTACAGAAAACCCCCTTATTTTACCGATTTTCCGAAATTTCACCGAAACGATTTTCAAAACGCTAAAATTTTCCCCCCTTAAAAAAATTCGGTCCCCGAATTTAAAGTAAAACTCCCCCCAAATACTAAAACATCTAAACCAAAACCATCAAGTCGTCGGGGCTCCGAAATTGTAAATACATAAAACAAATTGTAGCGCAGCGCATGCGCATGAAAAATGAGCATATAACTCAAATCAAAACGCCGTCAAGCATCCCGCAATCATCGGAGTCATGGTAAAGACACAAATGTCAAATCCAATACAAAACCAATATGATATAATCTTGAAACTATACATGTAAATATCAACTCTATATATGTAAATATCTGAAGAAAATGCATGCCAAATCTTTTAAAGTCGCTGTGCTATGCGCATACACTGCACAGTGGCGGACGCCTCTTATAAGATGATAACCATATACGTATATATCTTTTGTTTAACATGTACGTTCTGCCATTTTTTTTTGAAAATAATTTAGAAAAGGGTTCCCTTATTTTTTTTAAATGTTTCGTGTCCTATCAGACACGTAGGTAAATACTAAGACTATAGCTCGCTTTTTGGAAATCCCCTTCGATAGCTATCAATGCATGCAAAATATACTCAGGTACTATTCTCTGACTAGTCCTGCTCAGTACGAAAACCATAATAACATCATAAAAACGCACTACTCCATAAGAAATCAATCCCAAAATACGCATATGAATACTATGTGCGTCTGGTGCGCACGGAAATCAAAATCCATATATGTGCCAACATGTGCACAGAAACAAGATCCAAGTGCATCGGGTGTGCACGAAACATCTGTCATAGGCAACGTAGGCGGCTGACAGCAAAAATCAGGTGCATCTGCTAAGAATCTCGGGCCAACTGTCGCGGTCACTAGTGGGACGTCTCGTCGATGATCATGAAATCTGGCCTGCTGGTGTGCGTAACAATGACCACTCCTGGGTCAAGGTCTTCACTGTGAATTACCAATCTCTCGGTCCATCGGCTCATCGGCCCTGTCAGGTGTGCTAACGGGGATGATCCCGTTCTGGCACGTCTCTTGTCATCTCTCGGTCAATCATCACCACCACTCGTAAGACAGCATATCACTGGCGTCGGCCTCTGGCTCTCTGAATGTACGTGACACATCTGATCCTAGGTGCAAGTATCATTGCAGCAGCGTCCTGAAAGGAATCCTGCTCACGGTCTCTTCCATGTCTCGTCTCTGCCAACTGTCTGGAAGTCATCGTCCTTTCCTATATCTGCATCTTACTCTGGAACGGCTGCATACCCATCGCGACTCCTTCTGGAAGGTATATCCAGTACTCTGCCTCGGCATGCGCATCGCACCTCTGATGTCGGCGAAGGGGAACGTCATCATATCCAGATCTTGTACGAACCTCTTACTCCATTTTTCTCTAATGTCGACCGCTTCGGACTCGTCTCGTCGTGGCTGCGTGGACTGAGCTCCAACGGCTATCCTCGTATCGGGAGTCTCCCAAGAAATGCATCTCACCACCTAGCATCCGAATTAAGTCGAACCATCCAATCGATTGTCAAAACCTCATAATCCCCCAAGGGCTCAACATCTTGGGCACAGTTTAATAGTATCGAGTACATACCACAGCAGCGGTGGTCCAGCCGTAGAAAGGCAAACCCAAGCCTCACTAATGGCGCCGTGGAACTGCCGCAAACCCGAAGGTTCAAAGGCTTTCATACGGTCATTAAGTCGAGTTAGGGTTTCATTCTTCTAGAGGGATCATAGAATTGCCTGCATGTCTTTCCGACTACTTTAAACTTGGAATAATAGGTTTCTGACATTCGATCGTCTCTGTCGACTCTCAACGTCTCCGCGTGAAGTCGTCTCTAGCTGGAATCAATCTATCTGATGACCTCGCATCAGGGTAGCGAACGAACCACATGTCCTAGTCATTCATCCTCGGAGACTAGCGACCTTCTATCATCTCTTAGTACAACTCGTACTGCAATAGCTCCAACATCTGGGGCGATATCTCGTTGTTCTCAACAATAGCTGGCTCGCTCGTCTGCACGCTGAACAGTGCCTCGACCATCACGAATACGCAATACATCATCGGTCATCAAAATCTGGTTGGCCTCTATCAGTGGCGCAATCCTCTGGTGATGATCTGCACGTCTGAGTAATCTCATACAGCGATCCATCCAACGCTCGTGGCGCAAAAACACAATAAAAAGACACATCTCTGCAATCGTGTGTCGCCGAAATTACGCCCTGGTCAGTCCTCGTCCGTAACGAGCTCGTGCTGACCGCAACTCTAGCCGTAGCTCTCCCTGCCCGTAATCGTGGCAGCAAAACCATAACTGGTATTGATGAGGCTAGATCGGAATGAATATAATACTGAGCAAAGAAACGTACATCCTAAGGCTTCTTAAGTGGAGTAGCGTATCGTAAATATGCCGCGGAACATACCTACGGTACGTCACTCTACTTTAGTCACCTATTCCATCAACCAAAGGTCATCCTACGCTCCGAAGGTAAAACCTAACGTTCTGATACCAACTTTGTCACGTCCCGAAAGTACGGAATATGACCGGCACTTAAACTACGAACGTCTCGAGGCGTACGTAATCTAAGTAAGCCGAAAACCCAGAAATCCAAACCAAGAAAAGTAGTAGAGTGAAGGAAAACAAATTTAAAACAAATAGTTTTAATAGCATAAGCCGAATTATGCGTTTTAAAAACATCAAGAATTTCCTGAAAATTTCGGCAGAGTCTCCTTTGTAAAAACTGGCCCCCAAACGAGATACAACATGAATAGTATACGAATCAATAAAAAGGCATCCCCAAGCGGGAGCTAGCTCTTCGTCAATCGACGGTCACAACCACACGAGCAATATAATATACAACGCCAACGGCGAGGATCAAAATTCAAAAGGAAACTCAAAACCACAAGAAAACCACAGAAATATAACGCGCGACTCTAAGGTCGAAGGAATAACATCACTGGTCTGTATCTCAAAATAAATACATGTTTGGTTGATGGAACTTCTAGATACAAAAGAGTAATAATATACAAGTTATATAATAGGGGTTACGATACAAGTAAACCCACCTACTAGCAAATCACCCGAAAGAAACTATGCCCGCAAGCCGTAATGAAACCTGTACGGCAAACCTGCAAGAAACTGGGGCACAACGGGGGTGAGTTGCCAACTCGTGAATAGAAAAACATCTACGCACAGAAATCGCATAAATAACGCAACCTAGGTCAATGATCATAATATATCCTCAAATATATGAATAACATGCAGCCTATAATGATGGCTAGGGTAATATCTAACCCGAGTGTGATCTCATGTGCCCGTGTCAGTGCCTCAGGTAGCAGTATATCATATGAATGAGGTATGAATGCATGAAAACAGAATACATGTAAATGAAGAAACTGTTTTCATAATTTAGTGAGATTTCCTTTGTATTTTTAAAATGAGGTATCATAATGAAATCAGCATAAAACAGTGCCTAGCATCGGCACAAAACGTAATCCCAATATCTCGATATCTCTGTATCACAGTCTCTGTACCTCAATATCTCGAAATCTCAATATCTAGGGCGCCGTCAATCCAGACCGGCCCCTACCATCCATCTCAAGACCACGACGGTATCCTCCGGATATCCGACGCGTCGGGTAATATCACCGGTCGGTAGTGCTCCCCTGCCGGGCTCAACGTCAACAACACATTCTTCTTGCCCCGGGGTACCGCACCGGGCCAACCATGTACCCGAAACGGTTCCTCCACTCCTCGAATCGGGTCTCGAAATCCATCAGCAAACTCATGGTGGACGACTCATACATCATGGGAAAACCGCACTTTTTATTTTAAAAGAGAGAAAAGGTTTATTTATGTTTTTGCGGTTTTCCTCCAAATCCTGAAAATCTCATGGAAATCCGAATCCAAGCCTCAATAACACGTAAAATAGTGAATATATGCATGAGAATCCATGAATGCGGCATAACAATGAATAACAGTATGCATGAAGTAGCAGGTAATAACTACAATGTCTAAACTAACATATAAGGCAAGTACACTAATATCATGTCTAAACTATTAGCTAACAGGCTATGTCAAGCAATAATATTTTCTAAGGTGTACGTGACATGGCAATTACCGATGAAGATGTGTGTGAGCCGGCAAGTAAGTGTACGTGGTACATACGCATCATCGGTAATAGTGCTGGTGTCCTAACTGTTAGTTGTATGTATGCCCTAGAGGCCAGTATTGTACAGATGATGTATATTATATTGGATGCTTGGACATATATAGAGATGACTTTCTTGCTCGATATGATAGTATGCTATCTGGTTACTCTTTATCTTAACATGTACACTAGTCTCTTTAAACTGTCTTATAGTTACATGTTGGTAAAGCCCTTAGGATGTGTACTTGACTACCTGGACTATGATGCAGATCATACTAGTGGGGACATGGTAGTCCATAAGTACATCCTTCATGGTCCCTAGTCGTGGGTGTATCGAGACGGGGCATCGATATACCAGTGTAGACTAGCGTATACGCTTCTCGACCCATGAGATGGGCGATGGATGATCCCATATCCATTGGTGTTTGACATCAGAGATGGTATACGGGTGCTCAGTGGAGACTGGGTACACTGGACGGACTCGCCGAGAACTCCTAGATGGTATTATACCTCACGTCAGATGGCAGTTCTCAGGTGACACTTGTACAGGTTAGTATGGAGACCCGAGATCGTCATAGGGTCTTGTGTGATTCCCACTGTGCTTTGATCTCCACCTTACCACGTCCATGAGGGCGTGCAAAACGGTGGTCTTTGGGTACAGTCCCGAGTCACATGGAGGCAATGAGCGATAGGAAGGGTTTCGTCTCTCCCGGTATTGGGAGTTGATGTTGCGCCGTGCTCGATTGGCCGTAGCAGGGAAGTCCCTGGCCAGGGCTGATCAGAGATTTGCTGGTAAGTGTTACCAGTAGTTTCTCGACCCGTTATGAGCCTCACATCGGCACGACTTATCGGGTTATTGGGGTCTGACGTTTACCACCCCTAGACTTGATATGCGACATATCAGACGAAGAGACCGGACTGTACGGTAAGTGTTACTGGTTGGATTCACAGGAGTGTGAGCGGGCTAGCTCGTCGATCTTCTGATCGCTCAATACCCGGATGGCCGTTACGTTTAGCAGACCGCTTGCGGCTTGTGGGTGCTTGATATGATCATCATCTGCTACCGGCGTATTGACGAGTCTTTAGAGTCCTACACAGAGGTTTCCTGGCTCAAGCGAAACGAAATAGGAGTGCATATGAGATATGTGCGGGAGCGAGAATAATGCGTGTATGTGATACCGCATTTCATTCTCGCGATAAATGTTTCGATTGGTTATATTCGATATGACCTAGTTATCGAATCATTGATTCGATAAATCGATACATTGAATACTAGTCGGTTATGTGCGACATGACCGGATCATTGAATCAAATGTTGATTTAATGATTTAATGTATAATTATATATTTGATATATTACTTTGCATTAACTAGTATTGGTTCACTTTATACGGATTTTCTCACTTGATGTGCAAGTTGTATATGTGATATACTTTTGTGCACATATATGTATCATGTTTGATGATACTTGATCATTTGGTTAAGTGTGAAGAATTAAACCATGGTTAAATGATAATTAGGGTTTTGCCTTATCATTTATTTATTCATTTCTTTATTTATTTTATTAGATAAATGAAGGGATAATGGTTTGTTTTTGTCATGAAGCTTGTTGAAGCTTCATGAAGCTTTGACCAAGGAGACCATTTTGTCTTCATGCTTAACCCTAACCCATCCACTTACCATGGTTTATTCTCTACACTTAACTCAAGTTAGATTATGATAAATATGAATTTTCTTTTCATTTTAAATAACTTATCATAAACTAGCTTCATCTTCTTCCTTCTTCTTCAAGATAGAAACCTTGATGCCATCAATGGCAACTTGAGTTTTAGTGAGAGAAATCCAAATCTAAAGTGAACCCACCTCCTATTTCTTCATCCTCTACCTCTTGCCAAGTGGTTTTGGGTGTTTTCTTCACAAGTTTCACAACTTGGTGAAGTCGGAGCTTGAACTTGTGCAACCTCGACGTAGATCGTCTTTGACACGAAGCCGACGATCTTGCTCGCCCGTTTTTCCGATGAAGCCGACGAATGAGTCTAGGATTCGTGATGGACAGCGAGAGCACACCCACGTGGAGCTAAGGAAGTGGGGAACCGGATCTACAAAGGTTGTAGCGTCTAACTTTTAGTTAAGTAGTTAACTAGATTCTCTTTTCGCCTAAACATCTAGTCAACGATCCGTGTTAGGGTTTCTCGGCACCAATAATTTTTGAAATTGGCATGATCGATGCCTTGTGAGACTTCATTAGGATGCCTAGGAACCCTACAGTGGTATCAGAGCCTAGCTAGAGCCTTAGGCGAAGTCTAGGCGTAATTTGAAGCCCGATCGAACCCGAAAACCTCACTTTAAGATGCTCTCTGGACTTTTTCTAAATTCTAGGATTTTTCCAGATTAAAAATTGCTAAAAAATTCAGCAGGGAAATATATGAATTACGGTGCAAAAATTTCTTCATGAACAGTCTAAAGCGCGGCGGATCCGCGGCCTAAGCCTCCTTAGGCGGCGGATCCGCGGCAGCTTTATTAAATTATTATATAATTTTTGCACAGTAACTGATATCTTCTGGTGTTGGATTTTCTGGGAATTTTTAAAATTTATTCAAGAGTTGAATTTTCTGGGGTTGCTTTGGGGATTCGGTGTTTCGATCGGGGTATCAAATTTCGTCTTTGTGTACTTCCGGATAATTTTTAGAATATGTTAAAAAGTTCGACCGGATATAAATACCCAATTTTTCCCTTGTCGGGAGATTTCCAAGTGTTGGATTTTTCTGTGGTTTAAACACGTTCTGAGTAGTGCAAGTAACGCGATGGTCCCTCTAGAAGACAACAAACCTTAACTCGATTATGTGACCGTCTTGAACTGCCCTTTGAACCTTCGGGTTTAGGGCAGTACGGCGTGCCACATGTGAGGCGTTGGCTTGACCCTTCTACGGCTGGACCGTTGGTACTGAGGCATGAAGTGAATGTCTTTGAACCTATTTCATGTGTTGATCGGTGTCGGGAAAACTTGGGTGTTCGAATGTTCGATCGGAAAATTTAATATATTCTATTTGTCCGGAATTGGATACAATAATTGGAATTCACAAACAGTTATGAGATAACTGGATGAATGTTATAAATCTAGCGGTTTAGTTTCACTTGATATCGAAAAGAGTTTTCGATAATGGGACTAAAATGCGGGGTTTATAACTGTTAGGCATGTAATGTCTAAAGAAGTTGCGGATTCCAATTGTTGTAGTTTTACACTTTCTTTTCTGTGACCGTAAGTGTAATATGTGATATCGCCGGTTTCGTTGCTATATGTCAACGACAATTGGGATGGACATATTTACTTACGTTGATGACATGTGATGTTATGTGTTGCTGGATATGTTATATTGGATTGTCGTGTTTGAATAGCCGGGGGTTTTTATGTGAGATGAGTGTTTTTCATTTTCATTCATGTAAAAACTTGTATGTAATATTCTTTTATTTGGGGCACTTCCAGGTAGCGGAAGTTGTCACCTTTTGTATATTATTTACTTTTCCGCATTAGGATAGACCCAAGGAGGGGAGCACAAGTAACCGGGTTCTGGGGTCCAGTGGGAGACCAACTCGAGGAGTCGAGTCCGGGTCTCTTAACCCTAGAATTGCCAGGGTTGCTTGCCGCTCTCGTAGGGGTCTAGAGGTGTGGGATTGGCTATTCATCACGACCGTGGAATCCGTGTTTTATACTGGCTCGTATTGAAAACACGGACGTCCTAGTATATCCAATGTTTCATATGTTTCTTCTGCTGCGATATCTGTGATGTGATCATGTGATGTTCTGTGATAGATACTTTATATAGTATATATGATATATTATATAGACGTTACTTATGTTTTGCACCCGCACTAGCCCTGCCCTGCTCTGTCGTTAGTTACCTAACCTAACGGTGTACGAGGGGACATCAAGGCGAATGCGGATGGCATAAGTGTACGTCGTATTTATCTGTGATGTTTAGGTATTTAAATGATGGGACTTCATTAATGTGATTAATGAAATAAAAGAAACCAAATGATGTTGTAGAATCAGATTTTAAAATAAAACAGGTAGCTACAGTTCTTGCTTTGCATAGCTGTATATATGATATACCCTACACCTTATTCGATGAGGAAAGGACCGAGATCCCTTCACCGGGAGTGACTCCTTTAGCAGTAACTGGCAGATGCTACACACTCGGTTTGGCTTTGATTGCTTTTAAGAGTTTTTGCTTTGCACAGTGATATATATGATATATCCCGCACCTCATTCGACGAGGAAAGGGCCGACGATCCCTTCACCGGGAGTGACCCCTTTAGCAAAACTGGAAAAGCCTCAAAATCACTCCATTTCAAAACTTCATTTGATTCTACAACGATATCAAGTTCATTACGCTCATGGTTTTATGAAAACCTGCATAGCCCTCCATCATTTCAGATAAGTACTAGTTAGTATTCGTGCTGCGGTTGTTTGGCATGCGTCAAGGCGTAGTGTACGGTAGCTAACTAGTGCTTATTTGCTAGCATACGATGCGATTGGATTAGGGTATTCGCACGGCGTTGTTTGGCATGCGTCAAGGGTCGTGCGGGTGGGTTTAATTCAATCAAGAAATGTACGGGTTGAACTTGACTAGCGGACTATGGGTTGTTTGGCATGCGTCAAGGTCATAGCACGCTAGGGGCAAAATATTATCGGGAATTTCAAGTGTTGAAATTTGCAATGAGATTGCATACCTTCTATGAGATAGTTGGATCCCGATACCCACTGCGAGTAAGAGTTACTCCTGGGAGAGTTTTACACATTACAAATTAGCCGATCAAGTAGGTGTCTAGAAAGGTGTTAACGAGGTTACGCCTCTGGGAAATGAGGTTTACATTAATTAGGTTCGTGCGAAAGCACGGGGGACCTCCCTCAAAGTACCGACACTGGCCTGGCTGAAAGATTGGCGAACTTGTAGTGTGTAATTAATCCCGGCTAGTCTTTCCTTTTAGGGTTTGAAGGAAGATTTGATAAAAAGCAGTGGGAGCCATCCTGATTAGATAAGATAAAAACCAATCTGATCTTGCAAGAGCATACGCTAAAGTGTTTTCTTCTCTCTCTCTCCAGGTAGCGACCATTTCATGCCCTAATGAAGATAATAATATGGATGTATTGACCGAACCCGCATGTTATACTGTGCTGGGGAACGTTGGTTCCGTTCTTTCTTATAAGAGTTATAGGAATGAACAGGATATAGGGGAATACCAGGATTCCCATGCCACCCGATTGAAGAAAGTACATGTTGATGCATTTTCTTCGGGTGTGTTCGTTACTGAGAACTGTTTCTCTATTTGCTCTACGTCCTGGGTATTGGATACCGGGTCAGGATCCCATATATGTAATCAGTTACATGGGCTCAGGAAAGGTAGAGAACTTGGAGAAGGTGATAAAGACATTAGAGTTGGAAATGGTGCAATTGTTGCAGCTAAGACTGTCGGGGAATATCACCTTGTATTACCAACTGGTAATACATTGGTTCTGAACGAATGCTATTACATGCCGAACCTGATATGCAACATTATATCGGTTTCTTTATTAAGCAAATATAATTTTGTATTACAGGACAATGTTATGAACATTTTCCGTAACCAAAAGTTGGTTGGATCAGGCACGTTATGCAATGGCATTTATGTTCTAAATCAATCAACAGTTCTGAGCATAACAAACACACACAAGAGGAAGAGTTCTGAACTCAACGAATCCTTCTTGTGGCATTGTAGACTGGGTCACATCAATGCGACACGACTAGCTAAGTTGCATAAAGATGGATATTTAAATCCGTTTGAATTTTCATCTTATGACACTTGCCAGTCATGTCTCAAATGCAAGATGACCAAAACTCCGTTTACGGGACACGGAGAAAGAGTTACCGAACTCTTAGGACTGATACATAGTGATGTATGCGGTCCTATGTCTACACATGCCAGGGATGGTTCTTCGTACTTCATTACATTCACTGACGATCTCTCTAGATTCGGATATGTGTTCCTGATGAAACACAAATCAGAAGCTTTTGAGAAATTTAGAGAATATAAATAAGAAGTCGAGAACCAAACCGGAAAAAGTATTAAAATCCTACGATCTGATCGAGGAGGGGAATACTTGAGCAATGAATTCATGGACTTCCTAAAAGAGAATGGGATTCTCTCTCAGCTGACTCCTCCATATACACCACAGCACAACGGTGTATCTGAACGGAGAAACCGCACCCTATTAGATATGGTGCGCTCAATGATGAGTACAGCTGAGTTACCTATTTCCTTCTGGGGACATGCGCTTGAGACAGCCATGGACCTATTGAATAGAGTTCCTACCAAATCAGTGCCTACCACTCCATATGAGATATGGAAAGGGAAGAGACCACATCTTAATTATATTAAGATATGGGGTTGTCCAGCCTATGTCAAAAGACAAAATCCGGACAAACTCGAGGCAAGATCTGTCTTATGTAAGTTTGTAGGATATCCCAAAAATTCACAAGGGTATATCTTCTACCACCCCGAGGAACAAAAGGTGTTTGTTTCTCGACATGCCACTTTCTTAGAAAAAAGTTTTCTTATGAAACAGATAAATGGCATTGAGGTAGAACTGGAAGAGGTTCCAGCAACACAGACTACAACAGAAGATTTGGTTGAACCAGAGGATTCCGTAGTTCCCGATGAACCCCAGCCACTCCGCCGATCTAGTAGGGTTCCTCGCCAACCTGAGAGATACTACGGTTTTCTCATGGACGGTGGAAGCGAGGATTGCATCATGGAGGATGATGACCCAACTAGCTTCGAGCAGGCCATCACGAGTGGGGACTCAGTGAAATGGCTGGATGCTATGCGGTCTGAGATGGAATCCATGTACACCAACAAAGTATGGACTTTGGAAGTTACTCCTGAAGGGGTAAAACCCATTGGGAGCAAGTGGATCTTCAAGAAGAAACTTGGTGTAGATGGGAAAGTGGAGACTTTCAAAGCTAGACTTGTTGCAAAAGGTTTTCGCCAAAGACCAGGTGTGGACTATGACGAAACCTTTTCTCCAGTGGCTATGCTTAAATCCATCCGGATCATGCTTGCCATCGCTGCATATCATGATTACGAAATCTGGCAAATGGATGTTAAGACCGCCTTTCTAAATGATGATTTAGAAAAGTGCGTGTACATGATTCAGCCAGAGGGCTTCGTAGATAATGGGAGCAGCGGGAAGGTGTGCAAGCTGCTTAAATCCATTTATGGATTAAAGCAAGCATCACGGAGTTGGAACATCTGCTTTGACGTCGTTATCAAAGAGTTTGATTTCGTCAAAAATCCAGATGAACCTTGTATCTACAAGAAGATGGCAGAGAGTAAGGTTGTCTTCCTCGTATTGTACGTGGACGACATACTCTTGATAGGAAATGATATTCCTATGCTGCAATCGGTCAAGCTCTTCTTATCACAAAGATTCTCAATGAAAGATCTTGGTGATGCCTCCTGCATATTGGGAATTAGGATCTATAGAGATAGATCCAAACGGATTTTGGGATTGTCCCAATCCAGGTACATTGACACCATACTAAAGAGGTTTAGTATGGAAGAGTCCAAGCGTGGGAACTTGCCCACGATCTCTGGAGTCACTCTCTCCAAAGAGATGTCTCCCAAGACTGATTTGGAGAGAGCTCGCATGCAAGGGATACCCTATGCTTCGGCAGTAGGCTCTATCATGTATGCGATGCTATGTACCAGACCCGATGTAGCATACTCACTAAGTATAGTGAGCAGGTATCAAGCTGATCCTGGAGAGAGTCACTGGACAGCTGTGAAGAGCATTCTCAAGTACTTACGAAGGACTAGAGATATGTTCTTGGTGTATGGTAACGGAGATCTCCAAGTGGAGTCCTTTACCGATTCGAGCTTCCAGAGTGATAAGGACGACTCTAAGTCGCAGTCGGGCTTTGTCTTTACCCTTTACGGAGGGGCGGTTAGCTGGAAGAGTTCCAAGCAGGAAACCGTGGCAGACTCAACGATGGAGGCTGAATACATCGCTGCCAACGATGCTGCTAAAGAAGCTGTTTGGATCAAGAAGTTCATTACTGAACTTGGAGTGGTTCCATCCATTGAGCATCCAATACCTTTGTATTGTGATAACAATGGAGCGGTGGCTTTAGCCAAGGAACCCAGGTCCCATCAGCGATCCAGGCATATTCTGAGGCGGTATCACCTGATCCGGAAGATAGTTGATCGCCGGGAGATCGAGGTCAGGAGAGTTGACACGAAGAACAACACGGCGGATCCACTCACGAAGGCCATTCCCCAGATACAGTTTGAAAGACTCTTCGAGATGCTCGGTATGCGATACTACAGCAGCTGGCCCTAGTGCAAGTGGGAGATTGTTAGTTGTATGTATGCCCTAGAGGCCAGTATTGTACAGATGATGTATATTATATTGGATGCTTGGACATATATAGAGATGACTTTCTTGCTCGATATGATAGTATGCTATCTGGTTACTCTTTATCTTAACATGTACACTAGTCTCTTTAAACTGTCTTATAGTTACATGTTGGTAAAGCCCTTAGGATGTGTACTTGACTACCTGGACTATGATGCAGATCATACTAGTGGGGACATGGTAGTCCATAAGTACATCCTTCATGGTCCCTAGTCGTGGGTGTATCGAGACGGGGCATCGATATACCAGTGTAGACTAGCGTATACGCTTCTCGACCCATGAGATGGGCGATGGATGATCCCATATCCATTGGTGTTTGACATCAGAGATGGTATACGGGTGCTCAGTGGAGACTGGGTACACTGGACGGACTCGCCGAGAACTCCCAGATGGTATTATACCTCACGTCAGATGGCAGTTCTCAGGTGACACTTGTACAGGTTAGTCTGGAGACCCGAGATCGTTATAGGGTCTTGTGTGATTCCCACTGTGCTTTGATCTCCACCTTACCACGTCCATGAGGGCATGCAAAATGGTGGTCTTTGGGTACAGTCCCGAGTCACATGGAGGCAATGAGCGATAGGAGGGGTTTCGTCTCTCCCGGTATTGGGAGTTGATGTTGCGCCGTGCTCGATTGGCCGTAGCAGGGAAGTCCCTGGCCAGGGCTGATCAGAGATTTGCTGGTAAGTGTTACCAGTAGTTTCTCGACCAGTTATGAGCCTCACATTGGCACGACTTATCGGGTTATTGGGGTCTGACGTTTACCACCCCTAGACTTGATATGCAACATATCAGACGAAGAGACCGGACTGTACGGTAAGTGTTACTGGTTGGATTCACAGGAGTGTGAGCGGGCTAGCTCGTCGATCTTCTGATCGTTCAATACCCGGATGGCCGTTACGTTTAGCAGACCGCTTGCGGCTTGTGGGTGCTTGATATGATCATCATCTGCTACCGGCGTATTGACGAGTCTTTAGAGTCCTACACAGAGGTTTCCTGGCTCAAGCGAAACGAAATAGGAGTGCATATGAGATATGTGCGGGAGCGAGAATAATGCGTGTATGTGATACCGCATTTCATTCTCCCGATAAATGTTTCGATTGGTTATATTCGATATGACCTAGTTATCGAATCATTGATTCGATAAATCGATACATTGAATACTAGTCGGTTATGTGCGACATGACCGGATCATTGAATCAAATGTTGATTTAATGATTTAATGTATAATTATATATTTGATATATTACTTTGCATTAACTAGTATTGGTTCACTTTATACGGATTTTCTCACTTGATGTGCAAGTTGTATATGTGATATACTTTTGTGCACATATATGTATCATGTTTGATGATACTTGATCATTTGGTTAAGTGTGAAGAATTAAACCATGGTTAAATGATAATTAGGGTTTTGCCTTATCATTTATTTATTCATTTCTTTATTTATTTTATTGGATAAATGAAGAGATAATGGTTTGTTTTTGTCATGAAGCTTGTTGAAGCTTCATGAAGCTTTGACCAAGGAGACCATTTTGTCTTCATGCTTATCCCTAACCCATCCACTTACCATGGTTTATTCTCTACACTTAACCCAAGTTAGATTATGATAAGTATGAATTTTCTTTTCATTTTAAATAACTTATCATAAACTAGCTTCATCTTCTTCCTTCTTCTTCAAGATAGAAACCTTGATGCCATCAATGGCAACTTGAGTTTTAGTGAGAGAAATCCAAATCTAAAGTGAACCCACCTCCTATTTCTTCATCCTCTACCTCTTGCCAAGTGGTTTTGGGTGGTTTCTTCACAAATTTCACAACTTGGTGAAGTCGGAGCTTGAACTTGTGCAACCTCGACGTAGATCGTCTTTGACACGAAGCCGACGACCTTGCTCGCCCGTTTTTCCGATGAAGCCGACGAATGAGTCTAGGATTCGTGATGGACAGCGAGAGCACACCCACGTGGAGCTAAGGAAGTGGGGAACCGGATCTACAAAGGTTGTAGCATCTAACTTTTAGTTAAGTAGTTAACTAGATTCTCTTTTCGCCTAAACATCTAGTCAACGATCCGTGTTAGGGTTTCTCGGCACCAATAATTTTTGAAATTGGCATGATCGATGCCTTGTGAGACTTCATTAGGATGCCTAGGAACCCTACACTAACAGCATGATATCAATAATGGAGTATGAAACATAATATAAGCATGCGATGCGAAGCGAACCACAATAATGAGCGGGAGCTGAATACTAGACGCAACTATAACTAATCTGCATTGATCTAATATAAGTCCTACAAATGGTGCCTTTTGAAATAACACGAATCATGGGGTTTTGAAAATAGGGGCTACGGTGTTTTTATGAAAAGATACGTCTTTGAAATATCCGTAGGATCCCTTGGGCTGTCTTTTAAAATACCCATGATTCGTTAGTTTTTGAAATAGGTAAGAATCGAATCTAATCTAACAACTAAACTAAACTAAAGGGCTAAGCTAACAAGCTGGACTACAGGTAAGGAAACCGCCTAACATCTGAGTCGATACATATACATACCTGTATATATATTAGTCGGTAGTCCCGCCTCAATAATATCATATCCGATACCGTATCTATAATCAGACATCCCAAGTCAAGAGTGCGGATCAATTATCAAATATAGCTCGTACGTAAATCCATCGTACGGCATCCCAAATCTGGGTACGGGTTAATATCACATTCATCATACTATTCACCTGGTATCCTCTTTATCAAATATCATGATCGGGGTACTGATCTACGTCTAGTACAATACTGATACAGCCTAAGTATGCATGGACGTGTGTGAAACACTATGTCAAGGACCCGCTACAACGTCATGTCGTATCTCAAATACGAATCCTGCCATATCACCGATATCACAACCACAAAACAAATCTCATCGACTCAGCTCAAACCCAAGTATCATCCTCAAATCCGTATGTGAACACATAGTCCCATACCCATGTGAACACATAACTATAAAGAATCCCATGAACATATATAAATAGGAATGTATGCAAGTATGTATGTGTGTATGTGTAGTGCAACACTACCTTAGGGTTCGCAACACTAAAATAATCCAACACACCAATATCCATCCTAAATAACATATAATAATTGTTGGTGTGTATACGCATCCGTATACACCACCACGAACTGCGGGGGTGCTATACGCCATCCACCCGACTTCTCCCCGTAGATATAAATCTACTCACCTGGTCCTCGCTTGCCGGTGCCGACGTCGCCACGCGCTTGCTTGTCGTCTCGAAGTCCACATGGGTTACCTACATATCATAACGCACCGTATCGCATTAAAATCCGACTCAAGACCAAAACGACTCACGAATCCCACATAGGTCAAAACCTATGGTTGCTTTCACAAATCAAACCAAAAACTCTTGACGTCGGTGTACAAACGCCAGACCATCGAGAAAAACCCAAATACACTCATTTGCACATTCACGAACACTAATTTTAATATAAAATAGGTTAAAACTCACAAAAACCCCAATTTCACTTAAAAAGTCATTTTTCCGAAAATCTACCAAGCACAAATCACCGTTTTAGTACAAAACATGATGTTTTAACAAAACTAATGGCCATAAGGCTCACTAACCTTCTTAATTAAGTCATACCAATGTTAATTAGATTTTAAACTTAATTCTTAATATCAATCTCAAAAAATCTAGTTTGCAAACATAACCAATTTTAACAATTTCATAGCAAAAATGCACAAACTACAATCTAGCTTAGATTTGCATGATCTAAAGCATTAAACTACACTTAATAATGTTAATGAAGTCATGAAAAACCTAATTAGATTTTTAGTCTAACATTTGCAATTATTTTACAAAACCAAGTTTGCACTAGAAATCGAAAAATTGCGCAAACATCGCGGATTTGCGACAAAATGGTCACAACATTGCACAATCACCCAATCCACACAACTAGCTAGCTACAACACTCAAATTAACCCACATGAAAGGATTCAATTTTAAATTTCTAACTTTAACCCTTCTCTTGAATTTCATTACACAACCAACAACAACCAAATTAACACTTTAAAAGCATATTTTAGCATAATCAAACTACAAATTAAACATTAGATTAGAATTATACCTCTCAAGTTTGAAACCCTAGGTTCTCTAGCCTCCAAAGACACCTCCTTTCACCATGCTTTAAACCAATTTGAATGTTAGAAGAGATAGAATAGAGATTAGCTTTGAATTAGTGAAGGAATTGTGGATTTTTTTGATGTGTTTTGAGATGAAATTGAAGCAAAAGAGATGGAAATTTGGGGGGGGGGGGAAATGGGGCTGCTGCTGGTCATTTTCGGCCATGGGAGGAAGTGGGGAGTTGTGAGGGAATGGTGTGAAGAAAAAACTATGTCAAAGCCCCTCCCAATTACCATAATACCCCCACCTACATAAATATATAAAAAAAAAACCTTTATTTTAACCATTCTTTTCACATAAAAGAAGTAAAAAGGAGAGGGAAAGTGAGTGGGCTGTTGTTGGTGGTGGTAGGGCTGGCCATGAGTGGGTGAGGATGGGAGAGAGAGTACAAGAAAATTCCATGCAAAAAGAACCCCTCAAGTTACCAAATTGCAAGTTTTCGCTAATTTCACCAAAAAAAACCTTTTTTTTCTTCAATAATTTCTAACACCGTTTGGCAGATTTATTTTGTTTCAAAAACAACATGTTAAAATTATGTTTAATATGTTATGATGCACAAAATTTGTTTCAACTCATTCCAATTTGTAATTTTCCCTAATTAAATGTATTAGTGACGGCTTAAAATAATAATAAAATAATTTGTTTTCAGAAAATTTGAAATTTCACCAGTGGCTCAATAAACACCAAATACTAGCAATTACATAGCTAGAATATGTATATTTAATTTTTATAATAAGATATTTTTATTTTGACTTTTTACAGAAAACCCCCTTATTTTACCAATTTTCCGGAATTTCACCGAAACGATTTTCAAAATGCTACATATAGACCTCAAATCAACACGACTTATCGAGCTACTGGGGTCTGACGTTTACCACCCCTAGGCGAGATATGCGACATATCAGACGACGAGACCGGACTGTACGGGAGTGTTACTGTTTGGATTCACAGGAGAATGTACAGGCTTGCTTGTTGATCTTCTGAGCGCTCAATACCTGGGTAGCTGTTACGTTTAGCTGACCGCTTGCAGCTTGTGGGTGTTTGATATGATCATCACCTACTGCCGGCGTATTGACGATTCTTTAGAGTCTTACACAGAGGTTTCTTGACTCAGGCAAAACAGAGTAGGGGCACGTATGTGATATGTGCGGGACCGAGGATAATGCGATGTGAGATATCGTATTATATTCTCGCGATATTTGATATCAGCCGAGTCATCGGATCAAGTGTTGATTCGATGAATCGGTACGGATAAATATTAGTCGATTATATGCGATATAGCCGGATTGTCGGATCAAGTGTTGATTCGATAATTTAATGTATAATAATATATATGATATATTAAATTACATTAAGTAATATTAGCTCACTAAAAGATTCTTTTTCACACTCGGGTAATACATTGATATATATGCGATATATGTTAAATGTATTATTTTATTTTGTTACATTAAATATTATATATGTGATATATAATATTGTAACATGATATGGTTATTAATGCAACATGTTTAGTGGAGATTAAACATGGTTAGGGTTTGATTAGGGTTAATCATTTCTAGAAGTTTCTAGAAGGTTTTCCTTTTTGTTTTGGAAAAGATATTTTGCAAGATATTTCTTTAACTCAACCCAAAACCCTAACTCTAGTTAATTCTCTACAATGGTTACTTGAACCATGGTTGCATTTCTAACCTTATCAAAGTCTATCATTATTCATCACAAAAGGTTTCATGATATTATTCATCATCTTCTTCCTTCTTCTTCCTTTGAGCAAAAGCTTTCTAGCTTTTTGCTTTGTGATGAAAATGAGTGAGAATGAGAAAATAAAAGAGAGCAAAAATCCTACTTCATCATCCTCGTCTACCCTTGCCATTTAGATGAAGGTGTTCACATCATTTTATGAGTGTTAGTCTGTGTTAATGAAACTTCAAGGTAGATCATCTTTGTATCGAAGATCGGAAGCAAGACTGCATCTTTCTCTTCGTGGAACCTCTCGAGAGTCCGGAACACGATGATCGCAGCGAAGGTACATCTACACGGAGCTATTGAAGTGAAGGACCGGATCTACAAAGGTTGTAATCCCTCTCACTTAGTGTTAAAGTGTTTAACATGCTTGTTTTCGCATAAACCCTAGTTTAAAGATCCGGCTTCGGGTTGTTCGGCACGGCTAATTTTTTAATCGGGCATGGTTGATGTCTCGTAGAACCTTGTGAGCGTGCCTAGCAACCCTACAGTGGTATCAGAGCCTAGCTAGAGCTTTAGGCAAAGTCTAGACGAAGTTTAAAGTCCGATCGAACCCGAAAACCCCGACACGAACCCTTCTCTATACAATTTTCAAAAATATGATATTTTCTGAATTAAAATTTCTCATAAAAACAAGCAGGAAAAACTAAGAATTACTGTGAAGTACGGTCAACTAACTCAATATTTTGACCGCGGAACCGCGGCCAAACCATGGGTTTGGCCGCGGTTCCGCGGCCAAAATTTGGACTTAGTCCCTGGAATTTCACTTAATTATTCTTAGGTCCTTTATTGTTATTGTTTTCTGGGAATATTTTAATTCAACTCAAGTGTTAAGTTTTCTAGGGTTGTATTGGGGACTCGTTGATTCGATCAGATAATTTAACTTTGTTTAGTTTTGTCCGGATAATTTTTAGAAACTGTTAAAAAGTTCGAACGGATATCAATAACTCACTTTTTCCCCTGTCGGAAAATTTTTCAAAAGTTAGATTTTTTCTCATGTTTAAGAACGTTCTAAGTCGTGCAAGTAATGTGGTGGACCCTCTAGAAGGCAACAAACCTTAACTCGATTATGTGACCGTCTTGAACTGCCTCTGAACCTTAGGGTTTGTGGCAGTACGGCGTGCCACATGTGAGGCGTTGGCTTGACCCTTCTACGGCTGGACCATTGATACTGTGGCATGTGATGGATGTTTTTAAACTGATTTCAAGTGTTGAGATATATTGGGGAAATCTTTGGTGTTTGATTATTCGATCGGAAAATTTAACATTGTCTATTTATCTGAGATGTGATACAATATTTGGAATCCACAAGAAGTTATGAGATAACTAATTTGAATATTATAAACATAGCAGTTCAGTCTCAATTGATCGGTTGCCACGGAATTTTGATGTGATCAAAAGTCCGTCGCAATCACGTAGCGTACGCGGATACTCGCCTGGTAAACTTAATAAACAGCCATGCCCCATAACCCCGACCAAGTGACTGTAGGAGAACCCCGTCGCCAAAAGCATCCGTTCGGATGCTCGCGATAATGGTGTTCCGCCTTAGTGCACTTCGTCGACGGTATCGGGGGTGCGGCCGTCTACTAAAGTTTGCGACGAGCATTCGATCAGGTTGTCGGGAATCTTGTTGAATTTCCCGACTTGATATTGAAAAGATTTTTCGATAATGAGACTAAAATGTAGGGTTTATAATTGTTAGGCATGCGATGTCTAAGGAATTCATTTGGTTAGGCATGCGATGTCTAAAGAGGTTGCGGATTCCAACTGTTCTAGTTTTACACTTTCTTTTCTGTGACCGTAAGTGAAGTTTGTAGTTGTATTGCCGGTTTTCGTTGCTATACATCAACGACGATCGGAGTATGCATACTTACTTACGTTGATGATATGAGATATTATGTATTGCTGTGATATGTTATATTGGATCGTCGCGTTTTGAATAGCCGGGGGTTTTATGTGAGATGAGAGTTTTTTCTTTTTCATTCATGTAAAATTCATTTGTATGTAATATTCTTTTATTGGGGCACTTCCAGGTTGCGGAAGATGTCACCGTTGATGTATATTATTTACTTTTCCGTATTAGGTAGACCCAAGGAGGGGAGCACAAGTAACCGGGTTCTAGGGTCCAGTGGGAGACCATCTCGAGGAGTCGAGACCGGGTCTCCTAACCCTGGAATTGGCAGAGTTGCTTGCCGCTCTCGTAGGGGCCTAGGGATGTGGGTTTGGCTATTCATCGTGACCGTGGAATCCGTGTTTTATACAGGCTCGTATTAAAACACGGACGTCCTAGTATATCCAATATTTCATATATGTTCTTCTGCTGCAATGTTCTGTGATGAGATCATATTACTGCCTGAGACGAATGTTTATATTATATATATGAGATGTATGTTATATTGTAGATTTCATTTCAAATGTGATGCTTGTGAAGCATAATAAAATGGGACTTCAATAATGAGATTAATGAAACTAAAAAGAAACCTAAAGATATTGTAGAAACTTGTTTAAAAAAAAAACTGGTAGCTCTAGTTCTTGCTTTGCATAGCGGTGTTCCTTGTAGAACATCCAGCACCTTATTCGATAAGGAAAGAGCCGAGATCCCTTCACCGGGAGTGACCTCTTTAGTGAAACTAGCAGATGCTACAAACTCGGTTTGTCTTTTGATTGCTTCAATAGTTCTTGCTTTGCATAGTGGTATTTGTGAAATATCCTGCACCTTATTCGATGAGGAAAGGGCCGACGATCCCTTCACCGGGAGTGACCCCTTTAGCAAAACTAGAAAAGCCTCAAAAACACTCCATTTAAAATCACTCGATTCTGCAATGATATCAAGTTCATTACGCAAAAGGTTTTCATAAAAACCTGTCGTAGCCCTCCGTCATTTCAGATAAGTCCAACTTAGTATTCGTGCTACGTTTATTGTCCTGCGTCAAGGCGTAGTGTGCGGTAGCTAACTAGTATTTATCTGTTTATGCATATGATGCAGATTGGATTAGGGTAGTCATGCGACTTTGTTGGCCTGCGTCAAGGGTCGTGCGGGTGGGTTTAATTCAATCAAGAAATGACGGGTTGAACTTGACTAGCGCACTGTGGTTTGTTGGCCTGCGTCAAGGTCATGGGACGCTAGGGGTAAAATATTATTGGTGATTTCAAGTGTTGAAATTTGCAATGAGATTGCATACCTTCTATGAGATAGTTGGATCCCGATACCCGCTGCGAGTAAGAGTTACTCCTGGGAGAGTTTTACATATTACAATTAGCCGATCAAGTAGGTTTCTAGAAAGGTGTTAACGGGGTTACGCCCCTGGGAAAACGAGGTTTACTTTAATTAGGTTCGTGCGAAAGCACGGGGGACCTCCCTCAAAGTACCGACACTGGCCTGGCTGAAAGATTAGCGAACTTGTAGCGTGTAATTAATCCCGGCTAGTCTTTCCTTTTAGGGTTTGAAGGAAGATTTGATTAAAACAGTGGGAGACATCCTGATTAGATATATTAGATAACCAATCTAATGTTGCAAGAGCATACGCTGAGTGTTTTCTTCTCTCTCTCTCCAGGTAGCGACCATATCACGCCTTAATCAAGATAATAAAACGGTTGTATTGACCGAACCCGCTTGTTATACTGAGCTGGGGAACGTTGGTCCCGCTCCAACTTATAATTGTTATAAGACAGAGCAGAAAATTGGGGAATACCATATTGCCCGTGCCGCCCAAACGAAGAAAGTGCATGATGATGCATCATCTTCGGGTGTGTTCATTACATAGAACTGTTTCTCAGTATCATTCACGTCCTGGGTATGAGATACCAGATCAGGATCCCGCAAATGTAATTTGTTACATGGGCTACAGATAGGTAAAGAACTGAGAACGGGTGATAAGTTTCATGAGACAGAAAACGGTGCAAGTGTTGCGGCCAAGTCTGTTGGTCACTGTCACCCTGTATTACCAGTACATTGATTCTGAACGAATGTTATTAGATACCGAACCTGATATACAAAATCATATCAGTCTCTTTATTAGTAAAGAAATGATAAAATTTTGTATTGTTGGATAATGTTTTGAACATTTCCTATATCAAGAGTTGATCGGATCAGGCACGTTATCTAAAAGCATAGAGGTTCTAAATCAAACTACAGTTCTTAGTATAAAGAACACACACAAGAGGAAGAGTTCAGAAATGAACGAATCCTTCTTGAGGCATTGTAGACTAGGTCATATCAATGCGACCCGACTAGCTGAAGTTACATTAAGATGCATATTTAAATTTGTTTGAATTTACATCTTGTGAAACCTGCCAGTCATGCCACAAAGATAAGATGACCATGGCTCTGTTTATTGGAAATAGAGAAAGAGTTAGTGAACTCTTGGGATTGATACATGCTGATGTATGAAAGTCCCCTGTCTACACATGCCAAGACCGGTTCTTTGTACTTCATTACATTCTCTGATGATCTCTCATGATTCAGACATATGTTCCTGTTGAAACACAAGTCCGAACCTTTTGAGATATTCACAGAATATAAGTTAGAAGTAGAGAACCAAAAACGGGTATAAGTATTATGTCCTTTGATGAGATCAAGGAGAAGAATACTTGAGCACGGAATTCTTGGACTATTCTAAAGGAGAATGAGATTCTCTCTCAGCATTACTCCTCCGTATACACCATAGCACGATGGTGTATCGGGGCGGAGCAATAGCACCCTATGTGATATAGTGTGCTCTATGATGAGTACTACTGAGTTTCCTATTTCCTTTTGGGAGTTATGCACTTGAGAAGCTGCATACCTATTGAATAGGGTTCAAATCAAATCAGTTGCTTACCACTTCATATGTGATATAGATAGGGAAGAATCCATATCTTAAGTTTGTTAAGATTGGGGTTGTCTGGCCTATGTCTAAAAGCAAAATCCGGACAAGCTCGAGGCAAGGTCTGTTATGTAGAACTGGAAATGTTCCAGCTATACAAACTGCAGCTGATGATTTGGTGGAACCAAAGGATTCAATAGTTTCCAACGAACCTCAGCCTCTCCGCCGATCTAGTAGGGTTCCTCACCCACCTGAGAGATACTTCGGTTTCTCTATGACAGTGGGAGCGAGGATTGCATCATGAGATGATGACCCAACTAGTTTCGAGCTGGCCATCAGGAGTAGGACTCTGTAAGAATGGCTGGATGCTTAGTGATCTGAGATGGAATCCTTATACACCAACAAAGTATGGACTTTGGTTGCTTTATCTGAAGGGTTAAATCCCCATCAGGAGCGAGTATATCTTGAGAAGATTACTTGGTGTACATGGAAAAGTTGAGACTTTCAAAGCTATGCTTAATTCCATTTAGATCCTACTTGCCACGGCTACATACCATGATTACGATATCTGGTGGTTGGGTGTCATGACTACTTTTCTAAATGATGTTTTAGAAGAGAACGTCTATAAGTACACAGCCAGAGGGCTTCGTAAACAGTGGGAGCAGCGGAAACGTGTACAAGATGTTTTATATGATAAAACAGGCATCGCGGAGTTGGAACATCTGTTTTGATGTGGTAGTCAAAGAGTTTGACTTCATCAAAATGGTAGATGAACCTTGTATATACAACAAGGTAGTAGGGAGTATGGTGGTGATCCTCGTAGAGTACGTGGATGACATACTCTTGATAGGGAAGGAGTTTCCAATGCTACGCTCGGTCAATCTCAGATTATCACAAGGATTCTCCATATAGGATCAAGGTGATACCTCCTAAATCCTAGGTTTTGGATCTATGAGATAGATCTAATTGGATGTTAGGATTCTCACTAGTTGTAGTGAGATGGTATCAATCGATCCTTGGGAGAATCACTGGAAAGGTTCCAGGGTGATAAGGACGACGGAATGTCAGTCGCAGGCATTGTCTTTACCCTCAGTGGAGGGACGGTATGTTAGAAGAGTTCCATGCTAGATACCGTGACTTACTAGACGATTAAAGGTAAGATACATCATTAACAAGGATGCTACCAAAGAGGCAGTCTGGATAGATATAGGTTCATGAGATGAACTT
This sequence comes from Agapanthus africanus, assembly GCA_030015575.1. Lineage (NCBI taxonomy): Eukaryota > Viridiplantae > Streptophyta > Magnoliopsida > Asparagales > Amaryllidaceae > Agapanthus > Agapanthus africanus. Next base: position 6,995,924 of record JASDDO010000029.1, on the reverse strand, counting down.
CGTTCCTACCATTGTGTGACAATGGAGTTGTGGCTTATGCCAAGGAACTACCGTCCCATCAGAAATCTAGATATAATTCTTAGGCAGTATCACCTGGTCATGGAGATGGTTGATCTCCAGGGAGATCGAGGTTAGGAGAGTAGACACAGAGGACAACAGCGCGGATCCACTCACAAAGGCCTTTTTCCCAGTAAAGACTTTTATGGGATGGTTAAGTATGAGATACTTCAACCGCAGCTAATCGTTGGGTATGCGATACCACAACAGATGGCCCTAGTGTAAGTCCATGCTACCTCTCCCGGTACTTACGGGCTTGCGGAAATGATGAAGAACAATTTTCTAGAGGCGGTAACAAGGACTCAAAACGGATCTTTGTTAAACTGTCTACCTAACAACCTAACTAGGAGTTGTTAACTACTCGGTTAGGGGGTTATACCTTTCTTTCTTGAACTCCTTCGTCTTCAACTCTTGATGGTGTACGGATCGGCTTCACCCCGTCGTCTCCTTGCGCCGAAGATCGATCCACCCGAAAGCTTCTACCTTTGGCTTCTTCTTCGAACTTTGAAGAAACTAGTTCACTCGGTTTGCTAAACCTTGTGAACTAGAGTGAGTAGAGGAGAGTGTGTTGGGATTTTTCTCTATGGTTCTTACTTCTCAACACATGAGACAAGTGAACCGTAGACTAGAGAGAGAGCAAGAGGAAAAGGGAGAGTTCAAGAGAATGAGAGAGCTCAAGCAAGAGAGAGAAAAGCAAATGAGAGAATGAGAAAGACTTTTTTCCCTCTTGGCTCTCATAATCCAAATTCATCATAACAAATAATAGAAATCAAGTATTATGTGATGGTTTAACTCAAAATAGCCATATCATTTCATGCACTCATTTTGCACAAGAGAAACAAGGAAGCAAAAGTCTTTGCCATGAAATGATAGCCATTGTCATGATGATGGTCAACTAGTCCAACCTAGTCAACCGGTCCACAAAGTCAACAAGTCAACAAAGTCAACCCCTCAACAACCATGTCACTATAATACTTAATTAATATTATTGTTAATTATATTTCATATTCTCATTAGGGTTTAGCAAAAATTCAATAGTCAACAGTCAACAACCCTAATGAGAATCCCCTGCCTCTGTCTCTCTGTCAACTGTGCATACACACCCGCATCCGCGTTCCGAGGAACACGAATACATACGAGATAAAACCAATCCCAAAACATACACTAGGATTTGGCTTAAACCAAAGCCCGCTAGTGTTAACTGTCCGGACACTAAACGTGCACAAGTGCACGGATGTGACCGAACCCTGTCGCAAAACCATGCGACCTCTACTCTTTTGCCTAAGGGCGAATAGCTCTCTGTGTGGGACTCTAAAGACTCGACACTACGCTGGCAGTGGGTTTAACCACAGACCGCAAGCGGCACTAGCTGTGCGTAACGGCCCCCAGGTAGATGCCGACAAGAAGACTGACGAGGTGAAACCCATCTGAACTCCTACTGAGCCTGAATGTGACAGTCTCCGTACAGTCCGGTCTGTTCGTCTGATACATCGTATGGCGGGCCTAGGGGGGCGGTAAAGGTCAGTCCCCTAATAGCGGTACAAGTTGTGTCGGAGTGAAGCCCAGAACACCCTGAGATAACACTGGAAGCCTACCAGTATATCTCGCTTGCCCTGGCCAGGGACTACTCGTGTAATGGCTCTCCTAGACACAGCGCGATGTCAACCCCCAATACCGGAAGAGACGAATCCTGTCTAATCGTCACTGCCTCCAACTGCTTCGGGACTGCACCCAACTACTACCTGTTTGCATGACTCCTTTGAGCCGTGGTAGGGTAGTAATCAAAGTACAGTGGGAACACACTCGAGGAGAAGTGACAGTATCAAGTCAGCGGACTAAGCTGTACTCATGTCACCTGGGAACTGATAACTAACGATATGTATAATACCAACCAGTCAGTTCGCGACGAGTCCTGTCCAGTGTACTCGTAACCTAACGAGCACCCGCATACTATCTCAAGTACGACGTACTGACGGCTGTGGGACAGACCGTCTCCTCTGCTGGGATGAGAAGCGCATACGCTAGTCTACTCCGGAGTATCGATGCCCTGTCTCGATAGTCCTGCGACTAGGGACCTGTATAAGGATGTGCTTATGGATTACCTAGCCCCCACGAGTGTGACTGCCATCACAACGCTGGTAATCAAACAAAGATCCTAAGGGCTCCACTAATGCGTATAGGTGATAAAATAAACACATGTACACATTAAAGTAGAAACAAACCAAGTAGCATACTACTATTTTGAGCAAGATTGTCTATACAACTGTGAATATCCCAAGCTTCCATTAAGTAATATACAAACTAGTATGATACAGTAATGGCAACTAGGGCATATACACTAACAATCTCCCACTTGCACTAAGGCCATGTACTGGCGTATCGAAGACCTATCATCTCGATCAGCCGCTCGAACTGAGTCTGGGGCAAGGCCTTGATGAACGGATCTGCAGTGTTATCTTCTGAAGCAACCCTTCGAACCTCGATCTCCTGGCGATCCACGATCTCCCTGATCAGGTGATACCGCCTCAAGATGTGTCTGGATTTCTGATGGGACCTGGGTTCCTTCGCTAAAGCTATAGCCCCGTTGTTGTCGCAATACAGAGGTATTGGATCAACAATGGACGGAACCACTGAAGTTCTTTCAAGAACTTCCTTATCCAGACGGCTTCTTTTGCGGCATCAGATGCAGCGATGTATTCCGCTTCCATAGTCGAGTCAGCAACGGTTTCTTGTTTGGAACTCTTCCAACACACCGCCCCTCCGTTGAGGGTAAAGACAAAGCCCGACATGGACTTGGAATCATCCTTGTCATTCTGGAAGCTGGAGTCAGCAAAGGCCTCGATCTGGAGGTATTTTCCGCCATACACCAAGAACATCTCCTTAGCCCTTCTCAGGTACTTGAGAATGTTCTTTACCGCTATCCAGTGTTTCTCCCCAGGGTTTGACTGATACCGGCTTACTACACTCAGTGCATAAGCTACATCCGGTCTGGTACACAACATCGCATATATTATAGAGCCTACCGCAGAACCTTGTGAGCGTGCCTAGCAACCCTACAAGGTATAATACCATCTGGGAGTTCTCGGCGAGTCCGTCCAGTGTACCCAGTCTCGACTGAGCACCCGTACACCATCCTTGATGTCAAACACCGATGGATATGGGATCATCCATCGCCCATCATATGGGTCAAGATGCGTATACGCTAGTCTACTCTGGTGTATCGATGCCATGTCTCGATACACTCTCGACTAGGAACAGTTATAGGATGTACTCGTCGACTACCGAGGCCCCACTAGTATGATCTCATCATAGTCCCAGTAGTCGAGTACATATCCTAAGGGCTTTATCAACATGTAACATAGAGACAATCAGAGTACATGTTAAGATAAAGTACAACCAGATAGCATACTATCATGTCGAGCAAGAAATTCCTCCCTATATATGTCCAAGCATCCATTACAACTTATATCGTATGTACAGCAATGGCCTCTAGGGCATACATATAACTAACAATCTCCCACTTGCACTAGGGCCATCTGTTATGGTATCGCATACCCAACAATTAGCTGCGGTTGAAGTATCTCATACTCAACCATCCCATAAAAGTCTCTACTGGGAAAAAGGCCTTTGTGGGTGGATCCGCGCTGTTGTCCTCTGTGTCTACTCTCCTAACCTCGATCTCCCTGGAGATCAACCATCTCCATGATCAGGTGATACTGCCTAAGAATTATATCTCGATTTCTGATGGGAAGGGGGGTTCCTTGGCAAAAGCCACTACTCCATTGTCACACAATGGTAGGAACGAAGTTCATCTCATGAACTTATATATATCCAGACTGCCTCTTTGGAAGTATCCTTGGTAACGATGTATCTTGTCTTTAATCGTCTAGTAAGTCACGGTATCTAGCTTGGAACTCTTCCAACATACCATCCCTCCACTGAGGGTAAAGACAATGCATGCGACTGATATTCAGTCATCCTTATCACCCTGGAACCTTTCCAGTGATTCTCCTCAGGATCGATTGATACCATCTCACTACAACTAGTGAGAATCCTAACATCCAATTAGGTCTATCTTATAGATCCAAAACCCAGGATTTATGAGGTATCATTTTGATCCTATATGGAGAATCCTTGTGATAAGCGGAGATTGACCGAGCGTAGCATTGGAAACTCCTTCCCTATCAAGAGTATGTCATCCACGTACTCTACGAGGATCACCACCATACTCTCTACTACCTTTTTGTATATAAAAGGTTCATCTACCATTTTGATGAAGTCAAACTCTTTGAATACCACATCAAAACAGATGTTCCAACTCCGCGATGCCTGCTTTATCCTATAAAGTATCTTGCACACACGTTTCTGCTGCTCCCACTGTCTACGAAGCCCTCTGGCTGTGTACTTATAGACGCTCTTTTCCAAAACATCATTTAGAAAAGCTGTCATGACACCCAACCACCAGTTATCGTAGTTATACTATGTAGCAGTGGCAAGTAGGATCTGGATGGACTTAAGCATAGCTTTGAAAGTCTCAACTTTTCCATGTACACCAAGTAATCTTCTCAAGATATACTTGCTCCTGATGGGGATTTAACCCTTCAGATAAAGAAACCAAAGTCCATACTTTGTTGGTGTATAAGGATTCCATCTCAGATCAATAAGCATCCAGCCATTCTTACAGAGTCCCACTCCTGATGGCCAGCTCGAAACTAGTTGGGTCATCATCTCATGATGCAATCCTCGCTCCCACTGTCATAGAGAAACCGAAGTATCTCTCAGGTGGGTGAGGAACCCTACTAGATCGGCGGAGAGGCTGAGGTTCGTTGGAAACTACTGGATCTTTTGGTTCTACCAAATCATCTGCTGTAGTTTGTATGGCTGGAACTCTTTCCAGTTCTACAGAACTCACTTTGCCTCGAGCTTGTCCGGATTTTGCTTTTTAGACATAGGCCGGACAACCCCAAATCTTAACAAACTTAAGATATGGGCTCTTCCCTTTCTATATCACATATGAAGTGGTAGGCAACTGATTTGATTTGAACCCTATTCAATAGGTATGCAGCTTCTCAAGTGCATAACTCCCGAAAGAAAATTGGAAACTCAGTAGTACTCATCATAGAGCACACCATATCACATAGGGTGCTATTGCTCCGCCCCGATACACCGACGTGCTGTGGTGTATACGGAGGAGTAATGCTGAGAGAGAATCTCATTCTCCTTTAGAATAGTCCAGGAATTCTGTGCTCAAGTATTCTCCTCCCTGATCTCATCAAAGGACATAATACTTATACCCGTTTTTGGTTCTCTACTTCTAACTCATATTCATTGAATATCTCAAAAGCTTCGGACTTGTATTTCAACAGGAACATATGTCTGAATCTTGAGAGATCATCAGTGAATCTAATGAAGTACAAAGAACCGGTCTTGGCATGTGTAGACAAGGGACCTTCATACATCAACATGTATCAATCTTTAGAGTTCACTAACTCTTTCTCTGTTTCCAATAAACGGAGCTGTGGTCATGTTATCTCTGTGACATGACTGGCAAGTTTCACAAGATGTAAATTCAAACTAATTTAAATATGCATCTTTACGTAACTTCAGCTAGTCGGGTCGCATTGATATGACCTAGTCTACAATGCCTCAAGAAGGATTCGTTCATTTCTGAACTCTTCCTCTTGTGTGTGTTCTGTATTCTAAGAACTGTAGTTTGATTTAGAACATCAATGCTTTTAGATAATGTGCCTGAACCGATCAACTCTTGATATAGGAAATGTTCAAAACATTATCCAACAATACAAAATTATATCCTTTCTTTACTAATAAAGAGACTGATATGATGTTGTATATCAGGTTCGGTATATAATAACATTCGTTCAGAATCAATGTATTCTGGTAATGCAGGGTGATAGTGACCAACAGACTTGGCTGCAACACTTGCACCGTTTCTATCTCATGAAACTTATGACCCGTTCTCAGTTCTCTACCTATATGTAGCCCATGTAACATATTACATATACGGGATCCTGATCCGGTATCTCATACCCAGGACGTAAAGGATATTGAGAAACAGTTCTCTGTTAATGAACACACCCGAAGATGATGCATCAGCATGCACTTTCTTCGTTTGGGAGGCACGGGAAATCTGGTATTCCCCAATTTCCTGCTCTGCATTATAACATTTATAAGTTGGAGCGGGACTAACGTTCCCCAGCTCAGTATAACAAGCGGGTTCGGTCAATTCTTCCGTATTATTATCTTGATTAAGGCGTGATATGGTCTCTACCTGGAGAGAGAGAGAAGAAAACACTCAGCGTATACTCTTGCAAGATTAGATTGGTTATCTAATATATCTAATCAGGATGTCTCCCACTGTTTTACTCAAATCTTCCTTCAAACCCTAAAACGAAAGACTAGCCGGGATTAATTACACGCTACAAGTTCACCAATCTTTCAGCCAGGCCAGTGTCGATACTTTGAGGAAGGTTCCCCGTGCTTTCGCACGAACCTAATTAAAGTAAACCTCGTTTTCCCATGGGCGTAACCCCGTTAACACCTTTCTAGACACCTACTTGATCGCCTAATTGTAATGTGTAAAACTCTCCCAGGAGTAACTCTTACTCACAGCGGGTATCGGGATCCAACTATCTTATAGAAGGTATGCAATCTCATTGCAAATTTCAACACTTGAAATTCCCAATAATATTTTACCCCTAGCGTCCCATGACCTTGACGCAGGCCAACAAACCACGGTGCGCTAGTCAAGTTCAACCCGTTATTTCTTGATTGCATTAAACCGACCCGCACGACCCTTGACGCAGGCCAACAAAGTCGCACGACTACCCTAATCCAATCTGTATCATATGCATAAACAGATAAATACTAGTTAGCTACCGCACACTACGCCTTGACGCAGGCCAAAAAACGTAGCACGAATACTAAGTAAGACTTATCTGAAATGACGGAGGGCTACGACAGGTTTTTATGAAAACCCTTTGCGAAATGAACTTGATATCGTTGTAGAATCGAGTGATTTTAAATGGAGTGGTTTTTAGGCTTTTCTAGTTTTGCTAAAGAGATCACTCCCGGTGAAGGGATCGTCGGCTCTTTCCTCATCGAATAAGGTGCAGGATATTTCACAAATACCTCTATGCAAAGCAAGAACTATAGAATCAATCAAAAAACAAACCGAGTTTGTAGCATCTGCTAGTTTCACTAAAGAGGTCACTCCCGGTGAAGGGATCTCGGCTCTTTCCTTATCGAATAAGGTGTTGGATGTTCTACAAGGAACACCGCTATGCAAAGCAAGAACTAGAGCTACCAGTTTTTAAACAAGTTTCTACAATATCTTTAGGTTTCTTTTAGTTTCATTAATCTCATTTATGAAGTCCCATTTTAATATGCTTCACAAGCATCACATTTGAAACGAAATCTGCAATATAACATATATCTCATATATATACATTTCTACTTGAATCAGAAACAGTACTCTTTGAATGGCCAACCAAGGCTTAGGTGAAACCGTCGATCAGGCCATTCACTGTATTGCAGAGAATGCTCTTACTGTTCTAAAAAGGCGAGGTGAACAACTTGAACTCATTAATCCATTCCGCTCGACCTTCGCTACACTGGTTGAACTCCGAGATTTCACTCTTTACCCGTCTCAGGCAGTAATATGATCTCATCACAGAACATTGCAGCAGAAGAAACATATATGAAATATTGGATATACTAGGACGTCCGTGTTTTTAAAACGAGCCTGTATAAAACATGGATTCCACGGTCGCGATGAATAGCCAAACCCACATCCCTAGACCCCTACGAGAGAGGCAAGCAACACTGCCAATTCTAGGGTTAGGAGACCCGATCTTAACTCCTCGAGATGGTCTCCCACTGGACCCTAGAACCCGGTTACTTGTGCTCCCCGCCTTGGGTCTACCTAATGCGGAAAAGTAAATAATATACAATGGTGACATCATCCTCAGCCCGAAAGTTCCCCAATAAAAGAATATTACATACAAATGAATTTTACATGAATGAAAAAGAAAAACTCTCATCTCACATAAAACCCCCGGCTATTCAGAACGCGACGATCCAATATAACATATCACAGCAACACATAATATCTCATATCATCAACGTAAGCAAGTATGCGTATCCCGATTGTCGTTGATGTATAGCAACGAAGCCGGCGATACACCACATACTACGTTTACGGTCACAGAAAAGAAAGTGTAAAGCTACAACAGTTGGAATCCGCAACCTCCTTCGACATCGCATGCCTAACCAAATGAATTCCTTAGACATCGCATGCCTAACAATTATAAACCCTGCATTTTAGTCTTATTATCGAAAACTCTTTTCAATATCAAGTCGGGAAATTCAACAAGATTCCCGAAAACCTGATCGAATGCTCGTCGCAAACTTTAGTAGACGGCCGCACCCCCGGATGCCGTCGACGAAGTGCACTAAGGTGGAACACCGCTGCCGCGAGCACCCGAACGGATGCTTTTGGCGACGGGGTTCTCCTACAGTCACTTGGTCGGGGCTATGGGGCGTGGCTATCTATTAAGTTTATCCGGCGAGTATCCACGTACGCTACGTGATTGCGACGGACTTTTGATCACATCAAAATTCCGTGGCAACCGATCAATTTGAGACTAAACTGCTTGATTTATAACATTCAAATTAGTTATTTCATAACTACATGTGGATTCCAATTATTGTATCACATTCCAGATAAATAGACAATGTTAAACTTTCCGATCGAATAATCAAACACCCAAGATTTCCCCAATATATCTCAACACTTGAAATCAGTTTAAAAAACATCCATCACATGCCGCAGTACCAATGGTCCAGCCATAGAAGGGTCAAACCAATACCTCACATGTGGTATGCCGTACTGCCCCAAACCCTAAGGTTCAGAGGCAGTTCAAGACGGTCACATAATCAAGTTAAGGTTTGTTGTCTTCTAGAGGGTCCACCGCGTTACTTGCATGACTTTATGAAAGTTTCAAACACGAGAAAAAATTCAACTTTTGAAAATTTTCCGACAGGGGAAAAAGTGAGTTATTGATATCCGTTCGAACTTTTTAACACGATCTAAAAATTACCCGGACAAACTAAACAAAGTTAAATTATCCGATCGAATCAACGAGTCCCCAATACAACCCTATAAAACTCAACACTTGAGTGGAATTAAAAAATTCCCAGAAAAAAACTGACAATAAAGGACGTATGAATAAATATATGAAATATGAGGGACTGAGTCCAAATTTTGGCCGCGGAACCGCCGCCAAACCCTTGGTTTGGCCGCGGTTCCGCGGTCATGTGAGCGACATAGTGGACCGTACTTCACAGTAATTCTTAGTTTTTCCTGCTTGTTTTTCTGAGCATTTTTAATTCATAAAAAATCACATTTTTGAAAAATATCCAAAGAAGGGTATTCGTCGGGGTTTCCGGGTTCGATCGGACTTTAAACTTCACTCAGACTTCGCCTAAAGCTCTAGCTTGGCTCTGATACCATTGTAGGGTAGCTAGGCACACGCACAAGGGTCTACAAGGCATCAACCATGCCCGATTTATAAATTAGCCGTACCGAATAACCCGATACGAGATCTTTAAACTAGAGTTTAGGCGATAACTAGTATGTTAAACACTTTAACATTAAGTGAGAGGGATTACAACCTTTGTAGATCCGGTCCTTCACTTCTTAAGCTCCGTGTTGAAGTCCCTTCGCTGCGATCATCGTGTTCCGGACTCTCGAGAGGTTCCACGAAGAGAAAGATGCAGTCTTGCTTCCGATCTTCGATACAAAGATGATCTACCTTGAAGTTTCGTTAACACAAGCTAACACTCACTAAATGAAGTGAACACTCTCATCTAAAGGGCAAGGATAGATGAGAATGATGAAGTAGGATTTTTGCTCTCTTTTATTTTCATTTACTCACTCATTTTTCATCACCTTGAAAAAGCTAGAAAGCTTTTTCTATGAAAGAAAGAAGGAAGAAGATGAACAATCAACATAGAATCCTTTTGTGATGAATAATGAAAGGATAAATATGATGATTAATGCAACCATGGTCAACTAAACCATTGTAGAGACTTAACTAGGGCTAGGGTTTGGGTTAGGTCAAGGAATGAGTCATAACAAAATATCTTTCACAAAACAAAACTAAACCTTCTAGAATCATCTAGAAAGCATTAACCCAAATCAAACCCTAATCTTGTTTAATCTCTACTAAACATGTTGCATTAGTTATCATATCATGTTACAATATTATATATCACATATATAATATTTATTGTAACCAAATAAAATAATACAATTAACATATATCGCATATATATCAATGTATTACCCAAGTGAGAAAAAGAATCTTTTAGTGAGCAAATATTAGTTAATGTAATTTAATATATCATATATATTAGTATACATTAAATTATCGAATCAACACTTGATCCGACAATCCGACTATATCGCATATAACCGACTAATATTTATCCGTACCGATTCATCGAATCAACACTTGATCCGATGACCCAGCTGATATCAAATATCGCGAGAATAGAATACGGTATCTCATATCGTATTATCCTCGGTCCCGCACATATCACATATGTGCTCCTACTCCGTTTTGCCTGAGCCAAGAAACCTCTGTGTAGGACTCTAAAGAATCGTCAATACGCCGACAGTAAGTGATGATCATATCAAACACCCACAAGCTGCAAGCGGTCAGCTAAATGTAACAGCCGCCCAGGTATTGAGCGCTCAGAAGATCAACAAGCAAGCCTGTACATTCTCCTATGAATCCAATCAGTAACACTCCCGTACAGTCCGGTCTCGTCGTCTGATATGTCGCATATCTCGCCTAGGGGTGGTAAACGTCAGACCCCAGTAGCTCGATAAGTCGTGTCGATATGAAGTCTATAACAGTTCGAGAAACTACTAATAACACTTACCAGTAGATCTCAGCAACCCTGGCCAGGGATTTCCGGTTATAGCCAATCGAACACAGCGCAACATCAACTCCCTATACCGGGAGAGACGAATCCCCTCCTATCGCTCATTGCCTCCATGTGATTCGGGACTGTACCCAAAAGCCACCTTTTTGCACGCCCTCTTGGACGTTGTATGATGGAAATCAAAGCACAGTGGGAATCACACAAGACTCTATGACGATCTCGGGTCAACAGACTACTCTGTACTAATGTCACCGGAGAACTGCCATCTGACGTGAAGTATAATACCATATGGGAGTTCTCGGTGAGTCCGTCCAGTGTACCCAGTCTCCACTGAGCACCCGTACACCATCCTTGATGTCAAACACCGATGGATATGGGATCATCCATCGCCCATCATATGGGTCAAGATGCGTATACGCTAGTCTACTCTGGTGTATCGATGCCCTGTCTCGATACACCCTCGACTAGGAACAGTTATAGGATGTACTCGTCGACTACCGTGGCCCCACTAGTATGATCTCATCATAGTCCCAGTAGTCGAGTACATATCCTAAGGGCTTTATCAACATGTAACATAGAGACAATCAGAGTACATATTAAGATAAAGTACAACCAGATAGCATACTATCATGTCGAGCAAGAAAGTCCTCCCTATATATGTCCAAGCATCCATTACAATATACATCGTATGTACAGCAATGGCCTCTAGGGCATACATATAACTAACAGTTCGTTCCATGATGAGTAACGCTGAGTTGTCACGATCCTTCTGAAGTTATGCACTAGAATAAGCTGCATATCTTTTGAATAAGATTCCTACCAAGACTGTGCCAACCACACCATATCAGATGTGGAGTGGGAAGAAACCCTATCTTCAGTTTCTGAAGATATAGTGATGTCCAGCTTTTGTTGAAAAGCAGTTTGCGGACAAGCTCGAGGCACGCTCAGTACTGTTTAAGTTTGTGGGATACCCAAAGAACTCCAAGGGGTATCTTTCCTATTACGCAGAGGAACAAAAGGTTTTTGTTCCTCGTCATGCCCATTTTTTTGGAAAATCAATTTTTTAAAAGGAAATAGTAGGAGCGCAATAGAACTGGAAGAAATTCCAGAACCACAAACTATTACTGAAAATATGGTAGAACTAGAGGTTTTAAAAGAACAGGACATCCTTACGCCAATCCGCAGGACTAGTAGGCAGTCTCATCCACCTGAGAGATACTACGGTTTTCTCATAGACGGGGATCGAGACGATTGCATTATTAACAATGATGAGCCAGCTAGCTTCCAGTAAACTATTCAGAGCGGTGACTCGGTAAAATGGCTAGATGCAATGCGGACCGAAATGGAGTCCATGTACACCAACAAAGTATGCACTTTGGCCATTGCTCCAGAAGGGGTAAAACCCATAGGATGCAAATGGATCTTCAGAAAGAAGATTGGTGTAGATAGATAGGTTGAAACCTATAAGGCTAGACTTGTTGCAAAAGGTTTTCATCAAAGACCTGGTTTGGACCATGATGAAACCTTTTCTCCACTGTCTATGCTCAAATCCATTCGGATCCTTCTTGCCATTGCTGCCTTCCAAGATTTTAAGATCCGGCAGATTGACGTAGAGACGGCTTTTCTAAATAGTGATTTGGAAGAGTGTGTCTATATGGATCAGCCAGAGGGTTTCAATCAGAGTGGGAGCAGCGGGACAGTGTGCAAGTTGCTTAAGTCCATTTATGGACTAAAGCAGGCATCACGGAGTTGGAACATCCATTTTATTGAGACAGTCAAAGAATTCGACTTTATCAAAAATCCAGATGAACCATGCATTTATAGTAAGATTGTAGCAAGAACTGTGGAATTCCTCATTGAGTACATGGATGACATTCTCTTGATGGGAAATGGCATTCCTATGCTACAAATCAGTCAAAGGATTCTTGTCACAGAGGTTCTCCATGAAAGACCTGGGTGATACCAACTACATTCTGGGGATTCAGATCTATCGTGATAGATCAAAGAGGATGGTGGGACTTTCACAGTCAAGGTAAAACAACACCATACTGAAAATATTTAGTATGGACGATTCTAAGCTCGGTAGTCTACCGGCTTGTCACAGAATCACCCTCTCCAAAGAGATGTCTTCGAAGACTGATTTGGAAAGGGCTCGCATGTCGATTACACCCTATGCTTCTGCGGTAGGCTCTATAATGTATGCGATGTTGTGTACCAGACCAGATGTAGCTTACGCACTGAGCGTGGTAAGCCGGTATCAGTCAAACCCAGGGGAGAAGCACTGGGAAGCAGTAAAGAACATTCTCATGTACCTGAAGAGGACTAAGGAGATGTTCTTGGTGTATGGCGGAAAAGGACCTCCAGATAGAGGCCTTTGCTAACTCCAGCTTCTAGAGTGATAAGAATGACTCCAAGTCCATATTGGGTTATGGCTTTACCCTCAGTGAAGGGGCGGTCTGTTGGAAGAGCTCCAGGCAGGACACCGTTGCAGACTCGTCGCATGAGACGCCGCAAAAGAGGCAGTCTGGATGAGGAAGTTTTTAATTGAACTTCAGGTGGTTCCTTCCATTGTTGGTCCAATACTTTAGTATTGTGACAACAACGGTGCTATAGCTTTAGGGAAGGAACCCAGGTCCGATCAAAGATCCAGACATATCTTGAGGCGGCACCACCTGATCAGGGAGATCATTGATCCCCAGGATATCAAGGTGAGGAGAGTAGATACGGAGAACAACACTGTAGATCCGCTCACAGAGGCCATTCCTCAAACAGTGTTTGAGAGGTTATTCGAGATCTTCGGTCTGCGATATGCCAGTATATGGCCTTAGTGCAAGTGGGAGATTGTTAGTGATATATGCCTTAGAGGCCATTATTGTATCATACTAGATTGTATATTACTTAATGGGAGCTTGGGATATACACGGATATAGTAACAGTTTTGCTCAAAATAGTAGTATGCTACCTGGTTTGTTTCTACCTCAATATGTGCATGTGTTTCTTTTAGCATATCGCTTATACATATTGGTATAGCCTTTAGGATCTTTGCCTGATTACCAGCGTTGTGATGGCAATCACACTAATGGGGGATGGGTAATATATAAGCACGTCCTATACAGGTCCCTAGTCGTAGGATTATCAAGACAAGGCATCGATACTCCACAGTAGACTAGTGTATACGCTTCTCATCCCAACATGGGAATGGTCTGTCCCACAGCCATTAGTACGTCATACTGGGGATAGTATGCAGGTGCTCATTAGGTTATGAGTACACTAGACAAGACTCGTTGGGAACTGTTGGTGGGTATTATACCTTTTGTCGGGTAGCAGTTCCCAGGTGACATAAGTATAGCTTAGTCCGTCGACTTGACACTGCTGCTTCGCCTCAAGTGTGTTCCCACTGTACTTTGATTACTACCCTACCACGGCTCAAAGGAGTCGTTCAAACAGGTAGTAGTTGGGTGCAGTCCCGAAGCACTTGGAGGCAGTGGTGGTTAGATAGGATTCGCATCTCCCAGTATTGGGGGTTGATATCACGTTGTGTTCGGAAGGCCATTACACAAAGTCCTTGGCCAAGGAAAGCGAGATTTACTGGTAGGTATTCCAGTAGTTTCTCAAGGTGTATTGGGCTACTCTCCGACATGACTTATTGTGCTATTAAGGGTCTGACGATTACCGCCCCCCTAGGCCCGATATGCGATACTCTTAGACGAACAGACCGGACTGTACAGAGATTGTCACATTCAGGCTCAGTAGGAGTTCAGATGGGTTTTCCTCATCGGCCTTCTTATCAACATCTACCTAGGGACCGTTACGTGCAGCTAGTACCACTTGCGGCCTGTGGTTAAACCCACTGCCAGCGTAGTGTCGATTCTTTAGAGTCCCACACAGAGAGTTTCCCTGCACCGGGCAAAAGGTGTAGAGGCCGTATGGTTTTACGGCAGCGCTTCGATCACTTACATGCACTTGTGCACGTATGATATTCAGGCGGATAATATTAGTGGGCTTTGGTTTAAGCCGAATCCTAGTATTATATTGATGGATCCGTTTCGTCTCTTTGTATTCGTGTTTCTCGGAACATGAATGCGGGTATGTATATACGGATGAGAGGGGCATAGAAGAAGACACCTCATTAGAGTTTTGACCATTGACTTGATTAAAACAATTATGAGGTGGAGGAAAGTATTTGTTATTTTTGTAAATAATAATTGAGCCATGGCTACTTGTTTTGACTACTTAACTTTGTTTGACCATTTGACTTGGCTTGACCACTTGACTTGATTTGACTATTTGACTTAGATATTTTTGTGAGATATTTTGTGACCTAGATATTTTGATGAGATATTTTTCATGTCATACTTGTGGTCATGTCAAGTTAGCCATCTCATTTTCATTTTATCATTATCATTATCAAAATCATTTCTCTTTCCTCAAGCTAGCTCTCTTCTTCTTCCTCACATCAAAACCCTAAAAGCTCTCATGTGTTGAGAATCCTAGAGTTTCAAGAGACAAATAAATCCATTTTCATACTCTACATCACCTAGGACATCAAGTTTAGCAAGCTTGTTGCCATAGTTACCTCGGTTTTGAGGTGGAGCTCGGACTATAGACTCTCGGGTGGATCGTCTTTGACTCGAAGAGGTCATGGAGGTTGCTACGATCCGGATCGATCCTTAGAGCCTACGTAGATGAGGAGGACAGCGATGAAGACCCGAAGGACATGTATCATGAGGTATAACTTTGTATCCGAGTAGCTAAACCTCAAGTAGTTTGCTAGCTAGGGTTTATGGACGATCCTTGGTTCTAGTCGGTGTTGTGAAGCCCGTAAAAATCATTTTTTGCAAATTCCGCCTCCCCGCGAACACATGGGGTGCACGACATTGACTTACAAGGGGAGCTCCGGGCGATGGAGTTGGATCGGCTTGAGAGCTCAAAAGAGTCGGTGGTCGCTTGAGGTGGGTCGTCGGCGAGGTGGAGCTCAGAGCTTAGAGATGGTGGAGTTGAGTTTGAGAGAGGGAGAACGAGAGAGAGATAGAGAGAACGAGCAAGATAGGATAAAAAGTGAGAGGGGCTCGGTTAGAGTGAGACCGACGTTGAGGAGATCGCGGGGGGGAGTAGATCGCAAAATCCCGGAGGCGGTTGAGACGTGGGTGAGGGCAAGGTCATGGGGGAGTTGGTCTCGTGGTGTGGGTGAACGGGTCTCACGGCGAGGATGAGAGAGGAGGGGAGCCGTTGGAGGGAGAGAATTTGGTGAAGGGGATCACGGGGAGTTGGCGAGCGGGAGCGGCATCGACAAGGGCTGGGTCGTGGGCGAGCGCGAGAAGAGGGGGGCCGTTGGGTTTGTGGCAGGAAAAGAGAAGGGGAAGTGGGAGTGGAGGAGCGGGTCGGGTCGGGTCGGGTGGGTGTTGGGTCGGGTCGGGTAGGGGTCAGGTTTAGGGTTTTGATTTAGTTTAAGAAAAATAATAATTAAAATAATTAAAATATATATATATATAAGTGCAAAAATACTTGGAAAAATTCTGGAAAAATACGGAAAATATATACATGGAATTGGGGATTTATATCATACCCACCTTACAAAAAGTTTCGTCCTCGAAATTAAAGAATGAAAGCAATGGAACAAACAAGACTACTCAAACAGGTGCGGAAAACATAGACGGGTGTCCTCCTTGCGTTCCCAGATATACTCTCCTAGAAAACGACCACCCCAAGAAACTCGAACTAAGAGAATAACTTTGTTCTTTAGCACTTTTCCCGACGATCGAGAATGGTGTTAGGCTGCTCCTCATAAGACAAATCGGTGCCCAACATTAACTCCGAATGGTCCAGGATATGACTGTCATCCCGAACATAGTGTCTCAACTGAGATACATGAAAAGTATTGTGCATACCAGCTAGTGATGGAAGCAAGGTAAGCCGATAAGCCACCTCTCCTATTCGCTCTAGCACCTCAAAAGGTCCAATGAATCGGGGACAAAGTTTCCCGCGACCACCAAACCTAATCACTCCCCGAGTGAGCGATATCTTCATATATACATGTTCATCAATACCAAACTCCAATGACCTTCTGCCGGCATCTGTCCTGTAAGTCGATGTACAACACCCCACGACTTGCGGGGAGGCGGAAATATGAAAAACGATCTTGTTCTTTGCTTAAACATCGACTAACCGCATGAATCGAAGCTAAACGATAACTAACAACTATCATAGAAGTTCTAAACTACTATGTGAAGTGATTATACCTAAAGATCCGAGTCCTTCGTCTTGTCGTTCTCCTCGTCCTCTCCGACCTTCTCAAAGTAGTAGAAGATCCACCCGAGAGCTTTACTACAAGCTTCACCTCAAACTAGAGGTAACTAGGTTTCTTTAAGTGCTAATCAAAGTACCTAGATGATATAGAGAGAGGGTTATGGTTTAATTAGTCTAACTAATCCTTGCACTCAACACATGAGAGGGGAGGATTAGGGTTTGAAGAGAGAGAGCTTGAGGAGAGAGAAGATGAACATAATAATGAAATGAGAAAATGAGCTATCATAATATATATCAAGCATTATTGTTTTTCAAGAAAAGAAAATAAAATGATTTACAACCATGCTTGATAAATATCTAATGGTGATTCATCTCCATGAGTCATTAAGCAATTATGATGCATTAATGACATGGATGAATCATCCATATGACTCACTAATCTCATTCAATGTATATGCCACCTAAACCTCCTTAGTCACCATCTTCTAAAAGCTTCTCGTGCAATTACGAGAACGCCTCTCCTATCCGTAAAAACACGGAAAAACTTTAGACTGTATAAATCCAATAACCGGATACTAGTAACTGGCTTAAACCAAAGCCGACTAGTAAAAACTGTCCGAAAGTCGTACGTGCGTAAACACACGTATGCGTCCGAACCCTTGTCGTAAAACCATACGACATCTATATCGTTTCGCCTGGAGTAGGGAAACTCTCTGTGTGGGACTCTAGAGACTCGACTACTACGCTGGCTGTGGGTTTAACCACAGACCGCAAGCGGCACTAGCTGTACGTAACGGTCCCCAGGTAGATGTCGATAAGAAGGCCGATGAGGAAACCCATCCGAACTCCTACTGAGCCTGTTGTGACAATCTCCATACAGTCCGGTCCGTTCGTCTAAGACTATCTCATATCGGGCCTAGGGGGCGGCAAGCGTCAGTCCCCTAATAGCGGTATAAGTCGTGTCGCAGCGAAGCCCATTACACCCTGAGAAACTACTAGAACCTACCAGCAAATCTCGCTTGCCCTGGCCAGGGACTTTGCGTAATGGCTCTCTGACACAGCGCGATATCAACCCCCAATACCGGGAGAGACGAATCCTGTCTAACCGCCACTGCCTCCAAGTGCTCGGGACTGCACCCAACTGCTACCTGTTTGCACGACTCCTTTGAGCCGTGGCAGGGTAGCAATCTAAGAACAGTAGGACACACTCGAGGTGAAGTAGCAGTGTCAAGTCTGCGGACTATGCTGTACTCATGTCACCTGGGAACTGTTCACTGACGACTGGTATAAAACCAACCAACAGTTCCCTGTGAGTCCTGTCCGGTGTGCCCGTAACCTAACGAACACCTGCATACTATCTCCAGTACGACGTACTGACGGCTGTGGGACAGACCATCTCTCCAACTGGGATGAGAAGCGTACACACTAGTCTACTCCAGAGTATCGATGCCCTGTCTCGATAATCCTATGACTAGGGACCTGAATAAGGATGTGCTTGTGGACTACCCAGCCCCCACTAGTGTGACTGCCATCACAACGCTGGTAGTCAAGAAAGATCCTAAGAGCTCTATCAATACGTATACTCACATATTAAGATAGAAAAACCAAGTAGCATACTACCATGTTTAGAAAGACTGTTATATACATGTGAATATCCCAAGCTTCCATTAAGTAATATACAAACTAGTATGATACAATAATGGCCCCTAGGGCATATACACTAACAATCTCCCACTTGCACTAGGGCCATAATCCTATGACTAGGGACCTGAATAAGGATGTGCTTGTGGACTACCCAGCCCCCACTAGTGTGACTGCCATCACAACGCTGGTAGTCAAGAAAGATCCTAAGAGCTCTATCAATACGTATACTCACATATTAAGATAGAAAAACCAAGTAGCATACTACCATGTTTAGAAAGACTGTTATATACATGTGAATATCCCAAGCTTCCATTAAGTAATATACAAACTAGTATGATACAATAATGGCCCCTAGGGCATATACACTAACAATCTCCCACTTGCACTAGGGCCATGTACTGGCATATCGAAGACCGATGATCTCGAGTAGCCTCTCGAACTGAATTTGAGGTAGGGCCTTCGTGAATGGATCAGCAATGTTCTCTTCAGAAGCAACTCTCCGAACCTCGATCTCCCGACGATTAATGATCTCCCTGATCAGGTGATACCGCCTTAAGATGTGTCTGGACTTATGATGGGACCTTGGTTCCTTCACTAAAGCTATAGCTCCGTTGTTGTCGCAATACAGAGGTATTGGATCAACAATAGTAGGAACCACCTGAAGTTCTGTTAGGAACTTCTTCATCCAGACTGCTTCTTTTGCGGCATCGCAAGCAGCAATATACTCTGCTTCCATCGTTGAGTCAGCGACGGTGTCCTGCTTGGAACTCTTCCAGCACACCGCCCCTCCATTGAGGGTAAATACATAACCCGACATGGACTTGGAATCGTCCTTATCACTCTGGAAGCCGGAATCAGCAAAAGCCTCCAACCTGAGGTCTTTTCTGCCGTAAACCAAGAACATCTCCTTAGTCCTCCTCAGGTACTTGAGAATGTTCTTTACTGCTATCCAGTGCTTCTCCCCTGGGTCTGACTGATACTGGCTTACCACGCTCAGTGCGTAAGCTACATCTGGTCTGGTGCACAACATCGCATACATTATAGAGCCTACCGCAGAAGCGTAGGGTATAATAGACATGCGTTCCCTTTCCAAATCAGTCTTGGGAGACATCTCTTTGGATAGGGTGATTCCGTGACAAGCCGGTAGATTACCGCGCTTAGAATCTTCCATACTGAATCTTTTCAGTACAGTGTCAATATACCTGGACTGTGAAAGTCCCAACATCCTCTTGGATCTATCACGATAGATCCGGATTTCCAGAATGTAAGAGGCATCTCCCAGGTCTTTCATGGAGAACCTGTGTGACAAGAATCCTTTGACAGATTGTAGTACAGGAATCTCATTTCCTATCAATAGAATGTCATCCACGTACAAGACGAGGAATACGACACTTCTGGCCACAACTTTACTATATATGCACGATTCATCTGGATTTTTGATGAAGTCATATTCTTTGACTGTTTCATCAAAACAGATGTTCCAACTCCGCGATGCCTGCTTCAGTCCATAAATGGACTTAAGCAACTTGCATACTTTCCCGCTGCTCCCACTCTGATTGAAACCCTCTAGCTGATCTATATAGACGCACTCTTCTAAATTTCCATTCAGAAAAGCCGTCTTTACGTCCATCTGCCAGATTTCATAATCATGGAAGGCAGCAATAGCAAGAAGGACCCGAATGGATTTGAGCATAGCCACTGGAGAAAAAGTTTCGTCATAGTCCAAACCAGGTCTTTGACGAAAACCTTTTGCAACAAGTCTAGTCTTATAGGTTTCCACCTGTCCATCTACACCAATCTTTTTCTTGAAGATCCATTTGCATCCTATGGGTTTTACCCCATCTGGAGCAAAGTCCAAAGTCCATACTTTGTTGGTGTACATGGACTCCATTTCGGTCCGCATTGCATCAAGCCATCGTACCGAGTCGCCGCTCTGGATGGCCTGCTGGAAGCTAGCAGGTTCATCATCGTCGATGATACAATCCTCTCTATCCCCATCAATGAGAAAACCGTAGTATCTCTTAGGCGGATGAGACGGCCTACTACTTCGGCAGAGGGGTGCGGGAATGTCATGTTCTTCTTGAACTACTGGTTCTTCCAAACTTTCAGTAGTAGTTTGTGGTTCTGGAATTTCTTCCAGCTCTATTTCGTTCCCACTTGTTTCCTTTTCTAAAACCTGCTGTTCTAGAAAATGGGCATTACGAGAAACAAAAACCTTTTGTTCCTCTGCGTAATAGAATAGATACCCCTTGGAGTTCTTTGGATATCCCACAAACTTACACTGTACTGATCGTGCCTCGAGCTTGTCCACATGCTGCTTTTTAACAAAAGCTGGACATCCCCATATCCTCAGATACTGAAGATAGGGTTTCTTCCCACTCCACATCTGATATGGCGTGGTAGGCACAGTCTTGGTAGGAACTCTGTTCAGAAGATATGCCGCTGAATCTAGTGCATAACCCCAAAAAGATCGCGGTAACTCAGCATTACTCATTATGGATCGTACCATATCCAATAGGGTTCGATTCCGTCTCTCCGATACACTGTTATGCTGTGGAGTGTATGGAGGAGTAAGCTGAGAGATAATTTCTTTCTCTTTTAGGTAACCAAGGAACTCGGCACTCAAGTATTCACCACCTCGATCAGATCTTAGTGTCTTGATACTTTTGCCAGTTTGGTTTTCTAATTCATTCTTATACTCTTGGAATTTCTCAAAAGCCTCGGATTTATGTTTCATCAGATAAATGAATCCGTACCTTGAGTAATCATCCGTGAAAGTAATGAAATAGGAAAAACCACCTCTTGCATGTGTAGACATTGGACCACATACATCGCTGTGTATGAGTCCTAAGAGCTCGCTCGCTCTTACTCCATGTCCAGTAAATGGAGTCTTTGTCATCTTTCCTTTAAGACAAGATTGACAAGTGGCATAAGTTTGATATTCGAATAAGTCCAAATATCCTTCTCTATGTAACTTAGTCAACCTTCTCTCATTGATGTAACCCAGTCTACAATGCCATAAGAAAGCGTTATTTAAATCTGGAGACTTTCTTTTTAGTGTGTTCTGGACATTGAAAATTTGGAGTTGGTTTAAGACATATATACCGTTATTTAGTGTACCGGACCCAATCAAACCATGATTTAGGTGGATGTTGACAACATCACTTACAAACGTGAAATCATAACCTTTATTTGATAACAAGGAAACAGATATGATATTACACGTTAAGCTTGGAGTATCGATGCCCGTAACCTAACGAGCACCTGCATACTATCTCCAATATGACGTACTGACGGCTGTGGGACAGACCATCTCCCCAACTGGGATGAGAAGCGTACACACTAGTCTACTCCGGAGTATCGATGCCCTGTCTCGATAATCCTACGACTAGGGACCTGAATAAGGATGTGCTTGTAGACTACCCAGCCCCCACTAGTGTGACTGCCATCACAACGCTGGTAGTCAAGCAAGATCCTAAGAGCTCTATCAATACGTATACTCACATATTAAGATAGAAAAACCAAGTAGCATACTACCATGTTTAGCAAGACTGTTATATACATGTGAATATCCCAAGCTTCCATTAAGTAATATACAAACTAGTATGATACAATAATGGCCCCTAGGGCATATACACTAACATGTCCAACTCTTCTGTCGGTCTTGAGCCATCTTGATACGTTGCCTGATCGTCTGAACCTTGCTCACTGTCTACACTATGAGCTCAGGGCCCAACAACCTTCGTTCACCTATGTCATCCCAACAAAGGGGGATCGACACTTCCGTCCATATAGAGCCTCAAACAGTGTCATCTGGATGCTATCTTTGTAGCTGTTGTTATACGAAAACTCTACCAGATGGAGGTGATCCTTCCAAGAACCCTGAAAATCAACCACGCATGCCCGCAGCATATCCTCGAGCATCTGGATTGTACGCTCGGATTGCACGTCTGTCTGCGGATGATAGGTCGTGCTGAATTTGAGACGCGTGACGAAAATCTCCTGCAGGCTCTTCCAGAAATGGAAAATGAACATGGTGTCTCGATCAGACACGATACTAACAGACACCCCGTGCAGTCTCACAATCTCCTGTATATATCTTTCTGAAAGCGACTCTGTCGTTTGTCCAACTCGGAAGGGTATGAAATGTGCTACCTTCGTGAGACGATCTATAATAACCCAGACAGCATTGTTGCCCTTTGTACTTCGAGGTAGTGCCATCACGAAATCCATGGTGATGTGCTCCTATTTCCACTCTGGCACTGAAAGCGGTTGCAACAACCCAGCCATTCTCTGATACTCACCTTTCACCTGTTGGCATACCAGACACTTGGAAACAAAGCGAGCAATCTCCCTCTTCATCTCGTTCTACCAGAAGTGCTGCCTCAAGTCTTTTTACATCTTGGTGCCACCTGGGTGCACCGAGTAAGCGGAACTATGTGCTTCAGCTAGAACTTCATCTCGAATACCCCCTTTTGGAACACACAGCCGACTGCCAAATCTCAGAGAACCATCTTCGTGAATCTGCAAAACCCATCCTCAAACCATCCTCAACCAACCCTCTAAACTTCTGCAACCGAGAGTCTCCAGCCTGTGAGGCTTTGATGCGATCTATAAGTGATGATTGAACCTGCAATTGCCAAAGCTGTCCGGGCACACCCGGAGTAACTACCTCCAACTCGAGTCTCTGAAGGTCATCGAGAATCCCTTTCTGACACGTCAGCAACACAGCTGACGGCCTACGACTGAGAGCATCAGGAACGACGTTCACTTTCCCCGGATGATACTGCAGATCAATATCGTAGTCTACCATTAATTCCAACCATCTGTGTTGTCTCATATTTAGCTCCTTCTGAGTGAACACGTATTTCAAACTTTTGTGATCCGTGTACACCTCCACTCTTTCACCTAGCAAGTAATGCCTCCATATCTTTAAAGCGAACACAACGACCGCTGGAGTAGTTCTTCTCGTGAGTTTTCAGCTGACGAGAGGCGTAAGCCACCACTCAATCATGCTTCATTAATACACAACCTAAACCTTTTCCCGACACATCACTATGAACAACAAGCCACCCGAGCTATCTGGCACAATCAGGATCGGGGCCGTGGTCAACTTCAGTTTCAACAGCTCGAACGCCAGGGTGCACTCCTTCGACGAAACATACGGCACCTCTTTCCATGTGAGCTTCGTCAAGGGTTCCTCTACTCTGGCGAAATATTGGACGAACCGCCAATAATACCCCGCCAATCCCAAGAAGCACCTTATCTCAGCAACTGATTTCGGTGTCGGCCGGTCTTTGATATATTCGATTTTCATCGGATCCACTGAAATGCCGTCACTCGAAACGACATGCCCCAGAAATTGTACCTTGTCGAGCCAAAACAAGCACTTTCTTAGCTTAGCATAGAGCTTCTCCTCCCATAGAACCTGCAATACAATTTGTAGGTACTCAGCGTGCTCCTCTCGACTTCTGGAATATACTAGAATGTCGTCGATGAATACGACAACAAACCGATCCAAGTACTTAGAGAAAACCTTGTTCATCAAGTCCATAAATATGGCCGGTGCATTGGTAACACCTAACGGCATCACAAAGAACTCATAGTGGCCATATCGGGTTCGGAAGGCCGTCTTGCATACATCCTCTGCCTTAACCCTGATTTGGTGATACCCTGATCGAAGATCTAGTTTAGAAAATACCCGAGCACCACCAAGCTAGTCAAAAAAGTCATCGATCCGGGGAATAGGATACTTGTTCTTCACGGTCACTCGGTTCAACTCCTGATAGTCAATGCACATGCGCAAGGAACCGTCTTTCTTCTTAACCAGTAACACAGGAGCACTCCACGGGGAAGCACTTGGACGGATAAATCCCTTGTCCAGAAGATCTTCTATTTTCTTCTTTAATTCTGTCAACTCAACTTGCGCCATCCTATAGGGAGCCTTGGAAACTGGCGCCATCCCTAGTATCAAGTCAATCGAGAATCCCAATACGCGATGCAGGGGTAAACCAGGTAGATCTTCAGGGAACACATCAAGAAGCTCTTGAACTACCTCCGGTGTTGGCTTCTCGTCTATCTCCATAACGATCAAGGTATTCGGCTTTGCTCGAAACTTAGCTGGTTCCAAAGACTCACGGTCGTCCACGAACACGAACTCCAGATAATTAGGAATACGAAAAGTCACACTCCTAACAACTCCGAATTAACAAAAACTGCAACCCTCAAATTAAGCTTCTCTGTCGATTTTTAAAAGTGCTCGAAAAAAATTTCAAACAACTGCAGAAGCTTACTCGTAATGCATTGAGAACACAGAACAAATTTGGGGCGATTTCCTCGGAATTTGGCCGAGCACCCATGCCCAAAATCCGGCGAGGCCGTCCCCTTTAACCCCTAATCGCCTCGAATTTTTCCTGTGCTCTGGTGTCTGGGTTTTGAGGTTTCAGGTATTATTTGTTTAAGCCAAAATTTCATGTGATGCTAATTTTGCTTATGGGCTTATTCGGAGTGTTTCGTAGTCGTATATTTTAACATTGTATTGGTAACTTGGACGATGTTTAACAGTTCGAGCGAACATCAATCACCCCCTATTACCCTCGCTGAAAATTTCCAAGTGTTGGAATTTTCCTAAGTTAAAGATATTTGAATGTTCGTGCAAGTAACCCTATGGACCCTCTAAAGGAACAAAATCCTAATTCGATTCTATGACCATGGAACCGCGGTTAAACCTTAGGATTTTCCGTAGTCCTGTGGCGCCATAGGTGAGGCAAGGATTGACCCTTCTACGGATGGTCCATAGACACTGTGGCACGTTTTTGGATATTTTAGCTTTGCTCAAGTGTTGAGCTTTCGGGGTAATT
Source organism: Agapanthus africanus (assembly GCA_030015575.1). Lineage (NCBI taxonomy): Eukaryota > Viridiplantae > Streptophyta > Magnoliopsida > Asparagales > Amaryllidaceae > Agapanthus > Agapanthus africanus. Next base: position 6,970,146 of record JASDDO010000029.1, on the reverse strand, counting down.
TCTGGGTGTTTGTTGACTCGATCGAAACGTTTAACATTGTCTTGATATTTCTGAATATGATACAATAATTGGAATCTACACTAATTAGTTTTGTGAAAAGTAATTAGTTATGTGTAAGTCTAATATTTTGGTCTTGGTAGAATCGGGAATCTTGTTGAATTACCCGGCTTCTTTTGAAAAGGTGTTTTCATGGTTGAGACCTAAATATAAGATTTGCATTGTTAGGCATGAAATCCTGAATATGTGATATTCCAGGTTTATGATGTCTAATGGCAGTGTCGATTCCAATTGTTGTAGTTTTTCACTTTCTTTTCTGCGACCGTAAGTGTAGTATGTGGTGTATCGCCGGTTTCATTATTTTACGTCAACGACAATTGGGGTACGCATACTTAGTTACGTTGATGATATGTGATATTATGTGTTGCTGAGATATGATGTACAAGATCGTCGTGAATGAATAGCCGGGGCTTTTATGTGAGATGAGAGTTTTTCTTTTCATTCATGTAAAATTAATTATATATAATATTCTTTTATTGGGGCACTTCCGGGTTGAGGATGATGTCACCATTGTTATATATTATTTACTTTTCCGCATTAGGATAGACCCAAGGAGGGGAGCATAAGTGACCGGGTTCTAGGGTTCAGTGGGAAGCCATCTCGAGGAGTTGAGACCGGGTCTCCTAAACTCTAGAATTGGTAGGTTCACTTGCCGCTCTCGTAGGGGTCTAGGGGTGTGGACTTGGCTATTCATCATGACCGTGGAATCCGTATTTTCTATTGTTGGCTAAATACAAAATACGAACCTCCTAGTATATCCTATATTTTCATATATGTACTTCTGCTGTGGATATTCTGTGATGTGATCACTTTATATGCTGAGACGAATGATGTATTATATATATGATATATAATAAACGTTGCTTATGTTTTGCATCCGCGCTAGTCCCGCCCCGCTATGCCGTTAGTTAAGTAACCTAACGATATATAACGGGACATTGTGGCGAATGCGGATGGCATACGCGTACGTTCTATTTTTGTTTCTTTTCTGTAATGGCTTAAGAACATAAATGATGGGACTACATTAATAAGATTAATGTAAACAAAAAGAAACCTAAAAAAAATATTGTAGAATCAAATTTGAAACCTACTCGGCTTTTTATGAAAAAGCAAGATTTCAAAAGGCGGAGCTTAAGCCGCTCCTTTTTAAACCATTAGATTCTACAACGATATCAAGTTCGAAGCGTTAAAGATTTTCTTAAAAACTATTCACAACCCTCCGTCATTTTAAGAAATAGAGTACTTAGTATTTGTGCTGTGTATTTTGACTATAGTTAAGGCGCGGTGTACGGTAGCTAAGTGATGTCTTCCTACACAGCATATGATGCGATTAGTTAGGATATCCATATGATTATGTTGACTATAGTTAAGGGTCATATAGGTGGGTCTAGTTAATCACGAAATGACGGGAAGAACTTGACTAGTATTTATGATATATTGACTATAGTTAAGGTCATGGGTACTAGGGGTAAAAACCACATCGGGAGTTTCAAGTGTTGGAATTTGCAATAAGATTGCATACATTCTATATGATAGTAGGATCCCGATCCTACTGTGAGCAATAGTTGCTCCCGGGAGAGTTTTGCACTTTACAATTAGCTAACTCATTAGGTGTCTAGAAAGGTGTCAACGGGGCTATGCCTCTGGGAAAATGAGGTTTATTTTAATTAGGTCCGTGCGAAAGCACGGGGAACCTCCCTCAGAAGTACCGGCACTGACCTGGCTGAACGGTTAGCGAAGTTGTAGAATGTAATTAATCCTGGCTAATTTTTTCCGTTTAAGGTTTGAAGGAAAATTTGATAAAAGCAGTGGGAGACATCGATTAGATAAGATAATAAACCAATCTAATCTTTGCAAGAGCTTTCGCTGAGTGTATTCTTTTCTCTCTCCTAATGGCAGATAACCAAGACTGGATTTAAGCTACTATTAGAGAAAAATAAGCTTACCGGACCAAACTATAAAGACTGGTTGAGAAACATTAACATTGCTCTCACATATGATAAAGTATCATATGTCCTCACTGCCTCTGCCCCGCCCAAACCAGGCCCTAAATCTTCTGTTGTGGATAGGGAAATCCTCAAAACGTGGGATATTGACTGTGCCACCGCCAAATGCCTCGCGCTTGCATCGATGTACAACACACATCAAAAACAGCACGAGGAGATGGATGTTCAATCCATCTTTCTCCATACAAAGGAGTTGTATGGAGAGCAATCTCGTATCTTACGATACGAAGCGTTTCGAAAGCTGTTTCAGATGCAGATGGCTCCTGGCACATCAGTAGGTGACCACGTTCTGAAGATGATAGCTCTTATTGAAGAGCTTGAGGGCCTCGGATGGACAGTGGATAACGAGCAATATATGGATATTGTTCTACAGTCTCTTCCCTCTGCTTTGCTTCTTTCATAGTGAACTTCAACATGCACAACATGGAGAAGTCACTACCCGAACTTCTCAATATGTTGAGAAATGCGGAGAGCACGCTTAAGGCAAAGTCTCCCTCCCTGCTTGTGTTAGTGATATGTATGCCCTAGAGGCCATTACTGTATATACGATGTATATTATAGTGGATGCTTGGACATATATAGTGTAACGTTTTGAAAATCGTTTCGGTGAAATTTCGAAAAAACGGTAAAATAAGGGGGTTTTCTGTAAAAAGTCAAAATACAAATATCTTTATTATAAAATTAAATATACATATTCTAGCTATGTAATTGCTAGTATTTTGTGTTTATTGACCCACTGGTGAAATTTCAAATTTTCTGAAAAATTTTCCGAAATTAATTATTTTAATATTATTTTAAGCCGTCACTAATATATTTAATTAGGGAAAATTACAAATTGGAATGAGTTGAAACAAATTTTGCGCATCATAAAACTATAAATAAAATTTTATCATGTGGTTTTTTAAACGAAATCGTTTGCCAAAACGGTTTAGAAATTATTGAAGAAAAAAGGCTTTTTTTAGTGTAAATAGATGTTTGGGGTATCTTATTTGTCATTTTCCCTCACCCCACACACACCCCCACACTCACACACACCCATATTCAGCAGCCCTCTCCAAGTTTTCCCCCACTTCTTGATAGAAGAAAAGAAATCAAGAAAAAAGAAAACAAAGGAAATAAGAAAATAGTAAAAAGAGTATGGTCTTTTGTTGACTTGGTCTTCTTTTCTCCCCTTGACTTCACCCACCCCCACACCACACCTCACCCCTCTCCTCTCCAGGCCGAAACTGATCTGTTGGCAGCCCCCCCATTTTCTTCAAGTCTTCATCTTCCTTCACCTCCAAATTCATTCAAAAATCAACCAAAATCAACACAAATCAAAGCAAACTCAAAAATCTAATCCCTACCCATTATTCCTTTGCCATTCAAGCTTGGATCTTGGTGAAGAGAGAGCATTTTGGGAGGCTAGATTTCATGTGAGATCAATAAAATTATGGAGGTATAATTTTAACCTTATAGTTAAATTGTTGATTATTGCTTATGTTATCTTAATTAAGTGTTTAATTAGGTGTTAACTTCGTTTACCCTTCAAGTTGAAATTGTAAGGAATTGGGTTTGGATCAAGATAAGGGTTTTGATAAATTGTTCATGCTTTAATTGTGTAGTTGAACCTCTTAAGGTTTGGAAAACCTAATCTTGTTGCTATTATGTAAATTGTTGCATTTAATTTGTCCAAATCAAGTTTTTAAGCAAACTAGGTTTTTGGAATTTGATTAAATAATGGAGACAAAAATCTAATTAGGGTATTCATGGCATTATTAACATTTTAAAGTGTAGTTTAATACTTTAGTTCATGAAAATCCAAGCTAGATTGTAGTTTGTGCATTTTTGCTATAAAATTGTTAAAATTTAGGTATTTTGTAAACTAGAATTTTAGGGTTTTTGGAATTTAACGAGATTAAATTATGGGAATTGTTTTTATGACTTATTTAAGATATTTAGTGAATATTGTGGCCGCTAGATTCGTTTATACATCGAGTTTTGTACTAAAACGGTGATTTGTGCTTGCTAGATTTTCGGAAAAATGACTTTTTAAGTGAAATTGGGGTTTTTGTGAATTTTAAGCTATTTTATATTATAATTAGTGCTTGTAATTGTACAAATGAGTGTGTTGGGAGTTTTCTTGATGGTTTGGCGTTTGTACGCCAACGTCGAGGGTTTTTGAGTCGATTTGTGAAAGCAACCATTGGTTTTGACCTATGTGGGATTCGTGCGTCGTTTTGGTCATGAGTCGGATTTTAATACGATATGGTGCGTTATGATATGTAGGTACCCCATGTGGACTTCGAGACGACAAGCAAGCGCGTAGCGACGTCGGCACCGGCGAGCGAGGACCAGGTGAGTAGATTTATATCTACGGGGAGAAGTCGGGTGGATGGCGTATAGCACCCCCGCAGTTCGTGGTGATGTATACGAATACGTATACACACATTTATTGATTATATTTTGTTTGAGTTTATTGATGATAAATATGGATGGTTTAGTATCGCGAAACCCTAGAGTAGTGGTCGCACCATACATGCACACACCCACCCATACTTGCATACATTCTTCTTCCATTTGTGTTTACGGGATTATATATAGTTATGTGTTCACATGGGTATGGGACTATGTGTTCACATACGGATTTGAGGATGATACTTGGGATTGAGATGGGTCGATGAGATTTGTGTTGAGGTTGTGATATCGGTGATATGGCAGGATTCGTACTTGAGGTACGTCCTGGTGTTATAGCGGATCTTGGGACGGCGATACGGGTGAATAGTGTTATAAATAAAATGGTCGACATGTGATCGTGATATGAGGCATGATATACTAGGATATTGATATTAGGCCGTATCGGGCGATGTATACCCCTTGATGATGATATATGCTGACGATATCGGTTTGTACGAGATTGTCGATCAGTAGTCAGATCATGAGTATATTGAGGATATTAGTATTGTACTAGACATAGGTCAGTATCCTAGACTATGATCTTGGATAAAGAGGATACCAGAGGAATAGTGTGAGGAATATGATATTGACTCGTACCCTGGATTTGGTGATGTCGTACGACGGATTTACGTACGAGCTATATCTTGATGATTGATCCGCGCTCTTGACTTGGGATGTCTGATTATAGATATGGTATCGGATATGATATTATTGAGGCGGGATCACCGACTAATATATATACAGGTATGTATATGTATCGACTCAGATGTTAGGCGGTTTCCTTACCTGTAGTCTAGCTTGTAGCTTAGCCCTTTAGTTTAGTTAGTTGTTAGATTAGATTCGGTTCCTACCTATTTCAAAGCTTACGAATCGTGCGTATTTTAAAAGACAGGTCAAGGGATTCTACGGATATTTCAAAAAACGTATCTTTTCTTAAAAACACCGTAACCCCTATTTTCAAAACCCCACGATTCGTGTTATTTCAAAAGGCACCATTGTAGGACTTATATTAGGTTAATGCAGATTAGTTATCGTTGCGTCTAGTATTCAGCTCCCGCTCATTGTTGTTGTTCGCTCCGCATCACATGCTTATATTATGCTTCATATTCTACTGTTGATATCTTGTGGTTAGGACACCAGCACCATTACCGATGATGCGTATGTACCACGTACACTTACTTGCCGGCTCACACACATCTTCATCGGTAATTGCCATGTCACGTACACCTTAGAAAATATTATTGCTTGACATAGCCTGTTAGCTAATAGTTTAGACATGATATTAGTGTACTTGCCTTATCTGTTAGTTTAGACATTGTAGTTATTACCTGCTACTTCATGCATACTGTTATTCATTGTTATGCCGCATTCATGGATTCTCATGCATATATTCACTTTTTACGTGCTATTGAGGTTTTGGATTCGGATTTCCATGAGATTTTCTGGATTTGGGGAAAACCGCAAAACATATACAAACTTCTTCTTTCTCTTTTTAAATGAAAAGCGCGGTTTTTCCCATGATGTATGAGTCGTCCACCATGAGTTTGCTGATGGATTTCGAGACCCGATTCGAGGAGTTGGATGAACCGTTTCGGGTACATGGTGGACCCGGTAAGGTACCCCGGGGCAAGAAGCTCGTGGTGATGACGATGAGCCTGGCAGGGGGAGACTACCTACCGGTGATTTTACCCGACGCGTCGGATATCCGGAGGATACCGTCGTGGTCTTGAGATAGATGGTAGGGGCCGGTCTGGACTGACGGCGCCCTAGATATTGAGATTGAGACATTGAGATTTTGAGATATTGAGGTACTGAGATTTGATGATACAGGCCAGTCCGGATAGCCGGAGCCTGAAGTTTTGAGACATTGAGATTTATGTTTTGTGTCGATACTAGACACTGTTGATGCTGATTTCATTTATGATACCTCATTTTAAAAATACAAAGGAAATCTCACTAATTTATGAAAACAGTTTCTTCATTTACATGTATTCTGTTTTCATGCATTCATACCTCATTCATATGATATATTGCTACCTGAGGCACTGACACGGGCAAATGAGATCACACTCGGGTTAGACATTACCCTAGCCATTGTTATAGGCTGCATGTTATTCATATATTTGAGGATATATTATGATCATTGACCTAGGTTGCGTTATTTATGCGATTTATGTGCGTAGATGTTTTTCTATTCACGAGTTGGCAACTCACCCCCGTTGTGCCCCAGTTTCTTGCAGGTTTGCCGTACAGGTTTCATTACGGCTTGCGGGCATAGTTTCCTTCGGGTGATTTGCTAGTAGGTGGGTTTACTTGTATCGTACCCCCATTATATATCTTGTATATTATTATTCTGTTGTATCTAGAAGTTCCATCAACCAAACATGTGTTTATTTTTGAGATAGAGACCAGTGATGTTATTCTTTCGACCTTAGAGTCGCGCGTTATATTTCTGTGGATTTCTTGTAGTTTTGAGTTTCCTTTTGAGTTTTGATCCTCGCCGTTGGCGTTGTTTATTATATTGCTTGTGTGGTTGTGACCGTCGATTGACGAAGAGCTAGCTCCCGCTTGGGGATGCCTTTTTATTGATTTCGTATACTATTCATGTTGTATCCCGTTTGGGGGCCAGTATTTACAAACGAGACTCTGCCGAAATTTTCGGGAAATATTCGATGTTTTTTTTAAAACCGCATAATTCGGCTTATGCTATTAAAACTACTTGTTTTAAATTGGTTTTCCTTCACTCTTCTACTTTTCTTAGTTTGGATTTCTGGGTTTTCGGTTTACTTAGATTACGTACGCCTCGAGACGTTCGTAGTTTACGTGCCGGTCATGTTCCGTACTTTCGGGCCGTGACAAATTTGGTATCAGAGCGTTAGGTTTTACCTTCGGAGCGTAGGATGACCCTTGGTTGATGGAATAGGTGACTAAAGTAGAGTGACGTACCGTGGGTATGTTCCGCGGCATATTTACGATACGCTACTCCACTTAAGAAGCCTTAGGATGTATATTTCTTTGCTCAGTATTATATTCATTTCGATCTAGCCTCATCAGTACCAGTTATGGTTTTGCTGCCACGATTACGGGCAGGGAGAGCTACGGCTAGAGTTGCGGTCAGCACGAGTTCGTCACGAACGAGGACTGACCAGGGCGAAATTCCGGCGACACACGATTGCGGAGATGTGTCTTTTTATTGTGTTTTCACGCCCCGAGCGTTTGATGGATCGCTGTATGAGATTACTTGGACGTGCCAATCAGCACTAGAGGATTGAGCCACTGACAGAGGCCGGCCAGATTTTGATGACCGTTGGTGTATTGCTTACTCATGATGATTGAGGCATTGTTCAGCGTGCAGACGAGTGAGCCAGTTGTTGCTGCGAGTGACGAGATATCGCCCCATATGTTGGAGCTATTTCGGGACGAGTTGTACTAATAGATGATAGAAGGTCGCTAGTCACCCGATGATGAATGAATAGGACAGGTAGTTCGTTCGCCTACCCCGATGCGAGGTCATCAGATAGATTGATTCCAGCTAGAGACGACTTCACGCAGAGACGTTGAGAGTCGACAGAGACGATCGAATGTCAGAAACCTATTATTCCAAGTTTAAAGTAGTCGGAAAGACATGCAGGAAATTCTATGGTCCCTCTAGAAGAATGAAACCCTAACTCGACTTAATGACCGTGTGAAAGCCTTGGAACCTTCGGGTTTGCGGCAGTTCTGCGGCGCCATTAGTGAGGCTTGGGTTTGCCCTTCTACGGCTGGACCACCGATGTTGTGGTATGTGTTCAATACAATTAAACTGTGCCCAAGATGTTGAGCTCTTGGGGGATTATGAGGTTTTGACGAATCGATCGAATGGTTCGACTTCAATCGGATGCTAGGTGGTGAAATGCATTCTTGGAAGACTCCAGATACGAGGATAGTCGTTGGAGCTCAGTCCATGCAGCCACGACGAGACGAGTCCAGAGCAGTCGACATTAGAAAAGTGGATTAAGAGGTTCATACGAGATCTTGATGAAACGACGTTCCACTCCGCCGACATCAGAGATGCGATACGTATGCCGAGGCATTGTACTTATATATACCTTCCAGAAGGAGTCGCGATGAGTATGCAGCCCTTCCAGAATGAGAACAGATATAGTAAGGGACGATGACTTCCGGACAGTTCGGCAGAGACGAGATTTGGGAGAGATCTCGACAGGACCTTTCTTGAATGAATTACAAGAAGACTTGGACCCAGAAGTGGTCATGTTACGCACACCGGCAGGATAGAGCTCAGGCTCGTCGATGAGACATGCTATGAGTGACCATGACAGTTGGCCAGAGATTCTTGGAGGATGTGCTTGACCGGGACTATTCCGCCATACTTGATTTTGGTATTTTGAGCGATCTATTTGCATGATTGATTTTGATGATGGAGTTTCGTGATATTTGTTTCCATGGACCATGGTTGCACCTACGGAGTATTCACGATTTTTGCACAGTTGTTGCACTTGAGATAGTTTTCGTGCCTTGGTTCCTCATGTTTGTGATTATATGGATTTCATACAGTTGAGTTGATTATGCGTATATACACATACGATTTGGTTTTTGCACTCGATATTTGTTTTGTGCACCTTGTGCACCTGATTTGATTTTGCGCATGTTCGACGCTTGATATTGGATTTCATGATTTCGTGCATGATGGATGCACCTGCCTTGGATTTTCGCACATGTTGAGCGCATGTTTTGAGATATGATTTTGGTGCACACCAGATGCACTAAATCGAGATTTTTCGTGCATGTCAGATGCACCTGATTTTGCTGTCATGCATACATGTTGCCTACGACAGATGTTTCGTGCACACTCGATGCACTTAGATATTGTTTCTGTGCATATGTATGGCACATATTTGGATTTTGATTTCCGTGCGCACCAGACGCACGTAGTATTCATACGCGTATTTTGGGATTGATTTTTCTTATAGAGCAGTACGTTTTTATGATATTGCTATGTGTTTTCATACTGAGCAGGACTAGTCAGAGGACAGTACCTGAATATATTTTGCATGCATTGATAGTTATTGAAGGGATTTCCAAAAAGCGAGCTATAGCCTCAGTATTTACCTACGTGTCTGATATGACACGAAACGTTTAAAACAAGGAGACCCTTCTAAATTGTTTCCAAAACGGCGGAACGTACATTTCAAACAAAGTATATATGTATATAGTTATTTTCTTATGATAGACGTCCGCCACTGTGCAGTGTTATACGCGTTGCACAGCGACTTAAAGAGATTTGGCATGCATTTCCTTCAGATACTTACATATATAGATTCGATATTTACATGTATAGTTTCGAGTTATATCATATTGGTTTTGCTTTGGATTTGGCATTGATGTCTTCCCCATGACTCCGATGATTGCGGGATGCTTGACGGAGTTTTGATTTGAGTTATATGCTCATTTTTCATGCGCATGCGCTGCGCTACAATTTGTTTTATGTATTTACAATTTCAGAGCCCCGACGACTTGATGGTTTTGGTTTAGATGTTTTAGTATTTAGGGGGAGTTTTAATTTAAATTCGGGGACCGAATTTCTTTAAGGGGGGAAGATTGTAACGTTTTGAAAATCGTTTCGGTGAAATTTCGAAAAAACGGTAAAATAAGGGGGTTTCTGTAAAAAGTCAAAATACAAATATGTTTATTATAAAATTAAATATACATATTCTAGCTATGTAATTGCTAGTATTTGGTGTTTATTGACCCATTGGTGAAATTTCAAATTTTCTGAAAAATTTTCCGAAATTAATTATTTTAATATTATTTTAAGCCGTCACTAATATATTTAATTAGGGAAAATTAAAAATTGGAATGAGTTGAAACAAATTTTGTGCATCATAAAACTTTAAATAAAATTTTATCATGTGGTTTTTGAAACGAAATCGTTTGCCAAAACGGTTTAAAAATTATTGAAGAAAAAAGGCTTTTTTTTAGTGTAAATAGATGTTTGGGGTATTTTATTTGTCATTTTCCCTCACCCCACACACACATCCACACTCACACACACCCATATTCAGCAGCCCTGTCCAAGTTTTCCCCCACTTCTTGATAGAAGAAAAGAAATCAAGAAAAAAGAAAACAAAGGAAATAAGAAAATAGTAAAAAGAGTATGGTCTTTTGTTGACTTGGTCTTCTTTTCTCCCCTTGACTTCACCCACCCCCACACCACACCACACGCCTCTCCTCTCCTGGCCGAAACTGATCTGTTGGCAGCCCCCCCATTTTCTTCAAGTCTTCATCTTCCTTCACCTCCAAATTCATTCAAAAATCAACCAAAATCAACACAAATCAAAGCAAACTCAAAAATCTAATCCCTACCCATTATTCCTTTGCCATTCAAGCTTGGATCTTGGTGAAGAGAGAGCATTTTGGGAGGCTAGATTTCATATGAGATCAATAAAATTATGGAGGTATAATTTTAACCTTATAGTTAAATTGTTGATTATTGCTTATGTTAGCTTAATTAAGTGTTTAATTAGGTGTTAACTTCGTTTACCCTTCAAGTTGAAATTGTAAGGAATTAGGTTTGGATCAAGATAAGGGTTTTGATAAATTGTTCATGCTTTAATTGTGTAGTTGAACCTCTTAAGGTTTGGAAAACCTAATCTTGTTGCTATTATGTAAATTGTTGCATTTAATTTGTCCAAATCAAGTTTTTAAGCAAACTAGGTTTTTGGAATTTGATTAAATAATGGAGACAAAAATCTAATTAGGGTATTCATGGCATTATTAACATTTTAAAGTGTAGTTTAATACTTTAGTTCATGAAAATCCAAGCTAGATTGTAGTTTGTGTATTTTTGCTATAAAATTGTTAAAATTTAGGTATTTTGTAAACTAGAATTTTAGGGTTTTTAGAATTTAACGAGATTAAATTATGGGAATTGTTTTTATGACTTATTTAAGATATTTAGTGAATATTATGGCCGCTAGATTCGTTTATACATCGAGTTTTGTACTAAAACGGTGATTTGTGCTTGCTAGATTTTCGGAAAAATGACTTTTTAAGTGAAATTGGGGTTTTTGTGAATTTTAAGCTATTTTATATTATAATTACTGCTTGTAATTGTACAAATGAGTGTGTTGGGAGTTTTCTCGATGGTTTGGCGTTTGTATGCCGACGTCGAGCGTTTTTGGGTCGATTTGTGAAAGCAACCATAGGTTTTGACCTATGTGGGATTCGTGCGTCGTTTTGGTCATGAGTCGGATTTTAATGCGATATGGTGCGTTATGATATGTGGGTACCCCATGTGGACTTCGAGATGACAAGCAAGCGCGTGGCGACGTCGGCACCGACGAGCGAGGACCAGGTGAGTAGATTTATATCTACGGGGAGAAGTCGGGTGGATAGCGTATAGCACCCCCGCAGTTCGTGGTGATGTATACGAATACGTATACACACATTTATTGATTATATTTTGTTTGAGTTTATTGATGATAAATATGGATGGTTTAGTATCGCGAAACCCTAGAGTAGTGGTCGCACCATACATGCACACACCCACCCATACTTGCATACATTCTTGTTCTATTTGTGTTTACGGGATTATATATAGTTATGTGTTCACATGGGTATGGGACTATGTGTTCACATACGGATTTAAGGATGATACTTGGGATTGAGATGGGTCGATGAGATTTGTGTTGAGGTTGTGATATCGGTGATATGGCAGGATTCGTACTTGAGGTACGTCCTGGTGTTATAGCGGATCTTGGGGCGGCGATACGGGTGAATAGTGTTATAAATAAAATGGTCGACATGTGATCGTGATATGAGGCATGATATGCTAGGATATTGATATTAGGACGTATCGGGCGATGTATACCCCTTGATGATGATATGTGCTGACGATATCGGTTTGTACGAGATTGTCGATCAGTAGTCAGATCATGAGTATATTGAGGATATTAGTATTGTACTAGACATAGGTCAGTACCCTAGACTATGATCTTGGATAAAGAGGATACCAGAGGAATAGTGTGAGGAATATGATATTGACCCGTACCCTGGATTTGGGGATGTCGTACGACGGATTTACGTACGAGCTATATCTTGATGATTCATCTGCGCTCTTGACTTGGGATGTCTGATTATAGATATGGTATCAGATATGATATTATTGAGGCGGGATCACCGACTAATATATATACAGGTATGTATATGTATCGACTCAGATGCTAGGCGGTTTCCTTACCTGTAGTCTAGCTTGTAGCTTAGCCCTTTAGTTTAGTTAGTTGTTAGATTAGATTCGGTTCCTACCTATTTCAAAGCTTACGAATCGTGCGTATTTTAAAAGACAGGTCAAGGGATTCTACGGATATTTCAAAAAACGTATCTTTTCTTAAAAACACCGTAATCCCTATTTTCAAAACCCCACGATTCGTGTTATTTCAAAAGGCACCATTGTAGGACTTATATTAGGTTAATGCAGATTAGTTATCGTTGCGTCTAGTATTCAGCTCCCGCTCATTATTGTTGTTCGCTCCGCATCACATGCTTATATTATGCTTCATATTCTACTGTTGATATCTTATGGTTAGGACACCAGCACCATTACCGATGATGCGTATATACCACGTACACTTACTTGTCGGCTCACACACATCTTCATCGGTAATTGCCATGTCACGTACACCTTAGAAAATATTATTGCTTGACATAGCCTGTTAGCTAATAGTTTAGACATGATATTAGTGTACTTGCCTTATATGTTAGTTTAGACATTGTAGTTATTACCTGCTACTTCATGCATACTGTTATTCATTGTTATGCCGCATTCATGGATTCTCATGCATATATTCACTTTTTATGTGCTATTGAGGTTTTGGATTCGGATTTCCATGAGATTTTCTGGATTTGGAGAAAACCGCAAAACATATACAAACTTCTTCTTTCTTTTTTTAAATGAAAAGCACGGTTTTTCCCATGATGTATGAGTCGTCCACCATGAGTTTGCTGATGGATTTCGAGACCCGATTCGAGGAGTTGGATGAACCGTTTCGGGTATATGGTGGACCCGGTAAGGTACCCGGGGCAAGAAGCTCGTGGTGATGACGATGAGCCTGGCAGGGGGAGACTACCTACCGGTGATTTTACCCGATGCGTCGGCTATCCGGAGGATACCGTCGTGGTCTTGAGATAGATGGTAGGGGCCGATCTGGACAGACGGCGCTCTAGATATTGAGATTGAGACATTGAGATTTCGAGATATTGAGGTACTGAGATTTGATGATACAGGCCAGTCCGGATAGCCGGAGCCTGAGGTTTTGAGATATTGAGATTTATGTTTTGTGTCGATGCTAGACACTGTTGATGCTGATTTCATTTATGATACCTCATTTTAAAAATACAAAGGAAATCTCACTAATTTATGAAAACAGTTTCTTCATTTACATGTATTCTGTTTTCATGCATTCATTCCTCATTCATATGATATATTGCTACCTGAGGCACTGACACGGGCATATGAGATCACACTCGGGTTTGACATTACCCTAGCCATTGTTATAGGCTGCATGTTATTCATATATTTGAGGATATATTATGATCATTGACCTAGGTTGCGTTATTTATGCGATTTCTGTGCGTAGATGTTTTTCTATTCACGAGTTGGCAACTCACCCCCGTTGTGCCCCAGTTTCTTGCAGGTTTGCCGTACAGGTTTCATTACGGCTTGTGGGCATAGTTTCCTTCGGGTGATTTGCTAGTAGGTGGGTTTACTTTTATCGCACCCCCATTATATATCTTGTATATTATTATTCTGTTGTATCTAGAAGTTCCATCAACCAAACATGTATTTATTTTTGAGATAGAGACCAGTGATGTTATTCTTTCGACCTTAGAGTCGCGCGTTATATTTCTGTGGATTTCTTGTGGTTTTGAGTTTCCTTTTGAGTTTTGATCCTCGCCGTTGGCGTTGTTTATTATATTGCTTGTGTGGTTGTGACCGTCGATTGACGAAGAGCTAGCTCCCGCTTAGGGATGCCTTTTTATTAATTTCGTATACTATTCATGTTGTATCCCGTTTGGGGGCCAGTATTTACAAAGGAGGCTCTGCCGAAATTTTCGGGAAATATTCGATGTTTTTTTAAAACCGCATAATTCGGCTTATGCTATTAAAACTACTTGTTTTAAATTGGTTTTCCTTCACTCTACTACTTTTCTTGGTTTGGATTTCTGGGTTTTCGGTTTACTTAGATTACGTACGCCTCGAGACGTTCGTAGTTTACGTGCCGGTCATGTTCCGTACTTTCGGGCCGTGACATATAGTGAGGACTTTCATGCTCGACATGATAGTACGCTATCTGGTTGCTCTTTATCTTAGCATGTACTCTGAATGTCTCTATGTTACATGTTGATAAAGCCCTTAGGATGAGTACTTGACTACCACGACTATGATGTAGATCATACTAGTGGGGACAGTGTAGTCGCTAAGTACATCCTTCAAATGTTCCTAGTCGTAGGTGTATCGAGACAGGACATCGATATACCAGAGTAGACTAGCGTATGCGCTTCTTGACCCATATGATGGGCGATGGATGATCCCATATCCATTGGTGTTTGACATCAGAGATAGTATACGGGTGCTCAGTGGAGACTGGGTACACAGGACGGACTCGCCGAGAACTCCCAGATGGTATTATACCTCACGTCATATGGCAGTTCTCTGGTGACACTGGTACAGGTTAGTCTGTAGACCCGAGATCGTCATAGAGTCTTGTGTGATTCCCACTATGCTTTGACTTCCATCATACCACGTCCAAGAGGGCGTGCAAAAAGGTGGCTTTTGGGTGCAGTCCCGAATCACATGGAGGCAATGAGCGATAGGAGGGGTTTCGTCTCTCCCGGTAAAGGGAGTTGATGTTGCGATGTGTTCGATTGGCTATAACTGGAAATCCCTGGCCAGGGTTGCTGAGATTTACTGGTAAGTGTTATCAGTAGTTTCTCAAACTGTTAAGGACCTCATATTGACACAACTTATCAAGTTACTGGGGTCTGACGTTTACCACCCCTAGGCGAGATATGCGACATATCAGACGAAGAGACCAGATTGTACGGTAGTGTTATTGATTGGATTCGCAGGAGAATGTACAGGCTTGCTTGTTGATCTTCTGATCGCTCAATACCTGGGTAGCTGTTACGTTTAGCTGACCGCTTGCAGCTTATGGGTGTTTGATATGATCATCACCCACTGTCGGCGTATTGACGATCCTTTAGAGTCCTACACAGAAGTTTCCAGGCTCAGGCAAAACGGAGTAGGAGCACATATGTGATATGTACGGGACCGAGAATAATACATGTATGTGATACCGTATTGGATTCTCGCGATATATGATATCGGCCGGGTATATGTGATATAGCCGGGTCATCGGATCAAGTGTTGATTCGATGAACTGATACTTGTTATATTAGTCGGTTATTTGTGAAATAGCCGGATTATCGGATCAAGTCTTAATTCGATAATTTAATGTATAATTATATATGAGATATATTACATTACGTTAACTAATATAAGCTCGCTTTATTGATTCATTTTCTCACTGGATAATATATTGATATATATGCGATATATGTTAATTGTATTATTTTCTTTTGTTACAAAATATATGATATATATGATATATAATAATGTAACATGTTAGCGTTACAAATGCAACATGCTTTGTAGAGTTTAAACATGGTTAAGGTTTGGATTAGGGTTAAGCTTGGATGAAGCTTCCATGAAGCTTCATGAAGCTTTGACTTTTGCCACATGCTTTGATTTTTTGTGTAGATATTTCTTAACCCAACTCAAACCCTTTACCCTAGTTTATTCTCTACAAGGGTTAAGCCTTCATGCTTAACTCATAGTTGATTTGTAACCACAACAATAATTCATTATTCATCACAAAAGGTTTTAGCATTCTTCTTCTTCTTCCTTTGATAAAAAGCTTCACTAGCTTTTTTATTAGTGATGATAATGAGTGAGAAATTGAAAACAAAAGAGTGCAAAATTCCTACTTCATCATCCTCATCTATTCTAGCCATTTAGATTAGGGTGTTTGCATTATTAATACTTGATTAGTGAAGCAAGAGCTTGGGTTTGAGATTCTTCAAGGTAGATCATCTTGGATTAGTGAAGTCTTCAAGCAAGGTGTATCATTCTCTTCATGGAGCCTCTCGAGAGTCGGAGTTCATAATAATCGCAGCGAAGGGACCTCAACACGGAACTTATGAAGCGAATGAATGGACTACAAAAGTTGCAATCCCTATCTCTTTACTTCTTTGTATGTGATACAAACTTGTTACCCTAGAAATTCTAGCATGATTCATGGTTTGCTTGCTTTGCACCTCTCTAAATTTTTAAGTGGCATGTGTGATGCTACCAAACCCTAGACTATGTGCAAGAGAATCCCAACAGTGGTATCAGAGCCAAACTAGAATTCTAGATACGGTGTTATAACAATTACGAAAACGAAAACCACTTCGAAATACGGTATTAGGAAACCCCATTCTTGCTCTCTGCAAATTTTCAAAAAAGTGCTTTAAAAAATTTTCAAACAGGTGCAGAATGATATTTGGGACAATATATGAACATGGGTGCAATACGGAGGGGTCCTCGGCTTTGGACCGGCCACCTTAGAGGAAATTCCGGCCAGGCTGGCCCCACCACCTCCTCTGGCTACCGTATTGCTCCTGTGCTCATTTGACTCCATTTTGGGTTTCCTAGTATTGTTTATTTAGCCCAATTTTCATGTGATGATTGGTTTGACCTGGGGCTAATTCGTAGTGCTTCGTAGTCATATTATTTAACACTGTATTGGTAACCTTGACTATTTTTAACAGTTCGAACGAACATCGAACACCACACTTTCTACCCCGCTGAAATTTCCAAGTGTTGTAACTTTCCTAAGTTGACTCTATATTCAATAGTCGTGCAAGTATCCTATGGACCCTCTAGAAGATCATAATAACCTTAATTCGATTCTATGCCCACAGAACGGCGAACAAACCTTCGGGTTTGCCGTAGTTCCATGGTGTCATAGGTGAGGCATTGGTTAACTCCTTCTATGGCTGGACCATAGACACTGTGGTGCGATTTTGGGTATTTGTAACTTTGCTCAAGTGTTGAACTCTTGGGGTAAAACGTGGGTATATGTTGATTCGATCGAAACGTTAAACATCGTCATGATATTCTGGAATGTGATACAATATTTGGAATCCACAAATTTAGTTATGAGATAACTAGTTTGAATGTTATAAATCTAGCAGTTTAGTCTCAGTTGATCGGTTGCCACGGGATTTTGATGCGATCAAAAGTCCTTCGCAATCACGTAGCGTACGCTGATACTCGCCGGGTAAACATAATAGATAGCCATGCCCCATAGCCCCGACTAAGTGACTGTAGGAGAACCCCGTCGCCAAAAGCATCCGTTCGGGTGCTCGCGGCAGCGGTGTTCCGCCTTAGTGCACTTCGTCGACGGTATCGGGGGGTACGGCCGTCTACTAAGATTTCCGACGAGCATTACGATCAGGATGTTGGGAATCTTGTTGAATTGCCCGACTAGATATTGAAAAGTGTTTTCGAGATCGAGACTAAAATGCGGGGTTTATAATTGTTAGGCATGCGATGTCTAAGGAATTCATTTGGTTAGGCATGTGATGTCTAAGGAGGTTGTGGATTTCAACTTTTATGGTTTTTCACTTTCTTTTCTACGACCGTGAGTGTAATATGTGGTGTATCGAGGTGAAGAGAGTAGATACGGAGAATAACACTGTTGATCCATTCACAAAGGCCATTCCTCAAACGCGGTTCGAGAGGTTATTCGAGATGATAGGTCTGCGATATGCCAGTACATGGCCCTAGTGCAAGTGGGAGATTGTTAGTGTTTATGCCCTGGAGGCCATTAATGTATCATACTAGATTGTATATTACTTAATGGAAGCTTGGGATATTCACAGTTGTATTGACAGTCTTGCTAAAAATGGTAGTAT
Source organism: Agapanthus africanus (assembly GCA_030015575.1). Lineage (NCBI taxonomy): Eukaryota > Viridiplantae > Streptophyta > Magnoliopsida > Asparagales > Amaryllidaceae > Agapanthus > Agapanthus africanus. The sequence goes on along the minus strand of JASDDO010000029.1, from coordinate 6,951,628 downwards.
GCTATTTGGTTTGATTCTACTTTAATATGTGCATGTTTCTTTTAACATATCACTTATACATATTAGTAGAGCCCTTAGGATCTTTGCTTGATTACCAGCGTTGTGATGGCAGTCACACTAGTAGGGGCTGGGTAGTCTATAAGCAACATCCTATACAGGTCCCTAGTCGTAGGATTATCGAGACGGGGCATCGATACTCCAGAATAGACTGGTGTGTATGCTTCTCATCCCAGTTGGGCAGATGGTCTGTCCCACAGCCATCAGTATGTCGTACTGGAGATAGTATGCAGGTGCTCGTTAGGTTACGGGTACACCGGACAGGACTCACTGGGAACTGCAGGTCAGTACTATACCCATCGTTAGATAGTAGTTCCCAGGTGACATGAGTACAGCTTAGTCCATCGACTTGACACTGCTACTTCACCTCAGGTGTGTTCCCACTGTACTTAGATTACTACCCTACCACAGCTCAAAGGAGTCATGCAAACAGGTAGTAGTTGGGTGCAGTCCCGAAGCACTTGGAGGCAGTGGCGGTTAGACAGGATTCGTCTCTCCCGGTATTGGGGGTTGATATCATGCTGTGTATGGAGAGCCATTACGCAAAGTCCCTGGCCAGGGCAAGCAAGATTTACTAGTAGGTTCCAGTAGTTTCTTAAGGTGTAATGGGCTTCACTCCGACACAACTTATACCGCTATTAGGGGTCTGACGTTTACCGCCCCCCTAGGCCCGATATGCGATAGTCCTAGACGAACAGACCGGACAGTACGAAGATTGCCACATACAGGCTCAGTAGGAGTTCGGATGGGTTTTCTCATCGTCCTTATTATCGACATCTACCTGGGAACCGTTACGTACAGCTACTACCACTTACGGCCTGTGGTTAAACCCACTGCTAACGTAGTGTCGAGTCTTTAGAGTCCCACACTGAGAGTTTCCCTGCACCGGGAAAAAGGTGTAGAGGCGGTATGGTTTTACGGCTGGGCCGCGATCACTTACATATTATGATCGGGCAGATAATACTAGCGGGCTTTGGTTTAAGCCAGATTCTAGTATTATACAGATGGATTTATTCAGTCAAAGATTATCCATGTTTTTCAGAAATACGGATAGGAGGGGCAGTCTCGTAATTTCTCGGGAAGCTTCTAGAAGAAGGTGACTCATTTGCGTTTATCTCCTTTTAGGATTTAAACTAAATGAGGTGGAGGATGAGGTGTATGTTTACATTAAATGCCTAATGACTCATGAGGTGATTCACCCTTAGAATTAAATGAAGCATGCTAGATATTATCTTAATATTATCAAGAGAGATATTATTATGCTTCATATTATTCTAGCATGAGTATTATTCATTTGATTATCACAAAACACTTCTCTCTCCTCAAGTCTTCATCTTCTTCCTCAAACCCTAAAAGCTCTCATGTGTTGAGAATCCTAGGGTTTAAAGTGACTAAGTAATCCATCTAAATACTCTACACTCTCTAGGACTTCTAGATTAGCAAACTAGAAACCGTAGTTATCTCAGATTCGAGATAGGAGCTCGGACTATAGACTCTCAGGTAGATCGTCTTTGACTTGAGGAGGCCGTTGAGGTGCCCATGTTCCATAGAGCCTACGAGATATGGAGGACAGCGATGAAGACCAGAAGGACAAGTAGCGTGAGGTATAACTTCAAATCCGAGTAGTTAAACCTCAAGTAGTTTGCTAGCTACGGTTTGTGTTCGATCCTTGGTTTGAGTCGATGTTGTGAAGCTCGTAAAAAATCATTTTTGCTAATTCTGCCTCCCCGCGGACACGTGGGGTGCATGAAATCGACTTACAGTGGTATCAGAGCCATTCACAAACCTTAGATAGCTTGTAGCGATGTTAGAATTCCGCCGTTTTTGTCGCCGGAAAACTGTTGACAAAAATAGTTTTGAAAAGTGAGGTTTTGAGTTGTTTGCACACCCCGCGGGCTCACGGTTTGAACCGATAAGCCGCGGGGTGAAGCGTGCGTACCCCGGGGACACCCCAGTGGGGACCAATGGCCGGGAACACCCACAAGACCACCAATTGGTGGCCTTGGGGGCTGCTGACCTGAGAGACCAGAAACTGGTCTCCCAGGTCTGTCCTCCTTTGGGGGCCACCTCATGGTGGCCCCCAGAGGTGGGAACCCCCCCCCTGAGGCCCCCCTACTCAATGTATTATCATGTATATTCGCCTTCGCAAAGATTCGGGCGGGTTTCGAGTTCGTTTCGACTCCCGGATTGGCTCAAAACTTTCAGTTTTTAAAATTTATCTCACTGAATTTTCAAGCCTTGGAAAATTGGATGTGTTTGCTAATTGCGTGCAGGATTCTAATGTTGTTGTTATTTTACAAGCTTGGTGATGTTTATATGTGTTCGTAAACCTCCGCTAATTGCTAGTATGTCGGTTAGTTGGGGGTTGCACATTTCTGTAATGGTTACTTGGTATGTGGATATGAACTTCATTGGATTGTCGTGGATGAATAGCCGGGGATGTGAGATGAGAGTTTTTATCTTTCATTCAATGTAAATTGTAATATGTTGTAATATTCTTTTACGGGGCACATCCGGGTTGAGGTTGTAGCCACCGTTGTATTATTTCATTTAGTGTTTTTTTGCTCCTAGGATAGACCCAAGATGGGGTGCACAAACTACCGGGTATTTTGAAGTGTTAAATGGCCTACTCACGTCGTTGAGGGAGACCGTTTCACTTCTGGTACTAGACGGGTAGTTTGCCGCACTCGTAGGGGTCTAGGGTGGGGTTTGGCCATTCATCACGACCGTGTAATCCGTCTTTTGTTGCAGGCTCAAACGAAACACGGATTCCTAGTATATCCAATATGTACATCTGTGATCTGGAATGCCTATTATTGTGTCTGACCAATGTACAATATCTATATATGATATCTAGTAGGCGTTGCTTATGTTTTGCATCCGCACTAGCCCAGCCCCCGCTCTGTCGTTAGTTAAGTAACCTAACGGGTGAATGACGGGACCCAGTGGCGAATGCGGATGGCATAAGCGGACGTTGTATTTTCGTTGTTTTCTACAATGATAGGATAAATGATGGGACGCATTATATTAATGCAAAGAAAACAAACCAAAGCTGAATCGTTGGAACAAATTTAAAAGAAACCACTCGGTTATTTTAAAAGAGCAGAATTTTTAATTGTGGAGCTTTAACCACTCCTTTTAAAAAGCTATCAGGTTCTTTCGGTTATATCAAGTTCACTACGTTCACGGTTTCGCCAAAATCAGTCGTAGCCCTCCGTCATTTCATATGGATGGTCAGTAGTATTCAAGCTATGTTTTTTGGCCTTCGTCAAGACATATGGTGTTTGGTAGCTGCTGGGGTATTCACATGTTACATAGATAGATGCGTTAGTTTGGAACAGTCGTATTACTTTGTTGGCCTTCGTCAAAGGTATATACGGGTGGGTTCAAATTAACAAGGATAATGATGGGAAGAACTTAACATGTGACTTATGATTTGTTGGTCTTCGTCAAGATCATAAAAGCATGGGGCAAAAATCCACATCGGGAGTTTCTAAAGAAACTGAAACTTGCTAATGTTGCATATCATTTAGAGTTTGATAATGTTGGTAGGATTCTTTCAGCATTATCACACGATGATATTTGGATCCCGATCCTACTGTGAGTATCCGCTACTCATCAGGAGATTCGTCACTTAACGATCAATGCTATAAACCAAGTAGGTGTCAAGAACAGTGTTAGCGGGGCTACGCCTCCAGGGAAAAGAGATTATTTAATTAAGGAACTTCGCGAAAGCATCGTAAAACCTCCCTCGAAGTACCAACGCTAGCCCGGCTGAATGGTTAAGCAAGTATTGTACGGTGAGATAAGTCCTGACTAATTCTTCTTTTATGGTTTGAGGAAGGATTCGAGAAACAGTGGGAGCCATCCAGTTTAGATAAACTAAAAACCAATCTAAACTTGCAAGAGCATCATGCTAAAGTGTTTTCTTCTCTCTCTCAACTGCAGCGACCATGTGACCATGACTAGGTTACATCTAAATAACAAGATGACTGAATCTGACTTTTATGACTGGCAAAGGTCTGTCCAGATGTCCATTGCCTATGACAAGATGGACCACCCTATTACTACTCAAGCCCCCGCCGTCCCAGGTCCAGTTTCCACCGTCGCGGATATGGATATCCGTCAGACGAAGGGAAAAGGAGAGTGTGAATGCTAAGTGCCTCGTGTTGGCTTCAGTTGATGGTGTATACCAGAAGCAGCACGAGAAGATGGACTTAGTTTCCATCTTCCTCCATAACAAAGATTTATATGGAGAGCAATCTCGTATCGCAAGATATGAGACCTCGAACGAATTGCTTCAAGCGAGGTTGGCTGTCGGGTCATCTGTAGGGGACGACGTCCTTACGATGACTAGCTATATTGATGAGCTCACGGACCTGGAGACCACGTTGGGAAACAGGTCATATGCTGACTTATTTCCACAATCCCTACCCTCTACTTACTCCTTGAAAGAAACCAGGGAGGCACCCGCTCGTCTTAATGGGGGACCTTCTTCTTCTGCATCCAGGGCGAAAGCAAAGGGTGAAAAGAAGAAGACCTCCACAAAGACGATATATGGTGTCAGTGAAGTAGAAGGAAAGGGAAGAACAAAAGTTTCGGGACTTGGTGTAGGGAAGGAGAGATGTTCCTATTGTTATGGGAATGGGCATTGGCAGAAGGATTGCATGGCTTTGGAAGCCAGTAGCCAGGATTCGAAGCATGTTGTGGCTTCGGCCTCGAGTGTGTTTGTAATTAAGAACTGTTTGTCAATTAACTCTACTTCCTGGGTACTAAATATCGGAGCAGGATCTCATATCTGTAATTCATTACATGCTTTGAGAAAGCGTAAAGTTATCAGGGTAGGCAATTTGTCTCTCAGAGTTGCGAACGGAATGAGCGTGGACGCTGAATCCGTGGGAGAATATCGCCTAGGTTTGACAAGTGGGCAGATATTGATTCTACGTAACTGTTTGTATGTACCTAGTTTGACTTGTAATATCATATCAGTATCCTCACTTTCGAGAGAGGGGTATGATTTTACATTCGTAAGCGATGTAGTTCACATCCACCTAAATCAAGTTCTGATTGGGTCCGGTACATTAGATGACGGTATATACGTATTAAATCAAGCTCAGGTTTTCAATGTCCAGAACACACTTAAAAGAAAGTCACCGGAAATAAATCAGGCTTTCTTATGGCATTGTAGATTAGGTCACATCAATGATGTTGAATATGTACGCCCTAGAGGCCATTATTGTATAGTACTAGTTTGTATAATACATTTTGGAGGCTTGGGATATATATCGGGTTTACGACAGTCTTGCTCGATATAGTAGTATGCTACTTGGTTTGTTTCTATCTTAATATGTGTATATGTTTCTTTTAACATATCGCTAAAAACATATTGATGGAGCCCTTAGGATCTTTGCTTGACTACCGGCATTGTGATGGCGATCACACTAGTGGGGGCTGGGTAGTCTATAAGCACATCCTTATTTTGGTCCCTAGTCATAGGATTATCGAGACAGGGAATCGATACTCCAGAGTAGACTGGTGCATACGCTTCTCGTCCCAACAGGGGAGATGGTCTGTCCCACAGCCATCAATACGTCGTACTGGAGATAGTATGCAGGTGCTCGTTAGGTTATGAGTACACTGCACAGGACTCGTCGAGAACTGTTGGTTGGTATTATACCTATCATCAGTTAACAGTTCCCAGGTGACATGAGTACAGCTTAGTCCGTTGACTTGACACTGTCACTTCGCCTCAAGTGTGTTCCCACTGTTCTTAGATTACTACCCTACCACGGCTCTATTGAGTCGTGCAAACAGGTAGTAGTTGGGTGCAGTCCCGAAGCACTTGGAGGCAGTGACGGTTAGACAGGATTCGTCTCTCCCGGTATTGGGGTTGATATCGCTCTATGTCTAGGAGAGCCATTACACATAGTCGTCCCTGGCCAGGGCAAGTGAAATTTGCTGGTAGTGTTACCAGTAGTTTCTCAGGGTGTTCTGGGCTACACTCCGACACGACTTGTACCGCTATTAGGGATCTAACGTTTGCCAACCCCCTAGGGCCGACATGCGATACTCTCAGACGAACAAACCAGACTGTGCGGAGATTGTCACATTCAGGCTCAGTAGGAGTTCGGATGGGTTCACCTCATCAGTCTTCTTATCGGCATCTACCTAGGGACCGTTACGTACAGCTAGTACCGCTTGCGGCCTGTGGTTAAACCCACTGCCAGCATAGTGTCGAGTCTTTAGATTCCCACACAGAGGGCTATTCGCCTTTGGGCAAAACAGAGTAGAGGTCGCATGGTTTTGCGACAGGGTTCGTTCACATCCGCGCACTTGTGCACGTTTGGTGTCCGAGCAGTTATTACTAATGGGCTTTGGTTTAAGCCATGTCCTAGTATATGTTTTGGGATTGGTTATATCTCATTATATTCGTGTTCCTCGGAACACGGATGCGGATGTGTATGCACAGTTGACAGAGGCAGAGGCAGAGGATTCTCATTAGGGTTGTTGACCGTTGACTTTTTCTAAACCCTAATGAGAATAAAAAATATGATTAATAATATTAATTAAGGATTATTGTGCCATGGTTGAGTTGAACATTTGACTTTTGTTGACTTGTCGACTTTGTTGACCGGTTGACCATTGTGGACTTGTTGACCATATCATTTCATTTCAATGATGCTTCTTGTTCTTTGCAAAATGCATTAAATGCATGAAATGATAATGGTCATTGAAACTAACCATCACGATTCTTAATTATTATTATTATCATCATTATTCTTACTTTTGTGAGCATGGTTGTAAATTATTATCTCATTTTTCTCACTTTCTCACTCTCTCTCTCATCCAAAAGCTCGTCATCTTCCTCTCTCTCAAAGCTCCCATATCTCATGTGTTGAGAACCATGAGATGTTGAGATAAAACCACTAAAACTCCACTCTACTCACTCTAGAGTTCTAGGTTTAGCAAGCCAAGCACTTTAGTTGCCTCTCGGTTGAGGTAGGAGCTCAAGGTAGAGGCTTTCGGGTGGATCCTTCTTCGACAAAGAGGAGACTATGAGGTGGAGCCGTTCAAACCACTACAAGGAGCAAGCAAGGAGGAGAACCACAAAAGAAGAGAAGGAGTTCAAGACCTAGGTATAACCATTCTACATAGTAGCTAAAACTTATGGTTTATTGTTAATTTTGTTTAGCAAAGATCCTTCATGGATGGTCCATGTTACCTAGTTAGAAAATTTTGATTTTTACCTATTCCGCCTCCTCGAAAGAACCGGGGTGGGTAACGTGGACCTAACAGTGGTATCAGAGCCTAACTAAACAACAACTAACTGTTAGAAAAGTGTTTAGAACTTCGATCCGGAAAAAATCCCGAAAACATGTCAAAAACCATACTTTCTGCCGATTTTAAAACTGCTCTTAAAATTATTTCACATGCCTTAAAAATTAGTGCAGGGTTTTTTAGAAACAGACAAGAAAAACGAGCCTCTGGCTCGGTCAAAGCACCGCGGAAGCGTGGCGAAACCAAGCGTTTCGCCGCGGTTCCGCATCCGAGTTTACTCGGGCCGCGACTCGGTTTTCTGCAGTTTGTTCAGTATGTGATTTTGGGATTTTTAAGATGTTTTGTTTCTGCCTAGATTTTCCAGAGAACAATATTGTGTTTGGGGTAGTTACAAATTGGTATTTTGATCGAAGTTCTACAAACTCTTGCTAAATAGTTATATCTGTGATGTGATATATGCACTGAACGTCGACTAATCGCTATACGTCGATTAGTGAGGGTTGTGCATATCTGTGATCTGTAATGTTGTTGGATTGTGTATATAAACTTGTTGGATTGTCGCGGATGAATAGACGGGGTTTGTGAGATGAGAGTTTCTTTATCTTTCATTTGATGTAATATGTAAATTGATGTAATAATATTTTATGGCCGCACATCCGGGATGAGGTTGTAACCGCCATTGTATATTATTTCTTTTACTGTTTTAGCTCCTAGGATAGACCCAAGGTGGGGTGCACAAACTACCGGGTACCTCGAAGTGCCGAGTGGCCTACTCACGTTGTTAAGGGAGGTTGCTTCACTTCGGATACTTGGCGGGTAGTTTGCCGCACCCGTAGGGGTCTAGGGTGGGGTTTGGCTATTCATCACGACCGTGTAATCCGTCTTTCGTTGCAGGCTCGAACGAAACGCGGATTCCTAGCATATCCAATGTGTTCATCTGTGATCTGGAATGGCTATCATTGCATCTGACAAATGTATATATCTATATATGATATCTAGTAGATGTTGCTTATGTTTTGCATCCACGCTAGTCCAGCCCCCGCTCTATCGTTAGTTAAGTAACCTAACGGGTGATGATGGGGCCCCGTGGCGAATGCGGATGGCATAAGCGTACGTCATATTTTCGTTGTTTTCTGCAATTGTAGGATTAATTGATGGGACGCATTATATTAATGCAAAGAAAAAACAAACCTAAATGACGTTGTTGGAACAATTTTCAAAAAGGCTGTTATTGCAAAGACGTTCTCTTTTGTTTTGCATAGAGGTATTCGGTTATGAATGCCTAGCACCTCATTCGACGAGGCAAGGGCCGAGATCCCTTCATCGGGAGTGACCCCTTGGACAAATAGTTTGCGTCAGGATAATAACTTCACTATAGTCGATTATTCTTGCTTTGCATCGAGGTATTCAGTTTGGAATATCCTGCACCTCATTCGACGAGGAAAGAGCCGAGATCCCTTCACAGGGAGTGACCTCTTTAGCAAAAGTTTTCGCCACTATATTTTTAAAAAGGTTAGCAGGCTCCTTCAACAATATCAAGTTCATTACGTTAACGGGTTTTTCCGCCAAAAACCCAGCCGTAGCCCTCCGTCATTTCCTACAAGTTCTACTTAGTATTCGAGCTACGTATTTTGGCATTATCAAGGCGTAGTAATCGGTAGCTAAGTATTGCTTGTTTGCAGCTTTATTTTCAGATTATTTAGGACAGTCGCATAGCTATGTTGGCATTGTCAAGAGATATGCGGGTGGGTCTAAGTTAATCAAGATAATGACGGGTCGAACTTGACTAGCGGTTTATGATATGTTGGCATTGTCAAGGTCATAAACCGTTAGGGGCAAAAATCCACATCGGGAGTATCTAAAGAAACTGAAACTTGCAGATTTAGCATACCTTCTGGAGTGTGGTGACTAGAGTGGATTCCATCTAGGTTATCACACAATGATAGTTGGATCTTGATCCCACTGATGAGTTGGATTACTCTCGGGAGATTATTTCACTTAACAATCAATGCTATAAACCAAGTAGGTGTCTAGAACGGTGTTAGCGGGGCTACGCCTCCAGGGAAAAGAGGTTATTTAATTAAGGAACTTCGCGAAAGCGTTGGAAAACCTCCCTCGAAGTACCAACACTAGCCTGGCTGAAAGGTTAAGCAAGTATTGTGACGTGCGATTAATCCTGACTAGTTCTTCTTTTAGGGTTTGAAGAAGAATTTGAGGAAACAGTGGGAGCCATCCTGATTAGATAAATTAATAAACCAATCTAATCTTGCAAGAGCGCACGCTGAGTGTTTCTTTTCTCTCTCTCCAGGTAGCAGCCATTTCACGCCCTAATCAAGATAATAAAATGTATCGCTTGACCGATCCGAATTCTTATTCGGGGCTGGGGAACGTTGGTTCGGCTCTAACTTACGACAACAGTCATAAGTATGAGCAAGGGAAAGAAGATTGTATGGATTCCAAGGATACCCAGTTGAAGAAGAAGCATAGTTTTGCATCTACTTCAGGTGTTCTTGTAATTGAGAACTGTTTTACGGTCAGCCCTACCTCCTGGGTACTTGATACCGGATCAGGATCTCATATCTGCAACTTACAGCAGGGACTGAGAAAAAGTAGGAAAGATGCACCTGGTAATATGTCGCTCAGGGTAGCGAACGGAGCACAAGTTAATGCTGCAGCCGTCGGTGAATATCACCTAGTGTTGCCAAATGGCAATACTATGATTTTGAACGATTGCTACTATGTACCTTCCATAGTTTGCAACATCATATCAGTTTCTTTACTCAATAAAGATGGATATAACTTTGTTCTTGATAGAAATATCATGAACATCTACCTTCATAAGGTACTGGTTGCAGAAGGTACACTGTGTAATGGTATCTACGTTCTAAATCAGAATACAGTTCTCAATGTACAAAACATACGCAAGAGGAAGAGTTCGGATACGAACGAATCCTACTTATGGCATTGTAGACTTGGTCATATCGGAGAGAAAAGACTAAGTAAGTTGCATAAAAATGGACTCTTGAATACGTTCGAGTTTTCATCCTATGAAACTTGTCAGTCTTGTCTTAAAGGAAAGATGACCAAATCTCCGTTCATCGGACATGGAGAAAGGGCAGCAGAGCTCTTGGAACTCATACACAGTGATGTATGTGGTCCAATGTCTATAAATGCAAGGGGTGGGTTCTCGTACTTCATCACATTCACTGACGATCTCTCTAGATTCGGATATATGTATCTTATGAAACACAAATCTGAAACTTTTGAGAAATTCAAGGAATTCAGAAACGAAGTGGAGAACCAGACAAGCAAAAGTATCAAGATCCTCCGGTCTGATAGAGGAGGGGAGTACTTAAGCACGGAATTCCTAGATTACTTAAAAGAGAATGGTATTCTCTCTCAGCTTACTCCTCCTTATACACCACAGCACAACGGTGTATCGGAGAGGAGGAATCGTACCCTATTGGATATGGTTCGCTCCATGATGAGTAATGCTGAGTTACCTCTTTCATTCTGAGGACTTGCGCTAGAAAAAGCAGCATACTTACTGAATCAGGTTCCGTCTAAATCTGTGCCTAAGACTCCATATGAAATATGGAGTGGTAAAAGACGGTATCTTGAACGTATTAAGATATGGGGTTGTCCGGCCTATGTAAAGGTACAAAATCCGGACAAGCTTAAAGCACGATCAGTTTTATGCAAGTTTATAGGATATCCTAGAAATTCTCTGGAATATCTGTTCTACCACACTGAGGAACAGAAGGTGTTCGTTGCTCGTCGCGCCATCTTTTTAGAGTGGCAATTTCTTACAAAAGAAATAAGTGGGAGAACGGTAGAACTGGATGAAAAGATCTGATCCACAAACTCAAACTGAGGATTTAGTAGAACCAGAAAATTCAATGGTCCCAGACGAACCTCAGCCACTCCGCAGATCTGGTAGGATTTCTCATCCGCCCGAGAGATACTACGGTTTTCTCATAGACGGGGATCGAGAGGATTGCATCTTGGAAGAAGATGACCCTACCAGTTTTAGGCAGGCCATTATCAGTAGGGACTCTGATAAGTGGCTGGAAGCTATGCAATCCGAAATGGAGTCCATGTACACCAATAAAGTATGGACCTTGGATATTTCTCCACCTGGGGTAAAACCCGTTGGATGCAAATGGATCTACAAAAGGAAACTTGGTATGGATGGGCAAGTGGAAACCTATAAGGCTAGACTCGTTGCAAAAGGTTTTCGTCAAAGACCTGGTGTGGACTATGATGAAACTTTTTCTCCAGTGGCTATGCTCAAATACATTCGGATCCTACTTGCCATTGCTGCCTTCCATGACTATGAAATCTGGCAGATGGACGTAAAAACGGCTTTTCTAAACGGCTGTTTAGAAGAGTGCGTTTACATGGATCAGCCAGAAGGTTTTGTAGACAGTGGGAGCAGCGGGAAGGTGTGCAAGTTACTTAAATCTATTTATGGATTAAAGCAGGCATCGCGGAGCTGGAACATCTGTTTTGATGAGACAATCAAGGAATTTGATTTCATCAAGAACGAAGATGAACCTTGTATCTATAAGAAGATTGTAGGATGAACTGTCGTGTTCCCAGTCTTGTACGTGGACGACATTCTTTTGATAGGAAATGACATTCCTATGCTACAATCAGTCAAGCTATGCTTGTCACAACGGTTCTCCATGAAGGACCTGGGTGATGCCTCGTATATTCTGGGGATCAAGATCTACAGAGATAGATCCAAGAGACTACTGGGACTTTCGCAGTTCAGGTACATAGAGACCGTACTAAAGAGATTTAGTATGGAAGATTTTAAGCGCGATAATATACCCGCATTGCACGGAATCACCCTCTCCAAGAAGATGTCTCCTAAGACTGATGAGGAGAGCGTTCGCATGAGCACTATACCCTACGCTTCGGCTGTAGGATCTATAATGTATGTGATGCTATGTACAAGACCAGATGTAGCTTACGTGCTAAGCGTGGTGAGCCGGTATCAGTCTGACCCAGGTGAGAACCACTGGACGGCAGTGAAGAACATTCTCAAGTACCTAAGAAAGACTAAGGAGATATTCCTGGTTTACGGTAATGGAGACCTCAGGGTCGAGTCCTTTACCGATTCAAGCTTCCAAAGTGACAAAGATGACAGCAAGTCTGTCTCGGGTTTTATGTTTACCCTCAACGGAGGGGCGGTGTGTTGGAGGAGTTCCAAACAGGATACCGTCGCAGACTCGACGATAGAGGCTGAATACATTGCTGCAAGCGATGCCGCAAAAGAGGCGGTCTGGATGAAGAAGTTCATTAGTGAGCTTCAGGTGGTTCCGTCCATTGTTGACCCAATACCTTTGTATTGCGATAACAATGGGGCTATAGCTTTAGCGAAGGAACCAAGGTCCCATCAGAAATCCAGACACATCTTAAGGCGGTATCACCTGATCAGGGAGATCATTGATCGCCAGGAGATCGAGGTACGGAGAGTGGAGACAAAAGATAACACGGCGGATCCATTCACAAAGGCCCTCCCTCAAACACAGTTCGAGCAACTTTTTGAGCTATTGGGTATGCGGTACGCTAGCAGCTGGCCTTAGTGCAGACGTTGGGTATGCGGTACACCAATTACTGGCCTTTAGTGCAAGTGGGAGATTGTTGAATATGTATGCCCTAGAGGTCATTATTGTATAGTACTAGTTTGTATAATACATTTTGGAGGCTTGGGATATATATACGGGTTTACGACAGTCTTGCTCGATATAGTAGTATGCTACTTGGTTTGTTTCTATCTTAATATGTGTATATGTTTCTTTTAACATATCGCTACAAACATATTGATGGAGCCTTTAGGATCTTTGCTTGACTACCGGCGTTGTGATGGCGATCACACTAGTGGGGGCTGGGTAGTCTATAAGAACATCCTTATTTTGGTCCCTAGTCGTAGGATTATCGAGACAGGGAATCGATACTCCAGAGTAGACTGGTGCATACGCTTCTCGTCCCAGCAGGGGTGATGGTCTGTCCCACAGCCATCAGTACGTCATACTGGAGATAGTATGCAGGTGCTCGTTAGGTTATGAGTACAGTGGACAGGACTCGTCGAGAACTGTTGGTTGGTATTATACCTATCGTCAGTTAACAGTTCCCAGGTGACATGAGTACAGCTTAGTCCGTTGACTTGACACTGTCACTTTGCCTCAAGTGTGTTCCCACTGTTCTTAGATTACTACCCTACCACGGCTCTATTGAGTCATGCAAACAGGTAGTGGTTGAGTGCAGTCCCGAAGCACTTAGAGGCAGTGACGGCTAGACAGGATTCGTCTCTCCCTGTATTGGGGGTTGATATCGCGCTGTGTCTAGGAGAGCCATTACACATAGTCGTCCCTGGCCAGGGCAAGCGAGATTTGCTGGTAGTGTTACCAGTAGTTTCTCAAGGTGTTTTGGGCTACACTCCGACACGACTTGTACCACTATTAAGGGTTTTGGCGTTTGCCACCCCCTAGGCCCGACATGCGATACTCTCAGACGAACAGACCGGACTGTGCGGAGATTGTCACATTCAGGCTCAGTAGGAGTTCGGATGGGTTCACCTCATCAGTCTTCTTATCGGCATCTACCTGGGGACCGTTACGTACAGCTAGTACCGCTTGCGGCCTGTGGTTAAACCCGCTGCCAGCGTAGTGTCGAGTCTTTAGAGTCCCACACAGAGGGCTATTCGCCTTTGGGCAAAACAGAGTAGAGGTCGCATGGTTTTGCGACAGGGTTCGTTCACATCCGCGCACTTGTGCACGTTTGGTGTCTGGGCAGTTATTACTAGCGGGCTTTGGTTTAAGCCAGATCCTAGTATATGTTTTTGGATTGGTTTTATCTCATTGTATTCGTGTTCCTCGGAACACGGATGCGGGTGTGTATGCACAGTTGACAGAGGCAGAGGCAGAGGATTCTCATTAGGGTTGTTGACCGTTGACTTTTTCTAAACCCTAATAAGAATAAGAAATATGATTAATAATATTAATTAAGGATTATTGTGCCATAGTTGAGTTGAACATTTGACTTTTGTTGATTTGTTGGCTTTGTTGACCGGTTGACCATTGTGGACTTGTTGACCATCATTATTTCATTTCAATGATGCTTCTTGTTCTTTGCAAAATGCATTAAATGCATGAAATGATAATGATCATTGAAACTAACCATCACAGTTCTTAATTATTATTATTATCATCATTATTCTTACTTTTGTGAGCATGGTTGTAAATTATTATCTCATTTTTCTCACTTGCTCACTCTCTCTCATCCAAAAGCTCATCCTCTTCCTCTCTCTCAAAGCTCTCATGTCTCATGTATTGAGAACCATGAGCTATTGAGATAAAACCACTAAAACTCCACTCTACTCACTCTAGAGTTCTAGGTTTAGCAAGCCAAGCACTTTAGTTGCCTCTCGGTTGAGATAGGAGCTCAAGGTAGAGGCTTTCGGGTGGATCCTTCTTCGACAAAGAGGAGACTACGAGGTGGAGCCGTTCAAACCACTACAAGGAGCAAGCAAGGAGGAGAACCACAAAAGAAGAGAAGGAGTTCAAGACTTAGGTATAACCATTCTACATAGTAGCTAAAACTTGTAGTTTATTTGTTAGTTTTGTTTAGAAAAGATCCTTCATGGATGGTCCATGTTACCTAGTTAGAAAATTTTGATTTTTACCTATTCCTCCTCCCCGAAAGAACCGGGGTGGGTAACGTGGACCTAACAAATGAAACACGGTTGACTAAGTTACATAGAGAAGGATATTTGAATCCGTTCAAATATCAATCTTATACTACTTGTGAATCTTGTCTCATGGGAAAGATGAAAAAGACTCTGTTTACTGGACACGGAGTAAGAGCGAGCGAGCTCTTAGGACTCATACACAGCGATGTGTGTGGTCCAATGTCTACACATGCGCGAGGTGGTTATTCCTACTTCATTACTTTTACGGATGATTTCTCTAGGTATGGACATATCTTCTTGATGAAGCATAAATCCGAGACCTTTGAGAAATTCCGGGAATACAAGAATGAAGTGGAAAACCAAACAGGAAAAAGTATCAAGACACTGAGATCTGATCGAGGTGGTAAATACTTAAGTGCCGAGTTCCTGGGTTACTTAAAAGAGAATGGAATTCTCTCTCAGCTTACTCCTCCATACACTCCACAACACAACGGTGTATCGGAAAGGCGGAATCGAATCCTATTGGATATGGTTCGTTCCATGATGAGTAAGGCTGAGTTACCGCGATCTTTCTGGGGTTATGCACTAGAATCAGCTGCATATCTTTTGAACAAGGTTCCAACCAAGACTGTGCCTACCACACCATGTCAGATGTGGAGTGGGAAGAAACCCTATCTTCAGTACCTGAAGACATGGGGATGTCCAACTTTTGTTAAAAAGCAGCATGCGGACAAGCTCGAGGCACGCTCAGTACAGTGTAAGTTTGTGGGATATCCAAAGAACTCCAAGGGGTATTGTTTCTATTACACAAAGGAACAAAAGGTTTTTGTTTCTCGTCATGCCCACTTCTTGGAAGCTCAATGATCAATCGAAAATATTGCATTTTTAACACATCAATTTCCCTACTATTTGCAATCATCTAAAGGTGTTCGGTATGAATATAGCAAATATTAGCAATTCGTCGGTAAAATACCAAATAACATGTATTATACATTATAACCGGCATTTTGTGGGAAATTGAGTGTTTATTATTGCACGCGTGATCTTTATATATCACAACACTTGTCTCGAGACTGTGTGCAGGAAATTCTCCAGGAAAAAGAGCCGGAATTGCTAAAAGTGCTGATAAAATACGCCAAGTCCAAGACTTGGAATCTAGCAATGATTCAGAAAGTATAAAAATATTCCAAGCATCCCATGAAGACCCAAAATCCAGCACCAAACAAACCTGAGAAAATGATGCATCAACTCCACAACACGGCCGCGGATCCGCGGCCAAATTGGCCTATCCGCCGCGGATCCGCGGCTATATGGACACGTCAGCATTTCATATTTCCTCCACGTGCCTTCTTGCAACGGCCAGGCTTCCAGAAGACTCTCTAAAGACCACCTGGCTTTATCCAGAAGGCTCGGCCTAACAACCTTACCCTAGAATATTCCTTATTCTAGAATCTTCCCTCCAAACAAACTTCTTCTAGAAGACTCTCTCTAACAACCTAGCTTTGGAGGGAAGATTCAAATGAGGAGAATATAAAATGAGATCTAGATCTAGGGTTTTGGGTTGTTGTTGATGAGTTGTTGAAATTGGAGGGAAAAATTGTAGATCCAAATCAAAATCTAAATCAAATTGAGTGAAACAATTTGATAAAATCAAGATCACCGAGTACAAAATCAAGCAAGAAGCCATCAAGCCTTTTTGAAGCGACGCCGATCTTCAACCGAGCAAGTGATCCAAGACGATCCGCGACTCACGGAGACGATGCGAAGCTAATTCGACGATCAAGTTCTCTCCTCAATTCTTGTAGTCTTGAGTGAATTGTAACGAAATTGTTGAATAATAAAAGGTGAAATTTCTTTGTCTTGCTTTTCTTTACATTTGAGCATTATGATGAGTTCTCAATTCTTGATTGATTTCTTTGTTATGATGTTTGAGTAAAAACTCCGCTCGTGGAGGAATCGAGAAAATTGATAGATGATGATGATTATATTCTTGAACGATTCTTAAGTCCTATGAGTTTTGTAAACTTTAGTAAATTGAATCATCGACAACCTAGTTTCGAGCGAGATGCTTTATTGAATGTTTTCGCACTTAATTAGAGATCAACGATCGATGATTGAATTTCCTATAGGCTAGAGTTTGAATGATAATCAACGAAAGGACAACGGATGATGATGGAGAAACCCTAGTTTCTTTAAGAGATCCCTAAACCTTGTTGATTGTCATCGATCTAGCAACAAATCATCAATGGATAAGAATACGTAATCACAAGTCTTAATCCTCACTATCAATTTGATCGATTCCTACGAGCTTCATTACAAATCTTGATAGTTCATTAGATTTGGACATATTCTAAAACTTTATTGATTCTTGATCTTTAGATCTAGTTCTCTACTATTCTTGAAACTAAATTTCAAAATTCTTGAATCAATTTTCTTACAATTTTTCTTTTATCTTTTCATTTCGACTCATCTAAAACAATAGCGAGCAAAACACATATCTCAGTGGACAATCTGTATTCATTAACGCGCTACACCGACACCGTTAATTGTTTGCGGTATAAATTTCTTTGGTTGTGATCTTTAAACTTTCTTATATACACACCGAGATTCATTCAATCACTGAATTTTTAGAAAATCAGAAGAGTGGGAGTGCAATAGAACTGGAAGAAATTCCAGAACCACAAGCTGTTACTGAAAGTATGGTAGAACCAGAAGTTTCAGAAGAAAGCGACATCCCAGCGCCTATCCGCAGAAGTAGTAGGCAGTCTCATCCTGTCACGACCCGAAAGTACGGAACATGACCGGCACTTAGACTACGAACGTCTCAAGGCGTACGTATTCTAAGTAAGCCGAAGCCCAGAAATCCAAACCAAGAAAAGTGGTAGAGTGTAGGAAAACCACTATAAGTCAACCAGCTAGCAATATAATATACAACGCCTAAAGGCGAGGATCACAACAGAAAAGGAAACTTCAATCAGCATGAAATCCACAGAAATATAACGTGCGGCTCTAAGGTCGAAAGAATAAACATCACTGGTCTCTATCTCAAATTAGTACATGTTTGGTTGATGGAACTTCTAGATACAACTGAAATATAATATACAATGTATAATGATGGGTACGATACAAATAACCCACCTACTAGCAAGTCACCCAAAAGAAGTAGTGCCCGCAAAGCCGTAAAGAAACATGTATGGCAACACCTGAAAGAAACTGGGGCACAACGGGGGTGAGTTGCCAACTCGTGAGTAGAGAAAGATCTACGAACAGAAAATCGCATGTATGACGCAATCCTAGGTCATACGATCATAATATATAATCCTCAAATATATAACCAGCAATCTATAACAATGGATAGGGTAAATATCTAACCCAAGTGCAATCCCATGTGCCCGTGTCAGTGCCTCAGGTAGCAATATGTATATGGATGATGTATGAATGCATGAAACAGAATGCATGTACTGAAGAAAACTGCTTTCATAAATTTGTGAGATTCTGTATTTATAAAATAAGGTATCATAAATGAAATCAACATAAATAGTGCCTAGCATCGGCACAAAACATAAATCCCAATATCTCGATATCTCTGTGTCACAATCTCTGTACCTCAATATCTCAAATCTCAATGTCTCAATCATAATATCCAGGGCGCCGTCAGTCCAGATCGGCCCCTACCATCCATCTCAAGACCACGACGGTATCCTCCGGATATCCGACGTGTCGGGTAAAATCACCGGTCGGCAGTGCTCCCCTGCCAGGCTCAACGCCATCTCCTGCGATCTTCTTGCCCCGGGGTACCACACCGGGCCCACCATGTACCCGAAACGGTTCATCTGCCTCCTCGAATCGGGTCTCGAAATCCATCAGCAAACTCATGGTGGACGACTCATACATCATGGGAAAACCGCACTTTTTATTTAAAAGAGAGAAAGCAGTTTATATAAGTTTTGCGGTTTTTCCCCCAAATCCAGAAAATATCATGGAGATCTAAATCATCAATAGCATGTAAAATCATGAATGTAAGCATGAGAATCCATGAATGCAGCATATAATGAATAACAGTGTGTATGAATGACAAGTAATAACTACAATGTCAAGCTGGCATATAAGGCAAGTACACTAATATCATGTCACTACTAGCTAAAAAGCTAAATCAAGCAATAATATTCTCTAAGTGAACGTGACATGGCAATTACCGATAAAGATGTGTGTGAGCCGGCAAATAAGTGTATGTAGTACATACGCATCATTGGTAATGGTGCTGGTGTCCTAACAGCATGATATCAATAATGGAATATGAATCAAAACAGTATGCGATGCAGATCAACAATAATAATGTGCGGGGGCTGAATACTAAACACAATGGTAGCTAGACTGTATCTGATGTCATAAGAGTCATATAGCTACACCGCCTATAGGGCTGATCTGATAGGCTAACTGCCGGTAAGGGAAACCGCCTAACCTCTGAGTCGATACATATATATACATTTATAGTCGGTGATCCCGCCTCGATAATATCACATCCGATACCATATCTCTATAATCAGTTATTCCTAAATCAAGGGTGCGGACCAAACATCAAATTATAGCTCGTACGTAAATCCGTCGTACGGCATCCCCAAATCTGGGTACGGGTCAATATCACATTCATCATATCATTCATCCGGTATTCTCTATATCAAATATCATAATCTGGGTACTGACCTACGTCTAGTACAAAACTAACATCATCACTATAATCATGATCTGACTACTGATCAACACTCTCTTATGAATCGATATCATCAGCACATATCATCTCAAGGAGTATACCTCGCCCAAGGCGGCCTATCATACTAATCTTATCATATCATATCATGTCATATCTCGTAACGTAATCACATGTCGACCATTTTATATATATATCACCATTCCTATGGCATCATCATCCCAAAATCCGTTAAAGCATCAAGACGTATCTCAAATATGAATTTTACCATATCACCGATATCATAATCTCGGATCAAATATCATCGACTCATTTCAAACCCAAGTATCATCCTCAAATCCATATGTGAACACTGTTGGAGATAGTGCCCTCAGAGTCAATTATTAGATCACAGGTACGTGATTGTAATGATTGATGGAGGACCTATCCCGGTAGGACAGTCTTACTCGAGATGATAGTATGCTATCTGGTTTACCTTTATCATCGTGTACTGTTTTAGGTGACCTGACAAGTTGCTATTACACGTTGATAGAGCCCTTAGGATTCTTTCTTGACCACCAGCAGTATGAGGGCGATCATATAAGTGGGAGCTGGGGTCTATAAGCATATCCTTAAATGGTCCCTAGTCGTGTGAGTTTCGAGACAGGGCATCGATACTCCAGAGTAGACTAGTGTATACAGTCGAGACCCCGACGAGGGGCGGTGGCCGGTCTCACAAGCCACTGGTGTCAGTTGGATCACCTAAGATGTATACAGGTGCTCATTGGGTTATGAGTACACCGGACAGGACTCGCCGGGAACATGCTAGTTGGTCATATACCAAACGTCAGATGGCAGTTCCCTGGTGACATGTGTGCAGGTTAGTTCATCGACTTGGGGATCGTCATTTGTCTCGTGTGAGTTCCCACTGTACTTTGATTACTACCCTACCACGGCTCAAAGGAGTCGTGCAAACAGGTTTTAGTTGGGTACAGTCCCGAGCCACATGGAGGCAGTGAGCGTATCTTCAGGGGTTCGTCTCTCCCGGTATTGGGGGTGAGGTCGCGCTGTGTCTAGGAGAGCCATTACACGAAGCCCTCGGCCGAGGCAAGGAGATTTACTGGTAGGTATTCCAGTAGTATCTCATTGTTGGAGTTAGTGCCCTCAGAGTCAATTATTGGATCACAGGCACGTGATTGCAATGATTGAGGGAGGACCTATCCCGGTAGGACAGTCTTACTCGAGATGATAGTATGCTATCTGGTTTATCTTTATCATCGTGTACTGCTTTAGGTGACTTGACATGTCGCTATTACACGTTGATAGAGCCCCTAGGATTCTTGCTTGACGACCAGCAGTATGATGGCGATCATATACGTGGGAGCTGGGGTCTATAAGCACATCCTTAAAAGGTCCCTAGTCGTAGGAGTTTCGAGACAGGGTATCGATACTCCATTAGTAGACTAGTGTATACAGTCGAGACCCCGACGAGGGGCGGTGGCCGGTCTCACAAGCCACTGGTGTCAGTTGGTTCACCTAAGATGTATACAGGTGCTCATTGGGTTATGAGTACACCGGACAGGACTCGCCGGGAACCTGCTAGTTGGATTTATACCAGACGTCAGATAGCAGTTCCCAGGTGACATGTGTACAGGTTAGTTCATCGACCTGAGATCGTCATTTGTCTCGTGTGAGTTCCCACTGTGCTTTGATTACTACCCTACCACGGCTCAAAGGAGTCGTGCAAACAGGTTTTAGTTGGGTACAGTCCCGAGCCACATGGAGGCAGTGAGCGGATCTGCAGGGGGTTCGTCTCTCCCGGTATTGGGGGTGAGGTCGCGCTGTGTCTAGGAGAGCCATTACGCAAAGCCCTCGGCCGAGGCAGGAGATTTACTGGTAGGTATTCCAGTAGTATCTCAGGGCGTTCTGGGCTACGCTCCGACACGACTTGTACCGCTTTTGGGGGTCTGACTTTCACCAACCCCCTAGGCCCGCCATGCGATACTCATAGACGAACGGACCGGACTGTACGGATATTGTCACTGACAGGCTCAGTAGGGTGTCGGGGTGAGCTTCATCATCGACGTCCCTTTTGGTCAATAGCTGGTGGCCCGTCACGTATTGGCTTATACCTCTGACGTGCCAGTGGTTAAATCCACAGCCATAGTATTGACGAGTCTTTAGAGTCCACCACACTTTCAGTTACTCAAGCTTTCGGGCGAAACGCTGTAGAGGCCGTATGGAGATATGGCAGGGTCCGATCAGATACGTGCGGTATTGCACGGATCAGGATCGGACAGTTTTGTACTAGTGGCCGTATAGTTATATGGCAGGGTTTGATCTGATACGTGCGGTATTGCACGGATCAGGATCGAACGGTTTTTACTAGCCGGCTTTGGCTTAAGCCGGTCCTAGTCTAGTACAGTGTAGATTTTGTCTCATTGCATTTGTATCCGGTCGGAATACAGATGCGGGTGTGTATGCACTGTGTCGGGGTTTTCCTGTAATTTATTACGGGACCAGTTTTCTGGAGTTGCCAGTTTGCATTCCGTTCCGGCCGGTTTTCCTTTGTTCTTTCCCGGCCGGACTTTTCCGATGGAGGGGGTTATTTGCAGTTTTGCAAATAACTCTTAGTGGAGGGTTTTCTTACTTAATGATTGATTATGATAGCTTTCTTATCTTTCAACCATGCTTGCTTTATTGTGATTTGAAGGGTTATGGAGTGAATAGGAGAAGAAGCATGGTTGAATGTTTTCTTGTCTAGGATGTGGTCACCTTTCTTTAGCTCCTACACTTACCTTCCTTTGTGTTATGATATTCATTCCTCCACCATTCTCATTCTCACTTGAAGAAAAGTCTTTCATGGTTATGAGAAAAGAGAGAGGAAGAAAAAGAAAGAGAGAAAGAAAAAGAATGAGAGAGTTCATCTTGATTATGTGAGGAATTCTTCATCTCCTTCTTCTTCTTGTTTTAGAAAAATGAAAGCACCATTTTTCTTAACCCCAATCCTCCATCATGGCAACTACAAACCCCAAATGAGATTAGCATTATCTACTACACTTCCTACAGCACATCTTGAGCATGTCGAGTTGCCGGCTTCATGCTCGAGTTGCCTCGGTATTGAGGCGGGAGCCCGTAAAAGACGAAGGCGATGTGGTGCCCTTTCCGGCGTGGAGGCGACGATATGGAGACTACACTTTCCGCGGGAGATCGGGGCGATGATGAGAAGACCGGAGGACTCGGATCTCTTGGTATACTTCTCACTCCATCTCTTGTTAGCTAGCGTAGGTTAATGGTTAACGATCCGGGTTTTTCTTTGTCCGCGGTAGCGCCGGTTTCCGAGTAAGGAAAATTTTTTATTCCGCAATTTGGCCTCGAGTATGACGGCCGGGGCGCTGCCGTGGCGCAACATGGTATCAGAGCCACGCCATTAACCTTACCTAGCTTCGTTTAATGTGTTTTACGTTTCCGATCGAACAAAATCCCGAAAACTCGTATTTCAAGCACATCAGTTTCTGTCGAAATTTTTTGAAGTCTAAAAATTTTTCTGGTGGTCTCAGAATGATATGCAGGGAAATATAAGAGATCTGGGAAAAATTGGTAACATGATTCCCTATTTTCACCGCGGAAGCGCGGCCAAAGCAGTGCTTTGGCCGCTCTTCCGCCGCCGTTTAAATTACTCACTGTACCATTTTTCTCCAGATTGTCTTATACTTGATTTTGGGGCTTTTGGGATATTAAATTTTGGCCCAGGTTTTCTGTGACTGCTACAGTATTGGTTAGGGGCCCACTTGTTAATTGTTTGTTTGATCGGAAAATTTTAAACACATTATTTCACAGTATTTACATTATATCTGCGACCGTGAATGTCACTCGATCGGTAAATCCGGCCTAACTGCTATAGCCCGGTTAGACGGATTTGCGAACGTGACTTTCACGTTGATGTTCTTTGTTTATGCTGTGATGTTGCGGATCGGTCGTGGGGGATAGCCTGGATGCAATGCTAGTACAGTTTTGGTGTATTATGTACATTTGATATTGCGGGGCGAGCGTCCGACATGTGGACTGCCGTCACTGCCTGTTTGTATTATTCTTTTGGGGCACGACCTGGTTGCGGTCGATGTACCCGGTGTATGTATATTTTACTTTCTGTACTAGGGTTACCCCGCGGTGGGGTGCACGGATAGCCGGGTTCTGGAGGGCAATGGGCCCGCATCTCAGGGCATTGAGACGGAGGGGGCTTCAGTCCAGGATTGGCGGGCTATTCGCCGCACTCGTAGGGGGTACAGGTTGACCCAGGAGGGGTGCCCAAGTTACCGGATTCCGTGAAGTGCTGGGTGGTCCATTCACGGTACTGAAGGGGGCTGCCTCGCTTCAGGTTTTGGCGGGTGACTTGCCGCGCCCGTAGGGGTCTAGGATTTCATTGCACAGGCTATCCACACGACCAGGGGAACGTCGGGTTTCACCAGCGGCTCTGTGAAACCCGGGGCTTCCAGATATCTGTATTGTTCTGTGATGCTGTACATTTCTGTGATGTTGCATTTTATTCACGCCTTGAGCGAAATACTATATATTGGTATATATATTAGTAGATGTTGTATATGTTTTTCATCCGCGCTAGTCCAGTCCCCGCTCTGCCGTTAGTTAGCTAACCTAACGGGTGATGACGGGACCCAGTGGCGAATGCGGATGGCATATACGTACGTCAGTATATTTTCGTTCTTTGTGGTGTGATCAATTGATGGGACTGCATTGATTCGGATCAATGCAAGATAAACAAACCTAATCTGATGTTGTTGGAACATTTTTCAAAAAGCTGTTATTGCAAGGACGTTCGCTTTTGTTTTGCATCGTGGTATTCATTTGGAATATCCTGCTCCTCAGTCGACGAGGCAAGGGCCGAGATCCCTTCACCGGGAATGACCCCTTGGACAGAAGTTTGCGTCAGGGCAATAGCTTCACTATAGCCGATTACTTTTGCTTTGCATCGTGGTATTCAGTTGGAATATCCTGCACCTCATTCTACGGGGAAAGAGCCGAGATCCCTTCACCGGGAGTGACCTCTTTAGTAAAGGTTTTCGTCACTATATTTTCTAAAAAGGTTATCCAGTTCCTTCAACGATATCAAGTTCTTTACGGTAAAAGGTTTTTCGCCAAAAACCATCCGTAGCCCTCCGTCATTTCAGATTAGTATTACTTAGTATTCGTGCTACGTATGTCGTGCATTGCCGAGGCGTAGTGTTCGGTAGCTGTGTGATATTTTTCTGTCGCTTGGATAAGTGGATTGGTTAGGACAGTCGTACAGTTATGTTGGCACTGTCAAGGACTCGTACGGGTGGGTTTAATGCAATCAAGATAATGACGGGCTGAACTTGACTAGGACTCTTTGATATGTTGGCATTGTCAAGGTCACTTGGGTCCTAGGGGTAAAAACAGACATCGGGAGTTTCAAAAGAACTGAAACTTGCCAGACATGCGCATACCTTCTGGAGTGTGGTGACGTGAGTGGATTCCGTCACGTTATCATGCGGTGATAGTTGGATCCCGATTTCCACTGATGAGTTAGTTTACTCCTCGGGTGGCCCCGACTAATTCTTCTTTCAGGTTTGGAGGAGAATTTGAGGTACAGTGGGAGGTTTCCAGATTAGACAAAGTGGTAACCATTCTGATCTAGGATAGAGTGCACGCTGAGTGTTTCTTTTCTCTCTCTCTGGCAGCGACCATTGACCCGACCCTGGACTATGACTCAGTGACCAAGTTGACCGAACCTTCTTAACACTGGCTTTTGGATTGTCAGAGTTGCAGACCTCATTGCCACTCCTACTTTTACCCTTTTCTCCAGGACACCCCGTATTACTACGAACGTCCACTTCCATTGGACAAAACCATCGTATGGTTATATACGAACTCGAAGGATTTCGAGGATGGTTTCTGGTTCTGGAGAAAACGGATAGGACTATTCAGTTGTCTTTTCTTTTCACCTTCTCTCAGGTTGCGAGTACTCCTTGGTTTAGGAGATAGTACACCTATTACGCAAATTGGATAGTCTTCTTCCAAACCTTAGGCTGGTGCCGAACGGTGGGGAATGAAGAAAACCAATTAGCATAACGATGGTGTGCAGAAGGTATTAAGTTAAGACAAAGCAAGGGATTAGTAGGAGGGCAAAGTAAAATGCGACTGATATTCATGACCAAACCAAGTATTTCTTCGCCAATCCTAAATCACCTTTGTATTTCTCCAGGACACTCCGTATCACTACGAAGATCCACAGTTTATTTGGATACTCCATCGTATGGTTATATACGAACTCGAAAGGAACTTGTTCCAGTTCGGGGATGGATTCTGGTTCAGGAGAAATAGGAATAAAGTACATTCAGGTGTCTTTTATCTTCACCTTCTCTCGCATTGCGAGTGCTCCTAGGATTAGGACAGTACACCCTTTATGCTTATTGGATAGTCTTCTTCCAAACCATAGGCTGGTGCCGAACGGTAGGGAAGGAAGAAAACCAATTGGCCTAAAGGGGTGTGCAGACGGTAATGACTAAAGACATATAAAGGGATTTGGACAGGTGGCAAAGAATTATACGGTTATAGTTGTGAATCTGGATAATGGTAGAGGCATTACTAGGAATACCAGAATACCCCACAGAAACATTACAATGTTTCAGTTTCACTGTGTACTGTTAAAAGAAAACTGATTTCCCGATTAGACACTTATTCCAGGGTATGTATTTACCAGGTATGATTCTCACATCTGTATGGTTTTACAGATGATGAGTGGGAGTAAGTTATTGGGAATTGGGTGATCATCCTCATTATATCGGGATTCGTTGTAATCGGTGATATTTGAGGAAGTCGCCTGGGTTGTTTGCCGGTCGGCAATTATTTGGTTTTGAATATCCGCGGTTATGCACCAATTTCAAATTGATATATCTGTACGTCTATTTTCATAGAGTGAGATATGCCTTTTTTGATATTATGTCGATGACATTTACCTATATCAGTGGATGGTTAGGTAAGGAGCATTAAACAGCGGTGTAATTCTTCTTAACCATAAGTACAGTTTTCGACCTACGACACACAGTGAAATGAGTTGTTAGACTCAGCGGACTTATACAGAGTATTGTATGTTGTCCAGTGTCCATCAGGACAGAGGGGTTGGTCCTCGTACTATATTCGGTTTACTTATGACTTCTCTAGATTTTAGACAGCTGTTTCGTGGAAACACAGGGTCTAAGTTTTGAGGAGTTATAGGTATTTGAATAGAGTAGAGAACCAGGTGTAGCAAGTATCGGGATTCTTCAAAGAGATCGAAGATGTAGATACTTGTGTGTGGTATTCAGTTGATAGTAATGATGAAGACAGATTGCTTCTCTTTCAGGTTACTCATAATTGGAAGCATTCCTAAGTTGAGTAACGCTGATCGACCTCCTTCCATTTAGTTGACATGCACTGGAGACAGTTGCATGATTTGAATCTGGTTCAATTGAATCAGTGCCTCTGGTTCTATATTGGATATAGAACAGTTCATATCTTAACGATGTTAAGGTACGGGGAGTTGTCCGGCTTATGCTTAAAACCAGACTCCGGATAACTCAAGGCACGTTTCTGTAATGGCTGTTTGTGGGTTGACCCAGGCTATGACGAGGGTTGACTTTCTACCATCTGGCAGATCAATAGAAATATTGTTCTAGACTCGCCACAGTTTTATTAAAAATAGATTTTTTCAAAAACAGCAGTGGGAGTATGGTAGAACTGGAAGTGATTCCAGAACCGCAAACGATTACTGAAGATTTAATAAGGAACCTAAAGATTCAATCTGATTTGACATTCCATTGGCCACTCCGCATATAAGGTGGGTAACTTCAGGCACCCGAGAGGTACTCCGGTAGCCTCAAGGACGGTGACAGGGAAGTTCTTGTTTACCCACACTTGCCATTGTTGTTGTTCCAGGCTGCGAGACCCGGCAGGAGGATGAGTATAGCGTCGTTCTAAACTAGCTTTAGAAGTGCACGTCTATATGACTCTGCCAAAGGGTTGTCGTAGTCAGTGGGAGCAGCGGAAGCATTGGTGGACATCAGGCTTATGTCTATTTATAGACTAAAGCAGATGTAGCGGAGATAGATCATCTATTTCTGATGTGACAGTCATAGGTTTGACGTCATCAGAATAGGGGATGGATCTGTTGAGAAGGTAGTAGGAAGTGATATTCCTATACTACGATCGGTTATACTTTGGTTGTCACACAGTGGTTTCTCCACAAGGGACTTGGATATTATATCAGACATACTGGTTACTAGATCTATGGTTTTAGATCTAGATTTGGGTGGTTTCCCAATCTGGGTATCTTGACAGCATTCTATGAGTATTTAGAATGGACGACTCCTGACACGGTAGTACACCTGCAGTTGATGGATTCACCCTCTCTAAAGGTGTCTTATAGACTAAAGGGGAGAGGGATACTCATGATTGGCAGATCACTTGCTTAGGCAATTGAGTCAATCATGAGATGTCAAGTACCACACCAGATGTTGTTCTTGCACTAGATGCAATAAGTTGATATTGATCCAATCCTGGAGGAACAGTCGGAAGCAGTTTTAGAACATAAGTGATTGTTCTAGGGATATGATAACGGCTGCCTCTTTTAGGAGACGGTTATCACTCCAGGCTTCCAAGGTGACATGGACGACAAGCAGGTTGTCAGAGTTATAGTTCTCCCTCTGACGAGGGACAGTATTTTGGACAGATGGTCCAAGGCAATACTGAGGGTGGCATGGCGCAGGAGACTGATTAAGTTCAGTTGATGATACAGTCTAAGAAGTTTGGATTTGGTGTTCATTTATGAACTAGGTCCCATCAGACATCCAGACATTCTAAGACAGGTATTGCTCATTTCGGGAGATGGCTTTCTCCGCGAACTTGAGATATAGAGAGACATAGAAAGAAACTTCGTAGCGGATCCACTCACTGAGGCTATTCCTCGAACGCAATAGTTTCGCAAACGGGTTTTGTGAGACTGACTAGTAGAGGAGTTGGGTGTTCGGTATCACACGGGCTGTGAGTATGCGACATCGCAATAATTAGCCTTGAGTGCAAGTGGGAGATTGTTGGAGTTAGTGCCCTCAGAGTCAATTATTGGATCACAGGCACGTGATTGCAATGATTGAGGGAGGACCTATCCCGGTAGGACAGTCTTACTCGAGATGATAGTATGCTATCTGGTTTATCTTTATCATCGTGTACTGCTTTAGGTGACTTGACATGTCGCTATTACACGTTGATAGAGCCCCTAGGATTCTTGCTTGACGACCAGCAGTATGATGGCGATCATATACGTGGGAGCTGGGGTCTATAAGCACATCCTTAAAAGGTCCCTAGTCGTAGGAGTTTCGAGACAGGGTATCGATACTCCATTAGTAGACTAGTGTATACAGTCGAGACCCCGACGAGGGGCGGTGGCCGGTCTCACAAGCCACTGGTGTCAGTTGGTTCACCTAAGATGTATACAGGTGCTCATTGGGTTATGAGTACACCGGACAGGACTCGCCGGGAACCTGCTAGTTGGATTTATACCAGACGTCAGATAGCAGTTCCCAGGTGACATGTGTACAGGTTAGTTCATCGACCTGAGATCGTCATTTGTCTCGTGTGAGTTCCCACTGTGCTTTGATTACTACCCTACCACGGCTCAAAGGAGTCGTGCAAACAGGTTTTAGTTGGGTACAGTCCCGAGCCACATGGAGGCAGTGAGCGGATCTGCAGGGGGTTCGTCTCTCCCGGTATTGGGGGTGAGGTCGCGCTGTGTCTAGGAGAGCCATTACGCAAAGCCCTCGGCCGAGGCAGGAGATTTACTGGTAGGTATTCCAGTAGTATCTCAGGGCGTTCTGGGCTACGCTCCGACACGACTTGTACCGCTTTTGGGGGTCTGACTTTCACCAACCCCCTAGGCCCGCCATGCGATACTCATAGACGAACGGACCGGACTGTACGGATATTGTCACTGACAGGCTCAGTAGGGTGTCGGGGTGAGCTTCCTCATCGACGTCCCTTTTGGTCAATAGCTGGTGGCCCGTCACGTATTGGCTTATACCTCTGACGTGCCAGTGGTTAAATCCACAGCCATAGTATTGACGAGTCTTTAGAGTCCACCACACTTTCAGTTACTCAAGCTTTCGGGCGAAACGCTGTAGAGGCCGTATGGAGATATGGCAGGGTCCGATCAGATACGTGCGGTATTGCACGGATCAGGATCGGACAGTTTTGTACTAGTGGCCGTATAGTTATATGGCAGGGTTTGATCTGATACGTGCGGTATTGCACGGATCAGGATCGAACGGTTTTTACTAGCCGGCTTTGGCTTAAGCCGGTCCTAGTCTAGTACAGTGTAGATTTTGTCTCATTGCATTTGTATCCGGTCGGAATACAGATGCGGGTGTGTATGCACTGTGTCGGGGTTTTCCTGTAATTTATTACGGGACCAGTTTTCTGGAGTTGCCAGTTTGCATTCCGTTCCGGCCGGTTTTCCTTTGTTCTTTCCCGGCCGGACTTTTCCGATGGAGGGGGTTATTTGCAGTTTTGCAAATAACTCTTAGTGGAGGGTTTTCTTGCTTAATGATTGATTATGATAGCTTTCTTATCTTTCAACCATGCTTGCTTTATTGTGATTTGAAGGGTTATGGAGTGAATAGGAGAAGAAGCATGGTTGAATGTTTTCTTGTCTAGGATGTGGTCACCTTTCTTTAGCTCCAACACTCACCTCCCTTTGTGTTATGATATTCATTCCTCCACCATTCTCATTCTCACTTGAAGAAAAGTCTTTCATGGTTATGAGAAAAGAGAGAGGAAGAAAAAGAAAGAGAGGAAGAAAAAGAAAGAGAGAAAGAAAAAGAATGAGAGAGTTCATCTTGATTATGTGAGGAATTCTTCATCTCCTTCTTCTTCTTGTTTTAGAAAAATGAAAGCACCATTTTTCTTAACCCCAATCCTCCATCATGGCAACTACAAACCCCAAATGAGATTAGCATTATCTACTACACTTCCTACAGCACATCTTGAGCATGTCGAGTTGCCGGCTTCATGCTCGAGTTGCCTCGGTATTGAGGCGGGAGCCCGTAAAAGACGAAGGCGATGTGGTGCCCTTTCCGGCGTGGAGGCGACGATATGGAGACTACACTTTCCGCGGGAGATCGGGGCGATGATGAGAAGACCGGAGGACTCGGATCTCTTGGTATACTTCTCACTCCATCTCTTGTTAGCTAGCGTAGGTTAATGGTTAACGATCCGGGTTTTTCTTTGTCCGCGGTAGCGCCGGTTTCCGAGTAAGGAAAATTTTTTATTCCGCAATTTGGCCTCGAGTATGACGGCCGGGGCGCTGCCGTGGCGCAACACTCAGGGTGTTCTGGGCTACACTCCGACACGACTTGTACCGCTTTTGGGGGTCTGACTTTTACCAACCCCCTAGACCCGCCATGCGATGCTCATAGACGAACGGACCGGACTGTACGGATATTGTCACTGACAGGCTCAGTAGGGTTGTCAGGCTGAGTTCGCTCACAGACATCCCTTTTAGTCAGTACCCGGTAGCCCGTTACGTATTGGCTTATACCTCTGACGTGCTAGTGGTTAAATCCACAACCAAGGTGTTGACGAGTCTTTAGAGTCCCCCACATTCAGTTACTCAGCTTTTAGGCGAAAGGTTGTAGAGGTCGTATGGAGATATGGCAAGGTCCGATCAGATACGTGCGGTATTGCACGGATCAGGATCGGACAGTTTGTACTATAGGCCATATGGTTATATGGCAGGGTTCGATCAGATACGTGCGGTATTGCATGGATCAGGATCGAACAGATATTACTAGCCGGTTTTGGTTTAAGCCGGATCCTAGTATAGTACAGTGTAGACTGTCTTATTGCATTTGTATTTCGGTCGAAATACAGATGCGGGTGTGTATGCACAGTATCGGGGTTTTCCTGTAATTTATTACGGGACCAGTTTTCTGGAGTTGCCAGTTTGCTTTCCGTTTCGGCCATTTTCATTTGTATCTTTCAATGGCCGAAGTTTGGTGGAGGAGGGTTTATTTGCATTGTTGCAAATAGGCATTTGTGGAGGGGGTCTTTGCATTTTATCATGTCATGATTATAGCACCATCTTTTGACTTGATTTCTTCATGATGGCATGACTTTTTGAGTCATCATGTTTGATGGATGGTTTTGGTGTGTTGGTTTTTCTAGTCATCATTTCTACACATCATGACTTGACCTCTCCCTTGTATGATGGTTCCATCCCCCCCTTGCCTTTTCTCTCTCTCCATTCACAAGAGAAAATGGGGGGGCCGGCCACTTTTGAGTGGTGGTTGATTGATTCATTTTGTGTGGCATTTTTGGTTCATATTGTGCTAAGAAAAGAGCTCTCTAGTTGATCTCCAAAATCCTTTCTTTCCTCCACCAAAAATGGCACCTCCACTACCCCAAAATTGAGACACAAGTTCTACACCATATTCTACAGCAAATCTTGGGCACGTCGAGTAGCCGGCTTCGTGCCCGAGTTGCCTCGGCATTGAGTTGGGAGCCCGTAAAAGAAGTAGGCGATGTGGTGCACTTCCGGCGACGAGGAGGAGACGGGACATTCCGCAGGAGATCGGGATGATGATGAGAAGACCGGAGGACTTGGATCGTCGGTATATCTCTCTTCCCTTTCATGTTGATAGCTAGGACTAGTTAGTGGTTCGATCCAGGTGTTAGTGCGCGGCGGTTCGCCAGTTCAAGTAAAAATTAAAGTTTATCACCGCTTCCGCATTTGGCCGTTGGATTGACGGCCGGGGCGCCGCCGTGCACTTACAGTGGTATCAGAGCCTCGCCATTAACATAGTCTAGCTTCGTTTAATGTGTTTTACAATTCCGATCGAACAAATGTTCCGAAAACCCAATATCACCCACGACAGTTTTCTGTCGAAATTTTTTAGTCTCTAAAAATTTTTCAGGTTGTATAAAAGTACTGTACAGGAAGTTATAAGGCTTCTGGAAAAATTCGGGTCATTGATTCATCAAGGGGAGCGCGGAACCGCGGCCAAAACCCACCTTGGGCCGCGATTCCGCCGCAGTATGTAAAGATCAATGGGCCAAATTTCTCCAGTGGACTTCTGGGGTGATTTTAGGGGTTTTGGAATATTAATATTGGGCCCAGAGTTTCTTGATGTGCTACAGTAGTGCTTGGGGCCCACTTGTTATAATTTGATCGATCGGATATTTTTTAAACACATTATTTCACAGTATTTACATTATATCTGCGACCGTGAATGTCACTTGATCGGTAAATCCGGTCTAACTGCTATAGCCCGGTTAGACGGATTTGCGAACGTGACTTTCACATTGATGTTCTGTTTTTGCTGTGATGTTGCGGATCGGTCGTGGGGGATAGCCTGGATGCAATGCTAGTACAGTTGTGGTTGTATTATGTACATTTGATATTGCGGGGCGAGCGTCCGACATGTGGACTGCCGTCACTGCCTGTTTGTATTATTATTTTGGGGCACGACCTGGTTGCGGTCGATGTACCCGTTGTATGTATATTTTACTTTCTGTACTAGGGTTACCCCGCGGAGGGGTGCACGGATAGCCGGGTTCTAGAGGGCAACAAGCCCGCATCTCATGGCATTGAGACGGAGGGGGCTTCACTCTAGAATTGGCGGGCTATTCGCCGCACACGTAGGGGGTACAGGTTGACCCAGGAGGGGTGCCCAAGTTACCGAATTCCGTGAAGTGCTGGGTGGTCCATTCACGGCGCTGAAGGGGGCTGCCTCGCTTCAGGTTTTGGCGGGTGACTTGCCGCGCCCGTAGGGGTCTAGGTTCTCATTGCACAGGCTATCCACACGACCAGGGGAACGTCGGGTTTCAGCGGCTCTGTGAAACCCGGGGATCCCAGATATCTGTATTGTTTCTGTGATGCTGTACATATCTGTGATGTTGCATTTTATTCACGCCTTGAGCGAAATATAATATATTGGTATATATATTAGTAAATGTTGTATATGTTTTGCATCCGCGCTAGTCCAGTCCCCGCTCTGTCGTTAGTTAGCTAACCTAACGGGTAATGACGGGACCCAGTGGCGAATGCGGATGGCATATACGTACATCAGTATATTTTCGTTCTTTGTGGTGTGATCAATTGATGGGACTGCGTTGATTCGGATCAATGCAAGTTAAAAACAAACCTAATCTGATGTTGTTGGAACACTTTTCAAAAAGCTGTTATTGCAAGGACGTTCACTTTTGTTTAGCATCGTGGTATTCAGTTGGAATATCCTGCTCCTCAGTCGACGAGACAAGGGCCGAGATCCCTTCACCGGGAGTGACCCCTTGGACAGAAGTTTGCGTCAGGGCATTAACTTCACTATAGCCGATTACTTTTGTTTTGCACCGTGGTATTCAGTTAGAATATCCTGCACCCCATTCTACGGGGAAAGAGCCGAGATCCCTTCACCGGGAGTGACCTCTTTAGCGAAGGTTTTCGTCACTATATTTTTAAAAGCTATCCGTTCCTTCAACGATATCAAGTTCATTACGTTAAAGGTTTTCGCCAGAAACCATTCGTAGCCCTCCGTCGTTTCATATGGGTGGTCAATAGTATTCAAGCTGTGTATGTTGGCCAAAGTCAAGGCACAGTGATTGGTAGCTATTGGGTATAGATGCGTTGGTTTGGAATAGTCGTACTGCCATGTTAGCCAAAGTCAAGGGTATGTACGGGTGGATTCAAATTAACCTGGAGAATGACGGGTAGAACTTGACATGTGACTTATGATATGTTGGCCAAAGTCAAGGTCATAAGAGCATGGGGCAAAAATCTCATCGGGAGTTTCAAAAGAACTGAAACTTGCCAGATATGCGCATACCTTCTGGAGTGTGATGACGTGAGCGGATTCCGTCACGTTATCATGCGATGATAGTTGGATCCCGATTCCCACTGATGAGTTAGTATACTCCTCGGCTAATCCCGACTAATTCTTCTTTCAGGTTTGGAGGAGAATTTGAGGTACAGTGGGAGGTTTCCAGATTAGATAAATTGGTAACCATTCTGATCTAGGTTAGAGTGCACGCTCAGTGTTTCTTTTCTCTCTCTCTCTGGCAGCGACCATTTGACCCGACCCTAAGACTATGACTCAGTGACCAAGTTGACCGAACCTTCTTAACACTGGCTTTTGGATTGTCAGAGTTGCAAACCTCATTGCCACTCCTACTTTTACCCTTTTCTCCAGGACACCCCGTGTTGCTACGAACGTCCACTTCCATTGGACAAAACCATCGTATGGTTAGATACGAACTCGAAGGAATTTATTCGAGGATGGTTTCAGGTTCTAGAGAAAACGGATAGAACTATTCAGTTGTCTTTTCCTTTTACCTTCTCTCAGGTTGTGAGTACTCCTTGGTTTAGGGGATAGTACACCTATTACGCAAATTGGATACTCTTCTTCCAAACCTTAGGCTGGTGCCGACCGGTAGGGAATGAAGAAAACCAATTAGCCTAACGATGGTGTACAGAAGGTATTAAGTTCAGACAAAGCAAGGGATTAGTAAGAGGGCAAAGTAAATTGCAACAGATATTCACGACCAAACCAAGTATTCCTTCGCCAATCCTAAATCACCTTGGTATTTCTCCCGGACACTCCGTATCACTACGAAGATCCACAGTTTATTGGATACTCCATCGTATGGTTATATACGAACTCGAAAGGAACTTGTTCCAGTTCGGGGATGGATTCTGGTTCAGGAGAAATAGGAATAAGATTTATTCAGGTGCCTTTTATCTTCACCTTCTCTCGCATTGCGAGTGTTCCTAGGATTAGGACAGTACACCCATTATGTCCATTGGATAGTCTTCTTCCAAACCATAGGCTGGTGCCGAACGGTAGGGAAGGAAGAAAACCATTTGGCCTAAAGGGGTGTACAGAAGGTAAAGACTAAAGACATATGAAGGGATTTGGAGAAGTGGCAAAGAACTATACGGTTACAGTCGTGAATCTGGAAGAGGCATTACTAGGAATACCAGGATACCCCATCGAAACATTTCAATGTTTCAGTTTCACTGTGTACTGTTAAAAGAGAACTGATTTCCTAATCAGACACTTGCTCCAGGGTATGTATTTACCAGGTACGATTCTCACATCTGTATGGTTTTACAGATGATGAGTGGGAGTAAGTTATTGGAAATTGGGTGATCATCCTCATTATATCGGGATTCGTTGTAATCGGTGATATTTGAGGAAATCACCTGGGCTGTTTGCTGGTCGGCAAATATTTGGTTTTGAATATCCTCTGTTATGCACCAATTTCAAATTGATATATCTGTACGTCTATTTTCATAGAGTGAGATGTACCCTTTTGAAATTATGTCTATGACATTTACCTATATCAGTGGATGGTTAGGTAAGGAGCATTGAACAGCGGTGTAATTCTTCTTAACCATAAGTACAGTTTTCAACCTATGACACACAGTGAATGAGTTGTCAGACTCAAGGGACTTATACAGAGTATTGTATGTTGTCCAGGGTCCATCAGGACAGAGGGGTTGGTCCTCGTACTATATTCGGTTTACTTATGACTTCTCTAGTTTTTAGACAGGTGTTTCGCGGAAACACAGGGTCTGAATTTTGAGAAGTTATAGGTATTTGAATAGAGTAGAGAACCAGGTGTAGCAAGTATCGGGATTCTTCAAAGAGATCGAAGATGTAGATACTTGTGTATGGTATTCAGTCGATAGTAATGATAAAGAGAAATTGCTTCTCTTTCAGGTTACTCATAATTGGAAGCATTCCTAAGTTGAGTAACGCTGATCGGCATCCTCCCATTTAGTTGACATGCACTGGAGATAGCTGCATGATTTGATTCTGGTTCAATTAAATCAGTGCCTCTGGTTCTATATTGGATATAGTACAGTTCATATCTTAACATTGTTAAGGTACGGGGAGTTTTCCGGCTTATGATTAAAACCAGACTCTGGATAACTCAAGGCACGTTTCTGTAATGGCTGTTTGTGGGTTGACCCAGGCTATGACGAGGGTTGACTTTCTACCATCTGGATGAACAATAGCAATATTGTTCTAGACTCGCCACAGTTTTATTAAAAATGGATTTTTTCATAAAACAGTAGTGGGAGTATGGTAGAACTGGAAGTGATTCCAGAACCACAAACGATTACTGAAGATTTGATAAGGAACCTAAAGATTCAATCCGGTTTGACATTCCATTGGCCACTCCGCAGATACGGTGGGTAACTTCAGGCACCCGAGAGGTACTCCGGTAGCCTCAAGGACGGTGACTGGGAAGTTCTTGTTTACCCACACTTACCATTGCTGTTGTTCCAGGCTGCGAGACCCGGCGGGAGGATGAGTATAGCGTCGTTCTAAACTAGTTTTAGAAGTGTACGTCTATATGACTCTGCCAGAGGGTTGTCGTAGTCAGTGGGAGCAGCGGAAGCATTGGTGGACAGGTAGCTTATGTCTATTTATAGACTAGAGCAGATGTAGCGGAGATAGATCATCTATTTTCTGACGTGACAGTCATAGGTTTGACTTCATCAGAATGGAGGATGGATCTGTTGAGAAGGTAGTAGGGTGTGATGTCATGGCATTTGGATGACATACACAGAGTAGGAAAAGAAACTCCTATACTACAATCGGTTATACTTTGGTCGTCACACAGTGGTTTCTCCACAAAGGAAATGGATTTTATATCAAACATACTGGTTACTGGATCTATGGTTTTAGATCTAGATTTGGGTGGTTTCCCAATCAGGGTACTTAGACAGCATTCTAAGAGTATTTAGAATGGACGACTCCTGGCACGGTAGTGTACCTGCAGGTGATGGAGTCACCCTCTCTAAAGGTGTCTTGCAGACTAAAGGGGAGAGGGATGTGCATGATTGGCAGATCACTTGCTCAGGCAATTGAGTCAATCATGAGATGTCAAGTACCACACCAGATGTTGTTCTTGCACTAGATGCAATAAGTTGACATTGATCCAATCCTGGAGAAACGGTCGGAAGCAGTTTTAGAACATAAGTGGATGTTCTAGGGATATGATAACGACAGCCTCATTCGGGAGACAGTTATCATTCCAGGCTTCCAAGGTGACCTGGACGACAAGGAGGTTGTCAGAGTTATAGTTTTTCCTTCTGACGAGGGGCAGTATTTTGGACAGGTGATCCAAGGCAATACTGAGGGAGGCATGGCGCGGGACACTGATTAAGTTCAGTTGTCAATACAGTCTAAGAAGTTTGGATTTGGTGTTCATTTATGAACTAGGTCCCATCAGACATCCAGACACATTCTAAGACAGGTATTTCTCATTTCGGGAGATGGCTTTCTCAGCGAACTTGAGATATAGAGAGACATAGAAAGAAATAACAAAGCGGATTCACTCACTAAGGCAATTCCTCGAACGCAATAGTTTCGCAAACGAGCTTTGTGAGACTGACTAGTAGAGGAGTTGGGTGTTCGGTATCACACGGGCTGTGAGTATGCGACATCGCAATAATTAGCCTTGAGTGCAAGTGGGAGATTGTTGGAGATAGTGCCCTCAGAGTCAATTATTGGATCACAGGTACGTGATTGTAATGATTGATGGAGGACCTATCCCGGTAGGACAGTCTTACTCGAGATGATAGTATGCTATCTGGTTTACCTTTATCATCGTGTACTGTTTTAGGTGACCTGACAAGTTGCTATTACACGTTGATAGAGCCCTTAGGATTCTTGCTTGACCACCAGCAGTATGAGGGCGATCATATAAGTGGGAGCTGGGATCTATAAGCATATCCTTAAATGGTCCCTAGTCGTGTGAGTTTCGAGATAGGGCATCGATACTCCAGAGTAGACTAGTGTATACAGTCGAGACCCCGACGAGGGGCGGTGGCCGGTCTCACAAGCCACTGGTGTCAGTTGGATCACCTAAGATGTATACAGGTGCTCATTGGGTTATGAGTACACCGGACAGGACTCGCCGGGAACATGCTAGTTGGTCATATACCAAACGTCAGATGGCAGTTCCCTGGTGACATGTGTGCAGGTTAGTTCATCGACCTGGGGATCGTCATTTGTCTCGTGTGAGTTCCCACTGTACTTTGATTACTATCCTACCACGGCTCAAAGGAGTCGTGCAAACAGGTTTTAGTTGGGTACAGTCCCGAGCCACATGGAGGTAGTGAGCGTATCTTCAGGGGTTCGTCTCTCCCGGTATTGGGGGTGAGGTCGCGCTGTGTCTAGGAGAGCCATTACATGAAGCCCTCGGCCGAGGCAAGGAGATTTACTGGTAGGTATTCCAGTAGTATCTCAGGGTGTTCTGGGCTACACTCCGACACGACTTGTACCGCTTTTGGGGGTCTGACTTTTACCAACCCCCTAGGCCCGCCATGCGATGCTCATAGACGAACGGACCGGACTGTACGAATATTGTCACTGACAGGCTCAGTAGGGTTGTCAGGCTGAGTTCGCTCACAGACATCCCTTTTAGTCAGTACCTGGTAGCCCGTTACGTATTGGCTTATACCTCTGACGTGCTAGTGGTTAAATCCACAACCAAGGTGTTGACGAGTCTTTAGAGTCCCCCACATTCAGTTACTCAGCTTTCGGGCGAAAGGTTGTAGAGGCCGTATGGAGATATGGCAAGGTCCGATCAGATACGTGCGGTATTGCACGGATCAGGATCGGACAGTTTGTACTATTGGCCGTATGGTTATATGGCAGGGTTCGATCAGATACGTGCGGTATTGCACGGATCGGGATCGAACAGATATTACTAGCCGGTTTTGGTTTAAGCCGGATCCTAGTATAGTATAGTGTAGACTTTGTCTCATTGCATTTGTATTTCGGTCGAAATACAGATGCGGGTGTGTATGCACAGTATCGGGGTTTTCCTGTAATTTATTACGGGACCAGTTTTCTGGAGTTGCCAGTTTGCTTTCCGTTTCGGCCATTTTCATTTGTATCTTTCAATGGCCGAAGTTTGGTGGAGGAGGGTTTATTTGCATTGTTGCAAATAGGCATTTGTGAAGGGGGTCTTTGCATTTTATCATGTCATGATTATAGCACCATCCTTTGACTTGATTTCTTCATGATGGCATGACTTTTTGAGTCATCATGTTTGATGGATGGTTTTGGTGTGTTGGTTTTTCTAGTCATCATTTCTACACATCATGACTTGACCTCTCCCTTGTATGATAGTTCCATCCCCCCTTGTCTTTTCTCTCTCTCCATTCACAAGAGAAAATTGGGGGCCGGCCACTTTTGAGTGGTGGTTGATTGATTCATTTTGTGTGGCATTTTTGGTTCATATTGTGCTAAGAAAAGAGCTCTCTAGTTGATCTCCAAAATCCTTTCTTTCCTCCACCAAAAATGGCACCTCCACTACCCCAAAATTGAGACACAAGTTCTACACCATATTCTACAGCAAATCTTGGGCACGTCGAGTAGCCGGCTTCGTGCCCGAGTTGCCTCGGCATTGAGGTGGGAGCCCGTAAAAGAAGTAGGCGATGTGGTGCACTTCCGGCGACGAGGAGGAGACGGGACATTCCGCAGGAGATCGGGACGATGATGAGAAGACCGGAGGACTTGGATCGTCGGTATATCTCTCTTCCCTTTCATGTTGATAGCTAGGACTAGTTAGTGGTTCGATCCAGGTGTTAGTGCGCAGCGGTTCGCCAGTTCAAGTAAAAATTAAAATTTATCACCGCTTCCGCATTTGGCCGTCGGATTGACGGCCGGGGCGCCGCCGTGCACTTACAAACACATAGTCCCATACCCACGTGAACACATATCTATATAGAATCCCATAACCACATATGAAATAAGGATGTATGCAAGTATGTATGTGTGTATATGTATGTGTAGTGCACCCACTACCTTAGGATTTCGTAACCTTTCACCAATCCAACACACCAATATCCATCCTAAACATCAATAATTTCCAAAAATAACATAAGATAATTATATGTGTGTATATGCATCCGTATACATCACGACGAATTGCGGGGGTGCTATACGCCATCCACCCGACTTCTCCCCGTAGATATAAATCTACTCACCTAGCTTTAAGCGTGCCGGTGTTGATGTCGCCATTTCCATCTCCAACGCTTCGACGCCACGTGGGGTACCTACAAGGATATCACACGCTAAAACACATGAAAATCATGTCGGAAACCAAAATGGTACACGCTACGCCGATAGGTAAAAACCTACAGCCTCGCATGCAAACACAGCCAATATCCCTCTGCCGTTGGCGTTCAAACGCCACCCGACAGAAACGAATCATCGAATACCAAAATCCATACGAAAACAAGTCGTAAATCATGCGCCAACTCAAAAAAATAATCCCAAATTCTACCCTGGTTGGAACCAGACAAAACTAGACATACCCAGGGTCAAGTTTACAGGTAAAAGAGCCGTGCACCAAAAACGAGGGGGTTTCCCCCTGCTCTGGCTTCAAATTGTGGCCAGGGGGAATATATCTGCGGCCAGAAAATGGGGGTTGGAGCTAGGGTTTTGGGTGTTGGTTCCTATCTGCCTGCATATCCTACTGCCAAGTCAAAATTACTTTAGAAGGTCCGGGTTGATAGCAGTTTCCAGAAAGGCCACAAAGTCGACAAAATCGATAAAATACGCCAAGTCGAAACTTTCAGGTAACTAACTGGGAATCTGGGGTAATCTTGGTTAAACTAGTCTCAAATACACCTAATAAGGTTACCCTAACAATCAAAACCATCACTTGGCCACATCTCACTCAAAATCACTAAAACTAGCACTAGATCACAAATATAACACTAAATTTCAGCCTACTACCCATAACTTGCAAGATAGGAGTTGGGTTGCAAGATTATACCTCAAGGAAATCCTAGAATGTAGGAGAAGAGAGGATGAAGGAAGGAGGAAGGGTTGTTGCTGCCGTGGAGCTGCTCCTTTGGGGCTGTTTTCCTTGTTGCTGTTGCTGTTGCTGCATCAGGTTGCTGCTGCTTGCAACTTCACTTTTGTTTTGTGT
Organism: Agapanthus africanus; assembly: GCA_030015575.1. Classification (NCBI taxonomy): domain Eukaryota; kingdom Viridiplantae; phylum Streptophyta; class Magnoliopsida; order Asparagales; family Amaryllidaceae; genus Agapanthus; species Agapanthus africanus. Next base: position 6,909,884 of record JASDDO010000029.1, on the reverse strand, counting down.
TTCAATGTGTGTTGCAGCAGCAGAAGTGTTGGGCTGTGGCTTATAAAATTGGGGCTGAAGTTGTGCTGATGTTGGCTGATGTAGCTGCTGTTCTGGTGGCTGAAAATGTGCTGATGATGTTGGGTATGGGGCTGATGGTGTTGCAGCTGATGTGAGTGTGTAGGTGTTGGGCTAAGGTGTTAGGGGCTGGTGTGTGTGTTATGATGGGGTTGCTGCTAATGCAGCAGAGGTTGGTATGTGTGTGTGAGTGTGAGAGAGATGCGAGTGTTTGAGAGGAAAACAAAAAGTTTGAAATGAGATGAGTTAACCCCCATCATCCTCTCTCTCACTAGATACTTGTCATGGCACATCCTTCATGCCCCCCTCTCTCTCTCTCCTACACAAGTCAACCCCCATCCCTAATCACCATTAATTAAGCTCAATTAACCTAATCAAATGGTTAGACCACCAGGGTCATCTAAGCATGGTTCAACCCTAGACTCAACCCTAGCTAACATGCACATGTGTGTGCAGCCCAGATGAAATTCCGATAAAATATCTATAAAACCAGATAAAATATTTAAAAGCCATTTTGGTAAATTTTTTACCAAAACTCCATTTTAGAATTTTCCCCATTTATCGGCATTTAATTACCGAAATATTAAAATATTCAATAAAATAATATTAAATTATAAAAATTCCCAAAAATAATATTTTATTTTTTTGAAATGTTACACATCCGCCCGAGAGATACTACGGTTTTCTCATAGACGGGGATCGAGAGGATTGTATCATTGAGAATGATGACCCTGCTAGCTTCCAGCAAGCCATTCAGAGCGGCGACTCAGTAAGATGGCTGGATGCAATGCGGACCGAAATGGAGTCCATGTACACTAACAAAATATGGACTTTAGACATTGCTCCAGATGGGGTAAAACCCGTAGGATGCAAATGGATCTTCAGAAAGAAGATTGGTGTAGATGGACAGGTTGAAACCTATAAGGCTAGACTTGTTGCAAAAGGCTTTCGTCAAAGACCTGGTTTGGACTATGACGAAACCTTTTCTCCAGTGGCTATGCTCTAATCCATTCGGGTCTTTCTTGCCATTGCTGCCTTCTACTATTATGAGATATGGCAGATGGACATAAAGACGGCTTTTCTAAATGGTAATTTGGAAGAATGCGTCTCTATGGATCAGCCAGAGGGATTCATTCAGAGTAGGAGCAGCGGTAAAGTGTGCAAGTTATTTAAGTTTATTTATGGACTAAAACAGGCATCGCGAAGTTGGAACATATGTTTTGATGATACTGTTAAAGAATTTTTTATCAAGAATCCAGATGAACCATGCATATACAGTAAGATTGTAGGGAGAGCTGTAGCATTCCTCGTCTTGTACGTGGATGACATTCTCCTAATAGGAAATGATATTCCTATGCTACAGTCAGTCAAAAGATTCTTGTCACAGAATTTCTCCATGAAGGACCTGGGTGATGCCAGCTACATTCTGGGGATCCAGATCTATCGTGATAGATCAAAGAGGATGTTGGGACTTTCGCAGTCCAGGTACATAGATACCATATTGAAAAGATTCAGTATGGAAGATTCTAAGCGCGGTAACCTACCGGCTTGTCACGGAATCACCCTCTCCAAAGAGATGTCTCCCAAGACTGATTTGGAAAGGGCTCGCATGTCGATTATACCCTACGCTTTTGAGGTAGGCTCTATAATGTATCCGATGTTATGTACCAGACCAGATGTAGCATACGCATTGAGCGTTGTAAGCCGGTATCAGGCAAACCCAGGGGAGAAGCACTGGATAGCAGTAAAGAACATTCTCAAGTACCTGAGGAGGACTAAGGAGATGTTCTTGGTGTATGGCGGAAAGGACCTCCAGATCGAGGCCTTTGCCGACTCCAGCTTCCAGGGTGACAAGGATGACTCCAAGTCCATATCGGGTTATGTCTTTACCTTCAATAGAGGGGCGGTCTGTTGGAAGAGTTCCAAGCAGGACACCGTTGCTGACTCGACAATGGAAGCGGAGTACATAGCTGCTTGCGATGCCGCAAAAGAAGCTGTCTGGATGAAGAAGTTCCTCACAGAACATCAGGTGGTTCCTACCAGTGTTGATCCAATACCTCTGTATTGCGACAACAACGGCGCTATAGCTTTAGCGAAGGAACCCAGGTCCCATCAGAAGTCCAGACATATCTTAAGGCGGTATCACCTGATCAGGGAGATCGTAGATCGCCGGGAGATCGAGGTGAAGAGAGTAGATACGGAGAATAACACTGTTGATCCATTCACAAAGGCCATTCCTCAGATGCAGTTCGAGAGTCTATTAGAGATGATAGGTCTACGATATGCCAGTACATGGCCCTAGTGCAAGTGGGAGATTGTTAGTGTTTATACCCTGGAGGCCATTAATGTATCATACTAGATTGTATATTACTTAATGGAAGCTTGGGATATTCACAGTTGTATTGACAGTCTTGCTAAAAATGGTAGTATGCTACTTGGTTTGTTTCTACTTTAATATGTGCATATGTTTCTTTTAACATATCGCTTATACATATTAGTAGAGCCCTTAGGATCTTTGCTTGATTACCAGCGTTGTGATGGCAGTCACACTAGTGGGGGCTGGATAGTCTGTAAGCAACATCCTATACAGGTCCCTGGTCATAGGATTATCGAGACGGGGCATCGATACTCCGGAGTAGACTGGTGTGTACGCTTCTCATCCCAGTTGGGAAGATGGTCTGTCCTACAGCCATCAGTACGTCGTACTGGAGATAGTATGCAGGTGCTCGTTAGGTTACGGGTACACCGGACAGGACTCGCTGGGAACTGCAGGTCGGTACTATACCCATCGTCAGATAGTAGTTCCCAGGTGACATGAGTACAGCTTAGTCCGTCGACTTGACACTACTACTTCGCCTCGGGTGTGTTCCCACTGTACTTAGATTACTACCCTACCACAGCTCAAAGGAGTCATGCAAACAGGTAGTAGTTGGGTGCAGTCCCGAAGCACTTGGAGACAGTGGCGGTTAGACAGGATTCGTCTCTCCCGATATTGGGGGTTGATATCGCGCTGTGTATGGAAAGCCATTACGCAAAGTCCCTGGCCAGGGCAAGCGAAATTTACTGGTAGGTTCCAGTAGTTTCTCAAGGTGTAATGGGCTTCGCTCCGACACGACTTATACCGCTATTAGGGGTCTGACATTTATCGCCCCCTGGGCCCGATATGCGATAGTCCTAGACGAACAGACCGGACTATACAGAGATTATCACATACAGGCTCAGTAGGAGCTCGGATGGGTTTCCTCATCATCCTTCTTATCGACATCTACCTGGGGACCGTTACGTACAGCTAGTACCACTTACGGTCTGTGGTTAAACCCACTGCCAGCGTAGTATCGAGTCTTTAGAGTCCCACACAGAGAGTTTTCCTGCACCGGGCAAAAGGTGTAGAGGTCGTATGGTTTTACGGCAGGGCCGCGATCACTTACGTACACTTGTGCACGTACTATGATCGGGCAGATAATACTAGCGGGCTTTGGTTTAAGCCAGATTCTAGTATTATACAGATGGATTTATTCAGTCAAAGATTATCCGTGTTTTTCAGAAATACGGATGGGAGGGGAAGTCTCGTAATTTCTCGGGAAGTTTCTAGAAGAAGGTGACTCATTTGTGTTTATTTCCTTTTAGGATTTAAACTAAATGAGGTGGAGGATGAGGTGTATGTTTACATTAAATGCCTAATGACTCATGAGGTGATTCACCCTTAGAATTAAATGAAGCATGCTAGATATTATCTTGATATTATCAAGAGAGATATTATTATGCTTCATATTATTCTAGCATGAGTATTATTCATTTGATTATCACAAAACACTTCTCTCTCCTCAAGTCTTCATCTTCTTCCTCAAACCCTAAAAGCTCTCATGTGTTGAGAATCCTAGGGTTTAAAGTGACTAAGTAATCCATCTAAATACTCTACACCCTCTAGGACTTCTAGATTAGCAAACTAGAAGCCGTAGTTATCTCAGATTCGATATAGGAGCTCGGACTATAGACTCTCGGGTGGATCGTCTTTGACTCGAGGAGGCCGTTGAGGTGCCCATGTTCCATAGAGCCTACGAGGTGTGGAGGACAGCGATGAAGACCCGAAGGACAAGTAACGTGAGGCATAAGTTCGAATCCGAGTAGTTAAACCTCAAGTAGTTTGCTAGCTACGGTTTGTGTTCGATCCTTGGTTTGAGTCGATGTTGCGAAGCTCGTAAAAAATCATTTTTGCTAATTTCGCCTCCCCGTGGACATGTGGGGTGCGTGACATCGACTTACACTTAGTGTTAGACACTTTATAGTACGTGAAACTATAGTTTGTTACTCTATTTTTCTAGTTCGATTCATATTTGGAATTGTTTAACACCCTCTAAATTTTTGTTATAGCATATGTGATGCAACCCTAAACCTAGGATGGTGCTAGAGAATCCCTACAGCTCTGATACCAACAAAACCATGTCACGCCCCGCTTCCGAAAATACGGAATACGAGGGGTGACTAGGCCAGCCATGTTCCTACAGTCAGGGAATAAACCCGCCATAGTCACACTTCGACTTCTAGCATTACATGGTAGTCAGTAAATAGTACTAGAGTAAAGGGAATCACGGTTCACAACTTTATTGCATCATAATAAAAGAGTTTGAGATACATTTATTTTGAATAAGAAAATAACTAACCAACGAAATACAATGTGCTTATAGCAAAAAGGGCGGCGCTGGTGTTGTGGTCTAGACCTCCGCGATCTCGAATGGCAGGTCCTGCTCCTTGACTGGGTCCACCTCGTCCTTTGAACATGCACACTCAGGTCGTCAGGACGACACATATAGCAATAAATATATGATGTGCGTACAATATTATTAAACTTAAAAGGTGCGACAGAATATAGAAACATGAGAATAATAAATATCATTTGAATATGCACAGTGCGATATATGTATCATGTCAGTAAACCAGGTAATGTGTATGTCACTACTTATCAGTCACTAAGTCAATGAAATCAATTGGTGGAAAATATGCTCGTGCATAACAAGGGCCTCGTGCATGCCCGAAACTACGGTCCACTTTTGCCCGGGACATAACCCTGCAACCGTGCCGCTAAGCCCACAACCTAATGTATGTATGTATGTCACTAATATCGAATAAGTATCCTCTAAATCACTGTACCTCGCTAAATACGAGTTCAATTCCACCTTGATTTCCCCATTCCCCAGGTTATTGTATGTATTCGAGTATTAGATAGGATGTGAACAAATACGTATCGCTTTCACTTTCAATCACGTTTCCACTTATCAATATCACTTTCGTATTTGCCGCAATCCAATCACTAACACTTATATATCGAAAATGCACAACAGTCGCTAGGTCTCAATATAAACGATCACTATGCAGAAGGTATTATAAAACAAACACAAAATTTAGGTAGAAATGCACTGAACAGATATTCACTAAATTATGACACCCAACGGCACATGACTTGAAAATTTTACCATAAATCACACGTATAGAATCGACCAAAACAATATAAAAGGTGTACGAAGTACACTTGATTATCTAAGCGGTAAAATTAGTTTCATGTCAATAGGATTTCAGGTTAGGGACTTACCATCATTTTAAATTAGCAATCAATTGCTGGAATTCCAATTTCAGAACTGGAAGTCTAACTTCGCGCGCGGTTTACTACGGATTATGTTCAGATCCAGGTGTTTCCCCAGTTGAATAAAACCTATTGCTATTTGTTAGGTTCCAAACGCATCAAACAGATTAATAATAGACTTTCTATACTAGAATATATGTCCTGTTTAGTGTGAAGGTAAAAGAAATGTCACTGCAGTAACTGTAGAACATGTCGACATTCTAAAATACAAACAAAATATCAAACAACTGTGAAACTGAACGAGACAAGATCAATATGTTGGCTAACTAAATTATCTAAGCGACTATATGGGACTCCGCGCATTTTCAATTTTATGTAGGGACGTGCAGGCGCTTAAATTCAGGTATCCTCATGGAATGTTGCCCCGGACTACAGTCCAGAGCCGCATTCCCAGTCATTTCTCGTTACAGTAGCCTATCAGCATTGAAGGTTAAACTATAGAAGGTTATAGCTTATCGAATCGGCTTCGTTAAGAACCCTAGAACATCAGGTTTTGATTTGTATTTAATTTACAATGATTTTAATAAGGCAACATGCGCGGTAAAATTTTAGTTTTGACGTAACTAGACAGAGGTATCATTTCATAGTGATAAAGTCAATATTTTTATCTCAAATTCTTACAAGTTATTTATTATCATTAATGGGATTTACGGGCCATAAATTCCACCATTTTTAAATGGGGTTTTCATTAGGGTAATGTATCGAACACTTGCTATATATATATATATATATATGAGAATAATGGATAAAAGAGGACATAGGAGGGGATTTCCTCCTATGGCGTGGAAAAAATACAACCTCCACCATTTTTTCCGACGATCGGTACTCATCATCATCATCGTTATCATCTAAGATGTGCGTACACCAAATTTCATGTGATTCCACAACTTTTTCACCGTTGATTTAGCAATGTAAAAAGTTCTATTGTCGATAAACCGTTAATTTTGAACCCACTAAATCAATGGTGAAAAAGTTGTGGAATCACATGAAATTTGGTGTACGCACATCTTAGATGATAACGATGATGATGATGGGTGCCGATCGTCGGAAAAAATGGTGGAGGTTGTATTTTTTCCACGCCATAGGAGGAAATCCCCTCCTATGGCCTCTTTCCTCCATTAATCTATATATATATATATATATATATATATATATATATATATATATATATATCACGGTCGATACTTCGTTTTCTTTCAACCAAACAAACGGTAATTAATTTCTGGGCTCTACACAATAATAACACGCATTATCAACTCGATCATGTTCCAACCATCATAACTACGAGTGTAAATAAAATGTAATGATTATACGATATAATATATAAATGTGTTCATATTTTATGTTAATCGTTATAATATAATACGATATCATGAGTAGCAAGTGAGGAGTTTCACTTGCCTAGTGATGGTTCGATAGTCGGGATGGCGACGACGAATGGTGGCAGCACAACAACGCGGCACAAAGCAGTGGCACGATCACGGCAGCGGCAACAAGCTTGGGCTCAGCTATCTACGGGGTTCTGGGCTAATGGCGTTAGCTGGAGCTTGGTCGAACTCCGTGACGAAGGTGGTGTTGGCTATAGTGCCCTCAAGGCAATTATCATAGTCGCAGAAAGGTGATTATAATGGTTGGGAGAGAACCTATACCGGTAGAACAGTCTTACTCGAGATGATAGTATACTATCTGGTTTTTCTTTATCATCATGTACAGCATTAGGTGGAATTACAGATCACTATTACATATTGATAAAGCCCATATGATTCTTGCTTGACTACCAGTAGTATGATGGCGATCATATACGTGAGAGCTGGGTAGTCTATAAGCACATCCTTAAATGTCCCTAGTCGTGGGAGTTTCGAGACCGGGCATCGATACTCCAGAGTAGACTAGTGTATACTGATCGAGACCCCGATGAGGGGCGGTGGCCGGTCTCACAAGCCATTGGTGTTGTTGGGTTACGGCAGCGCCCCGGCAATCAATCCGGGACCAAATGCGAAACAAAAATTTATAAAACTTGGCGCTACCATAACCAATTACCCGGATCTACCCATAAGCCCTAGATAACAAAACATGCAAAAGAGTTAGAATGGTTATACCGAATAGATCCGTGTCCTTCGGTCTTCAACCATCATCCCAAGCTCCTAAGGGCTTCCTTGATCAAGCTTGATCTCCAGTCTCCCTCCATCGAAGATGATCCACCCGATAGTTTATACAACGAGCTCCAACCTCATATCCGAGGCAACTAGGGCACCTAGATCGCTACTCTAGATACCGTAGATGAAGTAGAGAGTGATAAAGAATTAATTTGTCTCAAGACACCCAAGGATTCTCAACTTATGAGAGGGTTTGGGTGGAGCTAGAGGAAGAAGAAGATGGTATGAGAATGAGATGTTGAGAGAAACTCAAGAAAGAGGAAAAAAATGAATAATGGCTTGTGTTTTTGTTTGTTTTGTATGTGTGATAAGAAATAATGGAGCTGTCACATAAATGTCCATGTCTCCAAAATATCTTAGTCAACAAAAAATATCTCAAGTCAACAAAATTTCACAACAAACAAAAACCCTAAGCATGCTAGAATAGTGACCATGAGTCACTAATTATCCATGCCACAAAAATGCAATAAACGCCCCATCCTATACCTCAATAAATTTTTAATCCAAAAAGGTCTAAACCATGATGAAGTGTAATCTTTTAAAAGTAATCTTATAATAAATTACAAGAATACCCCTCAACCGTATATACATATCTGCATCCGTATTCTGAAGAATACGAATACAAAGAGATGAAAATAATCCAACAATATAATACTAGGATCCAGCTTAAACTAAAGCCCACTAGTATTATTCGTCCGAACATCATCCGTGCATAAGTACACGTATGTGATCGAATCATGCCGTAAAACCATCCGGTTTTCTTTTTACCTTCTCTCAGGTTGTGAGGGCTCTTAGAATTAGGAGGGTACACCTATTACGCTTATTGGATAGTCTTCTTCCAAACCTTAGGCTGGTGCCAAAAGGTAGGGAAGGAAGAAAACCATTTAGCCTAAGTACGGTGTACAGAAGGTAATAAGTAAAGACAAATAAAGGGATTGGAGAGATGACAATAAAATATACAGTTACAGTCATGAACCTGGATATGAAAGAGGCATTACTAGGAATACCCGGATACCCTTTCGAAACATTTTCATGTTTCGGTTTCACTGTGAGTTGTTAATTGAAAACTGATTTCCTAATTAGATTCTTACTTCGGGGTATGTATTTACCAAGTTTGATTCTCACATCTATATGGTATTACAGATGATGAGTGGGAGTAAGATATTGGGAATTAGGTGATTATGTCCTCATTATATCTGAATTCGTTGTAATTGGTGATATTTGAGGAAATCACCTGGGTTTTTGCCGGACGGCAAATATTTGGTTTTGAATATCCGTAGTTATGCACTAGTTTCAAACTGATATATCTGTACGTTTATTTTATAAAGTGAGATATAACTTTTTGAAATTATGTCTATGACATTTACCTATATCAATTGGTGATTGGGTAAGGAGTATTCAACAACGGTGTAATTCTTCTTAACCATAGTACAGGTTCAACCTACGACGTACAGGCTATGAGTTATTTAACTCAGGGGACTTATACAATGTATTGTATGCTGTCCAGTATCCACTAGGACAAAGGGGTTGGTACTCGTGCTATATTCTGTTTACTTATGACTTCTCTAGTTTTTAGATATATGTTTCACTGAAATACAAGGTCCAAATTTTGAGAAGTTATAGGTATATGAATAAAGTAGAGAACCACATGTTGCAAGTATCAGGATTCTTCAAGGTGATCGAAGATGTAAATACTTGTGCTAGGTATTCCGTTGAAAGTAATGGTTTTGAGAACTTGCTTCTCTTTCAGGTTACTCATATGTGGATGCACTCCTAGATGAGTAATATTGCTTGGCCTCATTCCACTTAGTTGACATGCACTGGAGACAGCTGCATGAGTTGAATCTGGTTCCAATTAAATTAGTGTCTCTATTTCTATATTGTATATAGAATGGTTCATATCTTAACGATATTAAGGTATATGGAGTTGTCCGGCTTATGCTTAATACCAGACTCTGGATAAACTCAAGGCACGTTTCAGTAATGGCTGTTTGTGGGTTATCCCGGGCTATGTCGATGGTTAACTTTCTACCATCTGAAAGATCAATAAATATATTGTTCTTCACTCGCCACAGTTTTAGTAAAATGGATTATTTTCAGAAAACATAAGTGGGGGTATGGTAGAACTGGAAGTGATTTCAGAACCACAAACAATTACTGAAAATTTAATAGAACCTAAAGATTCAATCGGTTTTGACATTCCATTAGCCACTCCGCAGATATGGTGGGTAACCTCAGACACCCGAGAGGTACTTCGGTCTTCACAGAGATGGTGACAGGGAGGTTCTTGTTAACCCAGACTTGCCATTGCTGCTGTTCTAGACTATGAGACCCGGCAGGAGGATGAGTATAGCGTCGTTCTAAACTAGCTTTAGAAGTGCACGTGTATATGACTCTACCAGAGGGTTGTTGTAGTAAGTGGGAGCAGCGGAAGCATAGTGGACAAATAGCTTGTGTCTATTTATAGACTAAAGCAGATATAGCGGAGATAGATCATCTATTTTTGATGTGCCAGTCATAGGCTTTGACCTCATCAGAATAGGAGATGGATCTGGTAAGAAGGTAGTAGAGTGTGATGTCCTAGTATTTGGATGACATGCACTTTATAGGAAGTGAAATTCCTATACTATGATCGGTTATACTGTGGTTGTCACAAAGTTGTTTCTCCACATAGGATATGGATATAATATCAGGGTTTCTGGTTACTAGATCTAGATTTGGGAAGTGTCCCAATCTTGATACTTTGACATTATTCTAAAGGTATTTTAGAATGGTTGACTCCTAGTATGGTGGTGTACCTGCAGGTGATGGAGTCACCCTCTCTAAAGGATGTCTTTCATACTAAAGGGAAGAGGGATTTGCATGATTGGCATATCACTTGCTTAGGCAATTAAGTCAATCATGTGATGTCAAGTACCACACCATATGGTGTTTTTGCACTAGTTGCAATAAGCATATATATTAATCTAATCCTGGAGAAACATTGGGAAGAAATTTATGAACATAAGTGAATGTTCTTGAGATATGGTAATGGCAGCCTCCTTCAGAAGACAGTTATCATTTCAGGCTTCCAAGGTGACCTGGATGACAGAGTGTCAGAGATTTAGTTTTCCCTCTTTTGAAGGACAGTATGTTAGACAGGTAGTCCAAGCGGATACTGAGGAAGGCATGGCATAAGATATTGATTAAATTCAGTGGACAATACAGTCTAAGAAGTTTGCTGGATTTGGAGTTCATTTGTGTACTGGGTCCCATCAGATATCCAAACATATTCTAAGACAGGTATTTCTCATTTCGGGAGATAACTTTCTCCGCGAAGTTGAGATAGAGAGATACAGAAAGAAACATTGGAGCAGATCCACTCACTGAGGCTGTTTCTCGAACACAATAGTTTCACAAACAATCTTTGTGAAACTGATTAGTAGAAAAGTTGGGTGTTCGGTATCACACGGGCTGTGAGTATGCGACACCGCAATAATTAGCCTTAAGTGCAAGTGGAAGATTGTTGGCTATAGTGCCATCAAGGCAATTATCATAGTCGCAGGCAGGTGATTATGATGGTTGAGGGAGGACCTATACCGGTAGAACAGTCTTACTCGAGATGATAGTATGCTATCTGGTTTTTCTTTATCATCATGTACAGCATTAGGTGGCATTACAGATCACTATTACATGTTGATAGAGCACATAGGATTATTGCTTGACTACCAGTAGTATGATGGCGATCATATACGTGGGAGCTGGGTAGTCTATAAGCACATCCTTAAATGTCTCTAGTCGTGGGAGTTTCGAGACTGAATAGACTAGTGTATACTGATCGAGACCCCGACGAGGGGCGGTGGCCTGTCTCACAAGCCATTGGTGTCAGTTTTTTCACCTAAGATGTATACAGGTGCTCATTGAGTTATGAGTACACCGGACGAACTCGCTGGGAACATGCTAGTTGGTAGTATACCTATTGTCAGATAGCAGTTCCCTGGTGACATGTGTACAGGTTAGTCTATCGACCTGAGATCGTCATTTGTCTCGTGTGAGTTCCCACTGTGCTTTGATTACTACCCTACCACGGCTCAAAAGAGTCGTGCAAACAGATTTTAGTTGGGTACAGTCCCGAGCTACATGGAGGCAATGAGCAGATCGTCAGGGGATTCGTCTCTTCCGGTATTGGGGTTGATGTCGCGTTGTGCACAGGTGGCCATCACCAGAAATCCTTGGCCAAGGTAGTCAAGAATTACTGATTCGGATCAGTAGTTTCTCAGCGGGTGATGGGCTTCATACCGACACTAAATGTAGCGTTATTAAGGGCCTGACTTTATTATCTATGCAATTAAAGCTCGGCCTAATCTCTGTTTTCTAAGCCCATTTCTAATAACTCAGCTAGGGAAAGGTAGATAGTACTTATCCACCCCATAGACTCGATTTGCGATACTCATAGATGAACAGATCGGACTGTACGGATATTGTCACTGTCAGGCTCGGTAGGGGTTTTAGGATGAGTTTTCTCGTCGGCCTCCCTTTCGCTCAATACCTGGGTAGCCGTTACGTACAGCTAGTGCCGCTGACGTGCTTGTGGTTAAACCCACCGCCAGCGTATTGACGAGTCTTTAGAGTCCCATACAGAGGGTTCCCTGCTTCGGGCGAAACGATATAGAGGTCGAATGGTTTTATGGCAGGATTCGATCACATACGTGTACTTATGCACGGATGATGTTCGGACGGATAATACTAGTGGGCTTTGGTTTAAGCCGAATTCTAGTATTATATTGTTGGATTATTTTTGTCTCATTGTATTCGTATTCTTCGGAATATGGATGCGGGTATGTATATACGGATAAGGGGTATTCTTGTAATCTCTTACAAAATTACTTTTAGAAGATTACACCTCATTATAGTTTAGACCTTTTTGGATTAAAAGGTTATTGAGGTGTAGGATGAGGTGTTTATTGAATTTTTGGTGGCATGGCTTATTAGTGACCCATGGTTACTTTTCTAAGCATGATTAAGTTTTTGTTTATTGTGAGATTTTGTTGACTTGAGATATTTTTGGTTGACTCTAGATATTTTGTAGCCATAGGATATTTATGTAGATGGCTTCAATTATTGAAAAGAATTAACACAAAAAGAAATCTCACAACAAAGAAAAATACTTAGCCATTTTCTTTCTTGAGTTGCCTCACTCTCATCCTCATGGCATCTTCTTCTATCTCCAACCAAACCCTCTCATGTGTTGAGAAACCTTGGGTGTCTTGAGACAAATTAATCCTTCACTACTTCTTCTACGGTATCTAGTGTAGCGATCTAGGTACCTTAGTTACCTCGGATATGAGCTTGGAGCTCGATTCATAGACTCTCGGGTGGATCATCTTCGATGAAGAAAGACCAGAGATCAAGCTTGATCAAGGAGGCCTCTAGAAGCTTAGGAAGATGGTTCAAGACCGAAATACACAGATCATTCGGTATAACCATTCTAACTCCTTTGCATGTTTTGTTATTTAGGGCTTATGGGTCGATCCGGGTTATCGGGTTGTTCTAGCGCCGGTTTTTGAAAAATTTTGTTCCACAATGGCCACGGTTTGATGGCCGGGGCGCTTGCATAACCCAACAGGTGGCGGTTGTAGGGTTCCTAGGCACACAATAGAGGTCTCACAAGGCATCGATCATGCCAATTTAAAATTTTATGGGTGCCGAGAAAACCTAATATGGATCGTCGGCTAGATTTCTAGGCGAAAAACGAATCTAGTTAACTACTTAACTAAAAGTTAGATGCTACAACCTTTGTAGATCCGGATATCCACTTCCTTAGCTCCACATGGTCGTCCTCTCGCTGTCCTTCTCGAGTCCTAGACTCAATCGTCGGCTTCATCGGAAAGACGAGCGGGCAAGGTCGTCGGCTTCGTGCCGAAGATGATCTACGTCGAGGTTGCACAAGTTCAAGCTCCAACTTCACCAAGTGGTGAAACTTGTGAAGAAAACACCCAAAACAACTTGGCAAGAGGTAGAGGGTGAAGAAATAGGAGGCGGGTTCACTTTAGAATTGGATTTCTCACTTTGGAACTCAAGATGCCATTGATGGCATCAAGCTTTCTCTCTTGAAGATGAAGAAGAAGAAGTAGATAGAATATGATAAGTGTTGTGAAAAAGAATAATAAAATCAAATACTTATCATGTTCTAACCTAGGTTAAGTGTAGAGAATAAACCATGGTCACTTGGATGGGTTAGGGTTAAGCATGATGACAAGAATGGTTACAAAAGTCAAAGCTTCATGAAGCTTCAACTTAAAACAAAGAAAGCCACCATTCTCATCATAATCCTTTTTAAATAAATAAATAAATGAAAATGCAAAACCCTAATCAACACTTAACCATGGTTTAATTCTTTATACTTAACAACAAGATCAAGTATCATCAAACATGATACAAATATGTGCACAAAAGTATATCACATATACTTCTTGCACATCAAGTGAGAAAATCCATATAAAGTGAACCAATACTAGTTAATGCAATGTAGTATATCAAATATATAATTATACATTAAATCATTAAATCAACACTTGATTTAACGATCCGGTCATATCGCATATAACCGACTAGTATCCAATGTATCGGCTTATCGAATCAATGATTCGATAACTAGGTCATATCGAATATAACCAATCGAAACATTTATCGCGAGAATGAAATGCGGTATCACATACACGCATTATTCTCGGTCCCGCACATATCTCATATGCGCTCCTATTTCGTTTCGCTTGAGCCAGAAAACCTCTGTGTAGGACTCTAAAGACTCGTCAATACGCCGGTAGCAGATGATGATCATATCAAGCACCCACAAGCCGCAAGCGGTCTGCTAAACGTAACGGCCATCCGGGTATTGAGCGATCAGAAGATCGACGAGCTAGCCCGCTCATACTCCTGTGAATCTAACCAGTAACATTTACCGTACAGTCCGGTCTGTTCGTCTGATACGTCGCATATCAAATCTAGGGGTGGTAAACGTCAGACCCCAATAACCGATAAGTCGTGCCGATGTGAGGCTCATAACGGGTCGAGAAACTACTGGTAACACTTACCAGCAAATCTCTGATCAGCCCTGGCCAGGGACTTCCCTGTTACGGCCAATCGAGCACAGCGCAACATCAACCCCCAATACCGGGAGAGACGAAACCCCTCCTATCGCTCATTGCCTCCATGTGACTCGGGACTGTACCCAAAGACCACCGTTTTGCACGCCCTCATGGACGTGGTAAGATGGAGATCAAAGCACAGTGGGAATCACACAAGACTCTATGACGATCTCGGGTCTACAGACTAACCTGCACAAGTGTCACCTGAGAACTGCCATCTGACGTGAGGTATAATACCATCTGGGAGTTCTCGGCGAGTCCGTCCAGTGTACCCAGTCTCCACTGAGCACCCGTACACCATCTCTGATGTCAAACACCAATGGATATGGGATCATCCATCGCCCATCTCATGGGTCGAGAAGCGTATACGCTAGTCTACACTGGTATATCGATGCCCCGTCTCGATACACCCACGACTAGGGACCTTGAAGGATGTACTTATGGACTACCATGTCCCCACTAGTATGATCTGCATCATAGTCCAGGTAGTCAAGTACACATCCTAAGGGCTTTACCAACATGTAACTATAAAGACAGTTTAAAGAGACAAGTGTACATGTTAAGATAAAGAGTAACCAGATAGCATACTATCATATCGAGTAAGAAAGTCATCTCTATATATGTCCAAGCATCCAATATAATATACATCATCTGTACAATACTGGCCTCTAGGGCATACATACAACTAACAATCTCCTACTTGCACTAGGGCCAGCTGCTGTAGTATCGCATACCGAGCATCCCGAAGAGTCTCTCAAACTGTATCTGGGGAATGGCCTTCGTGAGTGGATCCGCCGTGTTGTTCTTCGTGTCAACCCTCGTGACCTCGTTCTCCCGGCGATCAACTATCTCCCGGATCAGGTGATACCGCCTCAGAATATGCCTGGATCGCTGATGGGACCTGGGTTCCTTGGCCAAAGCCACTGCTCCATTGTTATCGCAATACAAAGGTATTGGATGCTCAATGGATGGAACCACTCCAAGTTCAGTAATGAACTTCTTGATCCAAACAGCCTCTTTAGTAGCATCGTTGGCAGCGATGTATTCAGCCTCCATCGTCGAGTCTGCCACGGTTTCCTGCTTGGAACTCTTCCAGCTAACCGCCCCTCCGTAAAGGGTAAAGACAAATCCCGACTGCGACTTAGAGTCGTCCTTATCACTGTGGAAGCTCGAATCGGTAAAGGACTCCACTTGGAGTTCTCCGTTACCATACACCAAGAACATATCTCTAGTCCTTCGCAAGTACTTGAGAATGTTCTTCACAGCTGTCCAGTGACTCTCTCCAGGATCTGCTTGATACCGACTCACTACACTTAGTGAGTATGCAACATCGCGTCTGGTACATAGCATCGCATACATGATAGAGCCTACCGCCGAAGCATAGGGTATCCCTAGCATGCGAGCTCTCTCCAAATCAGTCTTGGGAGACATCTCTTTGGAGAGAGTGAGTCCAGAGATCGTGGGCAAGTTCCCACGCTTGGATTCTTCCATACTAAACCTCTTTAGTATGGTGTCAATGTACCTGGATTGGGACAATCCCAATATCCGTTTGGATCTATCTCTATAGATCCTAATTCCCAATATGCAGGAGGCATCACCAAGATCTTTCATTGAGAATCTTTGTGATAAGAAGAGCTTGACCGATTGCAGCATAGGAATATCATTTCCTATCAAGAGTATGTCGTCCACGTACAATACGAGGAAGACAACCTTACTCTCTGCCACCTTCTTGTAGATACAAGGTTCATCTGGGTTTTTGACGAAATCAAACTCTTTGATAACGACGTCAAAGCAGATGTTCCAACTCCGCGATGCTTGCTTTAATCCATAAATGGATTTAAGCAGCTTGCACACCTTCCCGCTGCTCCCACTGTCTACGAAGCCCTCTGGCTGAGTCATGTACACGCACTCTTCCAAATCACCATTTAGAAAGGCGGTCTTAACATCCATTTGCCAGATTTCGTAATCATGATAAGCAGCGATGGAAAGCATGATCCGGATGGATTTAAGCATAGCCACTGGAGAAAAGGTTTCGTCATAGTCCACACCTGGTCTTTGACGAAAACCCTTTGCTACAAGTCTAGCTTTGAAAGTCTCCACTTTCCCATCTACACCAAGTTTCTTCTTGAAGATCCACTTGCTCCCAATGGGTTTTACCCCTTCAGGAGCAACGTCCAAAGTCCATACTTTGTTGGTGTACATGGATTCCATCTCGGACCGCATAGCATCCAGCCATTTCACTGAGTCCCTACTCGTGATGGCCTGCTCGAAGCTAGTTGGGTCATCATCATCCATGATGCAATCCTCGCTCCCACCATCCATGAGAAAACCGTAGTATCTCTCAGGTGGGCGAGGAACCCTACTAGATCGGCGGAGAGGCTGAGGTTCATCGGGAGCTACTGAATCCTCTGGTTCAACCAAATCTTCTGTTGTAGTCTGTATTGCTGGAATCTCTTCCAGTTCTACCTCCTTGCCACTAATCTCCTTTTCAAGAAATTCCTTTTCTAAAAAGGTGGCATGTCGAGAAACAAACACCTTTTGTTCCTCGGTGTGGTAGAAGATATACCCGCGCGAATGTTTGGGATATCCAATAAACTTACACAGAATGGACCTTGCCGCGAGTTTGTCCGGATTTTGCGTTTTTACATAGGCCGGACAACCCCATATCTTAACATAATTAAGACATGGTCTCTTTCCTTTCCATATCTCATATGGAGTGGTCGGCACGGTTTTGGTGGGAACCATATTCAATAGGTCTGCAGCTGTTTCCAGTGTATATCCCCAGAAGGAAATAGGTAACTCAGTTGTGCTCATCATAGAGCGCACCATATCTAATAGGGTGCGGTTCCTCCGTTCTGATACACCGTTGTGCTGTGGTGTATATGGAGGAGTCAGCTGAGAGAGAATCCCATTCTCTTTTAGGAAGTCCAGGAATTCACCGCTTAAGTATTCACCTCCTCGATCAGATCGAAGGATTTTAATACTTTTTCCGGTTTGGTTCTCAACTTCTTGTTTATATTCCCTAAATTTCTCAAAAGCTTCTGATTTGTGTTTCATCAGGAACACATACCCGAACCTAGAGAGATCGTCAGTGAATGTAATGAAGTATGAAGAACCATCCCTGGCATGTGTAGACATGGGACCGCATACATCACTATGTATTAGTCCTAAGAGTTCGGTAACTCTTTCTCCGTGTCCCGTAAACGGAGTTTTGGTCATCTTGCCTTTGAGACATGACTGGCAAGTGTCATAAGATG
Source organism: Agapanthus africanus (assembly GCA_030015575.1). Lineage (NCBI taxonomy): Eukaryota > Viridiplantae > Streptophyta > Magnoliopsida > Asparagales > Amaryllidaceae > Agapanthus > Agapanthus africanus. The sequence continues at coordinate 6,891,649 of JASDDO010000029.1, read as the reverse complement.
AAAATTCAAACGGATTTAAATATCCATCCTTATGCAACTTAGCTAGTCGTGTCGCATTGATGTGACCCAGTCTACAATGCCACAAGAAGGATTCGTTCAATTCTGAACTCTTCCTCTTGTGTGTGTTTGTTATGCTCAGAACTGTTGATTGATTTAGAACATAAATGCCATTGCACAACGTGCCTGATCCAACCAACTTTTGGTTACAGAAAATGTTCATAATATTGTCCTGTAATACAAAATTATATCCCTCTTTACTTAATAAAGAAACCGATATAATGTTGCATATCAGATTCGGCATGTAATAGCATTCGTTCAGAACCAATGTATTACCAGTTGGTAGTACAATGTGATATTCCCCGACAGTCTTAGCTGCAACAATTGCACCATTTCCAACTCTAATGTCTTTATCACCTTCTCCAAGTTCTCTACCTTTTCTAAGCCCATGTAACTGATTACATATATGGGATCCTGACCCGGTATCTAATACCCAGGACGTAGAGCAAATAGAGAAACAGTTCTCAGTAACGAACACACCCGAAGAAAATGCATCAACATGTACTTTCTTCAATCGAGTGGTATGGGAATCCTGGTATTCCCCTATATCATGTTCATTCCTATAACTCTTATAAGAATGAACGGAACCAACGTTCCCCAGCACAGTATAATATGCGGGTTTGGTCAATACATCCATATTATTATCTTTATTAGGGCATGAAATGGTCGCTACCTGGAGAGAGAGAGAAGAAAACACTTTAGCGTATGCTCGTGCAAGATCAGATTGGTTATTATCTTATCTAATCAGGATGGCTCCCACTGCTTTTTATCAAATCTTCCTTCAAACCCTAAAAGGAAAGACTAACCGGGATTAATTACACACTACAAGTTCGCCAATCTTTCAGCCAGGCCAGTGTCGGTACTTTGAGGGAGGTCCCCCGTGCTTTCGCACGAACCTAATTAATGTAAACCTCGTTTTCCCAGAGGCGTAACCTCGTTGACACCTTTCTAGACACCTACTTGATCGGCTAATTGCAATGTGCAAAACTCTCCCAGGAGTAACTCTTACTCGCAGTGGGTATCGGGATCCAACTATCTCATAGAAGGTATGCAATCTCATTGCAAATTTCAACACTTGAAATTCCCGATAATATTTTGCCCCTAGCGTCTTATGACCTTGACGCAGGCCAACAAACCATAGTGCGCTAGTCAAGTCCAACCCGTCATTTCCTGATTGAATTAAACCCACCCGTACGACCCTTGACGCAGGCCAACAAAGTCGCACGACTACCCTAATCCAATCTGCATCATATGCATAAGCAGATAAATACTAGTTAGCTACCGCACACTACGCCTTGACGCAGGCCAACAAACGTAGCACGAATACTAACTACTACTTATCTGAAATGACGGAGGGCTACGACAGGTTTTTCTGAAAACCTATTGCGTAATGAACTTGATATCGTTGTAGAATCAAAATGAAGTTTTGAAATGGAGTGATTTTGAGGCTTTTCTAGTTTTGCTAAAGGAGTCACTCCCGGTGAAGGGATCTCGGTCCTTTCCTCGTCGAATGAGGTGCGGGATATATCATATATATCGCTGTGCAAAGCAAAAACCCAAAAGCAGTCAAAAGCAAACCGAGTGTGTAGCATCTGCCAGTTGTTGCTAAAGGAGTCACTCCCGGTGAAGGGATCTCGGTCCTTTCCTCATCGAATAAGGTGCAGGGTATATCACATATACCGTTGTGCAAAGCAAGAACTGTAGCTACCTGTTTTATTTAAAATTTGATTCTACAACATCTTAGGTTTCTTTCTTTCATTAATCACATTAATGAAGTCCCATCATTTATGTACCTAAACATCACAGATAAATACGACGTACACTTATGCCATCCGCATTCGCCTCGATGTCCCCTCGTGCACCGTTAGGTTAGGTAACTAACGACAGAGCAGGGCAGGGCTAGTGCGGGTGCAAAACATAAGTAACGTCTATATAATATATCATATATACTATATATAGTATCTATCACAGAACATCACATGATCACATCACAGATATCGCAGCAGAAGAAACATATGAAACATTGGATATACTAGGACGTCCGTGTTTTCAATACGAGCCAGTATAAAACACGGATTCCACGGTCATGATGAATAGCCAATCCCACACCCCTAGACCCCTACGAGAGCGGCAAGCAACCCTGCCAATTCTAGGGTTAGGAGACCCGGACTCGACTCCTCGAGTTGGTCTCCCACTGGACCCCAGAACCCGGTTACTTGTGCTCCCCTCCTTGGGTCTATCCTAATGCGGAAAAGTAAATAATATACAAAAGGTGACAACTTCCGCTACCTGGAAGCGCCCCAAATAAAAGAATATTACATACAAGTTTTTACATGAATGAAAATGAAAAACACTCATCTCACATAAAAAAACCCGGCTATTCAAACACGACAATCCAATATAACATATCCAGCAACACATAACATCACATGTCATCAACGTAAGTAAATATGCGCATCCCAATTGTCGTTGACATATAGCAACGAAACCGGCGATATCACATATTACACTTACGGTCACAGAAAAGAAAGTGTAAAACTACAACAGTTGGAATTCGCAACCTCTTTAGACATCACATGCCTAATCAAATGGAATACTTAGACATCACATGCCTAACAGTTACAAACCCCGCATTTTAGTCTCATTATCGAAAACTCTTTTCAATATCATATGGGACTAAACTGCTAGATTTATAACATTCATTCAGTTATCTCATAACTGTTTGTGAATTCCAATTATTGTATCCCATTCCAGATAAACAGAAAATGTTAAACTTTCCGATCGAACAGTCGAATACCCAAGTTTTCCCGATACAGCTCAATACATGAAATAAGTCTAACAACATTCAGTTCGTGCCTCAGTACCAACGGTCCAGCCGTAGAAGGGTCAAGCCAACGCCTCACATGTGGCACGCCGTACTGCCCCAAACCCGAAGGTTCAAAGGGCAGTTCAAGACGGTCACATAATCGAGTTAAGCTTTGTTGTCTTCTAGAGGGTCCATCGCGTTACTTGCACTACTTAGAACGTCGTTAAACTACGGAAAAATCCAACACTTGGAAATTTCCCGACAGGGGAAAAGTTGGGTATTTATATCCGGTCGAACTTTTTAACAAATTCAAAAATTATCGGGAAATACACAAAGACGGAGTTTGATAATCCGGTCGAAACACCGAAGCCCTAAAAAACCCCAGAAAATTCAACTCTTGAATAATTATTAAAAATACCCATAAAACTCAGCTGCAGAAACTATGAATTACTGTGCAGGGGAGGATTGCTGACGTCATTCTTCAGCCGCGGAACCGCCGCCTAAGCTGGCTTAGGCCGCGGTTCCGCCGCGCATTACACTGTTCATTGAATAAAAATTGCACCGTAATTCTTAGAATTCCCTGCTGAATTTTTTAAGCATTTTTAATATTGAAAAATCCCAGATTTTAGAAAATGTACAGAGAGCATTTTGTGAGTTAGGGTTTCGGTTCATTCGGACTTCAAACTCCGTCTAGACTTCGCCTAAGGCTCTAGCCAGGCTCTGATACCACTGTAGGGTTCCTAGGCACACAATAGAGGTCTCACAAGGCATCGATCATGCCAATTTAAAATTTTATGGGTGCCGAGAAACACTAATACGGATCGTCGGCTAGATTTCTAGGCGAAAAACGAATCTAGTTGACTACTTAACTAAAAGTTAGATGCTACAACCTTTGTAGATCCGGATATCCACTTCCTTAGCTCCACGTGGTCGTCCTCTCGCTGTCCTTCTCGAGTCCTAGACTCAATCGTCGGCTTCATCGGAAAGACGAGCGGGCAAGGTCGTCGGCTTCGTGCCGAAGATGATCTACGTCGAGGTTGCACAAGTTCAAGCTCCAACTTCACCAAGTGGTGAAACTTGTGAAGAAAACACCCAAAACAACTTGGCAAGAGGTAGAGGGTGAAGAAATAGGAGGCGGGTTCACTTTAGAATTGGATTTCTCACTTTGGAACTCAAGATGCCATTGATGGCATCAAGCTTTCTCTCTTGAAGATGAAGAAGAAGAAGTAGATAGAATATGATAAGTGTTGTGAAAAAGAATAATAAAATCAAATACTTATCATGTTCTAACCTAGGTTAAGTGTAGAGAATAAACCATGGTCACTTGGATGGGTTAGGGTTAAGCATGATGACAAGAATGGTTACAAAAGTCAAAGCTTCATGAAGCTTCAACTTAAAACAAAGAAAGCCACCATTCTCATCATAATCCTTTTTAAATAAATAAATAAATGAAAATGCAAAACCCTAATCAACACTTAACCATGGTTTAATTCTTTATACTTAACAACAAGATCAAGTATCATCAAACATGATACAAATATGTGCACAAAAGTATATCACATATACTTCTTGCACATCAAGTGAGAAAATCCATATAAAGTGAACCAATACTAGTTAATGCAATGTAGTATATCAAATATATAATTATACATTAAATCATTAAATCAACACTTGATTTAACGATCCGGTCATATCGCATATAACCGACTAGTATCCAATGTATCGGCTTATCGAATCAATGATTCGATAACTAGGTCATATCGAATATAACCAATCGAAACATTTATCGCGAGAATGAAATGCGGTATCACATACACGCATTATTCTCGGTCCCGCACATATCTCATATGCGCTCCTATTTCGTTTCGCTTGAGCCAGGAAACCTCTGTGTAGGACTCTAAAGACTCGTCAATACGCCGGTAGCAGATGATGATCATATCAAGCACCCACAAGCCGCAAGCGGTCTGCTAAACGTAACGGCCATCCGGGTATTGAGCGATCAGAAGATCGACGAGCTAGCCCGCTCATACTCCTGTGAATCCAACCAGTAACATTTACCGTACAGTCCGGTCTGTTCGTCTGATACGTCGCATATCAAATCTAGGGGTGGCAAACGTCAGACCCCAATAACCGATAAGTCGTGCCGATGTGAGGCTCATAACGGGTCGAGAAACTACTGGTAACACTTACCAGCAAATCTCTGATCAGCCCTGGCCAGGGACTTCCCTGTTACGGCCAATCGAGCACAGCGCAACATCAACCCCCAATACCGGGAGAGACGAAACCCCTCCTGTCGCTCATTGCCTCCATGTGACTCGGGACTGTACCCAAAGACCACCGTTTTGCACGCCCTCATGGACGTGGTAAGGTGGAGATCAAAGCACAGTAGGAATCACACAAGACTCTATGACGATCTCGGGTCTACAGACTAACCTGCACAAGTGTCACCTGAGAACTGCCATCTGACGTGAGGTATAATACCATCTGGGAGTTCTCGGCGAGTCCGTCCAGTGTACCCAGTCTCCACTGAGCACCCGTACACCATCTCTGATGTCAAACACCAATGGATATGGGATCATCCATCGCCCATCTCATGGGTCGAGAAGCGTATACGCTAGTTGATTGAAAAGATTTCGGATTGTGTGTATCGAATCAAAATGTCCCCGGCAACGGCGCCATTTTGATTGATCGTTTTTCCTATTGTGTAGTATATAGAGAAATTTGTAAAGAACTTCACAACCAAAAACTATTTTGACCGCAATCAAACTACGGTGTCGGATGTAGTTAATGAATGAGTGCGGATCGTCCACAGGGATTGCACGATTCACTTATATTTTGATACGTTTGAAATGAAAAGTTAAGCAACAATAAAAGAAAACATGATTCAAGAATGATTTGTATTCGAGTGTCACTATTCTTTATGCAAGAATCAAGAAACTATAAACAATCAAGAATCGGTTGTTTTGATAATATTTCCAATCAACAATCAAGAATATAAGAGAGGCTCGTAGGAATCGATCGGATCTTTAGACGTGATGTAATCTAAAAGGTTTCGTGTTCTTGTCCTTCGAAGAATTGATACTAGATCAATGGTGATCGACGAGAGTTAGGGCTTTCTTGATGAAATTAGGGTTTCATCTCTTAACCCTTGTTCTTTCGAGGATACCATTTATATTCTAGCCTCTAGCAATTTCAAGAAACGATCGGAACTCCCCAATTTCGATCGATGTCGATCAAGAAAGCATCGAAACGAAATGGGTCGTCGATTCTTGAACTTGCTAAGGTTTACAAACTCGTGGGATTCAAGAATCGATTGCAAATTTGTTACATCATCATACTAAAGATCGTCTCGACTCCTCGACGAGCGGAGTTTTATTCACACATCACCACACAGATAATATTCAAGAATTGTAAAGATAACATGATGCGGAATTTAAAGAAAACAAGATAAAAGAATATCACCTTTTATTTAATCAACAATTTCAATACATTCTTTCAAGAATCTACAAGAAGAAGAAATCGATCGTTGACTCGGCTTCGCTCGTCTCCGTGGATCGTGGATCTACTTTGATCTCTTGCCCGATTGAAGATCGGCTCGGCTCATAAAAGGGTTGAAGGCATCTTGCTTGGCTTGCACTCAAGATCTTGAATTGTGATTGGATTTAGGGTTAGGGTTTCCTACAAGCTCTCTCACTAAACTTGAGGAAGAGGGGATGAAGAAAGAGATTGATTTTTTCTAAGCTTTCCCAAGGTTGCCAAGATGAGAAATGAGTGAGCCTAGGGTCTTATTTATAGAACTCTCAAACCCTAGGCTTAGGTTTGAATTGGAACTTTCCCTCCCAAAGTTTGTTGACAAAGTTTGTTGGGCTTTAGCTTAGGGTTTAAGCTAGGGTTTAGGGAAAGTTCTAGAAGTATTAGGCTAGTTTGGGTGTTTGCTGATCTGGTGGAAGTATCTGGAATCTTCTGGAAGTTTGTATGCATTATTGAGCTGTAGCCACTGAAACAGGAGTTGTGGTGTAAAATTGAGGAGCTGAGTCCCTGTAGCCGCCGCGGATCCGCCGCAATGACTAGGCCTTGGCCGCTCTTCCGCGGCTAATTGATGGCATTGGGATCTGTGCTTTCTGGTGAAGCTTTGCACTGTAGTTTGGGCTTTTCTTTGATGTTTAGAATTGCAATTTCCCTTCTGTGTTGATACCAGATTTGCGTTCAATGAGTTTACGAGCAATTGTAATGGTCGAGCAATGTAATGATCGAGCAAGCTTCTCTTTTCCTGCACAGACTACGAAACACGGGTTGCAAGATATAGAAAATATGCTATGTGATGAAATGCAGTCAATTTCCCTAGAAATGCCGGTTTTAAGGTCGAATACATGTAATCTGATATTTTGCGACCGATTTGCTAATATGTGAATTATGAATACCGTACACTTCTATATGGATGCAAATGCTAAGGAAATTGCCGGTTAAAATATGCAATATTTTCGACTGATCACTAGTCTACACTGGTATATCGATGCCCCGTCTCGATACACCCACGACTAGGGACCTTGAAGGATGTACTTATGGACTACCATGTCCCCACTAGTATGATCTGCATCATAGTCCAGGTAGTCAAGTACACATCCTAAGGGCTTTACCAACATGTAACTATAAAGACAGTTTAAAGAGACAAGTGTACATGTTAAGATAAAGAGTAACCAGATAGCATACTATCATATCGAGCAAGAAAGTCATCTCTATATATGTCCAAGCATCCAATATAATATACATCATCTGTACAATACTGGCCTCTAGGGCATACATACAACTAACAGCGGTGACGTCAAGGAGAAGGCAGCAGCTCAGGGACGGTGACTCTGCAGCAAATCGAAAGGGGAGTGGAGGATGGGTTCGAAGGAGATGATAATAGAGGTTGCGGTAGTGCCCAGGTGGTCGTGGTTGGGGAGAGGAGATCGGTGGAGGTGACGAGGAGGTGTTGCTGGTGGTCTTCGGTGATGAGGGTGGTCGGAGGAGAATGGGGTCGGTGGTACACGGTGGGGAGTCGTGGAGTCGATGGAGATTGTAGCGCGGCTGTGTAGGAGCTCCGGGTGATGGAGTTGGGTCGGCTTGGGAGCTCGAAAGAGTTGGTGGTCGCTTGTGGTGGGCCGTCGGTGAGGTGGAGCTCGGAGCTTGGAGATGGTAGAGTTGAGTTTGAAAGAGGGAGAACGAGAGAGAGAGAGAGAGAGAGCAAGATGGGATAAAAAGTGAGAGGGGCTCGGTTGGAGTGAGACCGACGTTGAGGAGATCGGGGGTAGATCGCAAAATCCCGGAAGTGGTTGAGATGTGGGTGAAGGCGAGGTCCTGGGAGAGCGGGTCTCTTGGTGTGGGTGAATGGATCTCGCGGCGAGGACGAGAAAGGAGGGGAGCCGTTGGAGGGAGAGAATTTGGTGGAGGGGATCGCGGGGAGTTGACGAGCGGGGGCGGCGTCGACGAGGGATGGTCGTGGGCGAGTGCGAGAAGAGGGGGAGAAGGGGAAGGGGAAGTGGGAGTGGGGGAGCGGGTCGGGTCGGGTTGGGTTTGGGTCGGGTAGGGGTTAGGTTTAGGGTTTTGATTTAGTTTATGAAAAATAATAATTAAAATAATAAAAATATATAATAAAAAAAGGTGCAAAAATACTACGAAAAATTCTGGAAAAAATACGGTAAATATATACATGGAATTGGGGATTTACAGGATTTGAGAAGAATTTAGCGAAAGAGAGAAAGAGAGAAATTTTGAACTGTTGTGAATGCATTGGAGTATTTTGGTCCATGCACCAAAATAAAGTACCCAGTTTTTAGATCAAGTTTTTGAACAGTAGGCTCTTTCTCCCCATTTCAAAAATACCGGGAGATTTTTGGCCCATTTTTCTTGGCCGGAGGCTTTTCAAGAATTTACCCATAATAATTTTGTCAATTTTAACTGTGGCATCTGTAGATGTCTAGCAGGCTCAAACAATAGAAAACATCCGTGACAAAATATCCAATCAACTCCAAGCCATGGGCACGGAATTGGGTTGGACGCGTGAGGACTTGAATATTGCAAACAAACAAAACAGGAGAAGACTTTAGCTGCCCCATAGTGACTTCAGCTCTAATTAATAAAAAGCCTTTTAACATAAAATTTCTTAACTTTTCCAATTGAAAACGTGTGTTAGTTGTGGATCCATTCCACGAGAAAGGACAAAAAGCTTTAGCAATCGACCTTGAACAAGTGGACTTTCTCACACAGCTCTAATCCCCCAAAAAAATAATTCAGATGAATTTTCAGTTGCGTGACACAAATCAAATGTCAAGAAAATGAGTTTTATTCAATAGTCATATATGGCTGACATTTCAAAATAGAATGTTAGTCATATTGTATAATTAAAATTCTAGAATTAGAATTTTAAAAATTTCATATAAAATTATCTTCTACTGTTATAATGCCAAAGAAAGAGTGTTAGTTACTTCTCTAGAAATCGATGCTCCAATTTTATACCACATGAGATTTGCTTACGTGTCAAAATATAATTACCTACCATATTAAATATTAAAAAAGAAAAAATATAGGCTATAACTAAATTTTCCATGACAAAAACTATTTACACCCGTTATGGGAAATCTTTATCTCTAAAAATAATTATATCTTTTTAAAATTAAGCAACTTTTACTACTTAATTATTTTGAAACTACACATTCTAATATCTTCAATGGGATTATTTACATTTTACTGCGTGCAACGCACGTGCAAAATTAAGATTAATAACAGTGTGTTTATTTATGGGTGTTTTGTTGACGTCAGTTTCATTTTCATGGTTACCTGCTTGTTTTTAGGATACTATGGCCTAATTCATTTTGCAAGAGTTAAGTTATGGATGACCAAAAAAATCTTCTCCTTATTCTTCAGCCCAAGCAAATTGAACATATTTGTTATATCCCGAAAATTTTTGTCACTTACCGCTTTCCAAGATACGGGAGCGGAGATACGACAAAACCCACAACGTAGGTATATCCCGTAAATACTCTACCCGATATAGTTACACTAAACGTATAGTATGCAGGAGTATACAAAAGTAAGTAAAATAAAGAAACATTTATTCATTAACCAATATTTATTTCAAACAATAATTCAAGTTTATTACAATATAAAGCAAGATAGGAAATAAAACAAGAGCTAAACATATGGGCGGAAAAGAAAATAACGAGGACTAAAAAACCCTAATAGTGAGTCGAAAGAGGAGGATAATCTTCCTCCTTAGCTTCAACCTTGGTTGTCCTGTCTTGCTCTCCTCCTATCTATAATGGACATTTCGGGAGACACAAGGAAAAAGAAACGTCCGTCAGTGAGTTAAACTCGAGTAGGATTTTTGTGGGGTTTTGTGCAAAAAGATGGACGTAAGGTATAATGTAAGGTCATGCCGTAAGTGAATATGTGAAGGTGTCGTTCGGTAACTAATAACCGTAGTTTAGCTTGATTTAATTTGGATTTATAATGGTAAACACATTTCGGGTAAAACAAGTTATAATAATCGGGTAGTGTTGTAGCATGCAAGTTTGTTCAAGTGTATCTGATATTTAAGGTAGCATCGTCATTAAACGGTTAGCATTCCGTATATGCCCGGAATCATGGAAACACGGTCATTACGCATGATAAAAGAATTCCTGAGATACATCGTACAACGGTACACGCATTTCAGAAGTATTCTGTTTATGCCCGGAATCATGGAGACACGATCATTGCACACGGTCATTACACACGATCATTAAATACGGTCATTAAACAATTATTAGCTAGTAAACGGAGCCAATAAAAAATGAATAACACGTTCTCTTTTCAACTAGGGTCATTCCTCATTCTCCTATATCTAGCGTCCATGCACTAACGTATAACCGTTTGGGTAAAACAAGTTAAGATGGTTCGAGACAAGTATAACGGGGTTTCACAAAGTCTAGGTGAAAGGAAGGCATATGTTATTTTATTATAAAACGGGGAATTCGAGAAAGTAGGGATGCTTTAATGAAGAAAGGGTTTTGTAAAAGTTCAAGGTATTTTAGTGATGCATTATTTCCGGCTTCCCAAGGCTCAAGAGATAACGGGTTTTCGAAACTTCAGGGGTCTTTATTTGAAAATACGATATTTGGGAACTTTAGGGTATTTATGTGAAAATACGATATTTGGAAACTTTAGAGTATTTATGTGAAAATACAAGTTTTGAGAAAATACAACTTTTAGATAATCTTTAGGGTATTTATGTGAAAATACAAGTTTTGAGAAAATACAACTTTTAGATAAGCCGAGGGTTTTAGCGAAAATATGACTTATGGTAAAATCGAGGGGTTTTAATTGAAAAGTCGGATTATAACCTCAAGGGTGTTTTAATGAAATATATGTAATGATAAAATGGGGTAATTTAGCGACAAAAAGTTTATTTACAATTTCGACAGCACTTCGGCTTATTACATATGGTGTTTTATCATTTTACAAATAGAAAGCATAACGGCGTATTAATGGATTATAGTATAAGTATGAAAGAATGAGGATAGGTCTTTACCCCGTACTTAACTATCTACTAGTGTTAGGTCGTAATGATTAAACATTTGGTGGTAACAGTTCAATATTTCAAGAGTTCATAGGTTTATTAGGTGGAAGAATAGTGATCAACCAAAAAATAAAATCACGAGAGAAAAGATTACTTCAGCCTAAACACTGCTCAAGAAGGCGACGGGATGGAAAGAGGAAGAATGGAGATCATATCTTTAGATTGGAATATCGGTAAAAGATCGAAGTGCGTCTTTTCCTAAACTTTCTCTCCCCTCGGATTTTTCCCGAGCGTGAGGCCGGCTCCATTGCGAAGGTCGTCGAATAACGATTCTACATAATTTTTCGCTGAATTTTTCAAAGAAAAAATGGAAGAGAGAAGAGAGAAATGGTGGGGGTTATATATACCCTCGGCCAGAGCCGACCGCCCCCTAGCCGTTACGCTACGATCGCGCCATGTGGCGCATCATGAGGCCACGAGGTGGACGGTCTCGCTCACGCGCCCCCACATGCCCGGGGAGTGCTAAGCTGGGCCGGACCGAGTTTGGGTTTGGGTTCTTAAAAATAATCAGAATTATTTATCTTTTGTTTTATTAAAACTGTTTTATTCAAAAATTGTATTTTCTTTTCTTAAAAAATCAATTAAAAATATTTTTAATTATCTGAAAATTATGAAAAATATTTTGGAAAATTCTAAATAAATATTTTATCATTTTAAACGATTTTCTTCTCAAGAATAATTGTTTTCTTCAAAGTACCCTTTTCTAAATAGATTGTAGGAAATACAAAAAATGGTATTTAAATCAATTTTCTTTCTCCCAAATGTTATCTTAATCATTTATAAACTTGATGAATCCTTTTTCCCAACTTTTCTATCAAAACAACTTAGAAAAATAATTAATGACTCCAGATAATCATGAAAAGTTTTTATTCGGTAAATGAAAATCACAGTCATTACAGTTTTTATTTGCAGGATCCATCATAACTCTGCGTACATATTTTCATATTATTTTATTTAATTGGGTAGGATATCTTGCCTTGCACTAATAAAAATATAAGTAAATTTGTAAATCCCAAATTCACTCGTGCCATCTCAAAATCTAAAATTCCTGAAAGCATTAGGTAATGGCTGCCATTAATTGCCAACCGTCATCCTAGCAACCAACAGCCACCAGTAAGTAATAACCGCCCGCCGATGAACACCGTCGTCCGTTGACTGCCGCTGGCAACTGTCCAGATGGCCGTTCGTCGAGGACAATGGCTAGCAACCGGTAGTCAACGATGATTGCTCGCCAACGTCTGTTTTTGGCAATCGCTCGTCAATGAAAACCACCTATTGGCAACCGCTCGTCCACCGACTGTCGCCTATCCGCTAATTGTCGTGGGAAGACGAGGACCACCCACTGTCACGACCCGAAAGAGCACGTGACTGGTCCTTGAACCATATGAAGTCAAACTTCCGTGCTTGGTGGAGAAGAAGTTTGCCAAGTTTCCCATCTGATCCAAGTAAGCCAAAAGCCCAGAAATCTAAAACCATTTAAAGAGTAAATAAGGAAAACTGGTTTTAAGAAGTAAAGAAATCATGTTTCGAAAAATCAAAGTTTTTAAATAACTAAGCCGAATATGTATTTTTAAATTGTGTAACCTTTCCTGAAAATTTCGGCAGAGTTTCCTTTGTAAAAACTGGCCCCGAATGGGGTACAACAAGAATAATATATATGAAATGATAAAAGGCATCCCCAAACGGGAGCTAGCTCTTCGTCAATCAACGGTCACAACCACGCAAGCAATAATAATATACAACGCCAAAGGGCGAGAATCAAAACCCAAAAAGAAACTCAAAACAGCCAGAAAACCGTAATACTACAAGCGCGACTCTAAGGTCGAAATAATACAACACTGCTGTCTAAGTCTAAAGCAAAATACAAGTTTTGGTTGATGGAATTTCTAGATACAATGAATAATACATGTACAATGGCGGTTCTGATACAAAAGAACCCACCTACCCAAGCAAGTCACCCATAAAGGAAGCAGTGTGCCAGAAATGCTGCTATGAAATCTGTGCGGCAAAACCTGAAAGAACTGTGGCACAACGGGGGTGAGTTGCCAACTCGTGAATAGAAAATATGTACAAGCAGAGATCGAATGCATAACCCATCCTAGGTCAATACGATCAGATATAAATAAACCTCAATATGAATAAGTCTGAAGCATGCTAAACTGGCAAGGAAATCTCTATGCATGAGTGTAATGCCAAGTGCTCGTGCCAGTGCCTCAGGTAATAGCATATCATAAATGTAAGGTATGATCAATGTAATCAAATCTGCATGTACGTGGATCCCGTCCACTCGTCACCCAATGACAATAACCATCATGCATGTAAATATCATAAAGCATGTGCATGGGAATAATATGAGGATATAAACCATCTGTGTCCCTCGCGACACGTCAAAATCATGGAACCGGAGTGCCCAGCATCGACACTCGAAAACATCATGAAAGTTGTGCCCAGCATCGGCACGTAAATCCTCATATATCGGGCTCCGTCAGTCCGGATCGGCCCACGGGCTCTGTCTGCGGTATCGGCCCTCGGCCCCGGCAGTACGCCCATATCCATCTATCGACTCTGGTCAGTATCCTCCGGATAACCGCCAGGTCCAACCAATCACCGGTAGGTAGTAGTCCCTCTGCCAAGCTCACCGTCTACTACACAGTGAAACCGTTCTCACCCCGGGGTACCATACCGGGTCCACCATGTACCCGCAATCGGCCTCATCCGCCTCCTCGAATCGGGTTTCACATGTCGCTCTCAGCACCGAGAAAACACATGGTGGACGCACCGAAATATCATATCAAGGGTAACCGGGTTTTAAAACAATTACATATTCTCTTTGAACAACACCCACGGTTCCCAAAAATCAGAAATATCATGGAAACAACATATCTCAATGCGTATAATCGGAAAGCATGATGTATGCGACATGTAAAGAAATGTAAGCAACATACACTGAATGCAACAATACTACAATGTAGTGACATGGCAATTATCGATGATGAAGTGTGTGAGCCGGCAAACAAGTGTACGTGGAACATACGCATCATCGATAATGGTGCCGGTGTCCTAGCAGCATGACTGAAATATATCAACAATACAAGCGATGCAATGCAAATAGTATGAATATGCGGAATCGAATAATCAACGCAATAGTAGAGAACCTGCCTCAATAAATATATCATGCAACCTTGCCTTTTGAAATAAGACGAATCAGGGCTTTTGGTAAAATAAGGGCTACGGTGTTGTAAGAAAAGATGCGTCGTTTGAAAATATCCGTGTAAACCCTTCTGCCTATCTTTAAAATATCCCCGATTCGTTAGTTTTGAAATAGGTATGACTCGGGTCTAGTCTAACGCCTACTATGCGAACTACGAACCCAACAATCAAGTCAATCGGAAGGGGTATGGAAACCACCTAAATCTGAGTCGATATACATATATATATATATATAGTCGGTGATCTCGCCTCAATAGTATCACGTACGATACAGTATATCATATAACGTCCTCGAGTCATGAGTGCGGATCTAACATCAATATAAAGCTCGTACGGTAAATCGTCGTACGGCATCCCCATAGCTGGGTACGGGTCAGTATCCCATTCATCTCATCACATATCCGGTATCACTACCATCATATCACATCTCAAACATGAACTCTGTCATATCGCCGAATCTCACGGTCTCAATCAAACCTCATCGACTCATCTCAATCCCATGTATCATCCTCAATCCCGTATACGAACACATAGTCCCATACCCATGTGTAGATATACACACCTCTATATGCGCACAGATAAATGAAAGAATGCATGCAAGTATATGTGTACGTGTATGTGTGGGTGCAACCACTACTCTAGGGTTTCGCACTATACTAAACCAATACATCCTTATCACCAATAATACCATTATTACTATCAATAATCCTAAACAACACATAATAAATATATGTGTGTATACGTATTCGTATACATCACCACGGACTGCGGGGATGCTATACGCCATCTGTTAGTTGTATGTATGCCCTAGAGGCCAGTATTGTACAGATGATGTATATTATATTGGATGCTTGGACATATATAGAGATGACTTTCTTGCTCGATATGATAGTATGCTATCTGGTTGCTCTTTATCTTAACATGTACACTTGTCTCTTTAAACTGTCTTATAGTTACATGTTGGTAAAGCCCTTAGGATGTGTACTTGACTACCTGGACTGGTGATGCAGATCATACTAGTGGGGACATGGTAGTCCATAGGTACATCCTTCAAGGTCCCTAGTCGTGGGTATATCGAGACGGGGCATCGATATACCAGTGTAGACTAGCGTGTACGCTTCTCAACCTATGAGATGGGCGATGGATGATCCCATATCCATTGGTGTTTGACATCAGAGATGGTATACGGGTGCTCAGTGGAGACTGGGTACACTGGACGGACTCGCCGAGAACTCCCAGATGGTATTATACCTCACGTCAGATGGCAGTTCTCAGGTGACACTTGTACAGGTTAGTCTGTAGACCCGAGATCGTCATAGAGTCTTGTGTGATTCCCACTGTGCTTTGATCTCCACCTTACCACGTCCATGAGGGCGTGCAAAACAGTGGTCTTTGGGTACAGTCCCGAGTCACATGGAGGCAATGAGCGATAGGAGGGGTTTCGTCTCTCCCGGTATTGGGGGTTGATGTTGCGCAGTGCTCGATTGGCCGTAACAGGAAAGTCCCTGGCCAGGGCTGATCAGAGATTTGCTGGTAAGTGTTACCAGTAGTTTCTCGACCCGTTATGAGCCTCACATCGGCATGACTTATCGGTTATTGGGGTCTGACGTTTACCATCCCTAGACTTGATATGCGACATATCAGACGAACAGACCGGACTATACGGTAAGTGTTACTGGTTGGATTAACAGGAGTGTGAGCAGGCTAGCTCGTCGATCTTCTGATCGCTCAATACCCGGATGGCCGTTACGTTTAGCAGACCGCTTGCGGCTTGTAGGTGCTTGATATGATCATCATCTGCTACCGGCGTATTGACGAGTCTTTAGAGTCCTACACAGAGGTTTCCTGGCTCAAGCGAAACGAAATAGGAGCGCATATGAGATATGTGCAGGACCGAGAATAATGCGTGTACGTGATACCGTATTCCATTCTCGCGATGAATGTATCGATTGGTTATATTCGATATAACCTAGATATCGAATCAAGGATTGATTCGATAAGCCGATACATAGGATACTAGTCGGTTATATGCGATATGACCGGATCGTTAAATCAAGTGTTGATTTAATGATTTAATGTATAATTATATATTTGATATATTACTTTGCATTAACTAGTATTGGTTCACTTTAAATGGATTTTCTCACTTGATGTGCAAGTTGTATATGTGATATACTTTTGTGCACATGTTTGTATCATGTTTGATGATACTTGCTCATTTGGTTAAGTGTATAGAATTAAACCATGGTTAAGTTGATGATTAGGGTTTTGCTTATTCATTTATTTGTTTGTTTGTTTATTTATTTATTTAGAAAAGATTTTGAAGAGAATGGTGGCTTTCTTTGTTTCTAGTTGAAGCTTCATGAAGCTTTGACCTTGTAACCATTCTTGTCTTCATGCTTAACCCTAACCCTTCCAAGTAACCATGGTCTATTCTCTATACTCTACCTTAGTTAGTATATGATAAGTATTCATGATCTTTTCATTTTTCTATTAACACTTATCATATTCTAGCTTCATCTTCTTCTTCATCTTCAAAGAAAAAGCTTAAGTCCATTAATGGCAACTTGAGCTAAAGTGTGAGAAATCCAATTCTAAAGTGAACCCACCTCCTATTTCTTCACCCTCTACCTCTTGCCAAGTAGTATAGGGTGTTTTCTTCATAAGTTTCACAACTTGATGGAGTTGGAGCTTGAACTTGTGATGCCTCGACGTAGATCATTTTCGGCACGAAGCCGACGACCTAGCCCGCCCATTTCTCCGATCAAGCCGACGATTGAGTCCGGGATTCGAGATGGACAGCGAGAGGATGCCTACATGGAGCTAAGGAAGTGGAGAACCGGATCTACAAAGGTTGTAGCCTCTCTCTTTTAGTTAAATTGTTAACTAGTTTCGTTTTTCGCCTAAACTTCTAGTCAACGATCCGTATTAGGGTTTCTCGGCACCCGTAAAATTTGAAATTGGCATGGTTGATGCCTTGTGAGACCTCATTAGCATGCCTAGGAACCCTACAGTGGTATCAGAGCCTAGCTAGAGCCTTAGGCGAAGTCTAGACGACGTTTGAAACCCGAATACACATCGAAACCCTAACACATCATGCTCTCTGGACTTTTTCTAAAAACTGGGATTTTTCCAGATTAAAAATGCTTAAAAAATTCAGCAGGGAATTCTATGAACTACGGTGCAAAATTTACCTCATGAACAGTCAAAGGTGCGGCGGAACTGCGGCAGAAGCTTGGCTTCTGCGGCGGTTCCGCGGCCAACTAAAGGGATTTTCCTGTAATATTTGCACAGTAATTCATCATTTCAGCAGCTGAGTTTTATGGGTATTTTTAATATTTATTCAAGAGTTGAATTTTCTGAGGTGTTTTAGAGCTTCGATGTTTCGATCGGATTATCAGATTTTGTCTATGTGGCTTTCCGGATATTTTGGAATATGTTAAAAAGTTCGACCGGATGTAAATACCCAATCTTTCCCCTGCCGGAAAATATCCAAATGTTGGATTTTTCTGTGGTTTAAGGACGTTCTGAGTATTACAAGTAACGCGATGGTCCCTCTAGAAGACAACAAACCTTAACTCGATTATGTGACCGTCTTGAACTGCCCTTTGAACCTTCGGGTTTGGGGCAGTACGGCGTGCCACATGTGAGGCGTTGGCTTGACCCTTCTACGGCTGGACCGTTGGTACTGAGGCATGAAATGAATGTCTTTGAACTTATTTCATATGTTGATCGGTGTCGGGAAAACTTGGGTGTTCGAATGTTCGATCGGAAAGTTTAATATTTTCTATTTATCCTAAATGGGATACAATAATTGGAATTCACAAACAGTTATGAGATAACTGAATGAATGTTATAAATCTGGCACTTTAGTCTCACTTGATATTGAAAAGAGTTTTCGGTAATGAGACTAAAATGCGGGGTTTATAATTGTTAGGCATGTGATGTCTAAGTATTTCATTTGATCAGGCATGCGATGTCTAAAGTGGTTGCGGATTCCAATTGTTGTAGTTTTACACTTTCTTTTCTGTGACCGTAAGTGTAATATGTGATATCGCCGGTTTCGTTGCTATATGTCAACGACAATTGGGATGCGCATATTTACTTACGTTGATGACATGTGATGTTATGTGTTGCTGGATATGTTATATTGGATCGTCGTGTTCGAATAGCTGGGGGTTTTTATGTGAGATGAGTGTTTTTCATTTTCATTCATGTAAAAACTTGTATGTAATATTCTTTTATTTGGGGCACTTCCAGGTTGCGGAAGTTGTCACCCTTTGTATATTATTTACTTTTCCGCATTAGGATAGACCCAAGGAGGGGAGCACAAGTAACCGGGTTCTAGGGTCCAGTGGGAGACCATCTCGAGGAGTCGAGTCCGGGTCTCCTAACCCTAGAATTGGTAGGGTTGCTTGCCGCTCTCGTAGGGGTCTAGGGGTGTGGGATTGGCTATTCATCACGACCGTAGAATCCGTGTTTTATACTGGCTCGTATTGAAAACACGGACGTCCTAGTATATCCAATGTTTCATATGTTTCTTCTGCTGCGATATCTGTGATGTGATCATATGATGTTTTGTGATAGATGCAGTATCTAGTATATATGATATATTATATAGACGTTACTTATGTTTTGCACCCGCACTAGCCCTGCCCTGCTCTGTCGTTAGTTACCTAACCTAACGGTGCACGAGGGGACATCGAGGCGAATGCGGATGGCATAAGTGTACGTCGTATTTATCTGTGATGTTTAGGTGACTTAAATGATGGGACTTCATTAATGTGATTAATGAAAGAAAAGAAACCTAAGATGTTGTAGAATCAAATTTTAAACAAAACAGGTAGCTACAGTTCTTGCTTTGCATAGTGGTATATATGATATACCCTGCACCTTATTCGATGAGGAAAGGACCGAGATCCCTTCACCGGGAGTGACTCCTTTAGCAATAACTGGCAGATGCTACACACTCGGTTTGTCCTTTGATAGCTTCTATAGTTTTTGCTTTGCACAGTGATATATATGATATATCCCGCATCTCATTCGACGAGGAAAGGGCCGACGATCCCTTCACCGGGAGTGACCCCTTTAGCAAAACTAGAAAAGCCTCAAAATCACTCCGTTTCAAAACTTCATTTGATTCTACAACGATATCAAGTTCATTGCGCAATAGGTTTTCAGAAAAACCTGTCGTAGCCCTCCGTCATTTCAGATAAATCCTACTTAGTATTCGTGCTACGTTTATTGACCTCCGTCAAGGCGTAGTGTGCGGTAGCTAACTAGTATTTATCTGCTTATGCATGTGATGCAGATTGGATTAGGGTAGTCGTACGACCTTGTTGACCTCCGTCAAGGGTCGTGCGGGTGGGTTTGATTCAATCAAGAAATGACGAGTTGAACTTGACTTGCACCCTGTGGTTTGTTGACCTCCGTCAAGGTCATAGGATGCTTGGGGCAAAATATTATCGGGAATTTCAAGTGTTGAAATTTGCAATGAGATTGCATACCTTCTATGAGATAGTTGGATCTCGATACCCACTGCGAGTAAGAGTTACTCCTGGGAGAGTTTTACACATTACAATTAGCCGATCAAGTAGGTGTCTAGAAAGGTGTCAACGGGGTTACGCCTCTGGGAAAACGAGGTTTACATTAATTAGGTTCGTGCGAAAGCACGGGGGACCTCCCTCAAAGTACCGACACTGGCCTGGCTGAAAGATTGGCGAACTTGTAGTGTGTAATTAATCCCGGCTAGTCTTTCCTTTTAGGGTTTGAAGGAAGATTTGATAAAAACCAGTGGGAACCATCCTGATTAGATAAGATAATAACCAATCTAATCTTGCAAGAGCATACGCTAAAGTGTTTTCTTCTCTCTCTCTCCAGGTAGCGACCATGTCATGCCCTAATAAAGATAATAATATGGATGTATTGACTGAACCCGCATGTTATACTGTGCTGGGGAACATTGGTTCCGTTCTTTCTTATAAGAGTTATAGGTATGAACAGGATATAGGGGAATACCAGGATTCCCATGCCACCCGAATGAAGAAAGTACATGATGATGCATTTTCTTCGGGTGTGTTCGTTACAGAGAACTGTTTCTCCATTTGCTCTACGTCCTGGGTATTAGATACCGGGTCAGGATCCCATATATGTAATCAGTTACATGGGCTAAGCAAAGGTAGAGAACTTGGAGAAGGTGATAAAGACATTAGAGTTGGAAATGGTGCAATTGTTGCAGCTAAGACTGTCGGGGAATATCACCTTGTATTACCAACTGATAATACATTGGTTCTGAACGAATGCTATTACATGCCGAACCTGATATGCAACATTATATCGGTTTCTTTGTTGAGTAAAGAGGGATATAATTTTGTATTACAGGACAATGTTATGAACATTTTCCGTAACCAAAAGTTGGTTGGATCAGGCACGTTGTGCAATGGCATTTACGTTCTAAATCAATCAACAGTTCTGAGTATAACAAACACACACAAGAGGAAAAGTTCTGAACTGAACGAGTCCTTCTTGTGGCATTGTAGACCGGGTCACATCAATGCGACACGATTAGCTAAGTTGCATAAGGATGGATATTTAAATCCTTTTGAATTTCATCTTATGACACTTGCCAATCATGTCTCAAAGGCAAGATGACCAAAACTCCGTTTACGGGACACAGAGAAAGAGTTACCGAACTCTTGGGACTGATACATAGTGATGTATGCGGTCACATGTCTACACATGCCAGGGATGGTTCTTCGTACTTCATTACATTCACTGACGATCTCTCTAGATTCGGATATGTGTTCCTGATGAAATACAAATCAGAAGCTTTTGAGAAATTTAGAGAATATAAACAAGAAGTCGAGAACCAAACCGGAAAAAGTATTAAAATCCTACGATCTGATCGAGGAGGTGAATACTTGAGCATTGAATTCCTGGACTTCCTAAAAGAGAATGGGATTCTCTCTCAGCTAACTCCTCCATATACACCACAGCACAACGGTGTATCAGAACGGAGGAACCGCACCCTATTAGATATGGTGCACTCTATGATGAGTGTAGCTGAGTTACCTGTTTCCTTCTGGGGATATGCACTGGAAACAGCAGCATACCTACTGAATAGGGTTCCCACCAAATCTGTGCCTACCACACCATATGAGATATGGGAGGGGAAGAGACCATATCTTAATTTTATAAAGATATGGGGTTGCCCGGCCTATGTCAAAAGACAAAAACCGGACAAACTCGAGGCAAGGTCTGTTATGTGTAAATTTGTTGGATATCCCAAACATTCGCGAGGGTATATCTTCTACCACAGTGAGGAACAAAGAGTATTTGTTGCTCAACATGCCACCTTTTTAGAAAGGGAATTTCTTGCAAAAGAGATTAGTGGCTCTGAGGTAGAACTGGAAGAGGTTCCAGCTGAACAAAACACAACAGAAGATTTAGTGGAACACGAGGATTCAGTAGCTCCCAATAAACCTCAGCCTCTCCGCCGATCTAGTAGGGTTCCTCGCCAACCTGAGAGATACTACGGTTTTCTCATGGATGGTGGGAGCGAGGATTGCATCATGGATGATGATGACCCAACTAGCTTCGAGCAGGCCATCATGAGTAGGGACTCAGTGAAATGGCTGGATGCTATGCGGTCCGAGATGGAATCCATGTACACCAACAAAGTATGGACTTTGGAAGTTGCTCCTGAAGGGGTAAAACCCATTGGGAGCAAGTGGATCTTCAAGAAGAAACTTGGTGTAGATGGGAAAGTGGAGACTTTCAAAGCTAGACTTGTTGCAAAGGGTTTTCGTCAAAGACCAGGTGTGGACTATGACGAAACCTTTTCTCCAGTGGCTATACTTAAATCCATCCGGATCATGCTTGCCATCGCTGCATATCATGACTACGAAATCTGGCAAATGGATGTTAAGACCGCCTTTCTAAATGGTGATTTAGAAGAGTGCGTGTACATGACTCAGCCAGAGGGCTTCGTAGACAGTGGGAGCAGCGGGAAAGTGTGCAAGCTGCTTAAATCCATTTATGGATTAAAGCAAGCATCGCGGAGTTGGAACATCTGCTTTGACGTCGTTATCAAAGAGTTTGATTTCGTCAAAAATCCAGATGAACCTTGTATCTACAAGAAGGTGGCAGAGAGTAAGGTTGTCTTCCTCGTATTGTACGTGGACGACATACTCTTGATAGGAAATGATATTCCTATGCTGCAATCGGTCAAGCTCTTCTTATCATAAAGATTCTCAATGAAAGATCTTGGTGATGCCTCCTGCATATTGGGAATTAGGATCTATAGAGATAGATCCAAACGGATATTGGGATTGTCCCAATCCAGGTACATCGACACCATACTAAAGAGGTTTAGTATGGAAGAATCCAAGCGTGGGAACTTGCCCACGATCTCTGGAGTCACTCTCTCCAAAGAGATGTCTCCCAAGACTGATTTGGAGAGAGCTCGCATGTAAGGGATACCCTATGCTTCGGCTGTAGGCTCTATCATGTACGCGATGCTATGTACCAGACCCGATGTTGCATACTCACTAAGTATAGTGAGCAGGTATCAAGCTGATCCTGGAGAGAGTCACTGGACAGCTGTGAAGAGCATTCTCAAGTACTTACGAAGGACTAAAGAGATGCTCTTGGTGTATGGTAACGGAGAACTCCAAGTGGAGTCCTTTACCGATTCGAGCTTCCACAGTGATAAGGACGACTCTAAGTCGCAGTCGGGATTTATCTTTACCCTTTACGGAGGGGCGGTTAGCTGGAAGAGTTCCAAGCAGGAAACCGTGGCAGACTCGACGATGGAGGCTGAATACATCGCTGCCAACGATGCTGCCAAAGAGGCTGTCTGGATCAAGAAGTTCATTATTGAACTTGGAGTGCTTCCATCCATTGAGCATCCAATACCTTTGTATTGCGATAACAATGGAGCGGTAGCTTTGGCCAAGGAACCCAGGTCCCATCAGCGATCCAGGCATATTCTGAGGCGGTATCACCTGATCCGGGAGATAATTGATCGCCGGGAGATCGAGGTCAGGAGGGTTGACACGAAGAACAACACGGCGGATCCACTCACGAAGGCCATTCCCCAGATACAGTTTGAGAGACTCTTCGGGATGCTCGGTATGCGATACTACAGCAGCTGGCCCTAGTGCAAGTGGGAGATTGTTAGTTGTATGTATGCCCTAGAGGCCAGTATTATACAGATGATGTATATTATATTGGATGCTTGGACATATATAGAGATGACTTTCTTGCTCGATATGATAGTATGCTATCTGGTTGCTCTTTATCTTAACATGTACACTTGTCTCTTTAAACTGTCTTATAGTTACATGTTGGTAAAGCCCTTAGGATGTGTACTTGACTACCTAGACTGTGATGCAGATCATACTAGTGGGGACATGGTAGTCCATAGGTACATCCTTCAAGGTCCCTAGTCGTGGGTATATCGAGACGGGGCATCGATATACCAGTGTAGACTAGCGTGTACGCTTCTCGACCCATGAGATGGGCGATGGATGATCCCATATCCATTGGTGTTTGACATCAGAGATGGTATACGGGTGCTCAGTGGAGACTGGGTACACTGGACGGACTCGCCGAGAACTCCCAGATGGTATTATACCTCACGTCAGATGGCAGTTCTCAGGTGACACTTGTACAGGTTAGTCTATAGACCCGAGATCGTCATAGAGTCTTGTGTGATTCCCACTGTGCTTTGATCTCCACCTTACCACGTCCATGAGGGCATGCAAAACGGTGGTCTTTGGGTACAGTCCCGAGTCACATGGAGGCAATGAGCGATAGGAGGGGTTTCGTCTCTCCCGGTATTGGGGGTTGATGTTGCGCAGTGCTCGATTGGCCGTAACAGGAAAGTCCCTAGCCAGGGCTGATCAGAGATTTGCTGGTAAGTGTTACCAGTAGTTTCTCGACCCGTTATGAGTCTCACATCGGCATGACTTATCGGTTATTGGGGTCTGACGTTTACCACCCCTAGACTTGATATGCGATATATCAGACGAACAGACGGACTGTACGGTAAGTGTTACTGGTTGGATTAACAGGAGTGTGAGCGGGCTAGCTCGTCGATCTTCTGATCGCTCAATACCCGGATAGCCGTTACGTTTAGCAGACCGCTTGCGGCTTGTAGGTGCTTGATATGATCATCATCTGCTACCGGCGTATTGACGAGTCTTTAGAGTCCTACACAGAGGTTTCCTAGCTCAAGCGAAACGAAATAGGAGCGCATATGAGATATGTGCAGGACCGAGAATAATGCGTGTATGTGATACCGTATTCCATTCTCGCGATGAATGTATCGATTGGTTATATTCAATATAACCTAGATATCGAATCAAGGATTGATTCGATAAGCCGATACATAGGATACTAGTCGGTTATATGCGATATGACCGGATCGTTAAATCAAGTGTTGATTTAATGATTTAATGTATAATTATATATTTGATATATTACTTTGCATTAACTAGTATTGGTTCACTTTAAATGGATTTTCTCACTTGATGTGCAAGTTGTATATGTGATATACTTTTGTGCACATGTTTGTATCATGTTTGATGATACTTGCTCATTTGGTTAAGTGTATAGAATTAAACCATGGTTAAGTTGATGGTTAGGGTTTTGCTTATTCATTTATTTATTTGTTTGTTTATTTATTTATTTAGAAAAGATTTTGAAGAGAATGGTGGCTTTCTTTGTTTCTAGTTGAAGCTTCATGAAGCTTTGACCTTGTAATCATTCTTGTCTTCATGCTTAACCCTAACCCTTCCAAGTAACCATGGTCTATTCTCTACACTCTACCTTAGTTAGTATATGATAAGTATTCATGATCTTTTCATTTTTCTATTAACACTTATCATATTCTAGCTTCATCTTCTTCTTCATCTTCAAAGAAAAAGCTTAAGTCCATTAATGGCAACTTGAGCTAAAGTGTGAGAAATCCAATTCTAAAGTGAACCCACCTCCTATTTCTTCACCCTCTACCTCTTGCCAAGTAGTATAGGGTGTTTTCTTCACAAGTTTCACAACTTGATGGAGTTGGAGCTTGAACTTGTGATGCCTCGACGTAGATCATCTTCGGCACGAAGCCGACGACCTAGCCCGCCCATTTCTCCGATCAAGCCGACGATTGAGTCCGGGATTCGAGATGGACAGCGAGAGGATGCCTACATGGAGCTAAGGAAGTGGAGAACCGGATCTACAAAGGTTGTGGCCTCGCTCTTTTAGTTAAATTGTTAACTAGTTTCGTTTTTCGCCTAAACTTCTAGTCAACGATCCGTATTAGGGTTTCTCGGCACCCGTAAAATTTGAAATTGGCATGGTTGATGCCTTGTGAGACCTCATTAGCGTGCCTAGGAACCCTACACCATCCACCTGACTTCTCCCCGTAGATATAATCTACTCACCTTGCTTCTCATGTGTCGGTGCCGATGTCGCTATCTTCATCTTCTTCGCCTCAGCATCACGTAGGGTACCTACAAGTATATCACAACGCTAAAGCACATGAAAATCACATCGGAAACCAAAATAGCACACGCTACTCGCATAGGTAAAAACCTATCGTCTCGCATGTAAACACGATCAATATCCACTTGTCGTTGACGTCCAAAAGCCACCCGACAGGAACGAAACACCAAATACCCAAATCCATGCTAAAACAAGTCGTAAACCATGCACCAACATAGGAAAATCAACCCAGATTTTACCCTAGATGGAATCATTCAAAACTAGACATACCCAGGGTTAAGAATAGAGGAAATAGGGCCATGCACCAAAATCGAGACGGTTTCCTCCTGCTCTGGCCGCAAATTGCGGCCAGAAGGAATTAATTGGCAGCCGAGGAAATGAGTTGGGGGCTAGGGTTTGGTGTGGTGGTTCCATGGTGCCTGCACATCTCACTATCAACTCAGTTTTATTTTTGGGGTCTCGGGGTGATAGCAGATTCCTAATTACGATCACAGATTCACAGTTTTCCTCGATATCGATTCCGTAATTCCGTATTCTTGTTTCAAGTTCAGGTTTGGGTCCAAATTAGCATCACATAAGGGGTTCTAAGGTCACCACAATCCTCAATTTCATCTTTAATTTCAGTTTTACCCTAAACCCTAACTAGAAATCTCTAAAGTCCATAAACAACACATTATCGATATGAAACTAGAATAGATGCACAAGGAAATGAAATACTACCCTAATAGGTCCAGAATTTACCTCGTTTGGCAACTCAAGAAAATTCTTGAGTTGCTCAAAGTCCCCCAAATCCAATCTTGCTAGGTTCAATGTGTAGCTAGTGAGCTTAGGAGCAAGTTTTGTGAAGTGGGAATGGGGTTTTGGGGTTGATTTCATTGTGGATCTAGGGTTTCATGAAGAGGGAGAGAGAGCAGCAGCAGCTCAGCTTGAAGAGGGGAGAGAAAATGAGAAAGGAAATGATGAGGGGGGGCATGGGTCAAAAGAGGTTTGACCTAGACATTCTCTCTCATCATCATACTTACTTTTTCCTTTTCTTTTCTTTTCCTTTTTCTTTTCCTTCTCACTCCAATAGTGAATCCCAAAAGAACAACCATGGCAATAGAAATGTAACACAAGTGTAACAAGTGTGGAAAATGATATGTGCACATTTTTGCACAAAAAAGCTAAAAATCCAATTAGCGATTTTTAATCGCGATTAGCACCAAATTAGCATATAACTAATCTTAAAAACTTTAAAATGGCATAATTCCATAAAAATACCCTATTTATGAATTTTCCATAATTTTCCAAAATTTTTCACCATTTATTTGTATTTAATTATACCGGAATATTAAAATATTTATTAAAATAATATTAAATTATAAAAATTCCCGAAAATAATATTTTATTGTTTTGGAAACGTTACAATCTACCCCCCCTTTAAAGAAATTCGGTCCCCGAATTTAAATTTAAACCCCCAATACTAAAATATTTCTATACAAATTCCAAGTCATCGGGGCTCCGAAGTCAGCAATACATAAAACGTATCATAGCGCAATGCATGCGCACGAGTACTGAGCAGATAACTCAAAAGCAACACTCCATCAAGCATCCCGCAATCATCGGAGTCATGGTAAAGACACAAATGTCAAATCCAATACAAAACCAATATGATATAGATCAGAATTATACATGTAGACATCCAATCTATATATGTGAATAGCTGATGTAAATGCATGCAAAATCTTTTTGAGTCGCTGTGCGATGCGCGTAACACTGCACAGTGGCGGACATTTTTCATAAGAAAATAGCTATATACGTATATATATATCCTTTGTTTAATAGGCACGTTCCGCCGTTTTGAGAACAATTTAGAAGGGTTTCCTTGTTTTTAAAACGTTCCGTGTCATATCGGACACGTAGGTATATATATATATATCGAGACCATAGCTCGCTCTTTGGAAATCCCTTCGAACTATCAATGCATGCAAAATATATCCAGGTACTGTCCTCTGACTAGTCCTGCTCAGTATGAAAACAAATATCCAATATCATAAAAATGTACTGCTCCAAAAGAAATAAATCCCCAAAAAAAAGAACACACATAACACCATCATGTGCGTCTGGCGCGCACGGAAATAAAAATCCATATATGTGCCATACAGGTGCACAAAACAACATCTAGGTGCAACGGGTGTGCACGAAGCATCTGTCATAGGCAACGTGTGTGCCTGACAGCCAAAAACCGGTGCATCTGATATGCACGAAGAATCTCGATTTAGTGCATTGGGTGTGCACCAAAATCGTACCTTAAAACATGCGCCCAACATGCGCGAAAATCCAAATCGGTGCATCCATCGTGCACGAATGAAATCTAAACCCTGCGCACTCAACATGCACGTTATCACAAAATCCAATAGCAAACGTCGAACATGCGTAAGTCCAGTCGAAAGCACGGAGTGCAAGAATCAATCATCAATATCAGGGTCAAAATCGACGATATATAATGTGGCTCAATCAAAATCAAGTGTACTACGATGGAAAATCTCACAACCATGTGCATCAGCGTGCACAAATCAAATCAAAACACTAAAAGTACATGAAAATTACGCTGGAAGCGTAAATCAAATCACCGGCATAAAGTAGGCATGAAATCACAATCAATACCTCAAGAATAATAACTCCGCACAAAATATGAATACCCAGTAAGTGCAACCATGGTGCACAAAATCAAATATCATGGAACTCAGTCATCAAGACTAAATCATGCGAATAGATCGCCCAAAATACCGAAATCCACAGTGACGGATATGTGATAGTCAAATCACAAAATCACAAATCATAAATCATAAATACTGTCGTCGGTAAATCCTCCTTCGAAGTCGAGAAGGTTCCGGTACATCCAATGCTAGCGGCGCAAGATATCCACTTGCCTCTTGCTCGCGGTTGGCGTCCTCTGCCTCTGGTTCCTTATCTTCCCTGTGGATTACCAATCTCGCAATCCATCGGCTCATCGGCCCGGTCAGGTGTGCTGACAGGAACGATTCCGTTATGGCACTTCCCTGGTCATCTCTCGGTCAATCCTCACGACCGCTCGTAAAGCAGCACATCTTTGGCGCCGACCTCGGGTCCTTTGAATGCACATCACGCATCTGCTCCTGGTTCAAATCTTATTGCAGCAGTGTACTGGAAGGAATCCTACTCAAGGTCTCTTCTGATCTTGCCTAAGCCAAACTGTACGGAGGCTGGTACTCTGGCATAATCTTTTCTCGCTCTCTGGACATCTGCGTCCTTAGTACAACATCTCCTCGGAAGCTGGTCGCATCCCTGCGCCTCTGTATGCATATCCGACCTTTAATCTTAACGGAGTGTAGTAACAGCTCGTCGGCATCTCACACGAACTTCTTGTCCCGCTTGCCTGTATCATCAACCATTTCGACATCGCGTCTCTATCTGCACATTGCAATGTCCTCGGCTACGGTCTCTCCGAAGTCTCTAACACAGACTCGAAATCATGAACTCGGTATCTTCGTCACTCAGTAGGAGATATCTAGCCGATCATGTCCTCAACGTGCGTATCGCATCTCTGATGTCAGCGGAGTGGGACGTCATCTCGTCGAAATCTCATGCGAACTCTTTACTCCACTCGGCTCCAATGTCGACTGATTCGGACTCGTCTTCTCGTGGCTATAAGGACTGCGCTCCAACTGCTATGCTCGTATCTGCAGTCTCCCAAGCAATGTATCCCATCACAAGGTATCCGAATGATGTCGAACCATCCGATCGATATGTCAGAACCTCATAATCCCCCAAGAGATCAACATCTTGGGTACAGTTTAATAGTATCGAGTACATGCCTCAGCATCAGTGATCCAGCCGTAGAAGGGCAAACCCAAGCCTCACTAATGGCGCCGTGGAACTGCCGTAAACCCTAAGGTTCAAAGGCTTTCACACGGTCATTATGTCAAGTTAGGGTTTCATTCTTCTAGAGGGTCCATTGAATTGCTTGCATGTCTTTCCGAATACTTTAAACTTGGAATATGGTTCCCTGACATTCGATCGTCTCTATCGACTCTCAACGAATCTGCATGAAGTCGTCTCTAGCTGGAATCAAGCTACCTGATGACCTCGCATCGGGGTAAGCGAACGAACCACATGTCCTAGTTATTAATCCTCGGTGACTAGCGACTCCCTATCATATCTCTAAGAATATGATCATGCTGAAGTAGCTCCAATCAACTGGGCGATATCTCATCATTAGCAGCAACGACTGGCTCCTTCATCCGTACGCTGAACAGCGCCTCAATCGTCCTGGATAAGCGATAATATCAACGGTCATCACATCCTGGCTGGCCTCTATCAATGGCTCAATCCTCTGGTGCCGATCAGCACATCCGGAAATCTCGTAAAAGCGATCAATCCAACGCTCATGGCGCGAAAACACAATAAGACGACTCCTCAATTTGCAATCGTAAGTCTCTGGAATCACGCCCTGGTCAGTCCTCGTCCACGACGAGCTCATGCTGACGTAACTCGAGCCGTAGCTCAGTCTGCCCGTGCAATCGCGGTAGCAAAACCATAACCAGTATCGATGAGGATAGATCATAGGAATGAATATAATACGGTGCAAGGAAATGTACATCCTAAGGTTTCTTAAGCGGAGTGGCGTGTCGTAAGTATGCCGCGGAACATACGTACGGTACGTCCCTCTACTCAAGCTACCTACTCCATCAACCAAGGGTCATCCTATGCGACGAAAGTTCGGGTCTAATACCCCCTCGACTAAGTCTAAGTTCCGTAAGGTCAAGCCTAAGTTCCGTATATATATAACGCCCTAGGCTCCACATAGTCAAACTTAGACTCGAACCAAGGTCAACCTAGAGCTCTGATACCAACTTTGTCACGACCCGAAAGAGCATGTGACTGGCCCTTGAACCATATGAAGTCTATAGGACCCCATCTGATCCAAGTAAGCCAAAAGCCCAGAAATCTAAAACCATTTAAAGAGTAAATAAGGAAAACTGGTTTTAAGAAGGAAAGAAATCATGTTTCGAAAAATCAAAGTTTTTAAATAACTAAGCCGAATATGTATTTTTAAAATGTGTAACCTTTCCTGAGAATTTCGGCAGAGTTTCCTTTGTAAAAACTGGCCCCGAACGGGGTACAACAAGAATAATATATATGAAATGATAAAAGGCATCCCCAAGCGAGAGCTAGCTCTTCGTCAATCGACGGTCACAACCACGCAAGCAATAATAATATACAACGCCAAAGGGCGAGGATCAAAACCCAAAAAGAAACTCAAAACAGCCAGAAAACCGTAATACTACAAGCGCGATTCTAAGGTCGAAATAATACAACACTGCTGTCTAAGTCTGAAGCAAAATACAAGTTTTGGTTGATGGAATTTCTAGATACAATGAATAATACATGTACAATGGCGGTTCTGATACAAAAGAACTCACCTACCCAAGCAAGTCACCCATAAGGAAGCAGTGTGCCAGAAATGCTGCTATGGAATCTGTGCGGCAAAACCTGCAAGAACTGTGGCACAACGGGGGTGAGTTACCAACTCATGAATAAAAAATATCTACAAGCAGAGATCAAATGCATGACCCATCCTAGGTCAATACGATCAGATATAAATAAACCTCAATATGAATAAGTCTGAAGCATGCTAAACTGGCAAGGAAATCTCTATGCATGAGTGTAGTGCCAAGTGCTCGTGCCAGTGCCTCAGGTAATAGCATATCATAAATGTGAGGTATGATCAATGTAATCAAATCTGCATGTATGTGGATCCCGTCCACTCGTCACCCAATGACAATAACCATCATGCATGTAAATATCATAAAGCATGTGCATGGGAATAATATGAGGATATAAACCATCTGTGTCCCTCGCGATACGTCAAAATCATGGAACCGGAGTGCCCAGTATCGACACTCGAAAACATCATGAAAGTTGTGCCCAGCATCGGCACGTAAATCCTCATATATCGGGCTCCGTCAGTCCGGATCGGCCCACGGGCTCTGTCTGCGGTATCGGCCCTCGGCCCCGGCAGTACGCCCATATCCATCTATCGACTCTGGTCAGTATCCTCCGGATAACCGCCAGGTCCAACCAATCACCGGTAGGTAGTAGTCCCTCTGCCAGGCTCACCGTCTACTACACAGCGAAACCGTTCTCGCCCCGGGGTACCATACCGGGTCCACCATGTACCCGCAATCGGCCTCATCCGCCTCCTCGAATCGGGTTTCACATGTCGCTCTCAGCACCGAGAAAACACATGGTGGACGCACTGAAATATCATATCAAGGGTAACCGGGTTTTAAAACAATTACATATTCTCTTTGAACAACACCCACGGTTCCCAAAAACCAGAAATATCATGGAAACAACATATCTCAATGCGTATAATCGGAAAGCATGATGTATGCGACATGTAAAGAAATGTAAGCAACATACACTGAATGCAACAGTACTACAGTGTAGTGACATGGCAATTATCGATGATGAAGTGTGTGAGCCGGCAAACAAGTGTACGTGGAACATACGCATCATCGATAATGGTGCTGGTGTCCTAACAGCATGACTGAAATATATCAACAATACAAGCGATGCAATGAAAATAACATGAATATGCGGAATCGAATAATCAACGCAATAGTAGAGAACCTGCCTCAATAAATATATCATGCAACCTTGCCTTTTGAAATAAGACGAATCAGGGCTTTTGGTAAAATAAGGGCTACGGTGTTGTAAGAAAAGATACGTCGTTTGAAAATATCCGTGTAAACCCTTCTGCCTATCTTTAAAATATCCCCGATTCGTTAGTTTTGAAATAGGTATGACTCGGGTCTAGTCTAACGCCTACTATGCGAACTACAAACCCAACAATCAAGTCAATCGGGAGGGGTATGGAAACCACCTAAATCTGAGTCGATATACATATATATATATATATATAGTCGGTGATCTCGCCTCAATAGTATCACGTACGATACAGTATATCATATAACGTCCTCGAGTCATGAGTGCGGATCTAACATCAATATAAAGCTCGTACGGTAAATCGTCGTACGGCATCCCCATAGCTGGGTACGGGTCAGTATCCCATTCATCTCATCACATATTCGGTATCACTACCATCATATCACATCTCAAACACGAACTCTGTCATATCGCCCAATCTTACGGCCTCAATCAAACCTCATCGACTCATCTCAATCCCATGTATCATCCTCAATCCCGTATACGAACACATAGTCCCATACCCATGTGTAGATATACACACCTCTATATGCGCACAGATAAATGAAAGAATGCATGCAAGTATATGTGTACGTGTATGTGTGGGTGCAACCACTACTCTAGGGTTTCGCACTATACTAAACCAATACATCCTTATCACCAATAATACCATTATTACTATCAATAATCCTAAACAACACATACTAAATATATGTGTGTATACGTATTCGTATACATCACCACGGACTGCGGGGGTGCTATACGCCATCCACCCAACTTCTCCCCGTAGATATAATCTACTCACCTTGCTTCTCATGTGTCGGTGCCAATGTCGCTATCTTCATATTCTTCGCCTCAACATCACGTAGGGTACCTACAAGTATATCACAACGCTAAAGCACATGAAAATCACATCGGAAACCAAAATAGCACACGCTACTCGCATAGGTAAAAACCTATCGTCTCGCATGTAAACACAATCAATATCCACTTGTCGTTGACGTCCAAACGCCACCCGACAGGAACGAAACACCAAATACCAAAATCCATACTAAAACAAGTCGTAAACCATGCACCAACATAGGAAAATCAACCCAGATTTTACCCTAGATGGAATCAGTCAAAACTAGACATACCCAGGGTCAAGAATAGAGGAAATAGGGCCATGCACCAAAATCGAGACGGTTTCCTCCTGCTCTGGCCGCAAATTGCGGCCAGAAGGAATTAATTGGCGGCCGAGGAAATGAGTTGGGGGCTAGGGTTTGGTGTGGTGGTTCCATGGTGCCTGCACATCTCACTGTCAACTCAGTTTTATTTTTGGGGTCTCGGGGTGATAGCAGATTCCTAATTACGATCACAGATTCACAGTTTTCCCCGATATCGATTCCGTAATTCCGTATTCTGGTTGCAAGTTCAGGTTTGGGTCCAAATTAGCATCACACAAGGGGTTCTAAGGTCACCACAATCCTCAATTTCATCTTTAATTTCAGTTTTACCCTAAACCCTAACTAGAAATCTCTAAAGTCCACAAACAACACATTATCGATATGAAACTAAAATAGATGCACAAGGAAATGAAATACTACCCTAATAGGTCCAGAATTTACCTCCTCTGGCAACTCAAGAAAATTCTTGAGTTGCTCAAAGTCCTCCAAATCCAATCTTGCTAGGTTCAATGTATAGCTAGTGAGCTTGGGAGCAAGTTTTGTGAAGTGGGAATGAGGTTTTGGGGTTGATTTCATTGTGGATCTAGGGTTTCATGAAGAGGGAGAGAGAGAGGGAGAGGGAGCAGCAGCAGCTCAGCTTGAAGAGGGGAGAGAAAATGAGAAAGGAAATGATGGGGGGGGCATGGGTCAAAAGAGGTTTGACCTAGACATTCTCTCTCATCATCATACTTACTTTTTCCTTTTCTTTTCTTTTCTTTTCCTTTTTCTTTTCCTTCTCACTCCAATAGTGAATCCCAAAAGAACAACCATGGTAATAGAAATATAACACAAGTGTAACAAGTGTGGAAAATGATATGTGCACATTTTTACACAAAAAAGCTAAATATCCAATTAGCGATTTTTAATCGTGATTAGCACCAAATTAGCATATAACTAATCTTAAAAACTTTAAAATGGCATAATTCCATAAAAATACCCTATTTATGAATTTTCCATAATTTTCCAAAAATTTCCCCATTTATTTGTATTTAATTATACCGGAATATTAAAATATTTATTAAAATAATTTTAAATTATAAAAATTCCCGAAAATAATATTTTATTGTTTTGGAAACGTTACATCCACCTTAATGACCGCCCGCCGAGGACCATTTATGAAAAATGTCCATGGATGACGCCGTCTATCCGTCGATATCCGTCTCCAACAACCACCCATCAACAACGGATCAACAACTACCTTCTGTTGGCAGCTATCACCGCAACCGCTTGTCACCAACCAGCGTCCGCTTAGCCAAAGACCATCCACCGAGGACAGTCAGTGACAACCGCCTGCCGGCGATTGTTTTAGGCGATGTTGTCGGCAACCGCCTGCTAACGATCGTTGTTAGGAACCAACAAATGTCCACTGTTGGGTGTGTTTGTGTGTATTGTATGTATATGTTAGGGCTTACGTGCCAGTGCAACACAGGCCAAAAAAAAAAAGGATATACACCAAAAAAGTAAATGCCCATGGGTCTCGTACTCCACTTGGTTTCTTGCTTTCTTTGTCTCCCAATCCCATACCCAGCTAATTAATACGTTAGCAGCGACCGTTGACTCCATCAAAAAATCCGATCCCTTTGTATAAAAACTGCTCCAATCACAGCCGTCCATTTCTACCAATTAAACAAAGGCGGGCTGCGAAAGATCCTGCATCGAATCTCCTTCTTACTCCCTTCTTTCTCTGCAAAAAAAACTCAATCACTACTCCTTAGAATATCCTCTAATCTCTCTTGCTCAACCAGAAACCCCGCCAATAAAACAAAGAAACGAAAGATTGTGAAATTTATATTCTTGATTCTCGGCACGAATTGTTTTGTTGTTTTAGGATCAAATACATAAAAGAGATGGACGCTGCCGCTGCCGCTGCTCCGATCCCGGACTTTCCGGTTGCCTTGACCCACAACGGCCGGTTCCTTCAGTACAATATCTTTGGGAACTTGTTTGAGATCTCTTCCAAGTATCAGCCTCCCATCATGCCGATTGGTCGCGGCGCATACGGCATCGTTTGGTAATTAATTTAGATCTCTTGATATTTTCCTGGAATTTTGTGTTGTTTTTAGTTTCATGATTATAAAGGTAGGTGTCCCCCCCCCTCCCAAAAAAAAATAATATTATATATATATATATATATATATATATATATATATATATATATATATATAAGGAGCAAAGCTATGTCGAAAACTAATAGGGCAGAATTTTGTGCCGGCGCCACACGTGCTCCTCATGCCGGCGCCAACGTGCAAAGCACAGAAACACTTTCTGAGTAAGAATTAAATTATTATATGATGCCGTATGTGCTGATCGCGCGGGTGCCAATGTGAGGAGTACCCATCATAAGAATTAAATTCTTAAGTGGCACCCACGTGAGCGCCAGCGCCCAAGTCAAGATCAATAGAATTAAATTTTACATAAGAATTTGGATACCCTCTGTTAAACAGAGCCGTTAGATCAAAAATCCAATGAAGATGATGAATCATCAAAATATAGAATTAAATTATATTAGGAGAAAATATCTCCCAAATCTTTCTAAATAAAAAAGATACTCTCGGTTGAATAAATGATCTAATAATAGAATAAAATTATATTTTGATAACATATTCTCTCAATATTTCTAAACAAAAAAAAAAGATTGCTCTATGTAAAACAGAGAACCCTTGAATTAAAAATTCAATGATAATTAAATTTCACCATTTTACAGAATAAATTTTGTATATGGGAAAATATTTCTCTAATCTTGTTAAAAACAAGAAAACATATTATGTAAAACAGAAATCCTTGGATCAAAGATTCAACGGTGGGTAAAATTCTCCAAATCAATTTTGAGTCCAATTAAATCAATTAGAATCTTTCAATAAGAGATTTTCTCAAAATTAATTATCAAACTCTCATATCCTATATAAAAGACCCGAGACTTCAAGTCTCACACACAACATCAGAGACACAACACCAATAACATCACACACAACACCAATAACATCACACACCGCAGACACCACAAAGAGAGACAGAGACAGAAAGGAGGAACCCCCATAAGCTTCTGAAAAAAATTCAGAAAGCTTTCAAAACAATAGAGAATTTAATTTTCAAAGAGAAATACTTCTCTTTCAAAAAAAACCTAGGTAAAGTAAACACAGAAATCAAAATATCTCTTTTACCTATTTTAAAGGTTTAACCCTTCTTAAAGAACTTAATTCTTTCTCTGGATCAGAGATCCACAAGACAAGTCTCCCATAAATTGAGAATTTAATTCTAATCGGAAAAATCTTGTTTTTGAGAATCAAAAATTCAGAAAAGAATTAGGTCCAAAATAAAAACAAAAGAAAAAAGAACCTATAAAAAAACTTAGTTCTTAAAGAAAAACTTGATCTCAGATCTTCAAAAACGAAGATCTTCGTAATCATTAATGATCAAAATACCATTAACGGAGATTTAATCTCTAAAAAAGGAAAAAAGACTAGCGCATCATGTGTTTTCCACGTGGGCTTAACAGCGCCTAGAGCCTCACGTAAAAAACACGCGTACGTCTAAAGCAGAAGGCCGGCGCCTCATATGAAACACACATAGGCGCTGAATAAAAGTGC
This sequence comes from Agapanthus africanus, assembly GCA_030015575.1. Lineage (NCBI taxonomy): Eukaryota > Viridiplantae > Streptophyta > Magnoliopsida > Asparagales > Amaryllidaceae > Agapanthus > Agapanthus africanus. The sequence goes on along the minus strand of JASDDO010000029.1, from coordinate 6,853,954 downwards.
TTAGCACTCCATATATAGCCAAAACGGTTAAGTGTTTAGCATTGATTAGGCAGCTCTTTACGTGCTCCTCACGTGAGCGCCACACAAAAAGTGCTTAGCACTTCATATACAGCCAAAACGGCTAAGTGCTTAGCATTGATTGGACAGCGCCCAGCGCCTCACGTGCTCCTCACGTGGGCATCACATAAAAGTCCTTAGCACTTCATATACAGCCAAAACGGCTGAATGCTTAGCACTGATTGTGCAGCGTCCATAATTGAATGCTTCATATAATATCCATTTGAGTGTCAGTATGTCAAATAAATGCTTAGCACTTTTGCATAAAAAGAGGGCTGGACAAACTTAACCCAAATAAGTGCTTAGCACTTCTGAACAAAACAAAAGAAGACCGACTAAGCTCAAATTGGCCAAGTCTGTGAAGGTTTCTTGCAACTGAGCCCAAATGTTCTTTTGGTGGATTTTAACTAAAATGATCCTAAAATATTGTTAAGTTGATTTTAGTCTCAAATAAGACTAACGTATCTTTAGCGAAAACAAATTGAGCCCAAATGCTCACTTATATATTTAAGTTGATTTTAATCTCAAACTAGATTAACGGTTCTTAAATAAAATAAAAATATTTTTTGAACTGAAAGAATATGCAACATAAGTTCAAAACCCCGTCAAACAAATCCTTAATCCAAATCCAAATCTAAAATATACGGATTTGGACTAATCCGCGCTCTACAGACGACGACATTTTGTCTTCGTATACAATCCGCGGGCAACCCAAAATAAAACAGAAATAACACGACACGAAATGAACTTCTGAAGCAGGAGAAAGTGGTTATCGCAATGTGGTAACGTAGTTAACTGCAGAGGCTTACGCCTGCAGGGAAGAACGTCTCCACAATCAAAAAACCCTCATAAAATGAGGAGTAATCTGACAACGGCCACGTCTGTCCAAACCTCCGATAAATGATGTCATAAATCAATTCGGTATCTTCGGAAAGATGGATGGATAAATCCAAATAGTATCTGCTCCTAAATTCAGACCGGACGTCCTAATGTCTCGGTCCCTGTCGTTCGGCGGTGAACAGTAGGCTGTCTTGAACTTATTACCTTTAATTTGTTTGTATCACTCCCTCCATCTCATAATATAAGTCCATTTTGCCTTTGCCCTTTCAAGAAAGAATTTTGTATACCCGATACATTTTTAATTAAGGATGTCAAAAATAGACCTCAATTAATTAAGTGATTATGGCTTTGAAAAAGAAAAGCTTGAATGCAACCCTCTCGTTTATTTTGGCCATTTTACTTTTCCCGTGCTTTTTTCAATTGAATGCAACCCTTTCATCTATTTTGACTAGTTTAATATGGAGACACTACTAACTAGTATAACTAGCCTCTACGTGTTCATTTGATACTTCAAGGAAAAACAATGGCTAACAATGTCACGAAAGAGAAATCAAACGTATCAAAATGAGTTAAAGTGGATATATATAAAAGAAAATTGGTTTTATACTGTAAATTGAGAACGGTTTTTTTTTACCTGAGATAATTTGCGTAGATCCAATCGAATCGAACTGCACATCTTCGAAAGGTGCCATATTCAAATCAATGATCCCAAAGAAATTCTCATTGTTCCCGTTCATTTCCATTGTTATAAAGCACTCATATAGTATGAATATGGATCATTTAAGAGGTGAAAAAAAGGTTGTTCACTCACCATATATATAGTCAACTGAAGTGACATAAATTTAATTTTGGCTCTAAGATGAATTTTAAAATTTTTAGTTTGGTTCTAAGCTCAAAGTTAAATTTTTTATTTTGGCTCTAAGCTGAAATTTGAACTTAAAATTAGAGTGCTAAAAAGTTCCGAACTTCTTGGTTATGAAAAAATTATCAATGCCCATCATTAATTAAAGTGGATATATGCATGTTTATAGAACTAAGTAAGGTAATTAAGAAATGACATTTAAGATGGGTAAAATAGAAAGTTTACATCCATGCAATCAAAAGATCATGAAATTTCAATATTTTCTTAATGGGTGTGCAAAAGATAAAATCGACATATTATGGGACGGAGGAAGTACTATGTTAGGACTGGTGTGGGACCCACTAGATCTTCTAGTCTTAAATTTCCATGCCAATGCAACAAAGCTTTGAAATTATGATGAGGGTTCAATGACATGTTCTTTTATATTCTAACATGTCCCGACACAAGCTTGTGGGCACAATATTTTTCAAAAATTTGCCAACTAACTGTGAGCGTGCTACAATTTAATGTGTTGTTGTGATACCATCTTAATGTGATCCACCAAAAACTCCGAATTTATGATAAAAAATTGAGAGCTATTATTTTAAATTCTAACAACCAGTGTTGTTTGCATCATGTCTTGGATCGGTGACCTCTTTGTCACAGTTATCTCGTCCTGCCAGTTTTAGCGTAATCATGAGAATTGCTTTGTAATACTTAGTTTGGAAACTAATTTTTTTTCTTAATTATTATTTTGAAGTTCGGTGATGAATTCGGAGACGAGAGAGATGGTGGCGATCAAAAAAATTGCAAACGCTTTCGATAATCATATGGATGCTAAGAGGACACTGAGGGAGATTAAGCTGCTCAAGCATTTGGATCATGAGAATGTATGAGATCGATAAAAACTTGTTATTTTTACATGTTGATACTTCGGGTTTTTTTATACATATACTTTTAGTTTTAACTTATTGTTTTTGCAAATCATTGAAGAATTAGCTGACTTAACAGGATATAATACCTTGATGATACGATTATTACCTGATTACATATCACTGACTTTAATAATACCAATCATAAGGAAACTTTTGAAGCAAATGAATCATAAATTCTGGAAAGGGACATGTGAAACGTCTATTCCACTGCACCAAAACTCCGAAATTATGATGATGGCTGAGAAGATATATTTTATATTATAACATGACCTTCGTGTTCTTGGTTTGTGTATTCACGTCATTTCTTTTGTTAATGATTGTGAGTTGCTTAGACTTTCTCATTTTCAACCAGATTCGATATCGCTTTTGTAGCAGCAGATAGGGGTTATGAACCTTATATTGGTGTCTTCTAATGAAATAATCTTGTTTATTGGTAAACCAGATCAAAATTTCTCTTTAAATTTTAGTTTAACTCAATTACTTCCAAAAAATAAGTATTATAAGAAATGCCAGTTTCTGTGAATGAAAATGAGCAAAACCGACACATACTGTTAGGATGGTGATATCGATGAAATTTTGTGTATATAAGGAATCGCATTCATTCTTATTGGAGTTTCTTCGAATTTAATGTGTTCAGTGATAACTTGATTCACATACATGGTTCATAAAGTATCCATATCTCAGAAGTAGTTGAAACAAATGTTTTCACCGAAAAGTTTATGTATCGGAAAATGCTGCGACCGAATGTTCTAGATACTTATTTGAATGATTTAACATTTGAAAACAGGTGATAGCGATAAGAGACGTAGTCCCTCCTCCGATCCCTGAAGCATTCCACGATGTGTACATTGCAACGGAGCTTATGGATACCGACCTTCACAATATCATTCGCTCTAATCAAGATTTATCCGAAGAGCATTGCCAGGTATGATCTTCTTCTTGTTTTGGTCTTTGAGTCGATTTTGGTAACAAACTTTTATTGATTATCAACCTACCTTTTAAATAAACACAATAAATTGAGAGTCTTGTCCCAAAAAAGATTTCTTCTTCTAATACTATCCCCTGAATTCTCCCCAATTTGTAGAAAATACCTCTTAAGCTTAGTCTTTTTTCACATTTCACCCTGAAACTTATTTACCCATGTAACCCTTTTAATATCTATCTATCTATATATCTATATATGTGTGTGTGCGCGCGCGCGCTAAATTACACTAAAATACCCTTAACTAAGAGCATTTTCACTGAATCACCTTAAATTTTTATTATGGCAACTTCCTGAACTTCTATTTTTAAGTGAGTTTTTTTAAAACCAAGACACCATTAGATATAACACTTTAAAAATGCTCATTGTTACTGGTAACTTAGTGTAATTTAGCCTAACAACTTTTTTATTCACAAATACATGTCATCGGTTTGATCCAAGCATTCATTATTTATCCTAGAAACCCGTCACGTTAAGTTAATTATGTTGAGAATGTGGATAACATAGTAAAGTTGTGGGATGCATATGGGTATAAGATATAAAATGGGATAAAGCTCCATAAGGCTTGAGTCTACATGTACAGACTGGGGAAGCCGAGAGAAAGAATAGATATTTGTTAGAGGCTATATGTACTTTGTTGATTCATATGTAAGTCCCAAAACGTTTTTGGGACGATGCTGTTCTTACTGCGTGCCACTTGATTAATCGCATTCCTATTTCTATTTTGAGGGGATAAATACCATATTCTATTCTGTTTCCTTCTAAGTCATTCTTTCCTTTACCTCCTAGAGTGTTCGGTTACACCTGTTTTGTTTATAACCATCGTCTTGTGGTATTCAAACTTGATCCAAAATCTATTCGCTGTGCCTTTCTAGAATATTCCAAGGATCAAAAGGGTTATAGGTGTTATGTTCAAGAGTTAGATAGAGTGTACATATCTGCGGATGTTACTTTTCATGAGTACACTCCATATTTTTTATCCCCCTATTTCTCTCCTTATGTTCAAAAGGATTTTCCTATCGATGAGCTTGATGTTTTGCCTACCCCACCTTATCCACATTCTCAACAAATTAGAAAGAGAAATTTGGAATAATTAAGAGATTAAATCCTAAATATAAATAGGAACAGTCCATTATATAAGTTAATAGACTAATCTACCTACTGATGATATGTTCTTCGATGTTGCAGTACTTTCTGTATCAGATACTCCGAGGCCTAAAATACATACACTCGGCAAACGTGATCCATCGAGATTTGAAACCGAGCAATCTCCTCCTAAATGCAAATTGCGATCTAAAAATTTGCGACTTTGGTCTCGCACGACCAACGTCAGAAAATGATATCATGACTGAATACGTTGTTACAAGATGGTATCGAGCCCCAGAGTTGCTATTGAACTCTACAGATTATACCGCGGCTATTGATGTTTGGTCAGTTGGGTGCATTTTTATGGAGCTTATGAATAGAGCGCCCTTGTTTCCTGGGCGAGATCATATGCATCAAATGCGTTTGATAACTGAGGTAAGAAAAAAAAATTAATTGCAACTGTTGTCTTCGAAAATTTTGGGAAATTACACAAAACTTTTATTTTCGTTTTATCTATATGGACTCCGTCTTCTTTTTCAGAAGCTGCATTTTGTCCGACAATTTAAGCTAAATTGCAGGAAATCCGACTGACCTGATTTAATAGGATTTGCTTTTTATGTTTCTGCCTTTCAACTGCAACATTACGATTTTGTTGTCCGTTTCTACTGCCATTTTTCGCAAACATCGTGTCTATCATGCTTTTCACACTGTGACTATTATGGCGAAACAGAGTTGCAGAAAAAGTATAAGTAAATAAATAAATAAAACCAGTGTCTGTCAAATAACGAGGCAAACTGCAGCTTTTCAAAACAGAGTATTTAGCTTGTAAATTCTATGTTTGTCGAATAGAACAAGAGGTTTCCTGCAATTTAGCCATATTTTAATTAAAAAATATTTTCTTTTGTCGTTAAAGTTTTTTGATTCTCTATAAAATATTTTATTCTGGGAGTAAAATAATTGTTAAGACGGAATAAAACAAATGGCTATTAAAATGAAAAAAAGGTCATTAAAGTGATTGAGCTTTCTGCAATTTAGCTTATAAATTCTATGAGACTATGAATTTAATTTGGATTATCGGATTCTTACGACGATTTTTTGGATAATCTAGCGAATTGGCACGCCAACCGACGCGCAGCTGGGATTTGTTCGGAATGAAGACGCTCGAAGGTACATCAGGCATCTCCCTTTCCATCCCCGCCAATCATTTGCAAATCTGTTTCCGCATGTTCATCCTGTCGCACTTGATCTTGTCGAGAGAATGCTCACATTTGATCCTACACAAAGAATTACAGGTATTTTTGTTCATTCTTTGTTACGTTTTGGCTTTAGGATGTTTCTTAAACTAGGTGTGATATCAAGAGATCTCAAAGAATTGGGGCTTTGAATTTGACACAAGGGCTATTTCACAAAAGAAAAACCACAAATAAAACCATAAGCTTAAGTAAATTGCAATAAATACCACTACTTTTGGCGTTATTCATTTAATACAACGCAGCGAGAGACTTTTAATCTTTATACGCCCCTTCATTTATTGATGATTAACGACACCACATGAACACTGTGAAATAGATATATGATATATGGTTAATTTCACAAAACCCCCAATAGTTAGCACTTGTAAAGTGACTTGTTAGAGCAAACACCCTTTTCGCCCATTGACCGAAAAAATAAGCACTCAAATTCTACTATAAGAAACACATAATAAGTTCTAAATTTGAATTAGAAAATCATTTTTATAACATGGATTTCAAACAGCACTACGATTTTGAAAAATCTGATTGGATGGTTCCGCAAATAAATTAATTGAGTGGGTATAATCGTTGAATACATTGTATCAAACTAGGGGGTCGGGGGCATCGTCTAATGAACCCTTCAATTTAAAAGGCAGACACATCCATAATCGTTGAATACATTGTATCGAACATGCACGCACACATACACGCATATGCATGCAATTGCTGCCATTTTTTTCACTTATTCATATTTTCATTCTTTTCTAAGGCCATCATATTTTTCTTTATGTGTAAATTATCCACATAAACATCAGATTATTATTTTTTATTAAATTAAGGCCATCATATTAAATTAAGTCTATGATATTTGGTTCTTTAATCTTATTTGGTTACACTTTTCTTGTACAGTTGAAGAAGCACTTGCGCATCCATACCTCGAAAGACTGCACGACACCGCAGACGAACCGATTTGCATGGAACCTTTCTCGTTTGAATTCGAGCAGCATGCGCTCACCGAAGAACAAATGAAGGAGCTGATATACAATGAAGCCATTTCTTTTAATCCACAATATGGCCATTAAGCATTATCAGAGCTTATTATTTAGTGGAATATGTGTGATAAAATAAATTCTCTTGTAACGACATGTCCGAGTTAAGGGTGAGTGTTTCTTATTCTTTTATTTTTCTTTTTCCCTTTTTCCACCCATGTGGGGTTTTTTTTTTATGTACGAGACATTTGAAGCTCATGTTAAGAGCTTTCCTTCCACAGGCTTGAGTGTGTGTGTGTGTTTGTATATTTTGGGGACCTTTAATGATAAATTTTGGGAACCTTTAAACTCTCTGAATTGTGTATACAATGTTTATGTATGTCTTTATTCTCATGTTCTTAAAGATGGAAGAAATAAAATAATTCATTCAGACTAACCAAATTATAAATGATTGTGTTTTTTTTTTCCTTCTCTATTTTCCTTTTCCTTGAAAAAGCTGTTCTCTAGCAAGGTTGTCAAAAATGTCTTTTTAAGCATAAAAAGCATCCATTCTCAAAAGGAAAAACAAGCATAGGGTCACATCACATATTATTAATATATTCCCTTTCATTTACTTTTAGTTTCTTTTCATTTCAAAATTTTTTTTATTTAGAAAACTGGACAGAGCCTTTATGATCCTAGCCACATAAAATATTTCATAAAGTACGATATAAGAAGAGTTATAGTAAAGAAAATACAAGTTAGGGATATACGATGGTCCATGAAAGAAAATTTAACTATGAAAACGGACGGTAAAACGGCTGTTTTAACAGAACAAATCCCTTTTTCCACCATTTGTCAGCTACAGAAGTCAAATCTTGTAATGTCACTAGTCACAAATGGCACCCCCAAAAAAAACTTTAAATTTCATAAGCAGTGTGGTTGTACCAAAAACATCAACTCTCAGAAGTTTGAACAAAACAAATATTTGGAATAAATGCTGCATTATAGCTGCTGGTATTGAGGAATCCCAAGTTGTAGATGGAGTGATACCATCATGAAAAATGGCTCTCTAAATCTCAACTTTGAGAAAAAGAAAGCCAGAATCCAAATATTCTTTACTCAATAGCACCAAGATATAAAACTGCATAGAAATATCAATAAGAGTGATAGCATCACTTCATAACTTGAGTTCACATTTGAAAATCATGCACAACAACAACATCCATTACATTGAGTACAAAACAGAGAGACTGCAACCTCCAATACATTGAGTACACAACAGAGACTGATAGGCTAATTAAGTTTCAGGAAATAGGACATTCATATTGTGTTCAAGCATCAACATCGGCGAATCTGCGAGAAGAAGCAAAATGCAAAAACATTTAGCCAAGAACAAGATCAAGTTCTGCTAACAAGCAAAGAGAAAAAGATTGTGCCAAGAATTGAATCAAGTTTAGAGCTATCGATACTCACCCAAGTTCTGAAAGCTTTAGGTGAGCTTCAGCATAGTCGGCAAAGAAAGCATCCTCATCCTACATAAGGCAATATCAATTAGTTCAAGGAAATGATTGCAAAGTACCAGAGATAATAAAACCATACATATAATTATCATCATCATCCTCTAATTATTTTTCCATTTGAATGGTGATGGCTCTAGAGCAAAAGGCTCAATGGACGTTAACAAATTAAATCAAAATTCCTAATCAAGAAATTTATGAACCAGTACGTGTTTTTCGGTTATACTAAAGGAATAGACTGCATTCTTCAAATTATCCTAACTTGGGAAAAGGTCTAAATTAGCAGAAGAGTCGAGAAATTTTCTAAAACAATTACAACTCTTCTAAAACATTGGTAAAGAGCAAAACATGAACGCAGATTTGGGAAAAATACTTCTGTATAAATCTAGTGATACGAAAAGTTCCTTTAAAAAAAAGGGGTAATCAACATTTGATCAGTCTTCGAAGATAAATATATACACCTTATTTCTAACCATATCTGAAGTGTTTTTGTGAATAATAATAGACACTCAACCCACAGAGTGTTTGACTATAAGAATATATCTCCTCACCAAAATTTCCGAAATTAATATTTTGCAATTTCAGCAAGTTTTAAAACAGTATGAGAGCCGCCATCCAATGTTCAAATCCCACGAGATACACACTTAAAACCAATTAGTTTAATTTATATAAAAAATCTATGCGCAGGAGTAGGATGTTGCAGTAACAAAAACATTTAAAATACAATCAAAAAACAGTAAACGAAAGCATGTATTAGAATTAACATACGGCGGCATATTTTTCGACGAGGGGGCGGAAGACTGGATCAGTCAAGAGAGCCTTGTCAGATGGCAGCTGGAGGAGGCCTTCTTTCTCTCCACTCAAAAGCTCCCTGTTAAGAATAAACACTCAACTCTAAGTTTTTTTTAAATTTTTTTTAAAGAAATATAGTAGAAGGAATAAAAATGAAGTTACAAAAAGATATATAGAAAAAGGAATAAAAACGACTTACTTGAAGTATGAGTTATCAAAAATAAGGGGATTTGGAGTCCAAGCTCCCTCAAAGCCTGATCTCTCCTTGTGGCACCTTCCCTATTTATATATCAACAAAGCATACACTAATCGGTACTATAAACCAATGTTGTGGAAAACGAAAAGCGTAGCGAAGTGGAAGCGTAGAGATTATGTTTTGGCAGGCTTTTGCGGCAAAAACCAGAAGAAAACAGTGTTTCAAGCCTCTAATGCAACATAAGGGCGTTATACTACCGCTTTATGCAAATGCAAAGCAGCTCATGGACGCTTTCCACAAAAGAAAGCGGAGAGCTTTAGTGGTGCTCTATGGGGCTTTTTACAAGAGCGCTTTAAGCTATTATTTGCTAGATATCAAAGATGATTTATAAGAAATCTAGGATGTGATGCAACAACAACAACAACAACTGAGACTTTTATCCCAAGCATATGGGGTAGGCTACATGAACCAACATAAGAATCACGCCGGGTCCAGCACATGAATCCTCCGCCTCCACTCACTCCTATCGAACAATATACTTTCATTGAGTCCTTTGGCAACCATATCGTTTCGTATCACCTCCATCCATGTTTTCTTCGGTCTCCCTTTTGCCCTTTTGCCATTGCCCATATCGAGAGTATCTATTCGTCGAACCGGTGCTTCCATAGGTCTGCGTCGCACATGACCAAACCATCTTAGCCGGTTTTCCTGTATCTTCTCCTCCACAGGTGCTACACCAACTTTTACACGAATATTCTCATTTCGCACCTTATCTTTTCTAGTGTTACCGCACATAAGAAATCTAGGATGTGATATATTAATAAAAATTGGAGAGTATATCACTAACCAAAGTGTGACCACCAGAAAGAGCAACAATGTCCTGGTCACTAAGACCCATATGACCGAATACATCTCTGAGATGGTCAGAACCTGAATTATCAAAAAATAAAATTATTTATATATTTGATTATACGAAAGTTAATGTTATCGGTTTTTAAATTAATACATGTTTCTTTAAAATTTAAAATAAAAGGTCTGGGCAAATTCATAGTTTATACCTTTGGTTGCATCAGGAAGGCGGCCTTCTTCGGGTGGTTCCGGTTTGTCCTGAGCATTTCAATTTAAAATCATTACAAATGAAAAAGGTCATTATCATGCAAAACTATAATCATAATAATAATAAATAAATGTACAATGATGCAACAGGCAGAAATTAAATTATACCTCTATATTGGACTTAAAGCTCTAATACCTTGAAATTTACCCAAAGTATTATGAAGAAATTCACCATATTACCTAATGATAGCAACTGCTACTAAATTTTGCAGAAACCTCAAGAATTATAGTAATTTCTAAAGTCGGAAATTAACATCGCGTCATAATATGTCCACATATTTGGGAAAAATATTAAAAAATAGATACTTAAAAATTAAGTGAATAATTTGGAATCTAAAAGATAAATAATTTACATAGCTAGTTGAATCTGAGTGTTATGGAATATATTGCATTTCACTCTTGGCTATATTTATAGTTTAGAGTCCAACATAATTCCATTTGGCAAATAAATAATCATTTCTCATTCTTTTTTAGAGTTCTCATAATGTATGAGAATTTAAATGAGAACCGGTCATCGTCGAGGACTCTGACCAGACCCTATCTTGTTATAGTTTTCTGAATCATAAACTTGACACTTGTCTAGAGAGGGTTGACATTAGGTTGACCACCGGTCATAAAACTGTCAGATCTCTGCTGGAGCTTTACTTCATATCCGACCCCATTTAAATGGGAAAAGGCCTAGATGATATATGATGGTAGTGATGGTGGTGACGACGACTAGTGTTCTCCTATGTTTTGGTCAATGAGAAGAAGGGGTGGTTGTGCAAACAAATCACTTCAAAGGGTATAATTGCAATCATACCCAACAATAATTGCATAAAACAACAGAAACATCTGTTTGGGTGATGACTCCATTGGAGAGTCCAAAAACAATCAATGCCATCTCGAGTGCCATTGGATTATCGTGAGGCCACTTATATAGTAAAATTCATACGCACTCAGCTGAGTGGGGCCCATGATTATAAAAGAGCGAGTGTGGGTAGGGGTGTGGTTAAGAAAAAAGAATCATTGCAAGAGCCCCATAGAAAGTTCAAAGCCCTAGCAACCCAATAGCTAGCGTTTGGTTGCTTTCTAAAATGAAGGTGACATTTATATTCCTATCAAATATCAACTCCAACCAAATTATTTTCTCACTCTTCCACCAATTGGGCATTAGCTTCGACTGGCAAAAATTTCCTGGCTCTCTTTCCGGAGAGGTCACTAGGTCACTCTGGAAGCAGTCGAATATTAAAAAAAGTTATCTGCTTCCTGAGCGATACTTTTCCTACCCATGGAATGATCCACATGGGCTACCAAACATTGGTTCAAGATGCGGGTGCAGGGTGTAGGGTGCAACTACATAGATAGTGGATAACATGACCTATTTTGTATCCGAAATGCTTGTCAGCCTACATGGATTCTACCGGGCCAGTTCCCTTTGAGTAAATGGCCGTGCGGTGTCCCTATGAAAAATGCATAATAAACTATCAGGCTTGAAATCCTATCACAATCTACCCAAGAGACGAACACCATTGAGCCACTTATTTTGCACTAGTATCTAGGTGTGGTGGGCCCAACAATTTTGTCTCTTAGATAGATTGTGGTAAGATTTCAAGCCCGGTAGGTAAAGCATTACTTGTGTCCCTATAGAATGCACCATATACATGTTTCAATTGAACTTTGTATAGTGTTTTTGCAATCAGTATCTAGGAAGGATTTTAAGCCCATAGGTAAGGAACTACTCTCCTTCAAACGGTCCGGACTTGAAATCTCAATATTAATATCTTGACAATCACATGTAGCAAGCAAAATTCTCTTAATTTTCAAAAAGAAAATTTAATGAATTTTAACTAAATTATCGTTATCTTTTATTATATCCTAAGGAATATTTCAGAATAACATTTTACGAAATCTAACATTTTGTGTCAGTGTATCCATGAGAAATTCAGTGCTTCTTACCATATAGATAAGACAATATTTTTCAGGAAATCACAAGATTGCAACACTTTTTGCATCGAGATGGAAAAAAGTTCAACAATTTCAATTACCTGGCGTCCAGGATGGAACGGGACCTCAGGACCCCCGGTAACCTCAACCGCGACAACTCCAGCCAACTGCACAAAATCCATTCAGAAAAACACCCCAACAAACAAATTCAAAATCACAAAAGGGGAACAGCTGGACCGGATCCAGCGACCGACCTGGTAGAAGTCGCCGTAGGACAAGATGGGGAACTGCTCCTTGATCGGCTCCAGCAGGCGAACAGCGATGTCCAGCCCGCTGTTGGCACCGTGCGCCAGCTCAGCAGCGTGCTTCATCGTCCCGAATGGGCCCCCCGTCTTCGTGCTCACGTCGTAGGTCCCCGCCGAATGCCACCTGTTTTTTTATTTTTTTTCAATCCACCCACCCCACCTCAACAATTCAGAAATTGCATTAAAAACACATTTCTAGTGACTCGATTGCAAAAGGTTGAAGAGATAGAGGCGGTTACGCTAAGCGGAGCATCAAGGGGGCGCAGTTCTTCTCGGCGATGAGGCCGCGGAGCTTCTTCTTGCATTTTTCGACGGCCTTTTGGTACTCCTCGCTCACTGTTGGGTACTGCTTCGGCATCGCTGCTGCAAATTTTTCAGGTGAGGCTTGCAGGCAGATGGAAAGTGGGGAGGGTGGATGCAAACCTCACGCAGAGACCACGCGCCTCTATTTATATTTTCTAGCGAGGAGCGTTGTATTGGGAACGCCCGTCCTGGTCTTGTCGCGAGCGAAGGGTATTTACGTCCTTGTAGGCTCCCTGAACCGCTACGCATGTGGAGGAGAGTGTGAACGGGGTTCGGGGAATGAAAGATTCCATAATAATAATGGGAGGGGGGGCGAGTATTTGGGCGACATGTGGCGTTATATGAGTGGTGATGTGGATATACGTGAATCCACGTCAGCATCGTCGGCTTTTTAGGTTCACTGTCTCGAATTAATAGCTGCATCCAACTCTTGCATTGCTCGTCTTGAATTAATAGCAGGAATTGGAAATTTTGAATTCGAAAATGGGCTGCGTGGCTGATGACGTGGATGTATTACCACCTACAACCTTATATATTTTTATTAATATTTGATTTTGTTTAGTCCTCTTTCCTTAAAAGGCATGTTTGGTTGTAGTATTAAGATGGATTTGGACCGTGGAATCCAAGTGTTCCATAATTTTGTGTTTGGTTGGAGAGTTTGGATTTGTAGGATTTCTTTGGTTTTTATGGGGGGCTTACCACAAAACAAGGATTCTTGAATCCTAAATTTTTTTAAGGATTTGACACTATTCATTGTACTTTTAGATGGGACCCGTGTACTTTATTTATTTAATAATTCTCTCTATCTATCTCTCTCTAAAATCCTCAAATCTAAATTTCACTTTCTTTTCACCGACCTAACAAAGATTACAAGGATCTACAAATCCAATACTAGAAATCCAAAGCCAGCTAACCAACAAATTACCAAATCCAGAAATTTTCAAACGTACTATTTTGGAATCCAAATTTCAGAATCCTACCACCAAAGGTCTGAATTAAAATAAATAATAAGTGTTTTACTGATTATTTTCGGTGAATGTAAAAAAAGTTTCACCGGCTGAGGTAGTTCAAACAGCAAAATACATTGTTACATACTGAGAAAAGCTTATTGACAAATGCAAAAACAATAGTAAATAAGCCCGCAGCAGAAATATATAGTACCGACACTCTGCCGAATAAGTTTGAAAAAGGAAAATGCTTATGATGAATTTGGCAAACATGAAATCTTACCCACAACAACCAAGTGTGCCAAATTTTCTAAATTGTTCGTGTACTTTCTACAATGATGCATGCTTTGCCCACAAGCAGCCAATGCCTTTCACATCGTACTCTCATAATGGAGGCATTGCATTTCAAATTGGTTAAAATTCCTAGGATCAGACTTCAGATATTCATTGGATTTATCTGCTTTTCTGTAGCCCATCTGTTTGAAGTCTACATCATTGCTAGAACTAAGAAACTACGAAAAGAAATAAGGAATATGATTGCCATTGCATTCGACAAAATGCATATAATTCTTCATTTCCAGACCATGAGTGGGGCTTCGACCAAAATCAGACGGAAATTACATCGCCATAAATACATGTAGATATCATATGATTTGCATAACAAATAAAAAAGAGTTGGGATCCAAGATTGTTTTATTTTCTACAATGCATGATTCTTAAAATAAATATGTTGTTCGCAACAAAGATTGCACTCCGATTCTCCCACCATGAAACAGCAATTTTAATGTTTATTAGTATTCCCACAAACAACGAATTTTATTTTCTTTACAATAATCAGCACCATGATGCTATTGATGATATGGGCATACAGATCTTATGAGGAAGTAGCAGGTGAATATTTTTTTTTAAAAAAAAAATCATTACAGAGACGGATAATTTGAAGGACAGCGATACATAAACAAATCCTTCATCATGCTTGATCATGCTCAATTTTAAAAATGTGTAGACCAAACCATGAGCTGCTTATACAAAAGAATTAATAGCTGCATCCAACTCTTGCATTGCTCGTCTTCTGGCTGCAGTGCTCACATTGAATTAGATCTCTGGCTTCCACATGTCAAATGCTCATGGATTCATCTCTGTATCATAAATTGTCACAATTGCAGTAAGATGGGCTTTGTCCTGAATTGTTTTTCTCCTAGCTTCATTTGTATCACAGAAACTGAAAATAGAAATTTTGAAAGAGCACAGAGAAAAATCGGTGACCATTTTAATAGAATGGATGGAAAATGTCTATACGCAAGATGGTGCTGACCTCTATATGCTATAAAGATGTGACCGATGACTCACGAACAATGTTAAAAACAGAGATGAGGATCTCCACACTGATTAAAATAATGATGAGCCATTCCAAGAAATCAGATTTCCGATTTTGAAGAATCTCTTGGAGAAAGCGAATATTATGCTGCATACGGCGAAATCAGTATATGTTACTTCAGTAATTCAGCAATCGGTAGAGTGGCATTCAGTAACAGATGGGGGGAAACTGAAGAAAGAAAGAAGTTAGTTTCTATTGACGCACCTCAACAAACTTCAATTTGAAATCAAGGCTGCCAAATCTTTGGGTAAGCTCATATTCATCCCGAAGATACTCCCAAATTTGAGCATAGTTGGCATTTTTCCAAGCAATATCTGACCTGGAGCAAAAAGCAATTAAAGGTAGCAAGAATTGGTGGTCCAAAAAGCCTAGTAGACATTATGCAGACTATATAGTTGGAAAGTAATCACCATCAATCCCACTAGATGTCTGACTACTGTACTGATCGACAACATCCTACAACAATCAGCTTGCAATTTAAATTATTAATCACATACCCATCGCAATGAACTAAATGGTCTGTATACTCAAACAAATTGTCTGAATTCTTGTGCACTGCCAACACAGTTCATGAATGTCGGTTTACTTCAGACGTAAACTGTATATGTTAAGAATCATGTTAGTTTGATATACATTGTTATTCCACAATCCAGTAGCTTAATCTTTTGGAGTTAAATGGTTCTTAAGAGTAGAAAAACTCGCAAACTTGAGACCCAGAAGCTTTTATACATTTCGATTTAAGTATACTAAAGATGTAAAGGAGTGTGAGAAAGTTATCTTGCTATAGAGAGTAAGGTGTTTTTTTTCCTGCTAATCAAACACCAATACAAGTTATCAGTGTTGTAAACGCTAATGGTCCACTTTATCACAATGAATTAAAAATCTCATGCGGATCATGGATTTGGTAGAGTACTATATATCCACAAAATCTAACCCATGCACCCTAAATATTTTGTTGCCTCATATTTTTCCATGATGCATAAATTCTTTTATTTTTTCGAAGTCTCTCTTCCCTGTTAACTGCAATTCAGGGCTTTCAATTATGGACCTGTTTGGTTGTCCGGAGGTACCGGAAGTAATATTGAAGTAGCTTCCAAAAAAAGTAATATTGAAGTAGCTTCCAAAAAAGTTGTAATAGAAATAGACCTAAATCTTCCTTCTAGAGTTTATCTGAATGTTTTGTGAAAAAGTAAAAAATAAAATAATTTCCTATGTTTATTTAATAAGAAAAACAAACAAAAAAGTACTAAAAAGGTACTTTTTTGTAGTATTATATCATTACTTTATAGAAGTAATAAAGAGAAGTATTAAATAATTAATACTTTTTCTTGTTCCTTATGCTCCATGGTTACCTCCCATCCACAATGAGGAGAAAAAATCTTGGAAGTAACCATGCAATATAAGATCCACTTCATCACCATGAAGTAACTTCCAACCTCTACTTCTACTTCCGTTAAAACAAACACATGAAGTACCGGAAGTAAGGTTACTTCCGGTACTTCCATGTTACTTCCGTGCAAACAAACGGGGCCTATGTGCAACTAAACATATGTATTAGAGTCAACAAATTTTACACTCCACCAAATGACGTGAATTGAAATTGCATCCATGATTCTTAGTTCCATGAATTTGAGGACATCACGGAATCACAATCTGTATCATTCATTTGAATAAACTATACAAATCATCATGATCTCATGCCATGAAAGTTACTGGATCGGAAATTAAATGATTGATACACATCATAACCATAAATCAAGTGAATACATTTGCTTTATTTTTAAGATGTATATCTTGCAACTACCCGATGCATGGGTGAAAAGTCACTACACCACATAAATTTTGATTAAGAACTACTGTAATGGACGATAGTAATGATGGATCCTTTAGATAGAAAGTCTAACATGTTTTTTGAGCGGGTGGTGTAAGAACCAACGTCTGAGCAAAGGTTACTCATGGTCAAGGGAAAGCAGTCAAAAGAATTGAGACAAAATAACAATACGAATGTGCACCGTCTTTTTTCCTTTAAAAGTATCACTGGTCACACATAGTAAAACCATTTCCATATACATTTGTTTTATTTATAGGCCGTATCCTCATGCAAGCAAGGTTTGAACCCCACCCAGACCTCTTGCTTGCCAGTTACGAGCTGTTTCGCTATAAGTCTATAATATAGTGGTCTAGTGGCACTTGCAGTTTCCATAAACATTGAAACACATTTCTTTTACTTTTTGTACAAATAGTGTATCTTTACAATAGTCAGCAAAAGAGTTCATCCATTGCACCTAAGGTACCAACAAAATACGGTTTAAAGGTTGTACAAACCACATGGATCAAAAGACTTCCAAAGAGCCCATTGCGAAACTAAATTTCTGGATAACATCTAACATGTAAAGTGAGGAAACTATATCAATGCATATAGTTAGACAAGATAAATACTACTGTGCATCAAAATTACCTCTCAAAAAGCCCAAGCTTAAGGATAACATCTGCTAGATTAGAATTTGCCTTGCCCACGAGTTGAAAAAGTTTTTTCCTTTGCATGGTAAAGGTACCAGTTTTCTCCATTCCACGGTTGATATCTGTGAATTCTGCAACCATTCCATCGACCTATGCAATACAATAAGTTAAACTTTCCTTTATTCATTACAAATATGTAACACGAAAATTAATACATACCTGCCGAATATAGTAATCTAGAGCAATACTTTGACCAAGGACACTTCCTATAGTACGGATTCCATCTATGCTCAGATTCTTGAGCATTATGTAGTCAAGCCCTCCTTGCATCCAAGAATCCAAATTTGGTTTTTCTACAACTGCGTAATCTGGATTTATTTCAAAACATAAAATGTCAGGAAACAACTAATGCCATCGCCAAGCCACCAAGACTGGCTCCTAGGAACATGCCAGTTTAGCTGTATCCTTGTAGGAGGAGGGGGGGGGGGGGCATTGATACTGTTGACAAAAACAGAATTTTCGGCCATATATTTAGCCGAATATTCAGATTCGGTGGCAAAACAAACACTGCAATATTCGGTCAAATATATGGTTGAACCGAATATTCGGCACACCAATCTATGAAGCACGAATACTTATAAATGCCTCATAAATCATTCCCGATCGCGTATCAGAGCCCGAAACTCTCGGATACTTTCGGATTCTCTCGGACTTGTAAATGTCTCACAAACCTATCTCAAATCGACGCGAGCCTTCATTTTCTCGAAAATGAAGGTTCGCGAAAATTTGAAAATGCTTTGAATATATAACATAATGTCATTATTTATTTATATTATTATATATTTATATGTATATCCTAATATATATATTGATATTTAAATCGATATATAAATGTATCCCGTATCCTACGTTTTTGAGAAATTACGAATCCGCGAATTCGTATTGTATCGTATCCTGTATCCGTATCCAAACCCATGCTACATAGACACAAATCATATATTCGGACGAATAACGAGAATATTCGGCCGAATTGGCCTATTAGGGCCAAAACAAAAAACCCACGACTGAAAAATCAAGTGGGATCCACTTGATTAAAAAAACAAGTGGAACCCACATTTATTATTTCACAAACACTCTCTGCTTATTTATCTCTCCTCATTCTTCTTTCACAACGAAGACTCGAACCCACAATTTTCCGATTTAATTCGGACGCTTTAACATTAGGCCACAGGTATATTAGTTTTCTATATGTTTATATTTTTATGAATTTCTTATATGTAATATTTATATGCAAATATTGATGGTCGCATATTCTGAATAAACCGAATATTCATCGAGTTAACCGAATATTCTTTATTCACCGGCCAACCAAACAAATTTCGAATATGTTCTTTACAACATTGATTGATACTTATTCACACCGAAGCCATATGATTGCTGGGGTTTGTGTATTTCAAATCCCAAATATATTTCGAAATCTCATCCATGTTCTTATGTGTCAGCTAGTTTTGAATTTCTTTTCATCAATATTAGATTAATATACATCTTTATTAGCTAAGAGTTGATTAATATCAATCACCTGCTTACAATTTGATGGCTTAGATAAAGGATATGGATGCTAATATTTTGTATCGGTGATGCCCCGGTTAAAAAAATGACAAACTTGTAATTTTGGCACAACTAGAAGTAGCAGTAGGCCTAAACGAATATGGATTGAGGGTTATTAAGAATGATATGTTAATTCTCGACATAACAGAATGGTAAAGAAGGATTCACATAATCGACCCTAAAAATTAGAGAAGGCTTGTTATTGTTATTAATTTAAAGAATGGATCTCAAAAATATATTTATGCTTTCTTATCAATGGCAGTGTCCTAAAAATCGGCCTAGGCGGAAGCAGTGCTATGCTGCTCAGATTCAGCCCTAGACGGCTTAATTAAGCGCTTAACCCGTCCTGCCCGCTGCCATGCCCGCTTAAGCGGACATCTAAACGGACTCAGCCAACTTAATAAAATAAAATTTAGTCATTTTTGAAGATCATGGGTCGGGTTTGTTCTTTTATCACCATACCTGACTCAAACCCATACTTAATGAAATAAAAGTCAATCAATTTTGTCCCCTTTTCTAAATAATTTTTGAATTATATAGCTTAAATTTATTTTTTGCTGACTTTTACTGTTAAAACATCAATTTGTTACTGGTTATTATATTGAATTATCAATATATTTCTGTTTCTACTGCTAAAATTTCAATATGTTGTTTTCTATGCCGAAATGACAAAATACTGCTGAAATTTCAATATGTATATATATTAAATATAATTTTAACTAAGATTATAAAAAAAACCTTCTAGGAGGCATTTAAACGGCGGCTAGACGTTTGACAGTACCCTAATCACTCAGCTCCGTCTAGCACCTTTTGCAACCTTGATCAATGGTACTCCTAAAATCAAATTCATCGTTTTTTCATCATGCATGTGCTTAATTTAAATTTAATTTCAATAACATTTTATTTATAATCTATATATATTAGAATCTATATATATTTAGAATCTATTTATATCTACAAGTCATATTCTATCTATTTTCTTAATCTATCTATATATAATCTATATTTTATCATAAAATGATTGTTTAATAAATCAGTTATTATGATATAAGATAACTAATTATATATATCCCAAATTATATGAACTTCTTATTAAGTTTGTTGAAACTAATTTTTAATTTATTTGAATATTTAAAATTAACTACTTATTAGAGCCTTCAATTTTAATCATTATTTGATAACATATATATACTAAAGATTCCCATTTTGAGTTGAAACTATTTATTTCATTAATCAGCTAGGCTGCCATTATAATTTATTTTTAAAAAATCGAACGAAATAAATAAGTTAATTATCTATAACATTTCAAAAAAATAACTGTACTTTCTCTGCTGCATTTTCTTATCTCGTCAAAAACTATTATGTGATTTTTTTTTAAAAATTTTATAAAAATAACCAAATTTAACAAATCATTATAGGTCATACAACTACTTTTGAAAAACAGTAAGCAACTTTTTTAGGCGAAAGGATAAATGGAATACCGGAGAATTGGTAATGGAGTTATTTTACTAAACCAGTTCACAAATTAAATTTGTGAAAATCAATATTTTTGATAGGAGTTTTACTCGGTCATTCAAGCCCAAACTAGCATTGTTGGATAGAACTTAAGTAACTTTAGGTTAGGAGAGTACATTTCTGTTAGCCTATGTTAGAATCATGTATCTTTACTTCAAACATTTACTCTTTTGGCAAAAAATTACTTAAAACATTGACTCAAACTGGATGTGAATATGATTACATCTATATCACAACTTGATTCAATTACATCCAAAATAAATACAACTGACAACACGAAATCCTTAAACATAAAAGCGGTGTCTCCTCTCATCCTCAAACCTAGGGTTTTTTCCCTCAGTTTTTCCTCTGCCTACAAAACCCTACTTTCTCCATTATATTTTTGCAACCTCCCAATTAGTATACATGCTACATGTTTTTATATATAACTGCTTAATTAAACATGTACATGGGACTCACATATTGATATTATGATTTATGGTCACCATATATTGATACAACTCATTCAAATTCCTCTCAATTGATTCCATAATTGTTTGTATTAGCATTAGCAAGTGGGACCCAGATAAATTGTTGAAACTGCTAAGCTTGATTCTCAATGATCGATCTCCTAGATTTTAGCAATATAGGGCTCTTTATTCTTTTCTATATATTGTCTCAAATAGCAGAGAAAATATGTTCTTTCTTTCTGCTTTTCTCAACCAAGAGAAATATATATTTTCCTTGTAATCTATGAACTGTCTATCAATAACCTAGTCTCAAAAAAATTACAAAAACCTACCTCTTTTATTCTCGCTCTCTCCTCAATAAATACCAGAACCATCTCTTAAAGCTGTTCATAGATCGTGCGGTTCAAGTACACAATTACGACGATTGACCGTTGAATTCTTGAGGGTAGCGTGCTTGAGGACTTTCTGCGACCGGTTTATTCACCAAAAGGAGCGTGAATTACTCTTAAGGATAATGCCCTTCGCATGCCTCAATCTCCAATTCTTGAATAAATCCGACCTCAATAAGTTTTTGTTTCATCCAAGGTTTAAGAACTCGGTTTCGGTCTTTCATAATTTTATTAGTTTCGCTTGGTTTTGGCTAGTTTCGCTAAACACGATTCGGATTTCGGTTTCTACGGTAATACAATATACATAAGTATAGATATATTAAATACTTAAATTTATGATTCTATATTACAAGACAATGATCCTAGCGCGTAAAAATCCAGCCATGATGAAAAATATATTGAAAAGTATATTTAGATAAGTATTAATATAAGGTTTGAGTTCACTTTTTTGCGGTTTTCTAACTATGAAAGCCTGCAATAATCACAATGATAGTAAAAATGGTATAAAAAATAAGTTTTTAAACGTTTCAGCTGAAACGATATTGTATGGTTGGTTTCTTATCGATTTCGGTTTTCGTATCGGTCTCCACTGAAACCGATACGAAACCATCAAGTATCGGTGGTTTCGACCGAAACCTCGAACATTGGTTTCATCTTCTTTTATATTATTGTTATACAATTTTATTTGATTCGATTAAAGCACTATGTGGTACCCTAACCAGTAACCACCATAGCTCCGCCTAGCGCTTTTTACAATCATTAACACACCTAGTTCTGCAAGCATTTTGCTGCATTCACATCCAGGAGCTCATGCTTGATTTTGCTTATCATTCCTACTTTAGGTATTCACCAACTATAATACACAAGGCATAAATTACAAGCTTCTATAGTATAAACAATTGATTAATATGAGATGGGTGAAATACAAATCAACAGTGAATGCGCGTAACATTTCAGAAAATAGTAAATATTATTTTGAAATTTAAATAATAATATATGTTTTATTAAAATGATACCAATTTTAGGATTGGGTTATCATAACTTGGTAAAATTTATATTTTCCTTTCTAATTAAAACTTATTTTAATTTTATAGTAAGCTTAAATTTTCTTAATAAGATATTAGGGACTCTTATTTAATGGTTTGGACATGGCTACAATTCTAAAATGATTAGGGATTTTATTTTCAAAAAAATTTAATGCATGGCATGGTTGCATGTTATTTAAAATGTCAGAGAGACGCATGGGCACACCTATGCTCATGCCCATACCTCCTTATTTATTTCCTCTCATACTCTCTATCTCTAACTCTCTCATTTCTTAGCTCACAAATTCTCTCAATATCCATGGCTTTCATCCACATTTATTCTCAAATCCTACTTCAAACCAAAACACTCCCTCTCACTCTTCATCATATGAAAGCTCAAGATTGATCAAGTTAAAACCTTCATCAACTCTTCAAGTAGTGTCTACAAGCTTGGACTTCTCTTTCAACTTCATTTTCTAAGGTAAAAGATAATTTTTCTTTCAAGTTTAGAGTCTACACGTCATGAAAATTGTATCCTTGCATAAAAATCATGTTTTTATGGTTTTAGATGTAACACTAAAAAGGAGTTGATGATTTCTT
Source organism: Agapanthus africanus (assembly GCA_030015575.1). NCBI lineage: Eukaryota > Viridiplantae > Streptophyta > Magnoliopsida > Asparagales > Amaryllidaceae > Agapanthus > Agapanthus africanus. The sequence goes on along the minus strand of JASDDO010000029.1, from coordinate 6,830,484 downwards.
GTAGCAGTAAGGTTTTAGCAAGTTTTCTTGATCATACAACCTATTTTGACTAGAAGAGGATATTTGATGCAAGAATTCTTGATTTGCAAAGTGTTACAATTTCAAAAACATGAGTTAAGATTCTCAAATTTTGGTTTTTTACGAAGTTTTAGCGTTCAAATTGTTTCTGGGATGTATTGGGGTCTTTCAAAATAAACAAACAATTACATTGACCTAATTAAACCACCAGAAAACCACACAAGAAGCACGAGACCCTGATTCCAAATTTGGGTCGCCTAGGTCAGTTACTGTAGCAATTTTGGTCGGCCAAATCATGGAATTTTAGTCTGGGATTTTTACAGAATCTTATACACACTTATATTAAGCTCCCGTGATACTTTGTTTTCCCAGATGCCCCAAAGAAAAATTTGGGAGTACTTTGATTAGTTTTCGAGGATGTTTTAACTTTTTCGAACTTGATAATCCGTATTTCTAGTTCTTGATGCGGTCTTTTATGTTAAAACAATGAGTCCGGAAGGGGTAATTCTTGATAGTTAGCACACGGATAGTCCTAAGTTCTAACCAATAGACGTTCACTCGTTACTTCGATGCCAATACGTATTCTTATATATTTTGCGTGATTCTTTTTATGCTAGGTCCGATTGCGGAGACCTCCGAGACGGCGACGAAAAGCAAGACGGTCGTAGGATACGACTACCTTGATCTGCATCGAGTAGATTATATCTAACAATGGAGAATCAAGTGGATGTCATATAACACCCCCGTGAAACATATTACGTTATGATTTTGATACGCTTATTGTCATGCTACGAGTAGTTAGACTTGCCGCTAGTTAGTTAGCTTCGTAGGTTTATTGTAACCACACTTGATAGAACACTCACACGAATACTAATACTAATGATTGTTATGTTGTACTACACATCATTAGTAATGTCATGCCATGTAGAACTGCCATGTTTACACATCATAGTAGGTTGAAGCTATAGTAGGATTGATGCTATAGTATGATTTAAATTAGGTGCGCATACGAGATTTGAAGTCTCGTACTGATTGTTGATCGAGTACACGACTAGAGGTCCGTACTAACCGCTGTGCGTGTACGTGACAAGAGGTATCCGTACCGATCGTAGAACGAGTGCGAGACCGAGATGTCCGCAATGGTGCTATATTTGTACGTGACTAGATATCCGTACCGTTGATATTCCATTATTATGTGTACATAGACTTGATGTTCGTACTAGTTATGCTATGTGATTGGGTACGTAGACTAGATATCCGTACCGATCATTATTATGATATGATATAATGGAAAATATGATGGTTACCGTATGATGCAAGATTCCATGCGGGATGATATGATGAGGATAGATGATGATTAGCCGGATATGGCCTTATTTTTACTTGACTCGTGGAATCTTACTATTTTACCTGATTAGGAGATTATATAGATATGATGGTATTACCCACATTTTAAAAACAACGATTCGTTTCATGTTTTAAAAATGATAATGAAAAGATGTGCTACTTGGATTTCAAAGGGGTATATATATATATTTTTAAAACATCACAGCCTTCTTATTTTCAAATAACGTTTCGTTCTACTTTAAAAACATATAGGTGGGAATATTCGTAGTAATTACCTATTTACTGTATGTTTACGTTACGCCTACGTTTATGTTATTCGCTCGCGTGTTAATCTTATTAGTTATACTACGCTTATTTTACCGTTATAAGATATTTATTTTACTCGTTTGCACTGTTATATGTTACCCATCCATGCTATGTCTAGTTCACACGGACTAAAAGGATATGAGTTTGACAAGATTTATATTACTGAGGATATGATGTGATATCAAGCATAATTGATTAAATATTATATATATATGAAAGGGAAAGATGATTTGGACATGGTGGATATGACCGCGGATCCATGATATATTTATTGTGATCAATTCATGAGAGATTGAGGCATGGAGAGACAAGATGTCACCCGGTGATATATGTGTGATCAATCCATAAATGACTGAGTGTAGTTGACACATGTCTCTACGGATATATGTGAAGGATCGATATAGATAACCTGCATAAAGATAGATATTATATATACGAAGGGATCAATATAGATACTGTGCACTAAGATGGATATTATATATATGTGAAGGATCGATATAAATGTCTGCACTGATGAGATATGTTATGCTATATATAATAGCCGGACAGGACTAGTCCACGAGACAGTATCTGAATATTATTTTCATACATCGATGTATTCTAAAGAGCTTTTCAAAGGAGCTATAGTCTCATCATTTTCACGTGTCTATGATCGACACTGATTTTTACAAAAGAAAACCCATTTTAAATAAATCATCTTCAAAAGGCAGGACGTATACTTTAAACGAAATGCATACTTTCTTCACAAAACAACATACGCTACATGTGTCGTGATATATATATCATACGGCGATTTTGAAATGATTTCATATACATATATCTTCCGGCTACTTTTATATGATTGTATATGGATGGATGCTATATATATATTATAGTTTTGATTGTGTTATACTTGGTCGTGTGCTATAGATATTGCACTGCGGTTACGGTGATCGTGATTTGAGACCGTCGTATATGTATGTAGTGAGTTATTGATGATTGATGGTTATTAGCGTTTCATTACGCAGTATTGCATTTACTTCCATGACTCACATACTTTCAGATATTTGTGGTTATGTTGTGCCCGTACCGGGGCAGATACCGATTACTTTATGTTGACATGATAACCACACACAAACTCATATTTCACATGTTAGGATAGCGGTACACGAGCTGTATATGAGGGCTTACTATCTCTATATTCCATCGCTCGAACTCTAGTTTCGACACGTGCTTATTTATCTTCCTTGATGTACACATTTATCATGCTTTAATTGTTTCACCGTTTATCCATTCGATTTCTAGCTCGCTATATAATTCTACTCACGAGTTGGCAACTCACCCCCGTTGTGCCATAGTTCTTTGCAGATTTGACCGATTGGATCCGTAGCGGCTTATTTGGCACGTTTGCTATCTTTTGGGCATGGTTGCGCATATTTTGAGTTGGTGGGTTATATTTTATATCGGCATTTGCCTTGTACCTATTTGTATCTAGAGGTACTCCATTAAAGACCAAGTCTAATATTGTCGAGACCTAAGAGTTGTATATCTTGTTATTGTCGTGCTCGTGTGGAGTAAACTTAATGTATATTATGTTATTTTACATTCCGCTTGTTTATCTTTCGCCTCTTGGAGTTGTATATTATTGCGTGGTTGTGATTCCGCCGTTTGGGCGTTGATTTAGCTCCCGTATGTGGGGATACTTGATATATACTTATCATTGTACATGTTTTATTCAAAATTTACAAAGGAGGTGCCCGTTTTTCAAACAATCTTTCGAAACAAGCTTTACTTTTTACAAAACTTCTTTAAAACTTCACCTCTATCTATTATCATCTATTTTTTTCCACTTATCTATAGTTTAGATTCCTGGTTTTGGTTTACTTGGGTTACGATGAGGTCCACATGACTTCCTGTGATCCTTATGCCAGTCATATACCTTTTCGGGTTGTAGTAATGCGTGAACTCATATGTAAGTGTAGATGGGGCATTGGAGTGTACTAGTATAATCACTATATCTAATCTATGGCAGCTATATTATACCATCTAGGAAAGTAAACCATAGAATTTCAAACTTCTCTACTCATGCATTGCTGTCTACCTTAAAGAACAATTTAGAATAGCAAGTCCGTAATTTCAAGGCATGAGAATTCAGCATCCAAAATTCTAGGAACAATAGTAAATTATATTTGAAAACCCATTATAAGAATCAACTTGTAGGCCATAGATGTAAATTAATCAGCGAATATTGTGTATCATATTTCAATCAAATCATCACCAAGCTCTTTCCCACCAAAATGGGGTAGGCTATGTGACGCGTCCTCCTTTACCATGGAGAAGAATCTTGAAGGAAAAATTGATGATACTGATGTGAACCTTCTTATGGGTGTTAAGCTAATGGGCGAGGGGCCTGCGGTACTTGTTAGAGACTAGTTGGCTCCTTTGAAATTTATACACACTTAGTAAAAAGTCTAAAAGAAAACTTTATTAAAGCAAAACTTATATACATGGAGTAGGGTCCACAATCATGCAAATATAACAATGAACTGAGTTGTTATAAGCAAAGTATTTTGCATTAATTTTACCAGAATATAGAAATTTAACTCCTGCTTGCATATTTTCTTGACTTTGGTCATTTTTATTTTCTAATTATTTAATAAACATAGTTCATTCATAGAATTTAATAATTTGTTGCCCAAATACCTGAGTTATAAATTATTAGATCTGTGCTATATATTATCCTCAGATTAAGGATTCATTTAACACATCAGCACCATCTTCACATGTGTGTGAAGCCTCACACAAACACATGCGCAAACTGGGGGGGATGAATCATCTGTGTGTACTGCTAGAATGAGAAAGAGAGAGAGAGAGAGAGAGAGAGAGAGTTTCCTATTATTTGTGGGAGTGGGGTAGGCATCCTCACTTTCAAATTAGTCTTCTCAAGTCCATCTGTTTCCCATGTCCATACTTTCAACAGCTAAGAATACTTGGTAGCAGCTTAGAGGCCAGTTATGAATTATGGTCTAGAGTTTTTTTATTAGAACCTTTAGGAAACAGTTGTGACCATAAGAAGCTCATGGATCAGAATGCACTTTGATGCATTTTCATCTTCCAGCATCATGACCAGACAGAGCTGTCTTAGTTTAGGAAAATGTTCAGGTTTTCCAGAGTTGCATGAGCTCAACTTCATAGATATTTTATGCGTGATTAAGCCTCCTTGACTTACAGTTGTGTTCTAGTCGAACTTTGTTTTGAGCTTCCACGGCTGCAATTATATCTTCAAGAGGCAACAAGATAGAAAGTGCCAGAACAGGAAGCATAATGTAGAATTTGCAGCTTATATACAAAATAACCTACTTATCTACCATTTGCAAACATCATGTAATGTATTCTCATTCTTGCAATTTTCATTTCCTTCCAATGACTAATATTAGAGCATCTATCATGTAAAACAATTTACTTTTGACTCAAATACGATGAACGGTTTGATGACTAAAAGTCTAAAATAGACCTTGTTGGGAAAAGACAAATAGATCCAACTTTCTTCAGTTGCACATTAACACTCCAAGAGTAAAGCTATGCTATAGCATCAGCCATCAATTGAAGCAAGTGTAAGTGCAAACTCCCATGTGGGTCTACAATTTGGGTGCCTGCCTAATTTCTAATGCATACATAATATGCAGCATAACTTTGAGAAGAGATTTATGCAAGTGGTTGAATAGCAGATAGCAAGTAGTTGTAGAATTAGTACAGAAACAGTATAATTGGCTCTTGAAGTAGAATACTTACCATCTTTTCTCATCTCTGTTAGTAAACCTGAAGCATGCTTTTCTACAATCTTCAGGTACCCATCAGCCTCATGATCAGAAACATTAAATAGGACAATAGAACCATAATGGAAGACCACCATGTAATGGCAATGAGCCTCGTCTACCAGACCAGCCTCCAATCCCTGAAACAGAAGACTTCTCACTTAAGATTGCATGTACAAAACTGAGGAAGGTGTTAAGACTTCTTCCTACAGCATTACTATTCACAAAGAAATATAAAAAGGCAAAATACTGATCTATGGTAGCCGGAAAATTTGAATTACGCAGACAAACAATTAGCATTAAACACATTGACCCAAAGACACAATACTAATGAAGATGGAGGCTGCCGGATCATGTTCATAGGATATGTGACAATAATGCCTGTGAAGTTGAAGTGAAAATTTATGAGATGACTATAAGACCAGCCATGTTATATGGTAAAATGACCAATTTGATAACATGAGAGAAAATGAGCATGGTTGAGATTGGAAGGTTAAGAGAATGAGTTTTATGCTCAAAGTTAAGAAATGAGCACATATATAACAGGTGAGAATGGCTTAAGCGCATTTTATTTCTTCTACTTTTCTACATGTCAGCCACTGCAGCGAACAAGATAACAAGTGTGCCTCTCAAACCATCTTCATCCTTCACATTTTTAGTTCCCTACATGTCAACCAAAGTGTTTTCTAGTTGGAATGTTTTTCCATCCCAAAGACAAAGATATGGTACAATGCTATGTTATGGCTAAATGTGATTATTAGACTCCCTTATTCTTGCTATATACATGGTTAATATACCATTACAATATGGATGGCCAACAAATACTAGCACCGGAAAAATTTTGTTGCTTAAGATTAATATGGTAAGAATAAGAAGGGCATATTTGGTTAAATTAACACAAGATGATTCTGTGAACTAGCACTTTTGAAGAATTATGTGATCAGCGAATACCTACAAAATATTAGGGAAAAACAATTTGGGACTTTTACAAAACCATAGCTTTATGGTTCAAACTGATGAGCAATGAAAAATATTTATATCCAAGAAGAAATAAACATAATTGAAGGGTCCAAGAAGAATGTTGCGATGGAAAATTTTGAATATTCTAAGAGAAGGATAAATGAGTGCATCCAGCTGAATCATATATAGGTCATATCGGCTGAAATATCATATCGGGACACCTCCTGATACAATCAAACTAACAATGTCGTCGCTAAAGTCCTGCTTCAGCAGAAAGCAGCTACGAGATGCTTCGCTTTTCCATAAAGTGTCGGTATAAAGCCTCTGTGTTGCTTTAGATTCTTGAAGCCCTGTTTGGACCCGTTTTATTTCACTTGAAGCCTCTTTTAGCTGGTCAAATGGGATAAAGCTCTTGTTTCATGAAAAAATGTTAATTATCATATGAAATGATTGAACATTGTCTCTATTTTATAACATTATCTTATAGATGTCATATTTTGGCATATTTGTTAAGGCCGCCTTTAAAACAATTCAATGCATTTCTAATGTTGTGTATAGAATTTATGGAAATCATATGCTTCTAAAGGTCTCTATTTATATAAATAAAATTACCATCATTATTTATTTCAAAATGGCTCGGTGCTTTTTGCTGCTTAAGCCTAAGCCCAACCGTCATGCTTCACTACTCTTTCCGTTTTCCGTAACATTGGAATCCGATAAACATTGCCGATTTATCAGCGGATATGGCTTATCGGCAGATAAATCAGCCAAATATGATAAAGGAATTACCTATCCGATACAATTTCGATATTCGAAGATACCTGATATCTAAAGCCTTGCCATAAGCAAGGGGTTAGATATGGTTCTTTTAGAAGAAATAGGGATGACTCTTTAAATGGTTTGACGATGTGCAACAGAGGTGGCTAATTGTGCCGGTTAGGCTGAGAAGTGCTACAAAATTATAGTCAACGGACCATTGAGCAAGAGATGCACCTAAACGAACATGGACAGATTAGAAACGATTAGAAAATATACTTGTTGTTGATTTAATAGACGAATTCGGCACTAAAAACCTGAATGGAAGAAAGGACTTGTGTAGCCCACCCAAAAGTTCGGGATAGAACTTTGTTGGTTGCTGTCATTGTTACCCCCTTACAACCTTGACAAAACACTGCTATTCACCCCCACACGCATTCTCTCCATCTCATTTCATTCAACCACACAATAGAAATCAAAGGACTATAATCACATCATGAACAAAACACAACAATCCGAAAGCAAACCCATAAAAATCAACTCACTTGTTGATCACCCTTGACATCGTAGTACCGAAGCACGATATAATTGGCCGCCCTAGAATTCGGCGGAATCACATTGAACGCATTCTGCGCCTGCAAGCTCCTCAAATCGATACTGCAACAATCCAACGTCAAATCCATCCACAAACCACACAATCCAATCCCAATTTCCAAAAAAAGAAAAAGCAACAAAAAAATACCTGGTGCATAGGAAGAAGGCCTTGACAGGAACGAATCGGCTCTGCTTCTCCTGCTGGACCTCGATCAAATGATCGTTGTAGCTCTCGTCCTCGGAGCACGAAACGGGCTGCTGCTGCTGCTGCTGATGATGATAGAGGTCATGGCTGGGGGTGAGAGAGGAGAAGCGGCGGAGGCTGGGGCCGCGATGGGTGGCGATGGGGCGGAGGAAGGAGGAGAAGAGGGAGAGGATGAGGGAGGGGGGGGAGAGAAAAGGAGAAGAGGAGGGGGCTAGGGTTTTGAAGGAGCAGCGGCTAGGGTTTCTGGCAAGAGAGGAGGAGGAAGAGGAGAGGAGGAGCTTTAGGGGCTTTTCGAGGGAGCGAGCTCGAGATATTTCCATGGTTTTTTGTGGGGCATGGGGCTTTTGTTTTTGTTTTTTGTTTTTGGGGATGATGGAGAGAGAGAGAGAGGAAGAGGCGAACGTGGGGGTCAGAGAGGGAGAATATTTTGAGAAGGAGATACAATAAACTGTTTAATATTATAAAAATTAAAAAGCCTGATTGATTCGAGGAATTTTTTTTTTATCCCTTCCTTTTTTCTACATATAGCACAAAACTTTAATTTTAATTTTATTTTTATTTTAGAACTCAACCCCTTTCCAAAAGTAAGTTGCGAGCTCTCACGATATAGAGAAACTTGCAGCCAACTGAGTTAATGACAAAAACACAATCTTTATTGTTGCGGACATGCTCTCAAAATATGTACACTTTTTCAGCATGAAACACCTTTACATAGGTGGCTAGTCTTTTCTTTGAGGGGTATTCAAGCTTCATGGTTACCTTAAACCGTTATGAGTGATGGGGATCCAATTTTTAAAAGTTTATTCTTGAGAGCACAATTCAAGATGTTGGGAAGCAAAGTACATAAATCTTAGCACTGCATACTATTCCCAAACTGATTCAAACAGAAGCCATTAGCAGATGCTTAGAACCCCATCTCAGATTTTTCTGCTGCCATAAACATGCTTAGTGGTTGAAATGGTTACCCCTTGCTGAGCACGTACTCGCGTAATACAACCTGAAAAAGCTCTATGACGGATGTTGGATCTCGTCAAGATGTTACCTTCTGTAGATCTGCTGCGAGCGACGATGGATGGCTGAGATTGAGTTGGAGGTTGTCTTCTGAAGTGTGTGGATCTCAATGGGTTTGGGGTGGTTGCGGCCGAGCTACCTGCAAGGAAGTCCCGGATGGTTGTGCCACCGAGGACCCTCCGACGATCAAGTTAGACCGGATCTTTGAGCAGAGTAACGGCCTAGTGAGGAAAGAATGACTTACTTGAGTCGCCTGAAAGAGGGGTTTATATAGCCAGCAGCCAATGGCAGGCGGGCACGAGAATCACGCCGGCCATTACGCTCTTGGCTTCACGCCCGCTTGATGGGCGGAATCCCGCATAAATGACGAGACAGGCTCGTTAATGGGGGATCGTGATGGCGTGGAACGCGGAATCATGGGCGACGGATATCTCGCGCATGGCGAGATTCGCGGAGCCGTGGCGGAGGTTCCTACGACTGGTGCTGCTGGTCGGTCGCTGGGACCGAAGAAGATGAGCTCGGCGGGTGGCTCGGGAACGAGCGGGAAGCCGAGGTATCTTGGTTTTGCTAAAGCCCGGAGACGAGCTGAGAGGGCCGAGGAGGCCAGTTGTGCGGGGGGCTTGGAGGTGAGCCAATGGTTGTTTGTAAGGCGGGTACAGGAGTGGTGTGGACAGTTGCAGAAGGTCCGCCACGTCCATGGGCCGCCGACCCGGGGTATTCTACCAACGTACCGTTCCTGGTCCTTTCTTGCTAGCTTCAGGACACGTCATCTGCCACATGTCACGATCTGGGAAACCGACGATATCCAGCATCATCATTAGCCCCCCACTCTCATCCCGACCTGTTCACGGGTCGGGTCGAGAGTGGTCTGCTGGGTCGCCCGAGGTAAGCTCCTTTTCATAGATATCGTAAGCGTGCATTCCCGGGCAATCAGCTGTATTTTCTTGATGGAGTCAGCGGATCAGGGGCCAGGTCTTGCATTAAAGAGGATGCGTCGGATTGTGCATACGCTCACCGAAGTGACAGCCCACGTGTCTGGCGCTGGTTGGCTGACGTGACGGGCCGCAGATTTCCGGCGTCCGATGGGATGCGATCCGTGCGCGTGCGATAGGTGGAGCGATGGTGGCCGTCGAATGCAATGAGTCATTTCGGCAAGAGATGACTGTCGCCGTTGGATATGTATGCCGGCAGCTATAAATTGAGGTGGGGTCCCCATCCGGGCCCATACCTCTTCATAATTTCCTCGTCCTGAGTCTCGTTAGCTCGGCGCTATCCTTTTTACGTCGGATCTCCGCGTTTTCTTCCGAGGACTCATCCTCTCCATCAGGTTAGATGTCTTCTTGTGAAGAGTCTGTAGAAATAGATCGGGTAGAGTTTAGGGAGCACCCTGTAGATTCTTCTTTTTCTTCTTCTTTTGAGTCGAGCTTGTTTCCTCCCTGGCGGAACAAATGGACCGATTCAGGATCCTTGCTGCCCTCGGTGCTCTGTCCCAGAAGAGAGCCGGGGGCGAGGCCGCGCCTCGGGCTGACTCAAGTTCCGTACCAAGGGAGTCGCAGGCGACGAAGCCATCCGCCTCGACCCGAGCCCCCAATGATTGCTACGGCAGCGGCCAGAGGCATCCGCGAGTTCCCGAACCCCGGATGAGGGAAGCAGAAGAGGACGAAGACGAGATTCCTCTTAAGAGGAAGAAGACAGTCTCCCGCAGGCCACCGATTGAGGTTCCCGAGGGGATTCTTGTGCAGGAGGGGGACGCCTGCTTCGTAGTCCCGTCCGGGCTTTCCGTTGCCGCCAGCCTGCTCGCTGATATGGAAGAGTCGGCCGGAGGCAAGATTCCGCGGGGGACCTTGAGGGCCGAAGTGTAGGGTTCCTAGGCACTCTCAAGAGGTCTCACAAGGCATCAACCATACCAATTTCAAATTTTACGGGTGCCGAGAAACCCTAATACGGATCGTTAACTAGATATATAGGCGAAACAATGTAACTAGTTTACAACTAAACTAAAAGAACGGAAATACAACCTTTGTAGATCCGGTCCTCCACCTCCATGGCTTCGCGATGAAGTCTCCTCGCTGTACAAATCGGATCTTGGGCTCTAGCGTCGGCTTCATCGGAGAAAAAGCGGGCTAGGTCATCGACGACGATGCCGAAGATGATCTACGTCGAGGCATCGCTAGATCAAGCTCCCACTTCACCAAGTCATGAAACTTGTGAAGAGAACACCCTATACTACTTGGCAAGAGGTAGAGGATAAAGAAATAGGAAGTGGGTTCACTTTAGAATTGGATTTCTCACTCATTTTCAAGAGTTGCCATTGATAGAGGAAGCTTTCTTCAAGTGAAGAAGAAGAAGAAGAAGATGATAATGTTATGATAAGTTATTCAAAATAGAAAAAGAATTGAATTCTTATCATAATCCAACCATGGTCAAGTGTAGAGAATGAACTAGGGTTAAGTGAATGGTTAGGGTTAAGCATGAAGACAAAAATGGTGACTTAGTCAAAGCTTCATGAAGCTTCAATATCCATCCAAAGAAAGCCACCATTTTTCTTTATGCTTATTATTTTCCATAAAGAATAAATAAATAAATAAATAAATAAGAAAACCAAAACCCTAACCATTTAAATAACCATGGTTCAATCTTTACACAAACTCAAGTAAACATGCATCATCAAGCATGATACAATCATTTGCACAAAAAGTATATCACATATACAACTTGTACATCCAAGTGAGAAAATCCATTTAAAGTGAACCAATACTAGTTAATGCAAAGTAATATATCAAATATATAATTATGCATTAAATCATTAAATCAACACTTGATTCAATGATCCAGTCATATCGCATATAACCGACTAGTATCCAATGTATCGGCTTATCGAATCAACCCTCGATTCGATAACTAGGTTATATCGCATACAACCTTTCGATACATTCATCGCGAGAATGAAATACGGTATCACATACACGCATTATTCTCGGTCCCGCACATATCTCATATGCGCTCCTATTTCGTTTCGCTTGAGCCAGGAAACCTCTGTGTAGGACTCTAATGACTCGTCAATACGCCGGCAGCAGGTGATGATCATATCAAACACCCACAAGCCGCAAGCGGTCTGCTAAACATAACGGCCACCCGAGTATTGAGCGATCAGAAGATCGACGAGCAAGCCCGCTCATACTCCTGTGAATCCAACCAGTAACACTTACCGTACAGTCCGGTCTGATCGTCTGATATGCCGCATATCTTGCCTAGGGGTGGTAAACGTCAGACCCCAATAGCTCGATAAGTCGTGTCGATATGAGGTCTATAACAGTTCGAGAAACTACAGGTAACACTTACCAGTAAATCTCAGCAACCCTGGCCAGGGATTTCCGGTTATAGCCAATCGAACACAGCGCAACATCAACTCCCTATACCGGGAGAGACGAATCCCCTCCTATCGCTCATTGCCTCCATGTGATTCGGGACTGTACCCAAAAACCACCGTTTTGCACGTCCTCTTGGACGTGGTAAGGTGGAAATCAAAGCACAGTGGGAACCACACAAGACTCTATGACGATCTCGGGTCAACAGACTACTCTGTACCAGTGTCACCAGAGAACTTCCATCTGACGTAAGGTATAATACCATCTAGGAGTTCTCGGCGAGTCCGTCCAGTATACCCAGTCTCCACTGAGCACCCGTATATCATCTCTGATGTCAAACACCAATGGATATGGGATCATCCATCGCCCATCTGTATGGGTCGAGAAGGTATACGCTAGTCTACTCTGGTATATCGATGCCCCGTCTCGATACACCCACGACTAGGGACTTTGAAGGATGTACTTATAGACTGTCTGTCCCCACTAGTATGATCTGCATCATAGTCCAGGTAGTCAAGTACACATCCCAAAGGCTTTACCAACATGTAACAGAGAGACAATCAGTGTACACGTTAAGGTAAAGAGCAACCAGATAGCATACTATCATGTCGAGTGATCAGTCGAAAATATTGTATATTTTAGCCGGCAATTTCCCCATCTTTTGTATACATTTAGAAGTGTTCGGTATTCATATTTCACATATTAGCAAATCAGTCGTAAAATATCAGATTGCATGTATTAGACTTTTAAACCGACACTTTAAGGGAAATTAACCGCATTTCATGGCATCGCATCATTTCTGTATTTGCGCAACACTTGTCTTAAGTCTGTACAGGAAATACGGAAGAAAAGCAAAAGAGCTGATCAAAAATACACCAACTAAATCATTTCAGATCTGGTAGCAATTCAGAAGGAATTATACAATTATATATATCAAAAGAAGGCCCAACAATCATCCCAAGACTGTACCAGAAGAATGGAAGCCCAAAGCCCATATGTAGCCGCGGATCCGCGGCGGGAGCTGGCTTGAGCCGCGGATCCGCGCCTCTTCTGCCACGTCATCCGTCCAATTTCATTGCAGAATCTCAATCTATGGGCCCACATTCATTTCTGATGTATCAAATTCCAGAATTCTCTCGAAGCTACTGCCAGATCAGCAAAGATCATTAAGCAAGGCCTCCTAACTAACCTCTTCTAGAAGCTACCTCCTAACTAATCACATCTAGAAGCTTCTCCCCTAACTAACTTTTGGAGGGAAATTTGAATTCCCTCAACAAACTTTTGGAGGGAAACTTAGAATTTGAAATCCTAGATCTAGGGTTAGTTATCTATAAATAGGAGCCAAAATCTAAGGGTTGAAGTGGTTCATTAGTTAGAATCTTCATTAGTTAAATAATCTCTCATTCCCTCTTTCATCATCTTCTTCCACAAGTCTAGTGACAAGGCTTGTGCGAAACCCTAACCCTAATTCCACTCCAAATCCAAGATCTTGAGTACCAATCAAGCAAGAAGCCTTCAACCTTTTAGGAGCCGAGCCGATCTTCAATCGGGCAAGTGATCCAAGCCGATCCGCGATCCACGGAGACGAGCGAAGCCAAATCGACGATCAAATTCTTCCTCTTGTAGTTCTTGAGCGAATGTAATGAAATTGTTGATATAAATAAAAGATGAAATTCTTTAATCTTGCTTTCTTTTAATTCTTGCATCATGATTAGATCTCAATTTGTAATTGTTGTTCTTGTTGTGATGTTTGAGTAAAACTCCGCTCGTTAAGGAGTCGAGACGATCAATAGAATGATGATGTAACAAATCTTAATACGATTCTTGAGTCCTACGAGTTTTGTAAACCCTAGCAAGTTCAAGAATCGATGACCTAGTTTCGTAGCGATGCTTTCTTGATTGTTATCGCTCGAAATTAGGGATCTACAATCGTTTCTTGAATTTACTAGAGGCTAGAATATGAATGATATCAATGAAAGAACAAGAGATAAGATGAAACCCTAGTTTCACAAGAAGTCTCTAATTCTCATCGATCATCATCGATCTAGTATCAATTCATCGAAGGATAAGAATACGTAATTGTAAGATTACATCACATCTATAGATCCGATCGATTCCTACGAGCCTCATTTCGATTCTTGAGATTTGGTTTGGAAAAATCATCAAACGATCAATTCTTTATTCTATCTTTTACTTTTCTTAGATCTAGATAGTTTCTTTTTTCTTGAAATACAAAATTTAAATCATGAATTGTTTTCGTTTCTTTTCTTTAAAGTTTCGACTCATCTAATTCGAAAGACGAACGATTACACTTTCCCTGTGGACGATCCGCACTCACTAACAATCTACATCCGACACCGTAGTTGATTGCGGTCAAATAATTTTTGGTTGTGATTTCTTTACAATTTCCCAATTACACAAACAAGAATTCGTTTCAATCAAATGGCGCCGTTGCCGGGGACTATTTGATTCGATACTTTTACATCCAATCAAGAAATTTATAACAATCAAATGGCGCCATTGCCGGGGAATAGTGCGCTAATAGTTCGTATTTTTGAAATTTGAGTTGAAAATTTTATTCCATCTAAATTTTGTGATCAAAATTCGTGCAAACACTAATACGTGTGTTGTGATTTGATTGCGAGGAAATCTGGAATCATTGGAGCTGTGGAAAATTTTTTCTGAAACATCCAGAAAGCTGTGTAGGTGAACAGGAGCTTGTGCACAAATTTCTGTCCACTGATCCCAACATACCACCGCCCTTCCGCGGCATTAGAGCCTTCTTGCGGCGGTTCCGCGCTTGATTGAAGGGATCTCTGTTCCAAACTTCCTCTGTAAGCTTCTTACCTTCTCCTCTCTCCTCTTTTTAGCTCAAACTAACATTTTGTGCAGGATTCTTTGCAAATAATCGCTGCGCCGCAAAAAGCAAATTAAAATTTGTGCGTGTTTTGATTCTTGGTTGTTTGCATATTAATACGGAAATTAAGGGGCACGACCAAATCCAAATTAGGTGGGGATTTCATTACCCTTCCTAGGCCCCGAAAATCGCAAAACTTGCATCCGCATTTACCCTCATTAATTAAAAGAAATCTAGAGATGACTTTAAGGACCGTCGCGCTCAATTAGGACAAGAGAAGGCCGTAGGTAATTCATTGCTTATCCGCGTTTTCTTGTGGTGTCTAAGGCGAGTGTGTCTAAGGCTAGTGGTTTTTAATTAGGCCCACTACTTACGTAGTGGAGTACCTTCCCACTTACCTGGCACTTATCCGGCCACAGGGGGACAAAGAGGCAGTGGAGGATTGATCCTGCGACTTGTCTTTTGGCAGTTAGGAGCGGTGTAGAGCCGGACCTAGGTGACCACTAGATTTTAGGGTTTTGTGTGTTGCATTTGTTGTGTTGCATCATTTTTTTAAAAATCCGTATCAATTTTCAAAACAAACACCGCATTCATCATTCCCCTAATTATAAATTCACGCTGCCACTTGTACTAACCCTTTTTAGTGCAAGATAGGCTGGACACGGGTTTCTAGTGCCCGTTAGTCCGCGTTTCCCTCATCGACCCAAAAGTCGGTATTTCTACATTTACCTTTTCTTTACCCACCACCACACCCACATCGATGGATCCGTCTCCATCGAACTTCTTTTCCACTACTCTGCCGCCGTCCGTTGGTGCGCAGAATCCACCTCGCATCTCTTTCCAAGAGAGGTGCTATCCTACACGAGGCCCACTTTCCACTTGTCTTTCCATTCCACCAGCCAACGGGGAAAATTTTCAAATAAAACCCCAATACATCAACCTTCTACCAAAATTTCACGGTCTCGAGTCTGAAGACGCATACGTGTTTATCACGAAATTTGAAAATGTATGCGCAATGATGGGTACTTCACAGCTTTCTGTGGATGCTTTCCGTCTACGTCTTCTCCCATTCACTTTGTGCGATTTAGCCGAGAAGTGGCTATATAATACTACCGCACATTCTATTTCAAATTGGGATGAATTCGTTAAAGCATTCCTTAAGAAATTCTACCCACACCACAAAACAGCTCGAGTCCGTAGCGAAATCTATCAATTCAACCAGCTTCCAAATGAAACATTTTCAAAATGTCTTGAACGTTTCAAGGATCTGTTACTCCAATGTCCACATCACGGCATCCCGAAATGGGAATTATGCCGAATCATTTATGAGGGCATTACTCCTTACACAAGACAGACCCTTGAATCCATGTGTCAAGGCAATTTTATGACCAAAGATGATGGGGAAGCCTGGAAATTTCTAGAAGATTTCGCAGAAAAATCTTTACAGTGGGAGGGTGTGAGTAAATCGTCTAGGGATGGCAATGATATTTCCATAGGAGTTAGAGCTGACATTGCAGCCATCAATAAGAAACTCGAGAATATGGAAAATAAATTTTTAGCTGCCGCCCTAAATCAAATGTCACTCTCCAAAACTGTATGTGGTTGTTGTTCTGATCCGTCTCACTTGACGGAAGAATGCCCGTTTCAAGGTCATGAGCATACCAATGCCGCATTTCAAAGACCTAGAAACAATCCATCTTCCTCCACATATGATCAGGGTTGGAGGAATCACCCTAACTTTGATTGGAACCAATCCCAATTTCAAAACACGGTTCCAACCCAACACAATTTCCAAGGGGCCCCTCCACCACAACAGCACCCACAACTTCAATTGAGTCAGCACCCCTTTCAAGCACAAAATTTCCAAAATCCGGCCAACACTTTTGCACCATCTAGTCCTTTGCAATTGACCGGTACAGATAATACCTCTGCACTAGCACAAACTTTGGATACTTTCATGAAACAATCCATCCAAGGGACGGCAAGTTTGCAATCTTCCGTCGAGAATGTGATGAAGATCATTATCTCTCAAAATGATAATATCAAATCGATGGAAGCACAAATTGCACAACTAAAAGCCGAAATGAGTGCAAGAAAGAAAGGGAAACTTCCAGCTCAACCTTTACCTAATCCTGGCTATTCACATCATGTGGATGCACTTACGTTGAGATCTGGAAGAGTGCTTGACCATCACCTTGGGGAAGAGTTTGATGATACAGAAAAATCAATCCATAACACCCCGGCTGAGACCTTTCCTCACACACACACTTCTAACCCCAGTTCTTCTACCCCACCTTCTTCCGAGCCTATTCTTCGTTTCCCAAAAGGCTCGCCACTACAGCCCACCTCTTTTACCCCTCCACGGACGATCCCCACTTCTGTTCCGGGATCGGTTCCACACACACTTCCTTCTCCTATGATGGACCCAGAGCTTATTGCTAAAGCACCTTATCCTAATCGGTTAAGGGCTAATACACCGAGTCCACATATGGAGAAGATTATGAACATTTTTAAGCAAGTAAACACCAACATCCCTCTCCTAGATGCCATCCAACAAGTTCCTTCCTATGCGAAAACTCTTAAGAACTTGTGCACTAGGAAGAGGAAGACTCAAGCGCCCAAAAAGATATTCATGGAAAAAACAATAGACACGGCTTTCCCCCAACAATTACCGAGGAAACGTAAGGATCCAGGATATCCTACTATTTCCGTTTCTATTGGGGGAAAACACATTAACCGTGCTCTACTAGACCTTGGCGCTAGTGTTAACTTGCTTCCATACTCAGTTTATGAGCAATTAGGGATCGGAGAGTTGAAGCCAACCAATTGCACTCTCCAGATGGCTGACCGATCAATCACCAAACCTAGGGGTGAACTGGAGGATGTGTTAATAAAAATCGGAGAATTTATATTCCCGGTAGATTTTATTGTAATTGATACACAGCCTGTAGCGAACCCACGGAATCAAATTCCGGTGATTTTAGGTCGCCCATTTTTGGCCACTTCCAATGCTATAATCAACTGTCGTAATGGTTCTATGACCCTATCTTTCGGGAATAGGTCAATAGAGCTGAACATTTACAAGTTGGGAAGTGTACCCTCCGAACCTATTGCTCAGGTATGTTCTGTCGACTTAATGGATGTCGACAGCAGTGAATTTGATTATCCTCCTGATACCGATCTTGACTCTTTTCATATGTTATTGTTTGACCCAACTATGTATCATACACATACGGAATCTTCCACCGAGATGTCCGGGTCAACAATTAACACTGATTATGAATTGCTTTTAGAGTCTAAAGATCACCCCGCACTTTGTGATGACATTATTCACCGGGGTATAGATGGAACTTTCGAGGAGATCTTCGCTGATGAACTCGCATTTTTAAATGACACGGGTGTTGAGATGAATCATCTCCCAATCACTGAAATTGAACCTCCACCCCTTCTTCTGAATTGTAAAAAGAATGCGAGTAATCCATCACAATCATTGCATCGTCTCTCCAAAATGAGACGCGCACACACTCTCTTCCACCACTTAACCTTTCCCCACTTCTTCTTCCACCAACCAGAGCACTGCATTGATAAAATTTTCGAATGGTTGGTGTTGATATTCGGTCTTTGCAAAGCTTGGCATCGACCACTGATTTTTGACCCCCTCATATGATTTTCAAAGATTAACATTGCATAACTCAAGTTTAGGGGGGGTATGTTTTTCTGGCTCTTGAAAAGAAAATTTTTTACAAAATGATGAGCCAAAAATAAGTTTTGGGAGGTTCTTCACTTATATATTTTGCCCCCACTAATAAATTCCTCCCAAGCTTACAGGTTTTTCGTGATTTAGCAGAAGGCAACAGTGAGGACACTGTTGAAAACAAGTTTGGGGGAGGTTTGTGCTTATTTTTGCATCATTTGCATATCATTTGCATAAGCACAAAACATTTTTTGAAAAACCTATAAAAATTTAAAAATTTTCAAAACTATAAAAAGATTTTTGTACATAAATAAGATAATAAAAGATTAGATAGTGAAAAATTACATCCATGAGATTAGAAAAATTTAAGAAAACCAAGAAAATTAGAAGTTTTCTTATACGAACTAGTAATAAGTAGTTATGAGCCATTGTCCCAAGGGTTAGTAAGATGAAGGACGTCACTAATCTGAGGATAAAAATAAGTCTGAAAAATAGTTTCTATTCTGGAAGCCAAACATTTTGAACGTTGCTACCCTGCTATTCGCACTTACACACGTCTTAAAGCCGGGGATAGTAGAGGATACCTTGAAATGCTCTTGTCTTAAAGCCAAAAGTATGAAGGAAATAAAAAAAAATGAATAAAAAAATAAAGTGGTCAGAAAAATGGACACTGGTTTTGTTATCACCGAAGGCAATAAAAAAATATATAGCGAGGGTGCTTCTTCACCTAGTGCCCTAAGACCAACTGGTCTGGGAGTCACTGCTATGCCTGAGGTGGTGCAAGACGAGGAAAATACACCAAGTAAGCAAGCACAGGAGTAATCGGTCGGTTAGTACCTCAAGAAGTATTAACGGTCGCATGAAAGTGTGTGAGCAATCTCATCTAAATATTCATTAATTAAAAAGTACTGAGGCTGATGGGCAAGAGTATGATAGCTTGAATTGAATTCTCCGGGTGTAGGGATGTCCTTTACACACACGCAGGGTGATATGATCGATGTTTGGAATACAGATAGGAATGAAGAATAAGACGATGTTTTATTGAGGGAGGACGTGATTTCTGACATCTTTTCATGACCATTAAGATAGGGCTCATGACAACCGAAAAGCTAGCTTAGTTGGAAACCCTAATTTTCAAAGTCTTTCTTTTACAATTCTTTTCTTTAAATATAATATTCATGATCTTCCTTTTATTATTGGATTTTGTGGGTGCAATCCGCTGAAAACCCTCAGGAGACAACACTCCTCCTACTAGGGACACCTAGAGGTTTAAAGGCTTGTTGCACGTGCTCAGTGCAATTGTGTTGCCTACGAAAGTGTGCTAGTTAGTTTTTCTCTTTCTTTATTTTCTCCTTCTCTTTTTAATAAAACATTCGCTCGAGACGATCGAAATTAAGTTTGGGGGTATTTGATCAGTCGAAAATATTGTATATTTTAGCCGGCAATTTCCCCATCTTTTGCATACATTTAGAAGTGTTCGGTATTCATATTTCACATATTAGCAAATCAGTCGTAAAATATCAGATTGCATGTATTAGACTTTTAAACCGACACTTTAAGGGAAATTAACCGCATTTCATGGCATCGCATCATTTCTGTATTTGCGCAACACTTGTCTTAAGTTTGTACAGGAAATACGGAAGAAAAGCAAAAGAGCTGATCAAAAATACACCAACTAAATCATTTCAGATCTGGTAGCAATTCAGAAGGAATTATACAATTATATATATCAAAAGAAGGCCCAACAATCATCCCAAGACTGTACCAGAAGAATGGAAGCCCAAAGCCCACATGTAGCCGTGGATCCGCGGCGGGAGCTGGCTTGAGCCGCGGATCCGCGCCTCTTCTGCCACGTCATCCGTCCAATTTCATTGCAGAATCTCAATCTATGGGCCCATATTCATTTCTGATGTATCAAATTCCAGAATTCTCTCGAAGCTACTGCCAGATCAGCAAAGATCATTAAGCAAGGCCTCCTAACTAACCTCTTCTAGAAGCTACCTCCTAACTAATCACATCTAGAAGCTTCTCCCCTAACTAACTTTTGGAGGGAAATTTGAATTCCCTCAACAAACTTTTGGAGGGAAACTTAGAATTTGAAATCCTAGATCTAGGGTTAGTTATCTATAAATAGGAGCCAAAATCTAAGGGTTGAAGTGGTTCATTAGTTAGAATCTTCATTAGTTAAATAATCTCTCATTCCCTCTTTCATCATCTTCTTCCACAAGTCTAGTGATAAGGCTTGTGCGAAACCCTAACCCTAATTCCACTCCAAATCCAAGATCTTGAGTACCAATCAAGCAAGAAGCCTTCAACCTTTTAGGAGCCGAGCCGATCTTCAATCGGGCAAGTGATCCAAGCCGATCCGCGATCCACGGAGACGAGCGAAGCCAAATCGACGATCAAGTTCTTCCTCTTGTAGTTCTTGAGCGAATGTAATGAAATTGTTGATATAAATAAAAGATGAAATTCTTTAATCTTGCTTTCTTTTAATTCTTGCATCATGATTAGATCTCAATTTGTAATTGTTGTTCTTGTTGTGATGTTTGAGTAAAACTCCGCTCGTTAAGGAGTCGAGACGATCAATAGAATGATGATGTAACAAATCTTAATACGATTCTTGAGTCCTACGAGTTTTGTAAACCCTAGCAAGTTCAAGAATCGATGACCTAGTTTCGTAGCGATGCTTTCTTGATTGTTATCGCTCGAAATTAGGGATCTACAATCGTTTCTTGAATTTACTAGAGGCTAGAATATGAATGATATCAATGAAAGAACAAGAGATAAGATGAAACCCTAGTTTCACAAGAAGTCTCTAATTCTCATCGATCATCATCGATCTAGTATCAATTCATCGAAGGATAAGAATACGTAATTGTAAGATTACATCACATCTATAGATCCGATCGATTCCTACGAGCCTCATTTCGATTCTTGAGATTTGGTTTGGAAAAATCATCAAACGATCAATTCTTGATTCTATCTTTTACTTTTCTTAGATCTAGATAGTTTCTTTTTTCTTGAAATACAAAATTTAAATCATGAATTGTTTTCGTTTCTTTTCTTTAAAGTTTCGACTCATCTAATTCGAAAGACGAACGATTACACTTTCCCTGTGGACGATCCGCACTCACTAACAATCTACATCCGACACCATAGTTGATTGCGGTCAAATAATTTTTGGTTGTGATTTCTTTACAATTTCCCAATTACACAAACAAGAATTCGTTTCAATCAAATGGCGCCGTTGCCGGGGACTATTTGATTCGATACTTTTACATCCAATCAAGAAATTTATAACAATCAAATGGCGCCGTTGCCGGGGACTATTTGATTCGATACTTTTACATCCAATCAAGAAATTTATAACAATCATCGAGCAAGAAAGTCCTCCCTATATATGTCCCAGCATCCACTACAATATACATCCTATGTACAGTAATGGCCTCTAGGGAATACATATAACTAACAATCTCCCACTTGCACTAGGGCCATCTGTAGCAGTGGTTGCAGTATCTCATACTCAACCATCCCATAAAAATCTCTCTCTGGGAATAGGCCTTCGTGAGTGGATCCGCCGTGTTGTCCTCTGAGTCTACTCTCCTAACCTCGATCCCTTTGAGATCAAACATCTCCATGATCAGGCGACACTGCCTTAGAATATGTCTGGATCACTGATGGGACGGACGTTACTTGGCATAAGCCACAACCCCATTGTCACACAATTGGAGGAACTAAGTTCATCTCATGAACAAATATACATCCAGACTGCCTCTTTGGTAGTATCTTAAATAGCGATGTATCGAGCCTTTATCGTCTAGTATGCCACGGTATCTAGCTTGGAACTCTTCCAACATACCGTCCCTTTATTGAGGGTAAAGACAATGCCTGCGACTGACATTCAGTCGTCTTTATCACCCTGGAACCCTTCCAATGATTCTCCCCAGGATCGATTGATACCATCTCACTACAACTAGTGAGAATCCTAACATCCAATTAGATCTATCTCGTAGATCCAAAACCCAGGATTTAGGGGGTATCACTTTGATCCTATATGGAGAATCATTGTGATAAGCGGAGATTGACCGAGCGTAGCATAGGAAACTCCTTCCCTATCAAGAGTATGTCATCCACGTACTCTACGAGGATCGTCACCATACTCCCTACTACCTTTTTGTTTATACAAGGTTCATCTACCATTTTGATGATATCAAACTCTTTGACTAAGACATCAAAACAGATGTTCCAACTCCGCGATACCTGCTTTATCCTATAAAGCATCTTGTACACGTTTCCGCTGCTCCCACTGTCTACGAAGCCCTCTGGCTGTGTACTTATAGACGTTCTCTTCTAAAACATCATTTAGAAAAGCAGTCATGGCACCCAACCGCCAGATATCGTAGTCATGGTATGTAGCCATGGCAAGTAGGATCTGGATGGACTTAAGCATAGCCACTTGAAAAGGTTTCATCATTATCCACGCCTGGTCGATGACGAAAAACTTTAACAAGTCTAGCTTTGAAAGTCTCAACTTTTCCATCTACACCAAGTAATCTTCTCAAGATATACTTGCTCCTGATGGGGATTTAACCCTTCAGATATAGCAACCAAAGTCCATACTTTGTTGGTGTATAAGGATTCCATCTCAGATCACTAAGCATCCAGCCATTCTTACAGAGTCACACTCTTGATGGCCAGTTCGAAACTAGTTGGGTCATCATCTCATGATGCAATCCTCGCTCCCACTGTCATCGAGAAACCGAAGCATCTCTCAGGCGGATGAGGAACCCTACTAGATCGGCGGAGAGGCTGAGGTTCGTTGGAATCTACTGAATCCTTTGGTTCTATCAAATCATCAGCTGCAGTTTGTATGGCTGGAACATTTCCAGTTCTACATAACAGACCTTGCCTCGAGCTTGTCCGGTATTTTGCTTTTAGACATAGGCCGGACAACCCCAAATCTTAACTAGCTTAAGACATGGGCTTTTACCATACCATATCTCATATGGAGCGGTAGGCAACATATTTGATTTGAACCCTATTCAATAGGTATGCAGCTTCTCAAGTGCATAACTCCCAAAAAGGAAATAGGAAACACAGTAGTACTCATCATAGAGCACACCATATCACATAGGGTGCTATTGCTCCGCCCCGATATACCATCTTGCTATGGTGTATACGGAGGAGTAATGCTGAGAGAATCTCATTCTCCTTTAGAATAATCCAGGATTTCCGTGCACAAGTATTCTCCTCCTTGATCTCATCAAAGGACATAATACTTATACCCTTATATTGGTTCTCTACTTCTAAATCATATTCTGTGAATATCTCAAAAGGTTCGGACTTGTGTTTCAACAGGAACATATGTCTGAATCTTGAGAGATTATCAGAGAATGTAACGAAGTACAAAGAACCAGTCCTGGCATATGTAGACAGGGGACCTTGCATACATCAACATGTATCATCCCAAAAGTTCACTAACTCTTTCTCTGTTTCCAGTAAACGGAGCTATGGTCATCTTATCTCTGTGACATGACTGGCAAGTTTCATAAGATGTGAATTCAAACAGATTTAAATATGCATCTAAAATGTAATTTCAGCCAGTCGGATCGCATTGATATGACCTAGTCTACAATGCCTCAAGAAGGATTCGTTCATTTCTGGACTTTTCCTCTTGTGTGTGTTCCGTATACTAAGAACTGTAGTTTGATTTAGAACATTAATGCTTTTAGATAACGTGCCTGAACCGATCAACTTTTGATATAGGAAATGTTCAAAACATTATCCAACAATACAAAATTTTATCGTTTCTTTACTAATAAAGAGACAGATATGATTTTGCATATCAGGTTCGGTATCTAATAACATTCGTTCAGAATCAATGTATTGGTAATACAGGGTGACAGTGACCAACAGACTTGGCTGCAATATTTGCTCCGTTTTCTGCCTCATGAAACTTATCACCCGTTCTCAGTTCTTTACCTAGCTGTAGCCCTATGTAACAGATTACATATCTGGGATCCTGATCTGGTATCAAATACCCAGGACGTAAAGGATACTGAGAAACAGTTCTCTGTAATGAACACACTCGAAGATGATGCATCAGCATGCACTCTCTTCGTTTGGGCAGCACGGGAATTCTGGTAATCCCCAATTTCCTGCTCTGTCTTATAACAATTATAAGTTGGAGCGGGACCAACGTTCCCCAGCTCAGTATAACAAGCGGGTTCGGTCAATATCCGTATTATTATCTTGATTAAGGCGTGATATGGTCGCTACCTGGAGAGAGAGAGAAGAAAACACTCAGCGTGCGCTCTTGCAAGAATAGATTGGTTATTATTTTATCTTATCAGGATGGCTCCCACTGCTTTTTATCAAATCTTCCTTCAAACCCTAAAAGGAAAGACTAGCCGGGATTAATTACACACTACAAGTTCGCCAATCTTTCAGCCAGGCCAGTGTCGGTACTTTGAGGGAGGTCCCCCGTGCTTTCGCACGAACCTAATTAATGTAAACCTCGTTTTCCCAGAGGCGTAACCTCGTTAACACCTTTCTAGACACCTACTTGATCAGCTAATTGTAATGTATAAAACTCTCCCAGGAGTAACTCTTTCTCGCAGTGGGTATCGGGACCCAACTATCTCATAGAAGGTATGCAATCTCATTGCAAATTTCAACACTTGAAATTCCCGATAATATTTTGCCCCTAGCGTCCTATGACCTTGACGCAGGCCAACAAACCATAGTGCGCTAGTCAAGTTCAACCCGTCATTTCCTGATTGAATTAAACCCACCCGCACGACCCTTGACGCAGGCCAACAAAGTCGCACGACTACCCTAATCCAATCTGCATCATATGCATAAGCAGATAAATACTAGTTAGCTACCGCACACTACGCCTTGACGCAGGCCAACAAACGTAGCACGAATACTAACTAGCACTTATCTGAAATGACGGAGGGCTACGACAGGTTTTTCTGAAAACCTATTGCGTAATGAACTTGATATCGTTGTAGAATCAAATGATTTTAAAATGGAGTGTTTTTTGAGGCTTTTCTAGTTTTGCTAAAGGAGTCATTCCCGGTGAAGGGATCGTCGGTCCTTTCCTCGTCGAATGAGGTGCGGGATATATCACATATATCACTGTGCAAAGCAAAAACTCTTAAAAGCAATCAAAAGACAAACCGAGTGTGTAGCATCTGCCAGTTATTGCTAAAGGAGTCACTCCCGGTGAAGGGATCTCGGTCCTTTCCTTATCGAATAAGGTGCAGGATATATCACATATACCGCTGTGCAAAGCAAGAACTGTAGCTACCTGTTTTAATTTTGAAATTCGATTCCACAACATCTTAGGTTTCTTTTATTTCATTAATCTCATTAATGAAGTCCCATCATTTAAGTACCTAAACATCACAGATAAATACGACGTACACTTATTCCATCCGCATTCGCCTCGATGTCCCCTCGTGCACCGTTAGGTTAGGTAACTAACGGCAGAGCGGGGCAGGGCTAGCGCGGGTGTAAAACATAAGTAACGTCTATATAATATATCATATATACTATATACAGTATCTATCACAGAACATCACATGATCACATCACAGATATCGCAGCAGAAGAATCATATGAAATATTGGATATACTAGGACGTCCGTGTTTTCAATACGAGCCAGTATAAAACACGGATTCCACGGTCGCGATGAATAGCCAAACCCACACCCCTAGACCCCTACGAGAGCGGCAAGCAACCCTACCAATTCTAGAGTTAGGAGACCCGGATTCGACTCCTCGAGTTGGTCTCCCACTGGACTCCAGAACCCGGTTACTTGTGCCCTCCTCCTTGGGTCCATCCTAGTGCGGAAAAGTAAATAATATACAAAAGGTGATATCTTCCGCAACCTGGAAGTGCCCCAATAAAAGAATATTACATACAAGTTTTTACATGAATGAAAATGAAAAACACTCATCTCACATAAAAACCCCCGGCTATTCAAACACGACGATCCAATATAACATATCCAGCAACATATAACATCACATGTCATCAACGTAAGTAAATATGCACATCCCAATTGCCGTTGACATATAGCAACGAAACCGGCGATATCACATATTACACTTATGGTCACAGAAAAGAAAGTGTAAAACTACAACAGTTGGAATCCGCAATCTTCATAGACATCGCATGCCTAATCAAATGAATTCCTTAGACATCGCATGCCTAACAATTATAAACCCCGCATTTTAGTCTCATTATCGAAAACACTTTTCAATGTCAAGTCGGGTTATTCAACAAGATTCCCGACATCCTGATCGAATGCTCGTCGCAAACTTTAGTAGGCGGCCACACCCCCGATACCGTCGACGAAGTGTACCAAGGCAGAACACCGCTACCGCGAGCACCTTGACTGATGCTTTCGGCGACGGGGTTCTCCTACAGTCACTTGGTCGGAGCTATGGGGTGAGGCTGTCTATTAAGTTTACCCGGCGAGTATCCGCGTACACTACGTGATTGCGACGGACTTTTGATCACATCAAAATTCCGTGGCAACCGATCAAGTGAGACTAAACCGCTAGATTTATAACATTCATTCAGTTATCTCATAACTTTTTGTGAATTCCAATTGTTGTATCACATTCCAGATAAACAGAAAATGTTAAACTTTCCGATCGAACAGTCGAACACCCAAGTTTTCCCAAAACAGATCAACACATGAAACAAGTCTAAAAACATTCAGTTCGTGCCTCAGTACCAACGGTCCAGCCGTAGAAGGGTCAAGCCAACGCCTCACATGTGGCACGCCGTACTGCCCCAAACCCTAAGGTTCAAAGGGCAGTTCAAGACGGTCACATAATCGAGTTAAGGTTTGTTGTCTTCTAGAGGGACCATCGCGTTACTTGCACTACTTAGAACGTCTTTAAACCTCGGAAAAATCCAACACTTGGAAATTTCCCGACAGGGGAAAAGTTGGGTATTTATATCCGGTCGAACTTTTTAACATATTCTAAAGTTATCCGGAAAGCCACATATACAAAGTTAAATAATCCGATCGATTCATCGAGTCCCAATACACCCCAGAAAATTCAACTCATGAATAAATTTTAAAAATTCCCAGAAAATCCAGAACCTGAAAATATAAATTACTGTGCAAAAATAATAAAATAATGTGATAAAGTTGCCGCGGAACCGCCGCACAAGCCATGCTTGTGCCGCGGTTCCGCCGCACTATTGATGACTCAATGGATAATTTTTGCACCGTAATTCTTATATTTCCCTGCTGAATTTTTTAGCAATTTTTAATCTGGAAAAATCCCATTTTTTCAAAAAATTCCAGAGAGCAAATACGGGTTAGGGTTTCGGGTCGATCGGGTTTCAAACTTCGTCTACGCGTCGCCTAAGGCTCTAGCTAGGCTCTGATACCACTGTAGGGTTCCTAGGCACTCTCAAGAGGTCTCACAAGGCATCAACCATGCCAATTTCAAATTTTACGGGTGCCGAGAAACCCTAATACGGATCGTTAACTAGATATATAGGCGAAACAATGTAACTAGTTTACAACTAAACTAAAAGAACGGAAATACAACCTTTGTAGATCCGGTCCTCCACCTCCATGGCTCCGCGATGAAGTCTCCTCACTGTACAAATCGGATCTTGGGCTCTAGCGTCGGCTTCATCGGAGAAAAAGCGGGCTAGGTCATCGACGACGATGCCGAAGATGATCTACGTCGAGGCATCGCTAGATCAAGCTCCCACTTCACCAAGTCATGAAACTTGTGAAGAGAACACCCTATACTACTTGGCAAGAGGTAGAGGATGAAGAAATAGGAAGTGGGTTCACTTTAGAATTGGATTTCTCACTCATTTTCAAGAGTTTCCATTGATGGAGGAAGCTTTCTTCAAGTGAAGAAGAAGAAGAAGAAGATGATAATGTTATGATAAGTTATTCAAAATAGAAAAAGAATTGAATTCTTATCATAATCCAACCATGGTCAAGTGTAGAGAATGAACTAGGGTTAAGTGAATGGTTAGGGTTAAGCATGAAGACAAAAATGGTGACTTAGTCAAAGCTTCATGAAGCTTCAATATCCATCCAAAGAAAGCCACCATTTTTTCTTTATGCTTATTATTTTCCATAAAGAATAAATAAATAAATAAATAAATAAGAAAACCAAAACCCTAACCATTTAAATAACCATGGTTCAATCTTTACACAAACTCAAGTAAACATGCATCATCAAGCATGATACAATCATTTGCACAAAAAAGTATATCACATATACAACTTGTACATCCAAGTGAGAAAATCCATTTAAAGTGAACCAATACTAGTTAATGCAAAGAAATATATCAAATATATAATTATGCATTAAATCATTAAATCAACACTTGATTCAATGATCCAGTCATATCGCATATAACCGACTAGTATCCAATGTATCGGCTTATCGAATCAACCCTCGATTCGATAACTAGGTTATATCGCATACAACCTTTCGATGAATTCATCGCGAGAATGAAATACGGTATCACATACACGCATTATTCTCGGTCCCGCACATATCTCATATGCGCTCCTATTTCGTTTCGCTTGAGCCAGGAAACCTCTGTGTAGAACTCTAAATACTCATCAATACGCCGGCAGCAGGTGATGATCATATCAAACACCCACAAGCCGCAAGCGGTCTGCTAAACGTAACGGCCACCCGGGTATTGAGCGATCAGAATATCGACGAGCAAGCCCGCTCATACTCCTGTGAATCCAACCAGTAACACTTACCGTACAGTCCGGTCTGATCGTCTGATATGCCGCATATCTTGCCTAGGGGTGGTAAACGTCAGACCCCAATAGCTCGATAAGTCGTGTCGATATGAGGTCTATAGCAGTTCGAGAAACTATAGGTAACACTTACCAGTAAATCTCAGCAACCCTGGCCAGGGATTTCCGGTTATAGCCAATCGAACACAGCGCAACATCAACTCCCTATACCGGGAGAGACGAATCCCCTCCTATCGCTCATTGCCTCCATGTGATTCGGGACTGTACCCAAAAACCACCGTTTTGCACGCCCTCTTGGACGTGGTAAGGTGGAAATCAAAGCACAGTGGGAACCACACAAGACTCTATGACGATCTCGGGTCAACAGACTACTCTGTACCAGTGTCACCAGAGAACTGCCATCTGACGTAAGGTATAATACCATCTGGGAGTTCTCGGCGAGTCCGTCCAGTGTACCCAGTCTCCACTGAGCACCCGTATATCATCTTTGATGTCAAACACCAATGGATATAGGATCATCCATCGCCCATCTGTATGGGTCGAGAAGGTATACGCTAGTCTACTCTGGTATATCGATGCCCCGTCTCGATAGACCCACGACTAGGGACTTTGAAGGATGTACTTATAGAATGTCTGTCCCCACTAGTATGATCTGCATCATAGTCCAGGTAGTCAAGTACACATCCTAAGGGTTTTACCAACATGTAACAGAGAGACAATCAGTGTACACGTTAAGGTAAAGAGCAACCAGATAGCATACTATCATGTCGAGCAAAAAAGTCCTCCCTATATATGTCCCAGCATCCACTACAATATACATCCTATGTACAGTAATGGCCTCTAGGGCATACATATAACTAACACCAAGTGGCAGCTATAGCTCAGGAGGCGGTGCAGGTACATACTCCCTTATGTGTTATTTTGAGCGCCCTTTTCTCAGTTCGAGTGTCTCTAAGTCTCTCTGTTGTTTTTCATCAGGTCCTTCAACACCGCGCCCTCGTTGCTCGCATGGAGGCCGAGGAGAATGCCTATGCCATGAGGTTGGCGGGGGAGTCTTCTTCGGAGGCCGAGGATTTGTGACTCGAGCTGCGTCTGGAGAGGGAGATGTTGGCCATCCTCGAAGCCCAATTGGCCGCCGGGGAGCTCACCGTCTCAAAGTGCCGGGAGTCCTATCACCGGCTAAGTGAGTCCCACCGAGTTATCGAGGCTAAGTTGGTAGAGCTGGCCGATCGCTATGCAGCAGTGAAGAGGGCGAGGGATGCCAGCAGACGGGATGCTGAGGCTGCGCTTCAGGCGGCGAAAGTTGCCGAGGTTCGAGCTCGAAAGGCGGTGGCCGATTATAAGGGGCCGGACCAGTTTTACGCCGACCTCGACGAAGCCTCTTCCATTATATGGCACGAAGCTCTTGATGCCATCAAGGCGCAGTTTCCGGAGTTTGCCGACGGTGAGCTCCGAGCTCGGGTCCCACTTTCGGTAGTCGTGCCTCCGGTAGATGGTGATAAGGGAAGGGCCGCTGCTGGTGTGGAAGCTCCGGCTCCTGGGGATGGTACCGAGGAAGGTGAGGTCTACACGGGGCTTGCGGCCTGAACTTTTTGGCTTTCCTTTTTCTCTCTGTTTTTGTATGCCTGCGGGCAATTTGGTAAGGCTGGGGAGCCCAGAGTACCTTGTAAAAGATTTTGGAAGTTTGAATGAAACTTAGTCTTTTTTTTCTGTGTGACAATGATTTTCCTGTGTGAGTACTTGAGCTTGTCAGTTCTGACCTCGATCAAGTATTAGGCCGCAGGTCGATGGCCCATGTTTTAGATAACGATCACCCTTCGAGTGCTTGTCGGTTAACCGCTGTGAAAGAAGGTCGGTGTCCACCAGCCCCCGGAGTCGAGGTGGTGATCTTTTAATTGAACAATTTGGGAGAACCTTTGTTGCAGGAAGGTTGGTGCTTTCCAAAGAATTGGCCGAGCATTGTTGCTGCTCGGGGCTTCTTGGCGAGGGCTTTGATCCTTAGCTTGGGTTGGGCCATAAGAGACCTGCTAAAAGTGGACCGAGCAGGGTTGCTGCCCGGTTGCTTCTTGGCGAGGGCTTAGATCCCTGGCGTCGTGGGGTAGTGAATTATCAGCCAGGGATATCCGAGCAGGGTAGCCGCTCAGCTGCCTCTTAGTGAGGGCTTAGATCCCTGGCGTCGTGGGGTAGTGAACTACCAGCCGGGGATAGCCGAGCAGGGTAGCCGCTCGGCTGCCTCTTGGTGAGGGCTTCGATCCCTGGCGTCACGGGGTAGTGAACTACCAGCCGGGGATAGCCGAGCAGGGTAGCCGCTCGGCTGCCTCTTGGTGAGGGTTTCGATCCCTGGCGTTGTGGAGTAAGGATGTACCAGCCAGGGATAACCGAGCAAGGGTGATCCCGGTTGCCTCTTGGTGAGGGCTTCGATCCTTAGTGCGGGAGGGGCCGTAAGGGGCCTGCTAAGGACGGGGCCGAGCAAGGTTGTCGCCCGGTGCTTCTTGGCGAGGGCTTTGATCCTTAAGGACGGGCCGAGCAGGGTTACTGCCCGGTGCCTCTTGGCGAGGGCTTTGATCTCTGGTGTTGTGGGGTAGGGAATTACCAGTCAGGGATAACCGAGCAAGGGCGAGCTCGATTGCCTCTTGATGAGGGCTTTGATCCTTAGCGCGGGAGGGACCGTAAAGGGCCTGCTAAGGATGGGCCGAGCAGGCGAGGGCTTTGATCCTTAAGGACGGGCCGAGCAGGGTTACTGCCCGGTTCCTCTTGGCGAGGGCTTTGATCCTTAAGGATGGGCCGAGCAGGGTTACTGCCCGGTGCCTCTTAGCGAGGGCTTTGATCTCTGGTGTTGCGGGATAGCGAACTACCAGCCAGGGATAGCCGAGCAGGGTAGCCGCTCGGCTGCCTCTTGGAGAGGGCTTCGATCCTTAGCGCGGGAGGGGTCGTAAGGGACTTGCTAAGGACGGACCAAGGTTGTTGCCTGGTCATGCAAGGATTCGCCCGACCCTCCTGTCGTGTGAACATCGAGAAGGGTGATAGTCACGGACGACGCGTGTCAGGAACGTACGGGGAAAGTCAGAACGTTTCGGGAAGCCGCGTTAGTTTCGCTACGTGGCGGCGATGCATTGGAGTATTTGTTGCGATTCCCAAGATTCGCGCCGGTACGCGTGAGAATCCGGGTCCTTGAAGATTGTGTTTGAGGTTATAAATAGGGAAGGAGATATCAGCTCCTTCGGCACCGCTTTCTTTCGAGATGACTGTGCGTGTGTATTTGATCGAAGAGATCATCACCCTTGGTGATGTCTCCTTGTACGACCCATCACTGGCCGAGGAGGGGTACCGGGGAATAGTTCAGCCCCTCGAGGATCACTTCGGCCGGCTTCTCCTTCGGCGGTCATCCCTGCTTCAGATGTTGATGTACGTGATCTGGAGGAGGTCCTCGGGGTTGGACAACCCCTTTACTAAGAAGCTTCTGGACGAGGCGCTCGACAAGGTGCATTCGATCTTTCTGTTCAGCCTCATCTCGAAAGCCAGGCACGACCGATCCTTGGCCAAGGCTCAGAGGGCGGAGCGTCGGGTGCTTCTGTGGCGTCCCGGGTCCACATGCAACGTCGGCAGGAACGGGCTGCAGCGGCTAGGGCCCGGCTTACAGAAATCTACTCTGAGTATCACCAGGAGTACTTCCTTGATCTCGTTCCACCTCTGTTGTAACTCCTTCTTTTTCTATAAGGCTGAGGAGCCCATAGTACGTTTTTAAATGAATAAAATTCTTCTTTTCGCAATGTCCTAGCATTCCCTTCTTATTATTTAAATAGAAAGGACTTTAGAAAAGTTTACATTGTCCTTGTGAAAGAAGAAGTACACACTCGTAGATGTTCCTCTCACTGGTACAGCTTGAGCTTCTCAGTGTTGTAAGGACGTGGAAACTTCCGCCCGTCCGCATCTTGCAGGCGGTAGGCTCCGCCGGGAAGGACTTGGAGACGAGGAAAGGACCGTCCCATTTCGGGGAAAACTTATGCAACCTTCCTTGATCGGTGAACTCGTTTCGCCTCAGGACTAGGTCTCTGGTCTTGAAGAAGCGACGCTTGACTCACGCATTGTAGTATCGGGCGGTTTGCTGTTGATAGGCGGCAGCTCTGATCTGAGCCCAGTCTCGTTTCTCCAACAAGATGTCTAGGTTGGTCCGGGGGGCCATGGTGTTTGTTTCATCGTCGAAATGTTCGACCCGATGACTGGGTAGCCCGACCTCCGCTGGGACCATTGCCTCGGTCCCGTAGCAGAAGCTGAAAGGGGTTTCTCCGGTGGGGGTCTTCTTCGACGTGCGCAGGGCCCATAGGACCCGAGGTAATTCCTCGACCCAACTGCTCCGGCGTCCTTCCAGGTGGGTCCAGAGACCTCGGAAGACGTCCCGATTAGCGACTTCGGCTTGCCCGTTGCATTGGGGATGTGCGACCGTGGCAAAATTCATGAGGATATGATACTCATTGCATAATTCCTTCACTTTCTCGTTTTCGATGTTCATCTCGTGGTCGGTGATGATACACCTCGGGATGCCGAATCGGAGTATCATGTTGTTCTGCAGGAACTTGATTGTCGTGGTGGCATCCGGTTTCCTGATGCGGATGACCTCGATCCACTTCGTGAAGTAATCCACTGCGACGAGGACATACTTGTGCCCGCCCGTACCGGTAGGAAACTGGCCTATCATGTCCATTCCCCACTAGGCGAACAGCCACGGGGAAGTTAGGGCGGTCAGCTCGGTAGCCGGAAGGCGAGGTTTGCTTCCGTGGAGTTGGCAACTTTTGCATCTCCTGACGAGCTTCTGGACGTCTTGGTGAATAGTTGGCCAGTAGTACCCCTGGAGCAATGTCTTCTGGATTAAGGTGCTGGTCCCTTGGTGTGCGCCGCCGACCCCTTCATGGATTTCACGGAGGACGTAGTAGGCTTCGTGGGGGTCGACGCACCGGAGTAGGGGCTGAGTGAAGGACTTCTTGTAAAGGTTCCCATTGCTCCAGACGAAGTGACGGGCTTTGGCTCGGAGATGGCGAGCTGCTCCCCGATCTTCTGGGAGCGTACCTTCCCTTAGGAATTCCACGAAGGGCTTCCTCCAGTCCCGGTCTTCTTCCTGGGATGTGTACACATAAAAGTATTGTCGCCCCGTCTTCCACGCTGGGCCATGGCAAGATCTCAAAGAGGATGGATCGCTTGTTGTTAGCCGAGTAGGATGAAGCCAGCTTACTCAGGGCATCGGATTGGGCATTGAGCTGTCTGGGTATTTGCTCTACCTGGACTTCGTCGAATTTCTTTCGAAGTCTTCTTACCTCGGCCAGATACTTCACCATTAGAGGTTCCCGAACCTCGAAATGCCCGGTCACTTGGCCGACGACTAAGGCTGAGTCACTGCGGATCCGAATTGTTTTCAGCCCCAGCCTGGAGGCCATGCGCAGTCCAGCCAGCAGGGCCTCGTATTCGGCCACGTTGTTTGAGGCTTTGAACCCGAGCTTCAGAGAATACTCCATCTCTGCCTCGTTCGGGCCTCGAATGTGTTAGTGTATATGCCCTAGGGGCCATTATTGTATCATACTAGATTGTATATTACTTAATGGAAGCTTGGGATATTCACGGTTATATATATAGTCTTGCTAAAAATGGTAGTATGCTACTTGGTTTGTGTCTACTTTAATATGTGCATATGTTTCTTGTAACGTATCACTTATACATATTAGTAGAGCCCATAGGATCTTTGCTTGATTACCAGCGTCGTGATGACAGTCACACTAGTGGGGGCTGGGTAGTCTGTAAGCAACATCCTATACAGGTCCCTGGTCATTGGATTATCGAGATAGGGCATCGATATTCCAGAGTAGACTAAGTGTGTACACTTCTCATCCCAGTTGGGGAGATGGTCTGTCCCACAGCCATCAGTACGTCGTACTGGAGATAGTATACAGGTGCTCGTTAAGTTACGGGTACACCGGACAGGACTCGCAGGGGAACTGATTGGTTGGTATTATACCCATCGTCAGTTAACAGTTCCCAGATGACATGAGTACAGCATAATCCGCAGACTTGACACTGCTACTTCGCCTCGAGTGTGTCCCACCGTTCTTAGATTGCTACCCTACCACGGCTCAAAGGAGTCGTGCAAACAGGTAGCAGTTGGGTGCAGTCCCGAGCACTTGGAGGCAGTAGTGGTTAGATAGGATTCGTCTCTCCCGGTATTGGGAGATGATATCGCACTGTGTCAGAGAGCCATTACGCAAAGTCCCTGGCCAGGGCAAGCGAGATATACTGGTAGGTTCCAGTAGCTTCTCAGGGTGTAATGGGCTTCGCTCCGACACGAGTTATACAGCTATTAGGGGACTGACGCTTGCCGCCCCCTAGGCTTGATATGCGATAGTCTTAGACGAACAGACAGGACTGTACGGAGATTGTCACATCAGGCTCAGTGGGAGTTCGGATGATTTTTCCTCATCGGCCTTCTTATCGACATCTACCTGGGGACCGTTACGTACAGCTAGTGCCGCTTGCGGTCTGTGGTTAAACCCACTGCCAGCGCAGTGTCGAGTCTTTAGAGTCCCACACAGAGAGTTTCCCTGCTCCAGACGAAACGATATAGAGGTCGTATGGTTTTACGACAAGGGTTCGGACGCGTACGTGTGTTTACGCACGTACGACTTTTCGGACAGTTTTTACTAGCCGGTTTTGGTTTAAGCCAGATTCTAGTATCAGGTTATTGGATTTATACTGTCTAAAGATTTTCCGTGTTTTCACGGATTGGAGGGGTATTCTCGTAATTTGTCGGGAAGCTTCTAGAAGAGTGGTGACTAAGGGGTTAAGGTGGCATTGCATTAAATGAGATTAGTGACTTATTTGTGTGATTCATCCAAGTCATTAAATGCATCATAAATGCTTAATGACTCATGGTGATGAATCACTCATAGATATTTATGAAGTATGGTTGCTAATTCTTTTATTTGATTTTTAAATAAATAATAATGTTTCATATATATTATGATAACATCATTATCTCATTTCATTCTCATCTTCACCTTCTCTCTCCTCAAGCTCACCCTCTCTTCAAACCCTAACCCTAGCCTCTCATGTGTTGAGATCAAGCGTTAGCTAGACTAATACATCCATAACCTCACTCTATATCCCCTAGGTAGCTTAGATTAGCACTTTAAGCAACCTAGTTATCTCAGGTTTGAGATTAAGCTTGGCGTAGAAGCTTTCGGGTGGATCGTCTTTGATTCGAGGAGGCCGTTGAGGTGCCGATGTTCCAAGGAGCCTACGAGGAGTGGAGGACTGCGATGAAGACCCGAAGGACTAGTATCATGAGGTATAATTTCGTATCCGAGTAGTTAAACCTCTCGTTGTTAGTTAGCAATGGTTTAGAAACGATTCATGCGCTCAAGTCCGTGTTACGAAGCTTTGATAATCGTTTTTCATATATTCCTGTCACGACCCGAATAATCCGACTCGTGACCGGCACTTAACCATGCTACGTCTACAGGCGTAACGCGACTAAGTAAGCCGAACCCAGAAATCAAAACCATTAAAAAAAATAGTGAGTGTTGAAAACATTTAGTTAAAACATTTAGAAAACCTTAAATAATTCAACAAGTTCCTTAAAGTTACTTAATCATTTAAATAATTTTGGCAGCATTTCCTTTGTAAAAGTAGCCCCGAGACCGGGTATAAAAGAGGACACGAGTAAAAATGAGATATAATGAAACAAAACATTCCCAAACGGGAGCAATCACGCCCAACGGCGGAAACCATCATCACAAGAGTAATATACGACGCCGTAGCGAAGAATGAGCAATAAGTAAACATCACAAAATATAAATTGCATATAAAAACCGTCGGCTCCCACGAGCTCGACACCAGAATACAAAATCATATACATCGTCCTCACAACTGTCTCTAAGTCAATACAGGAAGGTAGATGGAGAATACTAGATACATCAATATACAACTGAAAGATAACAGATACCGTACAAACCTACCTAACAGCAAAAGGGCTAACACGCCTCAGAAATGGTATCTGTGCCAAAAGATGCGGTAAACAGCCAGCCGCGACTACTCCCAAGGGCAACCTGCAAATACTGTGGCACAACGGGGGTGAGCTGCCAACTCGTGAATAGAGATAACATATAAAGGTAATCGCGAGCATGCACGTACTGCGTTACTCTATCAAATGCCAGCAAGTAAGATCTATATACGACAAGCAGTAGGTGCAATAATCATGCAAATGCTCTGTCAAGTAAAATAACTACAGGATGAGATATATGACAATCAATGCTGAGCATGGGATAAACAACATCTACACGGAATATCAACGTGGGAAATAATCGGTGCCCACAACTGCACCCAAATCCCAAATAACTCAGGCGCCGGCACACCCATCGGCCCTCAAATCCTGTAAATCTCTGAGAAATCACGAATGCCCAACATCGGCACTCCAATATTATAAAATACTCGTGTCCAGCATCGACACGCAAATCCTCATATATCGGGCTCCGTCAGTCCGGATCGGCCCACGGGCTCCATCTGCGGTATCGGCCCTAGGCCCCGGCAGTACGGATCATCCCGCATCCATCTCTCGACTCTGGTCAGTATCCTCCGGATAACCGCCAGGTCCAACCAATCACCGGTAGGTACTCGCCACCCTGCTAGGCTCATCGTCTACTCCACGAAAAACATTTCTCGCCCCGGGGAACCATACCGGGTCCACCACGAACCCGCAAACGGATTATCCAACTCCTCGAATCGGGTTTCAAGCACACGTCTCAGCACCGAGAAAACGCGTGGTGGACGCACCGAAATATCATATCACGAGGAACCGGGTTTTCATATAGTGCATATTTTCTTAAATAATTCCACGGTCCTCAAAACCAGAAATCACATAAAAATCCAACACCAATGAGTAAATCAAATACGATGTGCTATGTACATCAAGTCATCATAATATAGGTACAAGGGAAAAACCGCGTTTCTTAAGATAGTTCAGTTTTCAAAAACAGCTTGCGGCTTCCGATTTCTATGAAAATCATATCGAATCATATGTGAAATAAACTACTGTATAATGATCATGGCAATTCTACAGTGAGTGTGTCATGGCAATTACTAACGGTGTGTGTGTAACATGCAGATTAGTGCTCGTGCAACATAAGCCGTTAGTAATAGTGCGGTGTTCTATCAATTCTAAGCTTTCATACATATAGCAGGGAATGCAGTATGCAACAACAGTATCCATAAACAGTCAATGTAGGTAAATGCAAGGTGTAGCTATAAAGTCCTATTA
Organism: Agapanthus africanus; assembly: GCA_030015575.1. Taxonomy (NCBI): domain Eukaryota; kingdom Viridiplantae; phylum Streptophyta; class Magnoliopsida; order Asparagales; family Amaryllidaceae; genus Agapanthus; species Agapanthus africanus. The sequence goes on along the minus strand of JASDDO010000029.1, from coordinate 6,791,498 downwards.
GCCCTGACGTAGAACGCCATGCGGGCGATATCCCCGTAGATGTTAAACCTACTCACCGAAGTCTCGCGCTAAGTGTAGCCGACGACTTGTTTCCCCTTCTTCGCAGCGTCCGTCTCACTCGCATGCGAACCTAGATTTACACAATATATCACACATAAGCTCAAATCCACGAAAAACGCAATAATAAGGTCAAACTAGAAACCCGCGTCGCAAACCAAGCGCGCGCATGCGCGATACGCTAAAACGTGTGATCACGCGCCTGAACTATCCTAACGCGTCGCGATACGCAGAAACTCCAAACCCACACACGTAGCACGCGTGTCGCGAAGGTTTAAAATACGGAAAATAGGGTAATAAGTCCCAGATTTTGATACAGAAAGAGTTTTATAAAAATAAATATACCATACTACTCCACACAGCAGCAGACACCCATCACCAAAACCCCAACCCGCAAATCCCTCATCTGGCCGCAAATTGCGGCCAGAAGTCTTTTTTCGGCGGCCTTGGTTGGGAGGTGGGCCCCCGGGTTTGGTGTGTGCACTCCATACATACTGTGTATATCCCAGTAATTACAATTTTATTCTGAAACACCCCGGGTAGTAGCAGTTTCAACAGAACCCAATTTCATGTTAAAAGTCACACTTTGCACTAAAATGATACTTTAGGGTATTTTTGTGAAATCTGAAACAAACCCAAGTCCAAAACCACACTAATATCACATTACCAAGCTAATCAAGCCGTAAAAAGTTAATTTGTATCACAACCTTACTAAATCTCCTTAAAAAGCCCAAAGCATGCATAAAATGTGATATTTTGCTAGAAATACTTTAAGTTATGAAAAAGAGGTGCTAAGGGTGAGTTAATACCTTCAAAACACCTTAAGAAACACAAAAAAATCCAGATCTAGCCTCAAGTATGCAGTCTTGCCACTAAACACCTTAAATGAGCCATTAAACCAAGGTTTTGTGAAGGAAAAAGGTTGGATTTGGGTAGGGTTTCATGTAGGGATCAAAAGGAAATGAAAAGAGAAGAAGAGAAGAAGAAGAACTGTTATTTTGCTGGAAATTCTGCAGGAATTTCTGAATGAGGAGAAGAGAGAGAGAAGAGAAGAAAAAAAAGGGGTCAAAAGGTCAACTTCTCACTTAACACCATACCTCATTTGTTTAATTTAAAATTTTGAATTATAAAAGGGTTTGACTTGTTCAAATGGGGGGGGGGGGGAAATGGATTATCAACCATGCATCAAATGAAGAGGGGCTAACATGATACATTTCTCAACTAGTCTAAAAAAAAAACTAAGTGTGCATGTGTGCACTTAACACAAAATTTCTCACTTAGGGTAACATGACTAAAAATAATTAACAACCCTATAAATATATATAAATACCCATATAAACACTTCACAACATAAAAACCACTAGCCAAGAAGGAAATTAAGATATCCATTTTTTTTTTACGAAAAACACGCACACTAGCTAAATAACGAGAACACATTCTAAACGAATTTCAAGGTGTTACAATTCCGCCTCCCCGCAAGTTCGTGGGGTGCGTGACATGGACTTACAGTGGTATCAGAGCCAACTAAACCATTACTAGCTTGTTAGCAAATGATTAGAAGTTCGATCGACGGAAAACACGCAAAAGAAACCCTGAAAATTCCTAGTTTCTGTTAATTTTAAACCTGTCTGAAAAATTATTTGACATGCCTTAAAATTCACAGCAGGGTATTTTAAGAATACTGGGAAAAAACGAGTCAGTGAATCGGCTAAACGGCCGCGGATCCGCGGCAATAGAGAGCTTGTGCCGCGGATCCGCCGCCGAGTCAATGCGGAGTTGACTCGGATTTGCTCAGTAATTCCTATTTTGTTGTTTTCTGTTTTCTTGTATGTTCTGTTTCTGCCCAGGTTTCCTCTGTACTGACTTGCTTTTAGGGTAGACACGGAAAAGGGAAGTCGATCGATGTTCTAAGATATTTGCTAATTGGGTTTTTATCTGTAATGTTTAATGTGTTCGTAAACCTCCCCTAACTGCTAGTATGTCGGTTGGCAGGGGGTTGCACATTTCTGAAATGTTTACTGTTTGTGTATATGAACTGTGTTGGACTGTTGTGATGATTAGCCGGGGTTTGAGATGTGTTTAATATTCTTTCATTCAATGTAAATGTAATTTGATGTAATATTCTTTTGCGGGGCACATCCAGGTTGCGGTTGTAGCCACCGTTGTATGATTTCTTTTTACTGTTTTTGCTCCTAGGATAGACCCAAGGTGGGGTGCACAAACTACCGGGTATTTTGAAGTGTTGAGGCAGACCGCTTCACTTCTGGTACTTGGCGGGTAGTTTGTCGTACCCGTAGGGGTCTAGGGTGGGGTAATGGCTATTCATCACAATTGTGTAATCCGTCTTTCCTTGCAGGCTCAAAAGAAACACGGATTGCTTGCATATCCAATAAAGTTTATCTATGATCTGGAATGCTTATTATTGCGTCTGACGAATATACAATATCTATATATAAATAGCTATTAGACGTCACTTATGTTTTACACCCGCGCTAGCCCAGCCCCCGCTCTGTCGTTAGTTAAGTAACCTAACGGGTGATGACGGGACCCCATGGCGAATGCGGATGGCATAAGAGGATGTGGTATTTTCGTTGTTTTCTGCAATGATAAGATTAAAAGATGGGACGCATTATTATAATGCAAAGAAAATAAACCAAAGTTTAATCGTTAGAACAAATTTAAAAGAAACCACTCGGTTATTTTAAAAGATCAGAATTTTTTAATTGCGGAGCTTTAGCCACTCCTTTTAAAAAGTATCAGGTTCCTTCGATTATATCAAGTTCACTACGTTCACGGTTTTGCCAAAACCATTTGTAGCCCTCCGTCATTTCATTTGGGTATTCAATAGTATTCAAGCTGTATTTGTTGGCCAAAGTCAAGGCACAGTGTTTGGTAGCTACTGAATATTCATATGCAGCATAGATAGATGCGTTGGTTTGGGACAGTCGTACTGCTTTGTTGGCCAAAGTCAAGGGTATGTACGGATGGGTTCAAATTAACCTGGACAATGACGGGTAGAACTTGACATGTGACTTATGATTTGTTGGCCAAAGTCAAGGTCATAAGAGCATGGGGCAAAAATCCATATCGGGAGTTTCAAAAGAAACTGAAATTTGCAGAGAGATGCATACCATTTTTGAGTTTGATGAATGTTGGTAGGATTCCTTCAACATTATCATACGATGATATTTCGGATCCCGATCCTACTGTGAGTACATGCTACTTATCAGGAGATTCATCACTTAACGATCAATGCCATAAACCAAGTAGGTGCCTAGAAAGGTGTCAGCGGGGTTACGCCCCCAGAGAAAAGAGGTTATTTAATTAAGGAACTTCGCGAAAGCGTTGGAAAACCTCCCTCGAAGTATCGACACTGGCCTGGCTGAACGGTTAAGCAAGTATTGTACGGTGAGAATAGTCCTGGCTAATTCTTCTCTTATGGTTTGAGGAAGGATTCGAGAAACAGTGAGAGCCATCCTGTTTAGATAAATTAAAACCAATCTAACCTTATAACAGCATCATGCTAAAATAGTTTTCTTCTCTCTCTCTCAATTGTAGCGACCTTGTTGTAGGGTTCCTAGGCACACTAATGAAGTCTCACAAGTGATCAAGTATGGCTAATTCAAATTTTACAAGTGCCTACAAACCCTAATACGGATCGTTAATTAGATATATAGGCGATGCAAGCATGTAAACGAATTAAATGCTAAAGGAAAGTGACTACAACCTTTGTAGATCCGATCCTCCACCTCCATAGCTCCGCAATGAAGTTTCCTCGCTGTCCAAATGGAAACCCGGGCTCTAGCGTCGGCTTCATCGGAGAAATGGGCGGGCAAGGTCGTCGGCTTCGTTGCCGAAGATGATCTACGTCGAGGCATCACTTGATCAAGCTCCCACTTCACCAAGTCATGAAACTTGTGAAGAAAACACCCTATACTACTTGGCAAGAGGTAGAGGATGAAGAAATAGGAAGTGGGTTCACTTTAGAATTGGATTTCTCACTTGTTTTCATCACTTGCCATTGATGTAGCAAGCTTTTCTTCATGGAAGAAGAAGATGAAGAAGAAGAAGAAGATATGATAAGTTATTATTAAAAAGAAAATAAAAGGAATACTTATCATAACTTCAACCATGGTTTAGTGTAGAGATTTAACTAAGGTTAGATGAGTGGTTAGGGTTAGAGAAGAGACAAGAATGGTGGACTTGTTCAAAGCTTCAAGAAGCTTCAAGGAAAAAACAAAACTAGCAACCATTCTTTTCTCTTTATCTTTTCAAATGAAATAAATAAAATAAATAAATAGATAAATGAATAAGTGAATGAAAAGAAACCCTAATCACTAACTAACCATGGTTTAATTCTTTACACAAACCCATGCTAGAATGTATCATCAAACATGATACAATCATGTGCACAAAAATATATCATATATACAATGTGTATTTCAAGTGAGTAAATCCATTTAAAGTGAACCAATACTAGTTAATGCAAAGTAATATATCAAATATATAATTATACATTAAATCATTAAATCAACACTTGATTCAATGATCCGGTTATGTCGCATATAACCGGCCAGTATCCAATGTATCGGCTTATCGAATCGATCCTTGATTCGATAACTAGGTTATATCGCATATAACCAATCAATACATTCATCGCGAGAATAGAACACTGTATCACATACACGAATTATTCTCGGTCCCGCACATATCTCATATGCGCTCCTATTTCGTTTCGCTTGAGCCAGGAAACCTCTGTGTAGGACTCTAAAGACTCGTCAATACGCCGGCAGCAGATGATGATCATATCAAACACCCACAAGCCGCAAGCGGTCTGCTAAACGTAACGGCCACCCGGGTATTGAGCGATCAGAAGATCGACGAGCAAGCCCGCTCACACTCCTGTGAATCCAACCAGCAACACTTACCGTACAGTCCGGTCTGTTCGTCTGATATGTCGCATATCTCGCCTAGGGGTGGTAAACGCCAGACCCCAGTAGCTCGATAAGTCATGCCGACTTGAGGTCCATAACATTCGTGAAACTACTGATAACTCTTTCCAGTATATCACTGCAACCCTGGCCAGGGATTTCCTGTTATGGCCAGTCGAGCATAGCGCAACATCAACCCCCAATACCGGGAGAGACGAATCCCCTCCTATCGCTCATTGCCTCCATGTGAATCGGGACTGTACCCAAAAACCACCTGTTTGCACGCCTCAGTAGAGCCGTGGTAGGGTGGAAATCAAAGCACAGTGGGAGACACACAAGACTCTATGACGATCTCGGGTCAATAGACTAAGCTGTACCAGTGTCACCAGAGAACTGCCATCTGACGTGAGGTATAATACCATCTGGGAGTTCTCGGCGAGTCCGTTCAGTGTACCCAGTCTCCACTGAGCACCCGTATACCATCTCTGATGTCAAACACCAATGGATATGGGATCATCCATCGCCCATCACATGGGTCGAGAAGATACACGCTAGTCTACTCTGGAATATCGATGCCCCGTCTCGATATTCCCACGACTAGGAACAATGAAGGATGTACTCATTGACTACCCAGGCCCCACTAGTATGATCTGCATCATAGTCCTGGAAGTCGAGTACTCATCCTAAGGGCTTTATCAACATGTAATCAGAGAGACAGAAAGTATACATGTTAAGACAAAGAGCAACCAGATAGCGTACTATCATGTCGAGCAAGAAAGTCCTACCTATATATGTCCCAGCATCCACTACAATATACATCCAATGTACAGTAATGGCCTCTAAGGCATACACATAACTAACAATCTCCCACTTGCACTAGGGCCATCTGTAGTAGTGGTTGTAGTATCTAATACTCAACCATCCCCTAAAAGTCTCTCTTTGGGAAAAGGCCTTCGTGAAAGGATCCGCCGTGTTGTCCTCTGAGTCTACTCTCCCAACCTCGATCACCCTGGAGATCAACTATCTCCATGATCAGGTGATGCAGCCTCAGAATATGTCTGGGTCACTGATGGGACCAGGGTTTCTTTGGCCAAAGCCATAGTTCCATTGTCACACAATGGTAGGAACCTAGTTCATCTTATGAACCAATATACACCCAAACTGCCTCTTTGGTAGTATCTTTAATAGCGATGTTACCAGCCTTTATCGTCTAGTTTGCCACGGTATCTAGTCTTGGAACTTTTCCAACATACCGTCCCTTTACTGAGGGTAAAGACAATGCCTGCGACTGATATTCAGTCGTCCTTATCACTCTGGAACTTTTCCAGTGATTCTCCCCAGGATCGAGAAGGTATCACCTTTATCCTATTTGGAGAATCCATGTGATAATAGGAGATTGACCGATCGTAGTATAGGAAACTCTTTTCCTATCTAGAGTATGTTGTCTACGTACAATACGAAGATCACCACCATACTCCCTACTGCCCCTTTTGTATATACAAGGTTCATCTACCATTTTGATGAAGTCAAACACTTTGACTATCACATCAAAACAGACGTTCCATCTCCGCGATGCTTGCTTCATTATCTAAAGCAACTTGCGCACATTTCCGCTGCTCCCACTGTTTACGAAGCCCTCTGGCTGTGTTCTTATAGACGTTCTCTTCTAAATCAATATTTAGAAAAGTAGTCATGGCACCCAACCACCAGATATCGTAGTCATGGTATGTAGCAATGGCAAGTAGGATCTAGATGGACTTAAGCATAGTCCCTAGAAAAGGTTTCATCATTATCCACACCTGGTTGATGACTAAAACCTTTAACAAGTCTAGCTATGAAAGTCTCAACTTTTCTATCTACACCAAGTAATCTTCTCAAGATATACTTGCTCCTGATGGGGATTTAACCCTTCAGATACAGCAACCAAAGTCCATACTTTGTTGGTGTATATGGATTCCATCTCAGATCGCTAAGCATCCAGCCATTCTTACAGAGTCCCTACTCTTGATGGCCTGCTCGAATCTAGTTGGGTCATCATCTCATGATGCAATCCTTGCTCCCACTGTCATCGAGAAACCGAAGTATCTCTTAAGCAGGTAAGGAACCCTGCTAGATCGGCGGAGAGACTGAGGTTCGTCGGGAACTATTGAATCCTTTGGTTCTGTCAAATCAACAGCTGCAGTTTTGTATAGCTGGAACCTTTCCAGTTCTACAGAACTGATCTTGCCTCGATCTTGTCCGGATTTTGCTTTTGACATAGGCCGGACAATCCCAAATCTTAACTTACTTAAGAGATAGGCTCTTCCCATACCATATCTCATATGGAATGGTAGGCAGTGATCTGATTCGAACCTAATTCAATAGGTATGCAGCTTCTCAAGCGCATAACTCCTTAAAAGGAAATGGGTAACTCAGTAATACTCATCATAGAGCACACGATATCTAATATTGTGTGATTGCTCCGCCCCGATACACCGTTGTGCTGTGGTGTATTCAGAGGAGTAATACTGAGAGAGAATCTCATTTTCCTTTAGAATAGTCCAAGGATTCCATGCACAAGTATTCTCCTCCCTGATCTCATCATAGGACATAATACTTATACCCGTATTTTAGTTCTCTACTTCTAACTTATATTCTGTGAATATCTCAAAAGGTTCAGACTTGTGTTTCAACAGGAACATATGTCTGAATCTTGAGAGATTATCAGAGAATATAATGAAGTATAAAGAACCAGACCTGGCATGTGTAGACAGGAGACCTTACATACATCATCATGTATCAATCCCAAGAGTTCACTAACTCTTTCTTTGTTTCCTATAAACAGAGCTATGGTCATTTAATCTTTGTGACATGACTGGCAAGTTTCACAAGATGTAAATTCAAACTGATTTAAATATGCATCTAAAATGTAACTTCAGCCAGTCGGGTCGCATTGATATGACCTAGTCTACAATGCCTCAAGAATGATTCGTTCATTTCTGAACTCTTCCTCTTGTGTGTGTTCTGTATACGAGGAACTGCAGTTTGATTTAGAACGTCAATGCTTTTAGATAACGTGCCTGAACCGATCAACTTTTGATATAGGAAATGTTCAAAACATTATCCATCAATACAAAATTTTATCAATTCTTTACTTATAAAGAGACTGATATGATTTTGTATATCAGGTTCGGTATCTAATAGCATTTGTTCAGAATCAATGTATTAGTAATACAGGGTGATAGTGACCAACAGACTTGGCTGCAACACTTGCCCGTTTTCTGTCTCATGAAACTTGTCACCCGTTCTCAGTTTTTCTACCCTTTTGTAGCCATATGTAACAGATTACATATCTGGGATCCTGATCCGGTATCATATACCCAGGATGCAGAGGATACTGAGAAACAGTTCTTTGTAATGAACACACTCGAAGGAGATGCATCATATGCACTTTCTTCGTTTGGGCGGCATGGGAATCCTGGTATTCCCCTAATTCCTGCTCTGTCTTATAACAATTATAAGTTGGAGCGGGACCAACGTTCCCCAGCTCAGTATAACAAGCGGGTTCGGTCAATACATCCATATTATTATCTTGATTAAGGCGTGATATGGTCGCTACCTGGAGAGAGAGAGAAGAAAACACTCAGCGTGCGCTCTTGCAAGAATAGATTGGTTATTATTTTATCTAATCAGGATGGCTCCCACTGTTTTTATCAAATCTTCCTTCAAACCTTAAAAGGAAAGACTAGCCGGGATTAATTACACTATACAAGTTCGCCAATCTTTCAGCCAGGCCAATGTCGGTACTTTGAGGGAGGTTCCCCGTGCTTTCGCACGGACCTAATTACAGTAAACCTCGTTTTCCCAGAGGCGTAACCCCATTGACACCTTTCTAGACACCTACTTGATCGGCTAATTATAAAGTGCAAAACTCTCCCAGGAGTAACAATTACTCGCAGTGGGTATCGGGATCCAACTATCATATAGAAGGTATGCAATCTCATTGCAAATTTCAACACTTGAAACTCCCGATAAAGATTTTTACCCCTAGCACCTATGACCTTAATTATGGTCAACAAATCATAAGTACTAGTCAAGTTCTACCCGTCATTTCGTGATTAATTAGACCCACCCACATGACCCTTAACTAAGGTCAACAAAGTCACGCGACTGTCCTAACTAATCGCATCATATGCGGTGTAGGAAGACATCACTTAGTTACCGTACACTGTGCCTTGACTATGGTCAACAAACACAGCACGAATACTAAGTACTCTACTTCCTAAAATGACGGAGGGTTGCGAATGGTTTTTGTGAAAACCTTTAACGCTTTGAACTTGATCTCGTTGCGGAATCAAATGGTTTTTAAATGGAATGTTTTCGAGGCTTTTCTAGTTTTGCTAAAGGGGTCACTCCCGGTGAAGGGATCGTCGGCCCTTTCCTCGTCGAATGAGGTGCGGGATATATCATATATATCACTGTGCAAAGCGGAAACTATAGAAGCGACCAAAAACAAACCGAGGGTTGTAGCATCTGCCAGTTATTGCTAAAGGAGTCACTCCCGGTGAAGGGATCTCGGTCCTTTCCTCATCGAATAAGGTGCAGGATGTTCTATAATGAACACCGCGATGCAAAGCAAGAACTGTAGCTACCTGTTTTATTTTGAAATTCGATTCCACAACATCTTTTAGGTTTATTTTCTTTCATTAATCTCATTAATGAATATCCCATCATTTAAGTCCACCTAATCATCACAGATAAATATAACGTACGCTTATGCCATCCGCATTCGCCTCGATGTCCCGTCTGCACCGTTAGGTTAGGTAACTAACGCCAGAGCGAGGCAGGGCTAGTGCGGGTGTAAAACATAAGCAACGTCTATATAATATATCATATATACTATATACTATATCTATCACATAACATCACATGATCACATCACAGATAACGCAGCAGAAAATATCATATGAAATATTGGATATACTAGGACGTCCGTGTTTTCAATACGAGCCAGTATAAAACACGGGTTCCACGGTCGTGATGAATAGCCAATCCCACACCCCTAGACCCCTACGAGAGCGGCAAGCAACCCTACCAATTCTAGGGTTAGGAGACCCGGACTCGACTCCTCGAGATGGTCTCCCACTGGACCCTAGAACCCGGTTACTTGTGCTCCCCTCCTTGGGTCTATCCTAGTGCAGAAAAGTAAATAATATACAAATGGTGACAACATCCGCAACCTGGAAGTGCCCCAATAAAAGAATATTACATACAAGTTTTTTTACAAGAATTAAAATGAAAAACACTCATCTCACATAAAAACCCCGGCTATTCGAACACGACGATCCAATATAACATATCCAGCAACACATAACATCACATGCCATCAACGTAAGTAAATATGCGCATCCCAATTGTCGTTGACATATAGCAACGAGACCGGCGATATCACATATTACACTTACGGTCACAGAAAAGAAAGTGTAAAACTACAACAGTTGGAATCCGCAACCTGCATAGACATCGCATGCCTAATCAAATGAATTCCTTAGATATCACATGCCTAACAATTATAAACCCCGCATTTTAGTCTCAAAATCGAAAACACTTTTCAATATAAAGTCGGGCAATTCAACAAGATTCCCGACATCCTGATCGAATGCTCGTCGCAAACTTCAGTAGGCGGCCGCACCCCCGACGCCGTCGACAAAGTGCACCAAGGCGGAACACCGCTGCCGCGAGCACCCAAACGGATGCTTTCGGCGACGGGGTTCTCCTACAGTCACTTGGTCGGGGCTATGGAGTGAGGCTGTCTATTAAGTTTACCCGGCGAGTATCCGCGTACGCTACGTGATTGCGACGGACTTTTGATCACATCAAAATTCCGTGGCAACCGATCAAGTGAGACTAAAGTGCTATGTTTATAACATTCATTCAGTTATCACATAACTTTTGTGAATTCCAATTGTTGTATCACATTCCGGATAAACAGAAAATGTTAAACTTTCCGATTGAACATTCGAACACCCAAGTTTTCCCGAAACAGCTCAACACATGAAATAAGTCTAACAACATTCAGTTCGTGCCTCAGTACCAACGGTCCAGCCGTAGAAGGGTCAAGCCAACGCCTCACATGTGGCACGCCGTACTGCCCCAAACCCGAAGGTTCAAAGGGCAGTTCAAGACGGTCACATAATCGAGTTAAGGTTTGTTGTCTTCTAGAGAGACCATCGCGTTACTTGCACTACTTAGAACGTCGTTAAACTACGGAAAAATCCAACAATTGGAAATTTCCCGGTAGGGGAAAAAGTGGGTATTTATATCCGGTTGAACTTTTTAACATATTCTAAAAATTACCCGGAAAAACACACAGACAAAATTAGACAATCCGATCGATACACCGAATCCCCAAAACAACCCAGAATATTCAACTCTTAAAAAAATATTAAAAATTCCCAGGAAAACCAGCACTTCAATCTAAGAATTACGGTGCAAAATTTGATGCACAACAAGACAAAATGGCCGCGGAACCGCCGCATGAGCATGCTCATGCCGCGGATCCGCGGCGCCTTTAAGGAATTAGGCCATCGAATTTTCCAGTAACCCTTACAATCCCCTGCTGATTTTTCTGCATATTTTTAATTTACAAAAATCCACGAATTTCAAAAATGTACAGAGAGCAATATTAGGGTTAGGGTTTCGGTACGATCGGATTTCTAACTCCGTCTACGCATCGCCTAAGGCTCTAGCTAGGCTCTGATACCACTGTAGGGTTCCTAGGCACACTAATGAAGTCTCACAAGTGATCAAGCATGGCTAATTCAAATTTTACAAGTGCCTACAAACCCTAATACGGATCGTTAACTAGATATATAGGCGATGCAAGCATGTAAACGAATTAAATGCTAAAGGAAAGTGACTACAACCTTTGTAGATCCGATCCTCTACCTCCATAGCTCCGCAATGAAGTCTCCTCGCTGTCCAAATGGAAACCCGGGCTCTAGCGTCGGCTTCATCGGAGAAATGGGCGGGCAAGGTCGTCGGCTTCGTTGCCGAAGATGATCTACGTCGAGGCATCACTTGATCAAGCTCCCACTTCACCAAGTCATGAAACTTGTGAAGAAAACACCCTATACTACTTGGCAAGAGGTAGAGGATGAAGAAATAGGAAGTGGGTTCACTTTAGAATTGGATTTCTCACTTGTTTTCATCACTTGCCATTGATGTAGCAAGCTTTTCTTCATGGAAGAAGAAGATGAAGAAGAAGAAGAAGATATGATAAGTTATTATTAAAAAGAAAATAAAAGGAATACTTATCATAACTTCAACCATGGTTTAGTGTAGAGATTTAACTAAGGTTAGATGAGTGGTTAGGGTTAGAGAAGAGACAAGAATGGTGGACTTGTTCAAAGCTTCAAGAAGCTTCAAGGAAAAAACAAAACTAGCAACCATTCTTTTCTCTTTATCTTTTCAAATGAAATAAATAAAATAAATAAATAGATAAATGAATAAGTGAATGAAAAGAAACCCTAATCACTAACTAACCATGGTTTAATTCTTTACACAAACCCATGCTAGAATGTATCATCAAACATGATACAATCATGTGCACAAAAATATATCACATATACAATGTGTATTTCAAGTGAGTAAATCCATTTAAAGTGAACCAATACTAGTTAATGCAAAGTAATATATCAAATATATAATTATACATTAAATCATTAAATCAACACTTGATTCAATGATCCGGTTATGTCGCATATAACCGGCTAGTATCCAATGTATCGGCTTATCGAATCGATCCTTGATTCGATAACTAGGTTATATCGCATATAACCAATCAATACATTCATCACGAGAATGGAACACGGTATCACATACACGAATTATTCTCGGTCCCGCACATATCTCATATGCGCTCCTATTTCGTTTCGCTTGAGCCAGGAAACCTCTGTGTAGGACTCTAAAGACTCGTCAATACGCCGGCAGCAGATGATGATCATATCAAACACCCACAAGCCGCAAGCGGTCTGCTAAACGTAACGGCCACCCGGGTATTGAGCGATCAGAAGATCGACGAGCAAGCCCGCTCACACTCCTGTGAATCCAACCAGTAACACTTACCGTACAGTCCGGTCTGTTCGTCTGATATGTCGCATATCTCGCCTAGGGGTGGTAAACGTCAGACTCCAGTAGCTCGATAAGTCATGCCGACTTGAGGTCCATAACATTCGTGAAACTACTGATAACTCTTACCAGTATATCACTGCAATCCTGGCCAGGGATTTCCTGTTATGGCCAGTCGAGCATAGCGCAACATCAACCCCCAATACCGGGAGAGACGAATCCCCTCCTATCGCTCATTGCCTCAATGTGAATCGGGACTGTACCCAAAAACCACCTGTTTGCACGACTCAGTAGAGCCGTGGTAGGGTGGAAATCAAAGCACAGTGGGAGACACACAAGACTCTATGACGATCTCGGGTCAACAGACTAAGCTGTACCAGTGTCACCAGAGAACTGCCATCTGACGTGAGGTATAATACCATCTGGGAGTTCTCGGCGAGTCCGTTCAGTGTACCCAGTCTCCACTGAGCACCCATATACCATCTCTGATGTCAAACACCAATGGATATGGGATCATCCATCGCCCATCACATGGGTCGAGAAGATACACGCTAGTCTACTCTGGAATATCGATGCCCCGTCTCGATATTCCCACGACTAGGAACAATGAAGGATGTACTCATTGACTACCTAGGCCCCACTAGTATGATCTGCATCATAGTCCTGGAAGTCGAGTACTCATCCTAAGGGCTTTATCAACATGTAATCAGAGAGACAGAAAGTATACATGTTAAGACAAAGAGCAACCAGATAGCGTACTATCATGTCGAGCAAGAAAGTCCTACCTATATATGTCCCAGCATCCACTACAATATACATCCAATGTACAGTAATGGCCTCTAGGGCATACACATAACTAACACTTGTGACCACACATAGGTTATATCTAGATAATAAATTGACTGAATCTGACTTATTTGACTGGCAAAAGTCTGTCCAGATGTCCATTGCCTATGACAAGCTGGACCACCCTATTAAGGGACATTCCTATTGTTGTGGGATTGGGCATTGGCAGAATGATTGCAGGGGAAGCCAGTAGCCAGGATACGAAGCATGTTGTGGCTTCGACTTCGGGTGTGTTTATGATAGAGAACTGTATGTCAGTTAACCCTACTTCCTGGGTATTGGATACCGGATCAGGAACTCACATCTGTAATTCATTACAGGCTCTGAAAAATCGTAGGGTTATCGGGATAGGTGATATGACCCTCACAGTTGCTAATGGAATGAGCATGGACGCTGAATCCGTAGGAGAATATCATCTTGGAATGACAACTGGGCAGATATTGATTCTGCGTAACTGTTTTTATGTACCAGGTACGACTTGTAATATCATATCTGTACCCTTACTTTCTAAAGAAAGATATGATTTTGCTTTTACAAGAGATGTGGTTCACATCTACCTAAATCAAGATTTGATTGGGTCAGGTACATTAGAAAACGGAATATACGTATTAAATCAAGCTCAGATTTTCAGTGTCCAGAACACACTTAAAAGAAAGTCTCCAGAATTAAATCAGGCTTTCTTATGGCATTGTTGACTAGGTCACATCAATGAGAGAAGGCTGACTAAGTTACATAGAGAAGGATATTTGAATTCGTTCGAATATCAATCTTATGCTACTTGTGAATCTTGTCTCATAGGAAAGATGACAAAGACTCCGTTTACTGGACACGGAGTAAGAGCGAGCGAGCTCTTGGGACTCGTACACAGTGACGTGTGCGGTCCAATGTCTACACATGCGCGAGGTGGTTATTCCTACTTCATTACTTTTACAGATGATTTCTCTAGGTATGGATATATCTTCTTAATGAAACATAAATCCGAGGCCTTCGAGAAATTCCAAGAATACAAGAATGAAGTAGAAAAACAGACCGGCAAAAGTATCAAGACACTGAGATCTGATCGAGGTGGTGAATACTTAAGTGCCGAATTCCTAGGTTACTTAAAAGAGAATGGAATTCTCTCTCAGCTTACTCCTCCATACACACCACAACATAACGGTGTATCAGAAAGGAGGAATCGAACCCTATTGGATATGGTTCGTTCCATGATGAGTAATGCTGAGTTACCGCGATCATTCTGGGGATATGCACTGGAATCAGCTGCATATCTTTTGAACCGAGTTCTAACCAAGACTGTGCCTACCACACCATATCAGATGTGGAGTGGGAAGAAACCCAGTCTCAAGTATCTTAAGACATAGGGATGTCCAGCTTTTGTAAAGAAGCAGCATGCGGACAAGCTCGAGGCACGCTCAGTAAAATGCAAATTTATGGGATATCCAAAGAACTCCAAGGGATATTATTTCTATTACGCAGAGGAACAAAAGGTCTTTGTTTCTCTTCATGCCTGCTTCTTGGAAACTGAATTTTTGGAAAATCAGAAGAGTGGGAGCGCAATAGAACTGGAAGAAATTCCAGAACCACAAACTGTTACTGAAAGTATGATAGAACCAGAGGTTTCAGAAGAAAGGGACATCCCAACACCTCTCCGCAGGAGTAGTAGGCAGTCTCATCCGCCCGAGAGATACTACGGTTTTCTCATAGACGGGGATAGAGAGGATTGCACTATTGATTATGATGAGCCTACTAGCTTCCAGCAAGCCATTCAGAGCGGTGACTCAGTAAAATGGCTAGATGCAATACGGACCGAAATGGAGTTCATGTACACTAACAAAGTATGGACTTTGGACATTGCTCCAGATGGGGTAAAACCCGTAGGATGCAAATGGATCTTCAAAAAGAAGATTGGTGTAGATAAACATGTTGAAACCTATAAGGCTAGACTTGTTGCAAAGGGTTTCCGTCAAAGACCTGGCTTGGACTATGACGAAACCTTTTCTCCAGTGGCTATGCTGAAATCCATTCGGGTCCTTCTTGCTATTGCTGCCTTCCACGATTATGAGATCTGGCAGATGGACGTAAAGACGGCTTTTCTAAATGGAAATTTGGAAGAAAGCGTCTATATGGATCATCCAGAAGGATTCATTCAGAGTGGGAGCAGCAGTAAAGTATGCAAGCTGCTTAAGTCCATTTATGGACTAAAGCAGGCATCGCGGAGTTGGAACATCTGTTTTGATGATGCTGTCAAAGAATTTGACTTTATCAAAAATCCAGATGAACCATGCATATATAGTAAGATTGTAGGGAGAGTTGTAGTATTCCTCATCTTGTACGTGGATGACATTCTCCTAATAGGAAATGATATTCCTATGTTACAGTCAGTCAAAATATTCTTGTCACATAAATTCTCCATGAAAGACCTAGGTGATGCCACCTACATTCTGGGGATCCGGATCTATCGTGATAGGTCAAAAAGGATGTTGGGACTTTCGCAGTCCAGGTACATAGACACCATAGTGAAAAGATTCAGTATGGAAGATTCTAAGCGCGGTAACCTACCGGCTTGTCACGGAATCACCCTCTCCAAAGAGATGTCTCCCAAGACTGATTTGGAAAGGGATCGCATGTCGATTATACCCTACGCTTCTGCGGTAGGCTCTATAATGTATGCGATGTTATGTACCAGACCAGATGTAGCATACGCATTGAGCGTAGTAAGCCGGTATCAAGCAAACCCAGGGGAGAAGCACTGGATAGCCATAAAGAACATTCTCAAGTACCTGAGGAGGACTAAGGAGATGTTCTTGGTGTATGGCGGAAAAGACCTCCAGATGGAGGCCTTTGCCGACTCAGGCTTCCAGAGTGACAAAGATGACTCCAAGTCCATGTCAGGTTATGTCTTTACCCTCAATGGAGGGGCGGTCTGTTGGAAGAGTTCCAAGCAGGAGACCGTTGCTGACTCAACAATGGAAGCGGAGTACATAGCTGCTTGCGATGCCGCAAAAAAAGCTGTCTGGATGAAGAAGTTCCTCACAGAACTTCAGGTGGTTCCTTCCAGTGTTGGTCCAATACCTCTGTATTGTGACAACAACGGCGCTATAGCTTTAGTGAAGGAACCCATGTCCCATCAGAAATCCAGACACATCTTAAGGCGGTATCACCTGATCAGGGAGATCGTAGATCGCCGGGAGATCGAGGTGAAAAGAGTAGAGAAAGAGAATAACATTGCTGATCCATTCACAAAGGCCCTTCCTCAGACGCAGTTCGAGAGGCTATTCGTAATGATAGGTCTACGATATGCCAGCTTATGACCCTAGTGCAAGTGGGAGATTGTTAGTGTATATGCCCTAGGGGCCATTATTGTATCATACTAGATTGTATATTACTTAATGGAAGCTTGGGATATTCATAGTTATATATACAGTCTTGCTAAAAATGGTAGTATGCTACTTGGTTTGTGTCTACTTTAATATGTGCATATGTTTCTTGTAACGTATCACTTATACATATTAGTAGAGCCCATAGGATCTTTGCTTGATTACCAACATCGTGATGGCAGTCACACTAGTGGGGGCTGGGTAGTCTGTAAGCAACATCCTATACAGGTCCCTGGTCATTGGATTATCGAGATAGGGCATCGATATTCCGGAGTAGACTAAGTGTGTACACTTCTCATCCCAGTTGGGGAGATGGTCTGTCCCACAGCCATCAGTACGTCGTACTGGAGATAGTATACAGGTGCTCGTTAGGTTACGGGTACACCGGACAGGACTCGCAGGGGAACTGATTGGTTGGTATTATACCCATCGTCAGTTAACAGTTCCCAGATGACATGAGTACAGCATAGTCCGCAGACTTGACACTGCTACTTCGCCTCGAGTGTGTCCCACTGTTCTTAGATTGCTATCCTACCATGGCTCAAAGGAGTCGTGCAAACAGGTAGCAGTTGGGTGCAGTCCCGAGCACTTGGAGGCAGTAGTGGTTAGATATGATTCGTCTCTCCCGGTATTGGGAGATGATATCGCACTGTGTCAGAGAGCCATTACGCAAAGTCCCTGGCCAGGGCAAGTGAGATATACTGGTAGGTTCCAGTAGCTTCTCAGGGTGTAATGGGCTTCGCTCCGACACGACTTATACAGCTATTAGGGGACTGACGCTTTCCGCCCCCTAGGCTTGATATGCGATAGTCTTAGACGAACAGACCGGATTGTACGGAGATTGTCACATCAGGCTCAGTGGGAGTTCGGATGATTTTTCCTCATCGGCCTTCTTATCAACATCTACCTGGGGACCGTTACGTACAGCTAGTGCCGCTTGCGGTCTGTGGTTAAACCCACTGTCAGCGTAGTGCCGAGTCTTTAGAGTCCCACACAGAGAGTTTCCCTGCTCCAGGCGAAACGATATAGAGGTCGTATGATTTTACGACAAGGGTTCGGACGCGTACGTGTGTTTACGCACGTACGACTTTTCGGACAGTTTTTACTAGCCGGCTTTGGTTTAAGCCAGATTCTAGTATCAGGTTATTGGATTTATACTGTCTAAAGTTTTTCCGTGTTTTCACGGATTGGAGGTGCATTCTCGTAATTTGTCGGGAAGCTTCTAGAAGAGTGGTAACTAAGGGGTTAAGGTGGCATTGCATTAAATGAGATTAGTGACTCATTTGTGTGATTCATCCAAGTCATTAAATGCATCATAAATGCTTAATGACTCATGGTGATGAATCACTCATAGATATTTATGAAGCATGGTAGTTAATTCTTTTATTTGATTTTTAGATAAATAATAATGCTTCATATATATTATGATAACATCATTATCTCATTTCATTCTTATCTTCACCTTCTCTCTCCTCAAGCTCACTCTCTCTTCAAACCCTAACCCTAGCCTCTCATGTATTGAGATCAAGGGTTAGCTAGACTAATACATCCATAACCTCACTCTATATCCCCTAGGTAGCTTAGATTAGCACTTTAAGCAACCTAGTTATCTCAAGTTTGAGATTAAGCTTGGCGTAGGAGCTTTCGGGTGGATCGTCTTTGATTCGAGGAGGCCGTTGAGGTGCCGATGTTCCAAGGAGCCTACGAGGAGTGGAGGACCGCGATGAAGACCGGAATGACTAGTATCATGAGGTATAACTTCGTATCCGAGTAGTTAAATCTCTCGTTGTTAGTTAGCAATGGTTTAGAAACGATTCATACGCTCAAGTCCGTGTTACGAAGCTTTGATAATCGTTTTTCATATATTCCGCCTCTCCGCAAGTTCGTGGGGTGCATGACATGGACTTACAGAATGATGAGGCCAGCACCACAGCCTTCCTCGGTCGAGGACCCGTCGACGTAAATGACCCACTCAGGGACTGAGTCGGGCCTCCCCTCGATCGAGGGTTGAGTCGCGAGGGTCGGCATGGACTCCGGCTCCTTACTGGGGATGGTGCACTCGACGATAAAATCGACCAGGGCCTGTGCTTTGATGGCCTGCCTCGGGCGGTATTTTATGTCAAACTGGGACAACTCCCACCTCCACTTCTCTAAGCGGCCCGAGGATTCGGGCGAGGAGAGGACAGCCTTCAGCGGGCGCTTGGTAAGAACGAGGATGGTGTGCGCCTGGAATTAGTGCCGCAGCTTCCTTGAGGCCACAACGAGTGCCAAGACGATCTTCTCCATGGCTGGATACCTCGTTTCTGCGTCTTTGAAGACGTGGCTCACGTAGTATACCGGTTTCTGCACTCCGTCGACCTCTCGGACGATCACTGAGTGTTAGGAATATGTATGCCCTAAAGGCCATTATTGTACATGTGATGTATATTATAGTGGATGCTTGGATATATATATAGAGGACTTTCTTGCTCGATATGATAGTATGCTATCTGGTTATTCTTTATCTTAACTTGTTGACTGGTATTCTATACTGTCTTGCTCTCGCATGTTGATAAAGCCCTTCGGATATGTACTTGCTACCATGACTATGATGAGATCATACTAGTGGGGCCAGGGTGGTCCAAAAGTACATCCTTTAATCAGTTCCTAGTCGTGGGAATATCGAGACTAGGGCATCGATATTCCAGAGTAGACTAGTGTGTACGTTTCTTGTCCCTTAGAGGGCGATGGTTGATTCCACAACCATTGGTGTGTGACATCAAAGATTGTACACAGGTGCTCATTGGAGAATGGTACACCGAACGGACTTGCCGAGGAATCCTAGTTGGTAGCATACCTATCGTCAGATAGCAGTCCTCCGGTGACACTGGTACAGGTTAGTCTGTAGACCCGAGATCGTCATAGAGTCTTGTGTGGCTCCCACTGTGCATTGATTTCCTCCCTACCACGGCTCAAAAGAGTCGTGCAAACATGTGGATTTTGGGTACAGTCCCGAGTCACATAGAGGCATTGAGCGATAGGAGGGGTTTCGTCTCTCCCGGTATTGGGGGTTGATGTTGCGCTATGCTCGATTGGCTATAACTGGAAGTCCCTGGCTAGGGCTGCTGATGAGATTTACTGATAAGAGTTATCAGTAATTTCTCAAACCGTTATAGGCTAGACATCGGCATGACTTATCATGTTATTGGAGGCTGACGTTTGCCACCCCTAAACATGATATGCGACATATCAGACGAAGAGACCGGACTGTACGGTAGTGTTACTGATAGGCTTCATGGAGAGTATGAACGATCTTGCTTGTTGATCTTCATATCGCTCAATACCCGGGTAGCCGTTACGTCCAGCTAGTATCGCTGACGGCTTGTAGATGACTGATGTGATCATCACCTACTGCTGGCGTATTGACGAGTCTTTAGAGTCCCACACAGAAGTTTACTGGTTCAAGCGAAACGAAGTAGGGCATATATGTGATATGTGTGTGGGCCTGATTAAATACGAGTATGTGATACCGTATTGTAATCTGGCAGTTATCTGTTATCAGTCAGGTTATATGTGATATAACTGGATTATCGAATCAAGTGTTGGTTTGATAATGTAATATTCAGATTAATGATATTAGTCGGTTATATGTGATATAACCGGATTATTAGATCAAGTGTTGATTTAATAATGTGATATAATTATATCTTAACAAATATCTTTAGCTCACTAATTGCTTTACTTATATATATATATATATATCTATCTATATATATATATATGAAGCATGACATGTTTTTCTATTTTTAGAAAATAGAAAAATGAGGTGTAAATTGTGGAGATATTTGTGGTATGGTTCAAGGCATGGGTTTATATGTTTTTATATTACTCTTGACTCACTATTCAAGCATGGTTGCAATTTTAATTTCATTTTTATTCCATGCTTGAATGAGTGAGGAGAGAGATGATTCATATTATTCATTCTACACTTGCTTCATGGTTCATGCCTTAGCCATTTTTTTTCAAGAGCTCTTTTCTTCTCTTGCTCTCTACAATTTTCTTCACCTCACCTCCAATCTCAAAACCCTCACATGAGATGTGAATCATTGAGTTTGTGAGACCTTAGTGAGCTTTACTTATTCCCTACTTCATCATCCCACACCAAACTAGAAATTTGGTGTGGATACACTAAAAGTGTTTAGTGTAGTGAAAAGCTTGTGCTTGTGGACTTCGGGTGGATCGTCTTTGGCATGAAGATCACGAAGGAGGTTCGTACAACTTGGAGAGGAGCCTTGAAGAGTCGCGTGGACTTCATCCCGGAGCTTTTGAAGAGAAGGACACGAACTACAAAGGTTGTATGCTCTTAAATTTTCTCTTAAGCTTAATCACATCACAAAGAAAAACCCTAAAATTCTATGTAACATTTCAGAAAATATAAAATATTATTTTTGGAATTTAATATTAAAATAATATATTTCCCAAAAACTGCCCGATTTGCGAAATTGGGGTTTTTCGAAAAAGGGTATAAATATATACCAATAATTTTGAAATAATTGGGAATTAAAATGATTTATTCATTTAAAAATATATTTAAAGTATTTGGCATTTTTAAAATCAATTATATGCAGTTTAAATAAAAACCCGATTAGTGCACGGCTAATCGCGATTAGGCAAAATCCGTGTTTCTACAGTTTTTCATGGTTAGTGCACCATGACATGTTCCATTTGGTTACATGTTCATTTGTATTGTTTATGTTATGGTTTTATTATGGTGAGAAAAGAAAGAAATGAGAGGAATGATTGAGAAGAGAGAGGGGACATAACGATGAGGGGTAAGGATGCTTGGAGAGAGAGAGTGTGAGAATAATTGAGAGGGGGGATGCCTCAATTCTTTTTCCCCCACCATTTTTTTCATCTCCTTCTTCATCTTCAAACCCCATCTTCTACGCTCATGACCCATATCAAAATATTCACTAAAACCCCATACCCATTTCATTAAAAACATGCACAAGCTCAAGGGAAACACATTGAACCAAGAAAAATCGGATTTTGAAGACTTTGGGCAACTCAAGATTTTCTTGAGTTTCCAATTAAGGTAATTTCTGCACCACTAGCATTGTATTTCCATTTCATTAGCAACCATACAAGTTTAGAAGTGTGTTGATGCGGTTTTGCGAGCTTTGAAAATTCCTAGAGAGGTTTAGGGTTTGATTTGAATTGGGATAGTATAATTGAACCTTATTGGTGACCCTAGACCCCCATGATGTTAGAAACCCAGACCAAGCATGAACAAAAACCTGAAACCAAAACAGAAACTTTTCATGTCGGTTTGAGGATAAATTAGAGGGTGCAGGGAAATCTGGAGTGATTTGGAGCATTTCTGAGCTTAGCAAACAACTCCAGGGACCAAATTAGGGTACTAGGAGACCACCTTGACGAGACGAACCCCATCTGAGCAGGGGGAACCGAGCTCACTGGATTTTGTGGCCTTGTGGCCGGCCACATGGAGGAATTTTGGGTCTAGGTTGCTTCTGTAGGTCATATACCCTATATATATCATCCCAGTATTGTTTGTTCATCCTATTTTCACCTGAGTAAAAATCTGGGAGCACTTTGGTGTGGTTTTTGGTTATGTTTTCCGTATTTTGAATGCTAAGTTTTGCTATTTGGATTTGAATTTGGTTGTTGGATATTTTTACATCAACAACAAGGGTTGTTTGGTTGATTTTGTACGCGTAAGCTATAGGTTCTAACCTATAAGCAATGCGCGTGCCGTATTGGATTTCAGAACTTGATTTTAATAGCGTTGCGATATGTGTTGTTATTGTAGGTACCTTCGCATAGATTCCGAGGTGACGGAGCATGGCGTCATCAACTTCGGCAAGCGAAGACCACGGTGTGTAGATCTATATCTACGGGGGAAGTCGGGTGGATGGTGTATAGCACCCCCGCACACTTTGATGGAAACCGATTCATAGTATATGGTTAAGGAAACCTTTAATAGAAAACTATAGATAGAGTTAAAAGATAGTTAGAGAATCTATATTAGAAACTAAAGGATAGTTAGAAGTGATATGATACGACTAGTATGTGATGACGGAACTTGAGGATGATATTGCCGTTTAGGGTACTATAGGACTAGATAGTCGACGTAGGTGTGTCATCCGAACCATACCTATTTCCAAACTAAAGAATCGTATGCGTCTTTTAAACAGATACCTTGAGGGACGTTATGGATTTTCAAATGATACCTTTTCTTTAAAAACACCGTAGCCCCTACTTTCAAAACTACGATTCGCATCTTTCAAAAACTGTTTGTATGGTTCGGGTGTATATGTTAGATTAGATATGTATGCTTATAGTAAAGGTAGAATGTATTTGTAAAATTGACTTGATGTGGGAATTAGATATGTATGCGATGAAAAGAATATATGACGTGATATGATGATTTGATGATATGTTGGTATACGGATGCGAGTCGATTGAGATGATTAATACCCTGCCGGTCCCCTGATATGAGATTGTTGCGGATGTGATCTAGGACATAGGTATATAGACATATTTATATGTGTTGTGAATTGTGAGTGTTAGCCGTACATGACGTTAGGTTTGTACCCTCCTCGTCTTATAGGTTGATAGGATCCCTGATAGCTTAATGCCGCCGTACGATGATTTTCCGTGCGTGATGAGTTTGACTTGATGTTTGATCCATACCCTTGACTAGAGGATACCGTATGATGGATTATACCGTACGCGATATTGTGAGGCTGGATGCCGATTGATAGATTCACCGACTCGGTCTTGTAGACACGTATACCTTATAGCTTTTAGCTGACAATTTACCTTATACTGCATTCATGTTATTCGCATTGCATACTTATACATGTGCTAGTACACCTGCACCATTATTGATGATGCGTATGTTGCACTTATACAGATTTGCCGGTTCACACACTTCATCATCGATAATTGCCATGTCACTACACAGTAGAATCACTGCATCAGGATATACCACTTATACACTCATACTTGCGTATATACACACTTGTACATCCATATTGGTGCATATACATATTGTATACTCATACTTGCGTATATACCACTTGTACATCCATATTGGTGCATATACATATTGTACACTCATACTTGCGTATATACCCACTTGTACATCCATATTGGTGCATATACATATTGTACACTCATACTTACGTATATACCCACTTGTACATCCATATTGGTGCATATACATATTGTACACTCATACTTGCTTATATACCCACTTGTACATCCATATTGGTGCATATACATATTGTACACTCATACTTGTGTATATACCACTTGTACATCCATATTGGTGCATATATATATTGTACACTCATACTTGCGTATATACCCACTTGTACATCCATATTGGTGCATATACATATTGTACACTCATACTTGTGTATATACCACTTGTACATCCATATTGGTGCATATACATATTGTACACTCATACTTGCGTATATAACCACTTGTACACCCATACTTGTGTGCATATATTTATATATCTTGTGTATCCATGCCTACGTACATACACAATTGTACATACATAGATGGTGCTGGCTTTGATTTTGGAGAATTGGGGACCGCATGTTATATTTTTCAAAAGTGGATCCATTTAAAAGAGCGGTTTTCCCTTAATATGTCATATCACTGTTCCCTGTTGCATGATATTCGGATATACTTACATTTTTATTATATGTCGCATACATCATGTTTTATGATTTTACGCATTGAGATATGCTGTTTTCATCAGATTTCTGGATTTGAGAACCGTGTCCATTTCAAAAGAAAGCATGTACTGTTTTAAAAACCCGGTTCCTCTTGATTTGATATTTCAGTACGTCCACCATGCGTTTTCTTGGTTCTGAGACGTGTGACATGTGAAACCCGATTCGAGGAGCTGGATGAGGCCGATTGCGGGTACATGGTGGACCCGGTATGGTACCCCGGGACGAGAACGGATTGCTGTGCAGTAGACAGTGAGCCTGGCAGAGGGAATACTACCTACCGATGATAGTATTTGGGCTCGGCGGATATCCGGAGGATACCGACCGGAGTCGAGAGATGAGATGGGCCGATCCGGACTGACGGAGCCCGAGATATATGAGGATTTACATGTCGATGCTGGACACGGATTTCATGATGTTTTTGAGTGTCGATGTTGGACACTCAGGTTCTATGATTTTGAGGTGTCGCGAGGGACACCCATTGATTTATATCCTCATACTTTCATGCATATGCTCTTATGATATTCACAGACATTGATTATATGGTTGGACGAGATACACATGCATACATACATTGATTATATGGTTGGACGAGATTCACATGCATACATACATTGATTATATTGTTGGATTATATCCGCATACATATAGGTATTGATTACATTGTTGGCACATATATAGATACGGTCACCCTAGATATCATAGTATTACCTTTATGATATAGTGGACCTAGGAGTCGTTGTTTATTCGATTTCTATCTGTAGATGTTTTTCTACGCACGAGTTGGCAACTCACCCCCGTTGTGTCATAGTACTTACAGGTTGACCGTATGGATCCGTAGCGGCATCGCTGGCACATAACTTCATTTGGGTGTTTTGCATTGGTAGGTGAGGCATTTGTATCGTACCCACTCTTGTATTTATATTTCATATTGTATCTAGTCAACTCCATCAAATCAAAATTAGTATTTGTGTAAGTAATGAGACTTAGCAAGACTTGTAATTGCGAGACTTGAGCGATAGGTTTTATGTTCGCATTTGGGGTTGATATCTTACTTATTTCTTTATCTTTTGTGGTGATCTTTGCCGTTGGGCGTCGTATACTTATATTTACTGTCTTGTGTGGTTGTGATCCGCCGTTTGGCGAAGAGTTAGCTCCCGCTTGGGGATGCCATTATTCTTGTTATGTATTTGTGGTTTTGGATCAAAATATACAAAGGAGGTGCTGCCCAAATTTTTAAAAGACGAAACACGTTTTCAAACTAGTAAATTTCACTTGCATTTTCATATTCCATTTT
This sequence comes from Agapanthus africanus, assembly GCA_030015575.1. Lineage (NCBI taxonomy): Eukaryota > Viridiplantae > Streptophyta > Magnoliopsida > Asparagales > Amaryllidaceae > Agapanthus > Agapanthus africanus. Next base: position 6,765,130 of record JASDDO010000029.1, on the reverse strand, counting down.
TATGCATTAAGAAAACTTGATTTCATTATACCTTTATTTCAAAACTTCACCTCCTTTATTTTCTTAAAAAGGTTTAGATTTCGGGGTTTCAGCTTACTTGAATTACATTACTCCTTTAGACGTTGCGTGATTTAAGTGCTAGTCACAAGCAATATTTCGGGTCGTGACAAAGTTGGTATCAAAGCTCTAGGTTTAACCTTGGTTCGAGTATATGTTTGACTATGCGGAGTTTAGGGCGGGTATGTATTTCGGAATCTAGGCTTGACCTTACGGAACTTAGACTTGAACGGGGGTATTAGACCCGAACTTTCGTTTCATAGGCTGACCCTGATTGATGGAGTAGCTAGCATGAGTAGAGTGACGTACCGTACGTATGTTTCGCGGTGTTCTCCTCCGAAACACGGAGACACGACCGCGTAGGTCCGTCTTGCCTGAATTTGGGGGCAGATGCTAATTGGTGCTATCCGTTCACCTCTCCGAAGATGCCAAGTTGATTTATGGCACCATGTATCGAAGGTTTAAACGGATACGGCTGTTGTAGCAGACTTCGTCAGATTCCCCCTCGTTGAGGGGTTTTTGATTGTGGGGACGCTCTTCCCTACAGGCGCAAGCCCCTGCAGTTAATTACGCTACCGCATCGCGGTAACCACTTTCTCCTTCTCCAGATGGTCACTTCGTATCATGGGTGTTTATTTTATTTTTGGTTGCCCGTGGATTGTATACGGAGACTAATTTATGTTGTCGCCAGTAGGACGTGGATTAGTCCAAATCCGTATTTTCTTAGATTTGGGTTTGGGGGTTGGGTTTAAGGATACATTAGTCTCATTTGAGATTAAGATCGACTTAAACGTATGTTAAGGATACGTTAGTCTAATTTTAGACTAAGATCAACTTAACGGGATCGTTTAGATCCAACAAAAGAGCGTTTGGGCTCTATTGTTTAGTTTAGGGATATTGCGGTCAATTACCAGTTTAAGGACATGGTGGTCCAATGTTAGTTTAAGGACATTACGGTCCAAGGTTAAGGACATCATAGTCTATGGGTTTAAGGACCCCACAGTCCGAGGTTAAGGACATCATAGTCCATGGGCTTAAGGACCCCACAGTCCGAGGTTAAGGATATCATAGTCCATGGGCTTAACGACCCCACAGTCCGTAGTTTAAAGACGTCATAGTCTATAAAGTTTAAGGACATCATAGTCCATGAGTTTAAGGACCCCACAGTCCATGGAATGATTGGTTATCGGGACCCGTCACCTTTTTGAAGACGTTGAAGGATTACAACGACAAATCTCAAAGGAGTGAAGAGATGTACCCTTGAACCAAAGTTGATTGGGAAATCTGTAGTCCAATTTAGGACTAAGATCAATTAATTAGATTACGAGCACACGGGCTCAGTTGAATCTGAATTGAGGACTTATGGCCAACTTGGGCTAAGTCCACTTAAGTTTGAAATGTTGGCCCTTTGTTGGACTGTTGAACATTTGTCTGGGTTCAGCCCTCCCATTATTTAGCAATGCTAAACAGGGGTTTGGGGCTCTGACAACATTTTGTCTTTGGCTGAGCACTAACCATTCATTATAGCTTTGGATTTTAAGGTTCATTTGAAGTGGAAATTTTCCTCTGGAAAATTAGCCAATTTGGGCTAAGCTTGGTTTTTAAAATAATGTTAAACACTAGAGGATATTTGGTGATCACGTGTTCCCACGTGACGCGCTTAAAATAGTGTTAAACACTAGGGACAAAATGCTCAAAATAGTGTTAAACACTAGAAATGAGGTGGTCAGGTGGGGACACGTGAGGCATCTGAAGATGGGGTCAGACTTCCTTTATTTTCTTCCCAGAATATTCAAATGAGTGTTAAACACTTTTAGTCTTTAAGGCCTTCACGTGTGAGCACGTGATGGGCATCCATCCACTGGATATTAAAAGGATTTGTTAGGGGTCACGTGGGGACACGTGAGGGCGTCCATAAATTGGTATTGCCTTTGGATTTGTTGTCTTTTATTTTGAGGGTCACGTGTGAGCACGTGAGGCATTGCCTCCAAGTTTTTTCTTTCTCATTTTGAGGAATCTGTTTAGGGGGCACGTAGGGCACATGACCATGTCTCGTTCGTTCTTTTCTGATCATTGAAGGAAGGGTCACGTGTTGCCACGTGACCAGGTTTACATGCATGGATAATTTAAGTCCTTTGTTTGAGAATAAAATTCTTTGGTAGGGTTAAACCCTGATTTTGTTTTGAGGAATTACATTCCTATGTATATGGAAGAATTAAATTCTTTAAACTCAACTCTCCCTCTAAGTTTTGGATCTGCATAGCAGAATCTCCCCGTTGAGAATTAAATTCTCAACTTGTGGGGAGATCTGTTTCTGAAGATCTTCAACCATGAAGAAGAACTAAGTTCTTGTTTTAAGGGTTAAACCCTGTTTCTATTGGAGGAATTAAATTCCTAAGTATTTGGGGGAATTAAATTCCTTAAACTCAAATTCTCTCTCTAAGTTTTGGATCTGCATGGCAGAATCTCCCCGATGAGAATTAAATTCTCAACTTGTGGGAAGATCTGCTTCTGCAGATCTTCAACCAAAGGAAGAACTAAGTTCTTATTCAGAAGAGTTAAACTCTTAATTTGATAATTAAATTCTCTTTGTTTTATGGAGCTTAGATCTCTTTCCCCTTTCTCACCTAGGGTTTCTTTTTTCTTCTGAAGAAATCTTCTTTTCTCTCTGGAGAATTAAATTCTCTTCTTTTTTCTCTCTTTCTGTTGTATTTTCTAAAAAAATTCCATGCATCCTTCTCTTCTCTTCTCGGCTCCTATTTATATGAGAAAAAAAAGAATCAGCTTGTTTAGTCAATCTTTTAATTGATTTCGTAACCAACATGATGTTTTAGATCACTCTATGAATTTTATTCACCATTGGATTTTTTAATCCAAAAGATATTCTGTTTGTTATTCTTGGTGAATTTCAGGGAAATCTTTCCTTGTATAGAATTTTTCTATAAATTGGTGATTTTTAATCACCATTGGATTTTTAATCCAACGGTGCTCCATTTTACTGAGCACAATCTTTTTTGTTTGGAAAGATTTAGAGAGATATTTTTCCAGTTAAGGTTCTCGATTCCCTCTTAATTAGAATTTAATTCTATTAGTTCAGAAGGTTTAGGAGCCTATCACGTGTTGGCACATAACCCCCCTGATTAAACATTTTAACCAGAATTTAATTCTGTTGTTTTAAAGAACTAAGGAATCATCACGTGACCCTTGGTCACGTGTAGACACGTGATGCTCCATTGGGATCTTTCCTCGTTATTTTATTATACTTTTAATTCTTTTCAGTGGGTTTAAAGGCCCATCACGTGTAGGCACGTGACTCCTGTTGATTAGAATTAATTCTATTATAACAGAGTCCCCAGGAAACCATCACGTGTCAGCACGTGACCCTTGGTCACGTGTGAGCACGTGATGCCCTATTGAGGTTTTTCCTGATATTTTTATGAGGGAACAAATGCCCCCACAGCGTTGTTCTCACGTGTTTGCACGTGAGTGCAACGCTGTCATCTTTTGTGGATGTTGGATCTACTTAGGGAAGGGGGTAGATGAACCGTTTCCCATCACATCCTATAAATGTAGGGGTCCCTTCATAAGCGCCTCCACTTTTTCCATCTTCTTCCTTGCTCGATTTCTTCTGAGAATTTAATTCTCTTTCCCAGAGCTCAGTTCTCTGTTATGTATGTGCAGTGCCGCTTTATCTTCCAATCAAGGCTTGTGCTCACGTATTGCGCATGCGTTGCTCTGCTTGATGGGGACGTTTCATTTCCCTGATCTGATTTCAATGCGTCATTGCTTTTCATTTCCAATGCCCTCCCCTTTTTTCTGGGTTTTGAGAATAGTTCCACCATGCACAACATTTTTTGTGCATAGCATTAAATGCTCCCCTTTATAACCTGAAACCATGCTTTTCTTCCTTTCCTCACAGAGAAACCCATTTATACCTTTTGGGTGATCATCTTTGAGAAATCGATCAATTGCTATGGCTTGCAATCATCCCCACACTCGTCGGCAACCATGGGAGGTACCCAGTGAGGATATAATCCCTCGCTTCGCTACGCGGCTGGCAGACCCCCTTCTCACCGACGCTCAATGTGACATGGTGATGTATGAGTTTCTGACTCATCGGGGCTCTCTTCTTCCCATGGGCTCCATTTGGCTCCGGATGATCTTTCTGTCTGTGCTTGCCGATATACCCCCTCATCCGGTGGAGATGACTTCGACGATCCTTGACGCGGCGGAGGACAAGCTCGAGTGCTTTCACGAGGCTTGTCTAATCACTCGATCTCTGAAGGATCATTCATTTCATATATTGAGTCAGATAAGGGCCCGACGGGCCGTCATGTCTGCTTTCGCTAATGAGCACGGCTCCAACCGATGGGGAGCGACTCCTCGCGAAAACCGTCGTTTTGACATGCTCGAGAAGGCGGAGAGGGAGCTGGAAAATTTTGTGTTTTGCTTTGTTAACCCTTTTATTTTTGATCCTTTGTTTGGTGATCTCTTTCCTTTAGAGTAATATCAATGTATTTTCTTTTATCATTAATCGTTTAATGTTCTCTGTTTGCTTTTTCTGCTTGATGTGTATTTGTACGCGCATCCCACCTGTGTACACAAGCTTCATACTTGACCCCTGGGAATTTTCTTTAAGTACGAACACGAAAACTTTCCTTGTTGCCAGAAAGAGAAAATAGCTTGTGCATGTTTTGGATCGAGAACTGGCGACGAATAGAGGTCTGTTTACATGATCTCAAGTGCACACGCCTTCCCTCATAGGTCGTGGCTGCAAAGACGAGCTTGCAGGAGCTGATTGAGCGGTGCGCTGCGAATATGCTATCATGCGAGAAGAGGCTCAGCCGAAAGTTTTTGGAGAGGGAGCTGGCTTCCAAAGCGCTGAGGGATAATCTTACGGCCAAGACCACTCGGGCATATGAACTTTGGCGGGTGCTTCAAGAAGCTATCAGGGAGGTGGTAGCCATCGATAAAGCCGTCATTTTCACTCGCGAAATGGTCGAAGCTCATAAGGTTACCGAAAAGGAGCTTGAAAGTCGGCTTGCCTCGTACAAGGCCCAACAGGCTCAAGCGGAGGCCCGTCTCTTAACGATAATAAATCATGAAGCTGAGACCCAGCGAAAAAAGGATGAACTGGCAAACCTATTGAATCGTCCGCCGGCTTGAAGAATTGTATATTTTTTATTCTTCTTTTGTACATACTCTTGAATGAGAGTATTTTTTTATTCTTTCATAAATTGTACTTTGTATTCATTTTGATTCATGAATAAAAGACATATTTTGTTTCATGATGGTGTGTCCCTTTTAGTAAATGCATTTTGTGGATAATCTATTTTGATCTCCTTGTAGGACAGTAATGGCTTAGGAGTTAGGTTAAGATCCGCCTCCTAAGGCTTTCCAAATTTATGAGCCGTGAGGGTCCCATAAAGGTATTTCTCCTTACGAGTCGTGAGGATCTCGTAGGTGTAATTTCTCCTTAAGAATCGTGAGGATTCCTAAGTGTGTTTTCTCTTGAGAGTCGTAAGGATCTCACAAAAGAGTTTTCTCCCTTACGAGTCGAGAGGACCCGTAAGTGATGAATGAGGTTGACCTTATCCGCATTTAACTGGGTCAGGGTTTCCTCTGGCCATTTCCCATGGGGTCAAGATTGACCTTAACCATGTTCTATGGGACCAGGATTTGCTCTGGATGCTTCCCACGGGGTCAGGATTGACATAAGCCGTGTTCCGCAAGGACCAGGATTCGCTCTGGACGCTTCCCACGGGGTCAGGATTGACATAAGCCGTGTTCCACTTGTTAGTGTTTATGCCCTAGAAGGCCATTACTGTATCATACTAGTTTGTATATTACTTAATGGAAGCTTGGGATATTCACATGTATATAACAGTCTTCTAAACATGGTAGTATGCTACTTGGTTTTTCTATCTTAATATGTGAGTATACGTATTGATAGAGCTCTTAGGATCTTGCTTGACTACCGGCGTTGTGATGGCAGTCACACTAGTGGGGGCCGGGTAGTCTACAAGCACATCCTTATTCAGGTCCCTAGTCGTTGGATTATCGAGGCAGGGCATCGATACTCCGGAGTAGACTAGTGTGTACGCTTCTCATCCCAGTTGGGGAGATGGTCTGTCCCACAGCCGTCAGTACGTCGTACTGGAGATAGTATGCAGGTGCTCGTTAGGTTACGGGTACACCGGACAGGACTCACAGGGAACTGTTGGTTGGTTTTATACCAGTCGTCAGTGAACAGTTCCCAGATGACATGAGTACAGCATAGTCCGCAGACTTGACACTGCTACTTCGCCTCGAGTGTGTCCCACCGTTCTTAGATTGCTACCCTACCACGGCTCAAAGGAGTCGTGCAAACAGGCACCAGTTGGGTGCAGTCCCGAGCACTTGGAGGCAGTGGCGGTTAGACAGGATTCGTCTCTCCCGGTATTGGGAGTTGATATCGCGCTGTGTCAGAGAGCCATTACGCAAAGTCCCTGGCCAGGGCAAGCGAGATTTGCTGGTAGGTTCCAGTAGTTTCTCAGGGTGTAATGGGCTTCCCTCCGACACGACTTATACCGCTATTAGGGGACTGACGCTTGCCGCCCCCCTAGGCCCGATATGCGATAGTCTAAGACGAACGGACCGGACTGTATGGAGATTGTCACATCAGACTCAGTAGGAGTTCGGATGGGTTCCCTCATCGGCCTTCTTATCGACATCTACCTGGGGACCGTTACGTACAGCTAGTGCCGCTTGCGGTCTGTGGTTAAACCCACTGCCAGCGTAGTAGTCGAGTCTCTAGAGTCCCACACAGAGAGTTTCCCTACTCCAGGAGAAACGATATAGAGGTCGTATGGTTTTACGACAAGGGTTCGGACGCATACGTGCGTTTACGCGCGTACGACTTTCGGACAGTTTTTACCAGTCGGCTTTGGTTTAAGCCAGTTACTGGTATCCGGTTATTGGATTTATACAGTCTAAAGTTTTTCCGTATTTTTGCGGAAAGGAGGGGAGTTCTCGTAATTGCGCGAGAAGCTTCTAGAAGATGGTGACTAAGGAGGTTTAGGTGGCATATGCAATGAACATGATTAGTGAGTCATATGGATGATTCATCCATGTCATTAATGCATGATAAATGCTTAATGACTCATGGAGTGAATCATCACTAGATATTATCAAGCATGGTTGCTAAATTCATTTCTTATTCTTTTCTTGAAAATAGAAATGCTTGATATATATCATGTTATCTCACTATTCTCATTTCATTATCTTTATCATCTTCTCTCTCCTCAAGCTCTCCCTCTTCAAACACTAATCCTCCCCTCTCATGAGTTGAGTACAAGGATTAGTAAGACTACTTAATCCATAACCCTCTCTATATTTCACCTAGCTTCTTTGATTAGCACTTAAAGAAGTTTAGTTGCCTCAAGTTTAGAGGCTAAGCTTGGAGTAAAGCTCTCGGGTGGATCGTCTACTACTTCGAGAAGGCCGAGGAGGAGGTGGAGTTCGCAAAGACGAAGGACACGATTCGTTAGGTATAATCCCTAAACATAGTAGCATAGCAACTCTATGTTTTAAGTTAGTTATCGTTTAGCTTCGATTCAAGCGGTTAGTCGATGTTTGTTCACTAAACAAGTTCGTTTTTGAAAATTCCGCCTCCCCACATGTATTGGGGTGTTGTACATCGACTTACAGTGGTATCAGAGCCTCGCTAAACAATAAATAACTTACTTGCAAATTTGTATGAATTTCTAACGGAAAAAACGAAACCGGAAAAGCCCGAAAACTTCAGTTTCTGTCGATTTTTAAATGAAGTCCAAAATTTTTTCAGGGATGTTCAGAAAGCTTAAAATGACAGTAGTAGAACACACAAAAAATTTGGTCCCCTGAATCGCCTACGGCGCCGCGGAACCGCGGCGGATAGCACAGATCCCGCCGCGCTTCCGCCGCCGAGTTGACGATTCAGGGACCCATTTTTCTTGTGATGGTTCTCTGTGATATTTGGGATTTTCTGGTATTTTTTAATTTTGCTCAGGTTTCAAGTTTACAGAGAAGTATTGGAGCAATATTAAATGTGTTTAATCGATCGAAATTATACAATATTTGCTTATTGGATTATATATGTGTTTGTATAATATGTTCGTAAACCTCCCCTAACTGCTAGTATGTCGGTTGGCAGGGGGTTGCACATTTCTGTAATGGTTTTTACTGTTTGTGGATATGAACTGTGTTGGACTGTTGTGATGATTCGCCGGGGTTATGTGATTGGTTATTATTTAATTCATTTGATGTAAATGTAATTTGTTGTAATATTATTTTGCGGGGCACATCCAGGTTGCGGTTGTAGCCACCGTTGTATTATTTCATTTTACTGTTTTTGCTCATAGGACAGACCCAAGGTGGGGTGCACAAACTGCCGGGTGGGTAGTTTGCCGTACCCGTTGGGGTCTTGGGTGGGGTAATGGCTATTCATCACAACTGTGTAATCCGTCTTTTGTTGCAGGCTCAAAACAAACACGGATTACTTGCAAATCCAATAAAATTCATCTGTGATCTGGAATGCCTATTATTGCGTCTGACGAATGTACAATATCTATATATGATAGCTATTTAGACGTCACTTATGTTTTACACCCGCGCTAGCCCAGCCCCCGCTCTGTCGTTAGTTAAGTAACCTAACGGGTGATGACGGGACCCTGTGGCGAATGCGGATGGCATAAGAGGACGTTGTATTTTCGTTGTTTTCTGCAATGATAGGTTAATGATGGGATGCATTATCTATAATGCAAAGAAAAACAAACCAAAGTTTAAATCGTTAGAACAATTTAAAAGAAACCACTAGGTTAATTTTAAAAACAGATATTTTTAAATGCGGAGACTTAACCACTCCTTTTAAAAGCTATCAGGTTCCTTCGGTTATATCAAGTTCACTACGTTCACGGTTTCGCCAAAACCATTCGTAGCCCTCCGTCATTTCATCTGGGTATTCAGTAGTATTCAAGCTATGTATTTTGACCAACGCCAAGGCATAGTGTTTGGTAGCTGCTGGGTATTCATTTGTTGTATAGATAGATGAGTTAGTTTGGGACAGTCGTATGATCATTTTGGCCAATGTCAAGGATATGTACGGATGGGTTCAAATTAACAAGATAATGATGGGTAGAACTTGACATGTGACTTATGATATTTTGACCAACGCCAAGGTCATAAGAGCATGGGGCAAAAATATATATCGGGAATTTCTAAAGAAACTGAAATTTGCAAAGAGATGCATACCATTTGGAGTTTGATGAATGTTGGTAGGATTCCTTCAACATTATCATACGATGATATTTGGATCCCGATCCTACTGTGAGTATATGCTACTTATCAGGATATTCGTCACTTAACGATCAATGCTATGAACCTAGTAGGTGTCCAGAAAAGTGTCAGCGGGGTTACGCCCCCAGAGAAAGAGGTTATTTAATTAAGGAACTTCGCGAAAGCGTTGGAAAACCTCCCTCGAAGTACCGACACCAGCCTGGCTGAACGGTTAAGCAAGTATTGTACAGTGAGAATAGTCCTGGCTAATTCTTCTTTTATGGTTTGAGGAAGGATTTGAGAAACAGTGGGAGCCATCCAGTTTAGATAAACTAAAAACCACTCTAAACTTGCAAGAGCATCATGCTAAAGAGTTTTCTTCTCTCTCTCCTAATTGCAGCGACCCTGAAAATGACTGGACTTAAGTTACTTTTAGAGAAAAATATACTGACAGGGCCAAACTATAAAGATTGGCTGCGGAATGTCAAAATGGCTTTGACCTATGACAAATTGGGGTACATCCTCACCGCTACGGCACCTGCTGTCCCTGGTCCCAAATCCAGCAATGCGGATAAGGAAATCCGCAAAACCTGGGATTTAGATTGCGCGAAAGCCAAGTGCATCGTGCTTGCCTCAATGAACAATGAACATCAGAGGAGGCACGAGGATATGACCCTAGATGGCATATTTCTCCATACAAAGGAACTTTATGGAGAGCAATCTCGTATAGCAAGATACGAGACCTCTAAGAACTTGTTTCGAGCGAGGTTGGCTGTCGGGTCATCGGTAGGAGAACATGTCCTAAAGATGATCGGCTATATTGAAGAGCTCGCAGACCTTGGGACGACTTTGGATAATGAGCTATATACAGACCTTATTCTCCAGTCCCTTCCTCCCACCTACGCCCAGTTTATCCTGAACTTCAACCTTCAAGGAAAAGAAGTTGAACTTCCGGAACTCCTGAACATGTTAAGGAGTGCAGAGGGCACCTTGCAGAAGGCAAGGGAAACACCCGCTATATTTGTTGGCGGTGCATCTTCTTCCGGGTCCAAGGCTAGGGCCAAAGGAAGGAAGAAGAAGGCCGTCCCCAGACCTAGAGGAGGTGTTAGTAAGGTGGGAGGGAAGGGAAAGAAAAAGTTTGCGGTACCGGTAGTGGGCCAGGATGAGTGCTTCCATTGTCACAGGAAAGGGCACTGGAAGAAAGATTGCAAGGCGTGGAACGCAAAGAACCAGGAACCGAAGCAAGCTGTGGCTTCGACTTCAGGTGTGTTTGTAATTGAGAATTGTCTGTCAATCAACTCTACTTCCTGGTTATTGGATACCGGATCAGGATCTCATATTTGCAATTCATTGCAGGCACTGAGAAACCGTAGAGTGCTGAAGGAAGGTGATATGACCCTAAAGGTTGCTAACGGAGCTAGCGTGGGAGCTGCGTCCGTCGGGGATTATCACCTAGGATTGACGAGTGGACACATTTTGGTTTTACATAACTGTTATTTTGTACCAAGCTTAACGTGTAATATCATATCAGTTTCCTTGTTATCAAATAAAGGTTATGATTTCACGTTTGTAAGAGATGTTGTCAACATCCACCTTAATCATGGTTTGATTCGGTCCGGTACTCTAAATAACGGTATATATGTTTTAAACCAACTCCAAATTTTCAATGTCCAGAACACACTAAAAGGAAAGTCTCTAGATTTAAATAAAGCTTTCTTATGGCATTGTAGACTGGGTCACATCAATGAGAGAAGGTTGACTAAGTTGCATTGAGAAGGATATTTGGACTCGTTCGAATATCAAACTTATGACACTTGTCAATCTTGTCTCAAAGGAAAGATGACAAAGACTCCATTCACTAGACAAGGAGTAAGAGCGAGCGAGCTCTTAGGACTCATACACAGCGATGTATGTGGTCCATTGTCTACACATGCAAGAGGTGGTTTTTCCTATTTCATTACTTTCACGGATGATTACTCAAGATACGGATTCATTTATCTGATGAAACATAAATCCGAGGCTTTTGAGAAATTCCAAGAGTATAAGAATGAAGTAGAAAACCAAACCGGCAAAAGTATCAAGACACTTAGATCTGATCGAGGTGGTGAATACTTAAGTGCCGAGTTCCTAGGTTACTTAAAAGAGAAAGGAATTCTCTCTCAGTTTACTCCTCCATACACTCCACAGCATAACGGTGTATCGGAGAGACGGAATCGAACCCTATTGGATATGGTACGATCCATGATGAGTAATGCTGAGTTACCGCGATCTTTCTGGGGTTATGCGCTAGAATCAGCGGCATATCTTTTGAACATGGTTCCTACCAAGACTGTGCCTACCACGCCATATCAGATGTGGAGTGGGAAGAAACCCTATCTTCAGTATCTGAAAATATGGGGATGTCCAGCTTTTGTTAAAAAGCAGCATGTGGACAAGCTCGAGGCACGATCTGTAAAGTGTCAGTTTGTGGGATATCCAAAGAACTCCAAGGGGTATCTATTCTATTACGCAGAGGAACAAAAGGTGTTTGTTTCTCGTAATGCCCATTTTCTAGAATATCAGTTTTTAGATAAGGAAATAAGTGGGAGCGAAATAGAACTGGAAGAAATTCCAGAACCACAAACTGCTACTGAAAGTTTGGTAGAATCGATAGTTCAAGAAGAACAGGACATTCCCGCACCCCTCCGCAGGAGTAGTAGGCCGTCTCATCCGCCTGAGAGATACTACGGTTTTCTCATAGATGGGGATAGAGAGGATTGCATCATAGATGATGATGAACCTACTGACTTCCAGCAGGCCATCCAGAGCGGCGACTCGGTACGATGGCTAGATGCAATGTGGACACAAATGGAGTCCATGCACACCAACAAAGTATGGACTTTGGACTTTGCTCCAGATGGGGTAAAACCCATAGGATGCAAATGGATCTTCAAGAAAAAGATTGGTGTAGATGGACAGGTAGAAACCTATAACGCTAGACTTGTTGCAAAGGGTTTTCGTCAAAGACCTGGTTTGGACTATGACGAAACTTTTTCTCCAGTGGCTATGCTCAAATCCATTCGGGTCCTTCTTGCTATTGCTGCCTTCCATGATTATGAAATCTGGCAGATGGACGTAAAGACGGCTTTTCTGAATGGAAATTTAGAAGAATGCGTCTATATGGATCAGCCAGAGGGTTTCAATCAGAGTGGGAGCAGCGGGAAAGTATGCAAGCTGCTTAAGTCCATTTATGGACTAAAACAGGCATCGCGGAGTTGGAACATCTGTTTTGATGAGACAGTCAAAGAATATGACTTTATCAAAAATCCAGATGAACCGTGCATATATAGTAAAGTTGTAGCCAGAAGTGTCGTATTCCTCGTCTTGTACGTGGATGACATTCTATTGATAGGAAATGACATTCCTATGCTACAATCTGTCAAAGGATTCTTGTCACAAAGGTTCTCCATGAAAGACCTGGGTGATGCCTCTTACATTCTGGGGATCCGGATCTATCGTGATAGATCAAAGAGGATGTTGGGACTTTCGCAGTCCAGATATATCGACACTATACTGAAAAGATTCAGTATGGAAGATTCTAAGCGCGGTAATCTACCGGCTTGTCACGGAATCACCCTCTCCAAAGAGATGTCTCCCAAGACTGATTTGGAAAGGGAACGCATGTCTATTATACCCTACGCTTCTGCGGTAGGCTCTATAATGTATGCGATGTTGTGCACCAGACCAGATGTAGCTTACGCACTGAGCGTGGTAAGCCGGTATCAGTCAGACCCAGGGGAGAAGCATTGGATAGCAGTAAAGAACATTCTCAAGTACCTGAGAAGGACTAAGGAGATGTTCTTGGTTTACGGCGGAAAAGACCTCAGGTTGGAGGCCTTTGCTGATTCCGGCTTTCAGAGTGATAAGGACGATTCCAAGTCCATGTCGGGTTATGTCTTTACCCTCAATGGAGGGGCGGTGTGCTGGAAGAGCTCCAAGCAGGACACCGTTGCTGACTCGACAATGGAAGCGGAGTATATAGCTGCTTGCGATGCCGCAAAAGAAGCAGTCTGGATGAAGAAGTTCCTAACAGAACTTCAGGTGGTTCCTACCATTGTTGATCCAATACCTCTGTATTGCGACAATAACGGAGCTATAGCTTTAGCGAAGGAACCAAGGTCCCATCAGAAGTCCAGACACATCTTAAGGCGGTATCACCTGATCAGGGAGATCATTGATCGTCAGGAGATCGAGGTACGGAGAGTTGCTTCTGAAGAGAACATTGCTGATCCATTCACGAAGGCCCTACCTCAGATTCAGTTCGAGAGGCTACTCGAGATTATCGGTCTGCGATACGCCAGTACATGGCCCTAGTGCAAGTGGGAGATTGTTAGTGTTTATGCCCTAGAAGGCCATTACTGTATCATACTAGTTTGTATATTACTTAATGGAAGCTTGGGATATTCACATGTATATAACAGTCTTGCTAAACATGGTAGTATGCTACTTGGTTTTTCTATCTTAATATGTGAGTATACGTATTGATAGAGCTCTTAGGATCTTGCTTGACTACCGGCATTGTGATGGCAGTCACACTAGTGGGGGCCGGGTAGTCTACAAGCAAATCCTTATTCAGGTCCCTAGTCGTTGGATTATCGAGACAGGGCATCGATACTCCGGAGTAGACTAGTGTGTACGCTTCTCATCCCAGTTGGGGAGATGGTCTGTCCCACAGCCGTCAGTACGTCGTACTGGAGATAGTATGCAGGTGCTCGTTAGGTTACGGGTACACCGGAAAGGACTCACAGGGAACTGTTGGTTGGTTTTATACCAGTCGTCAGTGAACAGTTCCCAGGTGACATGAGTACAGCATAGTCCGCAGACTTGACATTGCTACTTCGCCTCGAGTGTGTCCCACTGTTCTTAGATTGCTACCCTACCACGGCTCAAAGGAGTCGTGCAAACAGGCAGCAGTTGGGTGCAGTCCCGAGCACTTGGAGGCAGTGGCGGTTAGACAGGATTCGTCTCTCCCGGTATTGGGAGTTGATATCGCGCTGTGTCAGAGAGCCATTACGCAAAGTCCCTGGTCAGGGCAAGCGAGATTTGCTGGTAGGTTCCAGTAGTTTCTCAGGGTGTAATGGGCTTCCCTCCGACACGACTTATACCGCTATTAGGGGACTGACGCTTGCCGCCCCCCTAGGCCCGATATGCGATAGTCTAAGACGAACGGACCGGACTGTATGGAGATTGTCACATCAGACTCAGCAGGAGTTCGGATGGGTTCCCTCATCGGCCTTCTTATCGACATCTACCTGGGGACCGTTACGTACAGCTAGTGCCGCTTGCGGTCTGTGGTTAAACCCACTGCCAGCGTAGTAGTCGAGTCTCTAGAGTCCCACACAGAGATTTTCCCTACTCCAGGCGAAACGATATAGAGGTCGTATGGTTTTACGACAAGGGTTCGGACGCATACGTGCGTTTACGCGCGTACGACTTTTGGACAGTTTTTACCAGTCGGCTTTGGTTTAAGCCAGTTACTGGTATCTGGTTATTGGATTTATACAGTCTAAAGTTTTTCCGTATTTTTGCGGAAAGGAGGGCCGTTCTCGTAATTGCGCGAGAAGCTTCTAGAAGATGGTGACTAAGGAGGTTTAGGTGGCATATGCAATGAATGTGATTAGTGAGTCATATGGATGATTCATCCATGTCATTAATGCATGATAAATGCTTAATGACACATGGAGTGAATCATCACTAGATATTATCAAGCATGGTTGCTAAATTCATTTCTTATTCTTTTCTTGAAAATAGAAATGCTTGATATATATCATGTTATCTCACTATTCTCATTTCATTATCTTTATCATCTTCTCTCTCCTCAAGCTCTCCCTCTTCAAACACTAATCCTCCCCTCTCATGAGTTGAGTACAAGGATTAGTAAGACTACTTAATCCATAACCCTCTCTATATTTCACCTAGCTTCTTTGATTAGCACTTAAAGAAGTTTAGTTGCCTCAAGTTTAGAGGCTAAGCTTGGAGTAAAGCTCTCGGGTGGATCGTCTACTACTTCGAGAAGGCTGAGGAGGAGGTGGAGTTCGTAAAGACGAAGGACACGATTCGTTAGGTATAATCCCTAAACATAGTAGCATAGCAACTCTATGTTTTAAGTTAGTTATCGTTTAGCTTCGATTCAAGCGGTTAGTCGATGTTTGTTCACTAAACAAGTTCGTTTTTGAAAATTCCGCCTCCCCACATGTATTGGGGTGTTGTACATCGACTTACACCACTAGACCAGGATTTGCTCTGGATGCTTTCCACGGGGTCATGATTGACATAAGACGTGTTCTGCAAGGACCAGGATCCGCTCTGGATGCTTCCTACGAGGTCAGTATTGACATAAGCCGTGTTCCACTAGATCAGGATTTGCTATGGATGCTTCCCACGGGGTCAGGATTGACATAAGCCGTATTCCGCAAGGACCAGAATCCGCTCTGGACGCTTCCCACGGGGTAAGGATTGACATAAGCCGTGTTCCACGAAACCAGGATTTGTTCTGGATGCTTCCCACGGGGTCAGGATTGACATAAGTTGTGATCCGCAAGGACCAGGATCCGCTCTAGATGCTTCCTACGGGGTCAGGATTGACATAAGCCGTGATCCACGAAACCATGATTTGCTCTGGACGCTTCCCACGGGGTCAAGATTGACATAAGCCGTGTTCCACGAAACCAGGATTTACTCTGGATGCTTCCCACGGGGTCAGGATTGACATAAGCCGTGTTCCGCAAGGACCAGGATCCGCTCTGGACGCTTTCCACGGGGTCAGGATTGACATTAGCCGTGTTCCACTAGACCGGGATTTTCTTTGAACGCTTCCCACGGGGTCAGGATTGACATAAGCCGTGTTCCGCAAGGACCAGGAGAGATTGACTTTATCCGTATTTCACGGAGTCGGGGGTTGACTCTCGGTTGCTTGTGCACCGCCGAGTCATGGAACCGGAAATTGCCGCGGTTCCGCTTTGCTGATGTTGCGTCCGTTGTAATGAGACGAATGTTGAGATGATCTCTAGGCTGTCTGTGAACTATCGAGACTTGGCTCTCTTTCGGATGGAGCCTGGGGGGAAGGTATGGTTCCTTCTTTGTTTGTGCCCCTGGATTGTATACAGGGATCGATGTGATCTCACTTGTAGGGCAAAAAGTTTCATTTTATATATTTTTCTTTCCGAGATGCTCTATCATTTCAGCTTTTATATCGCGAAAGTCGCGATTGCTCAATCATTTCGGCTATATTTTCGGGGTGCCCAATCATTTCGGCTATTTTTTCTTTTTACTTGCTTTTTTTTATTGGGAGTTGCCCAACCATTTTGGCTATTTTGTATGCATACACTTTTACTTGCTGATTTTTTTGCAAGTTGCCCCATCATTTTGGCTATTTCATATACATTTGCCTCGCTGACTTTTCGCCGCGAGTTTGGGATTTGATACCGATTTAGGCATCAGCATCGCTACAACTGGGATATTACCAGGAGCGAATCATCATTTGCCTTTGTCGATGTCGAACAAAGGTGGCTTAGTAAATAGGGTTAGGATCCTGTCGACTATGGCTTTTGACTTCATGAGCCGTAAGGGTCTCATAAAGGTATTTCTCCCTATGAGTCGTGAGAATCTCGTAGGTGCGTTTTCTCCTTAAGAATCATGAGGAGTTTTAAGTGTATGGTCTCTTATAAGTCGTAAGGATCCTACAAGAGTGTTTTCTCCTTATAAGTTGAGAGGACTTACAAGTGTCTTTTGCTATATGAGCATATCCCCAGTCTCTGGTGGGACTTTGTTAGGGAAATGCTTATTCGCGCCCGTGGATTGTATACAAGGGTCGATATTGAGACGCTTATAGGGCAATGCTGGAGGTTGTGATGGCTTAAGAACAGGTTCAGATCTCTGTAGCTTAAGGCTTTTGAATCTTATGAGCCGTGAGGGTCTCATAAGAGGGTTCTCCTTACGAGTCGTGAGGATCTCGCAAGTGTAATTTCTCCTTAGGTATCGTGGGGATCCCTAAGTGTGTTGCTCCCTTGTGAGTCGTAAGGATCTCACGCAAGTGGTTTCTCCTTACAGGGTTGAGAGGACCTTGCAAGTGTCTTTTAACGAGATTGTGCCCTTTCGGGTGAAAACTCGCCGGTAGCCCTGCTGTTTTTACTCACGGAGCCCTTTCGGGTTTTCAACCGTGCCCATTTTGCTTATGGACATACCGTTTTCTTCTTTTCTCTTTTTTTTTATTTTTATTTATATATTTTTTGTGTCAGCCTTGGGATGCTGCGGTTCATAGTAGTTTATCGACGTCTTGGTCAACAACCAGTTTTAGGACATAGTGGTCCATCGTTAGTTTAAGGACGTTTCGGTCCGTTGTTAGTTTTAGAACATTTCGGTCCATTGTTAGTTTAAGGACGTTTCGGTCCGGTAGCCGGCTACTACTTATAGAGTTTGGGCTTAGGAAGATAGCGAGCGGACATAGGCGTCGTCATCTATCGTTAACCTAGGCCTTGACTCGTCAGGCGTAGTATTTTTTTAGGAAGCGACCGTTTATTGGCCTGAAAGGTCTTTCGCCATGCATGTCCATGAGTAAATAGGCTCCACCCTGGTAAACTTTGTCTATGATGTATGGGCCTTCATAGTTTGGCTCGAATTTCCCTCGTTTAGCACGATTGGGGATCATAAGTCTTTTGACCACTAGCACGAGTTCGCCTTGGCAGAATGTTCTCGGCCTAGTCAATTTTTCATATGAGCGCGTCATCTTCGCTTTATAAGCCTCCAAGTTTTGCTGCGCTATGAACCGGGTTTCATCAAGGGCATCGAGCTCCTCAATCCGAAGGTGAGCATTTTCTTCGTCTGTTAGCTCATAGTAAACTGCCACTCGTAGAGAGGGTAACTCTATCTCAAGGGGGAGTACCGCTTTTGTGCCGAATACCAATGCATACGGCATCGTGTTCGTGGCTGTTTTGAACATAGTTCGATACGCCCAGAGAGCTTCATGCAGTCTCTCATGCCAGTCCTTCTTATTTCGAGACACCATCTTTTCCACGATCTTCGTCAAGGTCTTGTTGAAAGCCTCAGTTAGACCGTTAGCTCGGGGATTATAGACTAAAGAGTATCTCCAGTCTATGTTATGCTGTTGTGCGAAGCGGCTGATCTTGTGGCTTCTATAGGCTAGCCCGTTATCGGAGATAATCCGTCGCGGAGTGCCGAACCGATAAATGACGCGTGTCTTGAAGAAATGGAGGGTATTCTCCGTCTTCACTTCTCTTAGTGGTACTGCTTCTGCCTACTTGGAGAAGTAATCAGTTGTCGCCAAAATGAATCGATGTCCTCTGGACGATGCTGGTTCGATGGGCCCGATTATGTCAGTTCCCCACATTTCGAACGGCCAGCTAGCCACCATCGGATGTAGTGGATTTGGATGCTGTGGATAAAGTCCCCATGAATTTGGCACGAGTGGCACTGCTTCGCGTATTCGAGACAGTCTTGGATCATCATGGGCCAATAGTAGCCCATCCTTTTGATCTTCAATTTTATCTTCGGTCCGGCTTGGTGAGAACCGTAGAGTCCGTCGTGAGTTTCTTGACGACTCTCCTTGCCTCTTCAGGTCCCAGGCATCTTAGCCACATGGAGTCGAACGATCTCTTATACAGAGTATCATTGACAAAGGCGAAATACAGAGCTCGTTTCGTGAGCTGATGTCTTGAGGATGCATCATCAGGTGTTCGACGGGATTTCAAGTAGTCTATAAAGACTTCTCTCCAGTCCTTAGCTTTTTCCTGGTCTTTTATTTGTAGGGCCATTTGTTCGGTCGCTCCTTTTTCTTCGGAAGATTCCGAAGATATTTCTGCTGGTGCGAGAACCCGACGGCTTTGTACCACAATCCTCACGTCATCGAGGTTCTCGTTGGTCAGTTTTTTAGCGAACTTGGCTAGTGCATCCGCCTTGCTATTTTCCGCACGCGGTATGCTTTCCAGGGTGTAGGAAGGGATTCGAGTCAACAGTTGCTGTACTCTCTTGCCGTACTTCACCAACTCAGGCTTGCACGTTTGATAGTCGCCATTTACTTGACTAATGATCAGCTGGGAGTCTCCGTATATGAGGAGGTTCTCAATTTCCATGTCGACGGCGATCTCAAGACCTGCTATTAAAGCTTCATATTCGGCTTCATTGTTCGTCCTCGGCTCTGTTAAGGAGAAGGCAAAGCGCATTATCCCTCCTTGTGGAGTCACGAAGATGAGGTATACCCCCGATTTGATTATGGGGGTGCTTTGTTTGCGCTTCTTCATGGAAGATGCTCCATCGAAATAGAGTTCCCATTGGGTATCATTCTCTCTTCTCTCCCCGTCAATTGTGTCAAACGCGTGTTCATCTGGCAATTCGCAGTTCAAGGGAGAGTCGGCAGGTATCGGATGCTCAGCGAGGAAGTCGGTGATGGCCTGGCCTTTCACTGTCTTGAGAGGACGATAAGTTATCGAGAACTCCATCAAGAGGAGGGCCCATTTAGCGAGCTGTCCCGTTAATATAGCCTTCGACATCAAATATTTGAGAGGATCCACCTTCAATATGAAAATGGACCTCATGTGCCAACGCATAGTGTCTGAGCTTCGTTATCGCAAAGATCAACGCTATACAGTGTTTTTCTATTGGGGAGTAATTGCTTTCTGCCCCCAGTAGAACTCGACTCAAGTAGTAGATGGCTCTCTCTTTCCCTTGGTCATTTTTTTGTGCCCACAGCGCGCCTAAAGAACCTTCGAGGGCAGTTGTATACAGAATGAGGGGTTTTCCCTTGACTGGAGTGGTTAGCACCAGAGGATTCTGTAGGTATTGCTTGATTTCATCCAGTGCGCCTTGGCATTTGCAATCCCAGACGAACAGGGTTCCCTTCTTCATCAAGTGACTGTAGGGGCGGCATTTTCCGGAGAGGTTAGCTATGAACCGCCTGATATACACGAGCTTTCCTTGGAGAGACCGCAGTTGCTTGAAAGTCCTTGGCGGAGGCATTTCCATGATCGCCTTGATCTTCGACGGGTCTATCTCGATGCCTCGGTGTCGGACGACGAATCCTAGAAACTTGCCTGAGGAAACTCTGAATGCACATTTAAGAGGGTTCATCTTCAAGTTATATTTCTGAAGGCGCTGAAACACGGTCTTCAGATGCTCTAAATGTTCCTCGTATGATTTGCTTTTAACTACGAGGTCGTCGATATAGCATTCGACGATTTCATGTATGGGGTCATAGAAAATCTTCGTCATGGCCCTCTGAAAGGTAGCACCGGCGTTCATTAGACCGAAGGGCATCACCTTGTAGCAGAATATGCCCAAAGGAGTCCGGAAAGCGGTATGCTTCTAGTCTTCGGGATGCATCTTTATCTGATTGTATCCTGACGAGCCGTCCATGAAGAAGAAAACTTCATGAATGGACGTGTTATCTATCATCAGCTCAGTGACCGGTACCGGAAAGTCGTCCTTCGGGCAATCTCTGTTGAGATCCCGAAAATCTACGCATATGCACACCGTCCCATTTTTCTTCATCACTGGGACGATATTGGCGATCCAGTCCAGGTACCGAACCTCTTGGATGAAGCCGGAGTCGATTAGCTTCTTGACCTCGGCATTGATTCTCATCTCAAGCTCGAGCCTCATTCTTCTCGGTGCTTGTTTAATCGGCTTGACGCCTGGAGAAATCGCTAATTTGTGGACCGCAATCTCTGGATCGAGTCCCGGCATTTCTGAATAGTTCCATGCGAAACAGTCACTATACTGTATGAGCACGTTTTTAAGCGTAGCCTCCTTTTCTTCAGACAACAGTTCACTGGCGAACGTCGGCCGTGGGTTGTTTGCCGTTCCCAAGTCGATTTTTCTGAGGTCATCTGCAGTAGTATGTATTTCATCTTCCAGCTCTTTTGGCGCCGGTGGAAACTCGGAGATCACTTCTTCATCATCGTTATC
Organism: Agapanthus africanus; assembly: GCA_030015575.1. Taxonomy (NCBI): domain Eukaryota; kingdom Viridiplantae; phylum Streptophyta; class Magnoliopsida; order Asparagales; family Amaryllidaceae; genus Agapanthus; species Agapanthus africanus. Next base: position 6,743,821 of record JASDDO010000029.1, on the reverse strand, counting down.
GAAGCACCAGGGGAGATCGGCCATATCTTCGCATATTCTTTCTCTTGACATAGTTATCACGTGACAGGTGCGAGATCGCTTCCAATACCGATGTTGATCCGGTTCTACTCTCGCTGCATACGTGGCTTTCGGTTCATGCTTTTGTGGTGGGGTTACCTTCCGGCTGCTGGATAGAGTGAACTTGCCGAGTTGATACTGGTCTTCAACCCAGTTCTTGAAGGTGAAGCAGTCTTCGAGAGGATATCCTATTGCTCGGTGATAGGAGCAATAGTCTGGGTGAGAGACCTTGTCTGCTTGCTTGGGGTGCTTGGACTCCGGTAGTGTCATCATCTGATGTTTTATGACAAGATCGAATATCTTCTTTGTCTTGTCTTGGGGAAAAGAATATTCTCGACCCATCTTCTTTATAAGAGACGGATCCTGGCTGCTCGATTCTTGATCGCGTGGCTTCTTAAATCTGCTACGCTGCTGTCGAACGTTTTTTCCGTCCTTTGGTTTATTTTTGCCTCTGCACCGGGTCTTTTGTATGACAGGTTGACGACGAAGAGCATTGTCATTCTCCGCGGCTTGTTGAAGGAGGCGCTGCGTCCTGGCTTTCTCGTAAATGGCCATTTTGCGGCTATGGTCGTCCCGGACCTTCTGACCCGCTTCCCTTATTAGCTTGTCCATCTGTTCTTCAAACGATAGACTTGGAATTTTGATGGCGGGACCTCATTTTGGTTCATGGTTGGCGTCTTTTAACAGAACATCTCCTTCTTCGTCAAAGTCATGTATGACGTAGCAGCCATGGAATCGTTCCTGTTTCTTGGATTGAACATATCCGAGCCCGATCGTTTCCATTTTCCCATTGGACAATTTTCGCTGAGTTCCAGGGATGCTCCAGATCCTGTTGTAGAACTGGGCTTGTTGCGCGGTCTGTTTGAAGGGTACGCCTTGGCACCTCAACAGCCTTTTTAATCCTTCTGTGTAGTATCTGGGCAGACGGATGGGCTGGAGTCTGTCAAGTGTCGAATCGGCACCATGCCAAATTTCTTCTCCATTTTGGTTTCCGTGGATTGATAAAAGAGGATCGCCTTTTCATCTCTTCGCCTGGGAGGGACGTAGAATGTCTGCAGTTCTTGCACACTATAGGTATCAAGCGCGTCAAGCTCTTTGTAATACTCTTGCGGAACCATGGCAATTTGCAAATTCTGATCATCGCTAGCGAAGGCTTGTATTGATGGCCGAACGGAAAATACAACATTAACCTCATCTTCCGAGTCACTGCCAAAGATCAACATAGGGGTGGACGGTCCCGGCTTGTTGCTTTGGGACGGCCCTGAATAAACTATTTCTTCTTCCTCCTCGGTATCACTCCCGAAGACCGGAATAGTGGTGATAACTCTGTTCTTCGGTTTGTGACATCTTTCCGTGTCCTCGAAATCTGGTAAGAAGTATTTTTCATCTTCATACTTTCGGACTTCATTCACGGAGAATGGATTTAACTCCCCTGTCACCGTATACTCGAGACCATCCTTGAAATACTTCATACACTGATGCTGTGTAGAAGGGATGATATTGTACTCGTGTAACCAAGGCCTGCCGAGCAAAGCGTTGTAGCAAGTCTTAGCGTCAATGACATGAAACTTGATGTCCGTGACAAGCAGCCCAAAGCGTAGTGTCAATATTACAGACCCGAGCGTCCGTGATGACTGGGAGTCAAACCCGGAGATGGTGATTTTATCACGAGCGAGGTGCTGAACTCTCATGCAAATTTCCTTCAGCACTCTTACAATGAGGAGGTTAACGGAGGAACCATTGTCAACCAGGATTTTGCCTATCTTGATATCATGACGGCATCCGGAGACATAAAGGGGACGGTTATACTCGCACGTCCCGAGGAGGAGATCTTCATCGCCGAAGGTGATATCGGCTGTGTGCACTTCTTCCAGCTCGTCCTTCATCTTTTCTTCGGCGAAGAAAGCTTGGAATTGCTCGGGCTCTTGCAGTGCCTTGATCAAAGAATCTCTTACTTCTTTTGATAATAAGAGGGCATCGAGAATGCTTAGCAGCGAAGGTAGCTTCTTCAAGTGTGCCAGAACGTTGTAATCCACCTTATTTTTCTTTGGCGGGTCCTTGGCTGTCAGCTCTTTGACGACTTGGTCATCTAGGGAGATATCCTCAGGGACCTTTTCTTTTCCCTTATCTTTTCTATCCGACCCACTGTTCGTGGGCCCGAGATTCTTTTCGGGCAGCGTACGATTGCGTAGCTGAATATTTTCACAGGTCTTCATTTCTTCCATTTCGGATGTGGGTTCTTTGAAGAGAGGGCCAAGGGCTATTTCTTCATCAGAATCGCTCCCAAAAGTAAGAACTTACGATCCCCCAGCGTTGACTATGTGACAATTGCCGGTAGTTCTTTTACGCTCCTCGGTCGTATTTCTTTGCTCCAGACGAGTTTTGCGTTTCATCCGCTTGAAATGTTGTCGGTGAGCAACATATCCCTGCCACCAGTTTTTAAAAGTGTTGCACTCTTCGGTGGGGTGCGTAATCTTTCGATGATATAGGCAGTAGCTAGGATGTATATCCGCTTCATCAGGAGTGTTTCCTTCGGAGGGTGGCAGCTTCATTCCCATCGATATGGTTTTGGCGAACCTTTTCCTTGTCTTGACCCTGCTTTTATTTGCGGCAGATATACTTTGATCTGGTGGGAGCGTTTTAACCTTTTCGTCCAGTCGCCGGCGTTTGGCCTTCTCAAATATGGCCATCTCGTGCTCTCGATCAGCTTTGCTTTTCAAAAGAGCTTCGTTTAGGAACACATCAATCATTTTGTCTGATAGCCCTAGAAGTTCCTGTTAGTTATGTATATGCCCTAGAGGCCATTGTTGTACATATGATGTATATTATATTGGATGCTTGGATATATATAGAGAGGACTTTCTTGCTCGTCATGATAGTATGCTATTTGGTTTTCCTTTATCTTAACATGTTGACTTATATTAGTTTACTGTCTTACTCTCACATGTTGATAAAGCCCTTAGGATCTGTACTCGACTACTGGGACTATGATGAGATCATACTAGTGGGGCCACGGTAGTCGATGAGTACATCCTATAACTGTTCCTAGTCGAGGGTGTGTCGAGACAGGGCATCGTTACACCAGAGTAGAATAGCGTATACGCATCTTGACCCATATGATGGGCGATGGATGATCCCATATCCATTGGTGTTTTGACATCAAGGATGGTGTACGGGTGCTCAGTGGAGACTGGGTACACTGGAAGGACTCGCCGAGAACTTCCAGATGGTATTATACCTCACGTCAGATGGCAGTTCTCTGGTGACACTGGTACATGTTAGTCTGTAGACCCGAGATCGTCATAGAGTCTTGTGTGATTCCCACTGTGCTTTGATTTCCACCTTAACACGTCCAAGAGGGCGTACAAAACGGTGGCTTTTGGGTGCAGTCCCAAATCACATGGAGGCTGTAGGGTCCCGGCAGCGCCCCGGCCGTCAAAACGCGGCCAAAATGCGGAACGAAAATTTTCTAAACTGGCGCTACCGCTACCCGATTTACGGATCGATCTTAAACCCTAAACTAGCAAACTAACTAAGAGTTAGAATCGTTATACCGAGTTGATCCGTGTCCTTCTATCTTCATTCCAAGCTTCTAGCGATCCTGTGACGATGTTTGGTTGCCGGTCTTCTTTCGTTTCCGATGATCCACCCGAGGGAAACGGCGCAAGCTCCAATCTCGTCGAACAAGGTAACCGACGCTCCAACGTCGCTAGCGATGGAGAGTGGGGGTGTATGAAAATGTCACTACATTTTTCTCTCAAACCATGAGCTCAAAATGAAACTCAATAAGAAGAAGATGAAGGAGGATGTGAACTTTTGGCATGAGCAAAATTTGCTAACTCATTTTTTTGGTGAATGAGAGAGTGAGAGTGAGCTAGTGTAGAATGTAATCAACTATCAAATGAAATGAACCCCCACCCATGATGAAGTGGCCGGCCCCCCCACTTTCTCTCTCTCCTTCACACAAAAAATCATTTTCCTTTGTTTAATTTCATTAAACAAATCCAACCATACCACAAAACCATGTTCATGCCATGCTTGAAGTCACATCACCTTTTTCACCTCATTAATAAAACAAATAAATTTCCATAAATGGAAAATCATAATAAATGAGGTGGCATCTTCTAGAAGCTATTCCGTATAAAATACAGAATACTTCCCGGTACATGTATCGAAATACATATACGCGTATTCGTACCAAAATACGAATAGCCGAGAGAGAAAACGAATAGTGAACACTATTACTAGAATACGTATATATACAAATACATTTATCAATTATTAAATCAAAACCCGATTTAATAATCCGGCTTAATCCTGAGCCGCTAGTATTATCAACCGTCCAATTAAAGTCTGCGCAGCACTTGCACATATTTAATCGGACACCTGTATGTATCAACATACCTCATGTACACCATATCGCCTGAACTGTGAAAACCCTCTGTGTGGGACTCTAAAGACTCGTCAATACGCTGGCAGTGGGTTTAACCACAAGCACGTCAGCGACACTAGCTGTACGTAACGGCTACCCAGGTATTGAGCGAAAGGGAGGTCGACGAGCAAACTCATCCTGAACCCCTACTAAGCCTGACAGTGACAATATCCGTACAGTCCGGTCTGTTCGTCTAAGAGTATTGCATATCGAGTCTAGGGGGTGGATAAAGTCAGACCCCCAACAGCGCGATATTTAGTGTCAGTATGAAACCCATCACCACTTGAGAAACTATCGATCCTGGATCGGTAATTCTCGTCCACCGTAGCCACGGATTTATGGTGATGGCCATCCGTACACTACGCGACATCAACCCCCAATACTGGGAGAGACGAATCCCCGACGATCCGATCACTGCCTCCATGTGGCTCGGGACTGTACCCAACTAAAACCTGTTTCCATGACTCCTTTGAGCCGTGGTAGGGTAGTAATCAAAGCACAGTGGGAACTCACATGAGACAAATGACGATTTCATGTCGACAAACTAACCTGTACACATGTCACCTGGGAACTGCTATCTGACAATAGGTATAATACCAACTAGCAAGTTCCCGGCGAGTCTGTCCAGTGTACTCATAACCCAATGAGCACCTGTATACTATCTTAGGTGAACTAACTAACTAACTAACACCAATGGCTTGTGAGACCTGGCCACCGCCCCTCGTCGGGGTCTCGATCAGTATACACTAGTCTACACTGGAGTATCGATGCCCGGTCTCGATACTCCCACGACTAGGGACATTTAAGGATGTGTTTATAGACCCCCAGCTCCCACGTATGTGATCGCCATCGCAATGCTGGCAGTTAAGTAAGAATCCTATGGGCTCTATCAACATGTACATGATGATAAAGACAAACCCGATAGCATACTATCATCTTGAGTGAGACTGTTTTATCGGTATAGGTCCTCACTCAATCATCATAATCACAAGTCCGCGACTATGATAATTGCCTTGAGGGCACTATAGCCAACAATCTCCTACTTGCACTTAAGGCTAATTATTGCGATGTCGCATACTCACAGCCTGTGTGATACCGAACACCCAACTTCTCTACTAATCAGTTTCGCAAAGCCCGTTTGCGAAAATGATTGCGTTTAAGAAATAGCCTTAGTGAGTGGATCCGCTCCAATGTGTCTTTCTGAATCTCTCTTAATCTCAACTTCGCGGAGAAAACTATCTCTCGAAATGAGTAATACTTGTCTTAGAATTTGTCTGGATGTCTGATGGGACCCAGTTCACAAATGAACTCCAAATCCAGCAAACTACTTAGACTATATCGACCACTAAATTTAATCAGTATCCTGCGCCATGCCTTTTCTCAGTATCCGCTTGGACCACCTGTCCAGCATACTGTCCCTCAAAAGAGGGAAAACTATAACTCTGACAGTCACTCTGTCATCCAGGTCACCTTGGAAGCCTGAAATGATAATCGTCTCCCGAAGGAGGCTGTCGTTATCATATCCCTAGAACATCCATTTATGTTCAATAACTGCTTCCCAATGTTTCTCCAGGATTGGATTAATATATCTGCTTATTGCATCTAGTGCAGAAGCAATATCTGGTGTGGTACTTGACATTTCATGATTAACTCAATTGCATAAGCAAGTGATGTGCTAATCATGCAGACCCCTCTCTCCTTTAGTCTGTAAAACACCTTTAGAGAGGGTGACTCCATCACCTGCAGGTACACCACCATGCCAGGAGTCATCCATTTAATGTCAAAGTACCCAGATTAGGATACTTCCCAAATCTAGATCTAAAACCATAGATCTAGTAACCAGAAAACCTGATATTATATCCATATCCTTTGTGGAGAAACAACTTTGTGACAACCACCGTATAACCGATCGTAGTATAGGAATATCTCTTCCTATTAAGTGCATGTCATTCCGAATCCTCGGACATCACACCTTACTACCTTCTTATCAGATCCATCTCCTATTCTGATGAGGTCAAGTCCTATGACTGTCACATCAAAATTAGATGATCTATTTCCGCTATACCTGCTTTAGTCTATAAAATAGACATAAGCTACTTTCCCACCATGCTTCCGCTGCTCCCACTGACTACAACAACCCTCTGGCAGAGTCATATACATGTGCACCTCTAAAGCTAGTTTAGAACGACGCTATACTCATCCTCCTGCCGGGTCTTATAGTCTAGAACAGCAGCAATGGCAAGTCTGGGTAAACAAGAACCTCCCTGTCACCGTCACTGAGAAGACCGAAGTACCTCTCGGGTGCCTGAGGTTACCCACCAAATCTGCGGAGTGGCTAATAGAATGTCGAATCCAATTGAATCCTTAGGTTCTATTAAATTTCCAGTAATCGTTTGTGGTTCTGGAATAACTTCCAGTTCTACCATACCCCCACTTCTGTTTTTCTGAAAAAAATAAATCCATTTTACTAAAACTGTGGCGAGTCATGAACAATATAAATATTGATCTTCCTGATGGTAGAAAATTAACCCTCGTCAAAGCCCGGGATAACCCACAAACAACCATTACTGAAACGTACCTTGAGCTTATCCGGATTCTGGTTTTAAGCATCAGCCGGACAACTCCCTATACCTTAACATCGTTAAGATATAAATCGATTCTATATATATCTAATATAGAAACAAAAGCACTAATCTAATTTGAACTAGATTCAAAAACATGCAGCTGTCTCCAGTGCATATCAACCAAATGGAAGGAGGCCAATCAGCATTACTCATCTAGGAGTGCATCCATATATGAGTAACCCAATAGAGAAGAAAGTTCTCAAAACCATTACTATTAACTGAATACCAAACATAAGTATCTACATCTTCGACTTCCTCGAAGAATCCTGATACTTACAACAAATGGTCCTTTACTTTATTCTTATACCTATAACTTCTGAATATCTGGACCTTGCATTTCAACGGAATACATGTCCAGAACTGGAGAAGTTATAAGTAAACAGAATATAGTACGAGTACCATCCCCTTTGTCCTAATGGACACTGGACAACATACAATACATTGTATAACTCCCCTGAGTTCAACAACTCAAACCCTGTGCGTCGTAGGTTGAAAAACTGTAGTATGGTTAAGAAGAATTACACCGCTGTTGAATGCACCTTACCTAATCACCAACCGATATAGGTAAATGTCACAGACATAATATCAAAAAGATATATCTCACTTTATAAAAATAAACGTACATATATATCATTTTGAAATTGGTGCATAACAACGGATATTCAAATCCATATATTTGCTATCCGGCAAAATCCAGATGATTTCCTCAAATATTACCAATTACAATGAATTCTGATATAATGAGGATCTAATCACCCAATTCCCAATATCTTACTCCCACTCACCATCTGTAATAACATGCAGATGTGAGAAACTGATCTGGTAAATACATACCCTGGAGTTAGATTCCAACTGGGAAAACAGTTATCAATTAACATCGCACAGTGAAACTGAAACATGAAAATGTTTTGATGGGGTTTACTGGTATTCTTAGTAATGCCCCTTCCACTATCCTGATTTACAACAGTAACCATATACTTACCTGCCCTCACTCCAATCCCTTTATTATGTCTTTACTTATTACCTTCTGTACACCTCTTTTACGCTAATTGGTTTTCTTCATTCCCTACCCTTCGGCACCAGCCTAAGGTTTGGAAGAAGACTATCCAATAAGCGTAATAGGTGTACTCTCCTAATCCTAAGAGCCCTCGCAACCTGAGAGAAGGTATAGAGAAAAGACATCTGAATAATCCTTTTCTTTTTCTTCTGAACCAGAATCCATCCTCGAAAAAGTTCCTTCGAGTTCGTATGTAACTATACGATGGATTTATCCAATGGAAGTGGATATCCGTAGTGATATGGAGTGTCCTAGAGAAAAGCAAAATGGATGTAGGAGTGGCAGGGGTATACCTGGTTTTTGTCGTGAAAGTTGGTGGTCGCATTTTCCTTTGCCATTATTCTAATCCCTTTATATGTCTTTACTTATTACCTTCTGTACACTACACTTAAGCTTAATTGGTTTTCTTCCTTCTCTACCGTTCGTCACCTACCTATGGTTTGGAAGAAGACTATCCAATAAGCTCAATAGGTGTATCCTCTCCTAATCCTAGGAGCCCTCACAACCTGAGAGAAGGTAAAGGGAAAAGACAACCGAATAATCCTATTCAATCTCTCCAGAACCAGAATCCATCCTCGAAAAAGTTCCTTCGAGTTCGTATATAACCATACGATGGATTTATCCAACGGAAGTGGATGTTCGTGATAATACGGGGTGTTCTGGAGAAAAGCAAAGGTGATATAGAAGTGGCAATGATGTTTGCGACACCGTGACATTCCAACAGCCAAAATGTTTTAAGAAGGTTCGGTCAACTTGGTTTCATGAGTTTTAGTCAAAGGTCGGGTCATAGTCGCAGCCAGAGAGAGAGAGAAAAGAAACACTCAGCGTGCACTCTAACCTAGATCAGAATGATTAATCACTTTCTCTAATCTGGATGGCTCCCACTGTTTCCTTAAATTCTCCTCCAAACCTAAAAGGAGAATTAGTCGGAATCACCCGAGGAGTAATCCTACTCATCAGTGGGAATCGGGATCCAACTAACATCGCATGATAACTTGATGGAAGCCACTCAAGTCACCACACTCCAGAAGGTATGCGCATGCCTGGCAAGTTTCCTGTATGTTTGAAACTCCCGATATGATTTTTACCCCTAAGATCCAAGTGACCTTGACAAGGTCAACAAGTCAAAGGGTCCTAGTCAAGTTCAACCCGTCATTATCTTGATTGCATTAGACCCACCCGCACAGACCCTTGACAAGGTCAACAAGGTTGAACGACTGTCCTAACCAATCCATATTTGCTTGTGGCAGAAAAGTATTACAGAGCTACCGCTCACTACGCCTTGACAAGGTCAACAAATGCAGCACGAATACTAAGCAATACTAATCTGAAATGACGGAGGGCTACGGCTGGCTTTTGGCGAAAAATCTTTAACGTAATGAACTTGATATCGTTGAAGGAATCCAAGTGGTTTTATAAATATATAGTGGCGAAAACTTTTGCTAAAGAGGTCACTCCCGGTGAAGGGATCTCGGCTCTTTCCCCGTAGAATGAGGTACAGGATATTCCAATATGAATACCACGATGCAAAGCAAAAATAATCGACTATAGTAAAGTTATTACGTTGACGCAAACTTTTACCCAAGGGGTCACTCCCGATGAAGGGATCTCGGCCCTTGCCTCGTCGAATGAGGTGCAGGATATTCCAAATGAATACCATGATGCAAAGCAAAAGAAAACGTCTGTAATGTCAGTTTTTTTTAAAAACTTGGTTCCAACAACATCATATAAATAGGTTTGTTTTATCCTTGCATTGATAAAAATCTATGCAGTCCCATCAATTAATCACACCAGAAAAGAACGAAAATAAAATGTACGTATATGCCATCCCCATTCGCCACTGGGTCCCGTCATCACCCGTTAGGTTACTTAACTAACGACAGAGCGGGGACTGGGCTAGCGTGGGTGCAAAACATATACAACATCTAATAGTAAATATAAATATATATATAACATTCGTCCCAGGCATGATATAAAGTAACATCTCAGAAACATCACAGAAGCAACACAGAATGGTGGATAATCTGGAGCCCCGGGTTTCACTTGAGCTGCAAGTGAGACCCGACGTTCCCTGTCGTGTGGATAGCCTGTGCAATGAAACCTAGACCCCTACGAGCGCGGAAAGTTACCCGCCAAAACCATAAGCGAGGCAGCCCCCTTCAGCAACGTGAATGGACCACCCAGCACTTCACGGAATCCGGTAACTTGAGCACCCCTCCTGGGTCAACCTATACCCTCTACGAGTGCGGCGAATAGCCCGCCAGTTCTAGAGTAAGCTTCCCTCCGTCCCAACGCCATGAGATGCGGACCAGTTGCCCTCTAGAACCCGGCTATTCGGGCACTCCACTGCAGGGTAATCCTAGTACAGAAAATAAAATAATATACAAGGGTGACATCGACCTCATCCCGGTCGTGCCCTAAAAGAATAATATACAAACTGGCAGTGACGGCAGTCCACATGTCGGACGCTCACCCCGCAATATCAAATGTACAAATGAAATAAAACTGTACTATCATTGCACCATTGCTATCCACCACGACGATCCAACCAACATCACAGCACATCACAGAACATCAACGTGAATGTCACGTTCGCAAACCCGTCTAAAAGGCATATAGCAATTAGACGAGTTTACCGATCAAGTGATATTCACGGTCGCAGAATATAATGTATGTACTGTCAAACGCACGCTTAAAATATCGATCGACTAAGTTCCAAATTGGCCCCAATAGCAAAACAATACTTCACTGAAAGCTGGGCCAAAAAAAAATATCACAAAAATCACAACTTCACATCAGGGAGCTACAGTAAAAATTTGGAAGCCCGTCGCCACTAAATGGCCGCTAATCCGCCGCCAAAAGGGGGTTAGTGCGGCGGATCCGCGGCGCTTTAGAGGCTTCAGGGGCTCAAATTTTTTGTGTATCCTTATATTTTCCTGCACGGATTTTTAAGCTACTCCAAATATTTTTTTGAATACTTTTGAAAAACGACAGCAAACCCAAAACTGAAATCGTGTTTTTTGTAAATTCCATCGATCGATCTTTTAAGCACGTTTAAACAAGCTAGTAGGGGTTTAAAGGGTGGCTCTGATACCATGTAGGGTCCTGGCAGTGCCCCGGCCGTCAAAACGCGGCCAAAATGCGGAACGGAAATTTTCTAAACTGGCGCTACCGCTACCCGATTTACGGATCGACCTTAAACCCTAAACTAGCAAACTAACTAAGAGTTAGAATCGTTATATCGAGTTGATCCGTGTCCTTCTGTCTTCATTCCAAGCTCCTAGCGATCCTGTGACGATGTTTGGTTGCCGGTCTTCCTTCGTCTCCGATGATCCACCCGAGGGAAACGGCGCAAGCTCCAACCTCGTCGAACGAGATAACCGACGCTCCAACGTCGCTAGCGATGGAGAGTGGGGGTGTATGAAAATGTCACTACATTTTTCTCTCAAACCATGAGCTCAAAATGAAACTCAATAAGAAGAAGATGAAGGAGGATGTGAACTTTTGGCATGAGCAAAATTTGCTAACTCATTTTTTTGGTGAATGAGAGAGTGAGAGTGAGCTAGTGTAGAATGTAATCAACTATAAAATGAAATGAACCCCCACCCATGATGAAGTGGTCCCCCCACTTTCTCTCTCTCCTTCACACAAAAAATCATTTTCCTTTGTTTAATTTCATTAAACAAATCCAACCATACCACAAAACCATGTTCATGCCATGCTTGAAGTCACATCACCTTTTCCACCTCATTAATAAGACAAATAAATTTTCATAAATGGAAAATCATAATAAATGAGGTGGCATCTTCTAGAAGCTATTCCGTATAAAATACGGAATACTTCCCGGTACATGTATCGAAATACATATACGCGTATTCGTACCAAAATACGAATAGCCGAGGGAGAAAACGAATAGTGAACAATAATACTAGAATACGTATATATACAAATACATATATCAATTATTAAATCAAAACCCGGTTTAATAATCCGGCTTAATCCTGAGCCGCTAGTATTATCAACCGTCCGATTAAAGTCTGCGCAGCACTTGCACATATTTAATCGGACACCTGTATGTATCAACATACCTCATGTACACCATATCGCTTGAACCGTGAAAACCCTCTGTGTGGGACTCTAAAGACTCGTCAATACGCTGGCAGTGGGTTTAACCACAAGCACGTCAGCGGCACTAGCTGTACGTAACGGCTACCCAGGTATTGAGCGAAAGGGAGGCCGACGAGCAAACTCATCTTAAACCCTTACTGAGGCTGACAGTGACAATATACATACAGTCCGGTCTGTTCGTCTAAGAGTATCGCATATCGAGTCTAGGGGGTGGATAAATTCAGACCCCCAACAACGCGATATTTAGTGTCAGTATGAAACCCATCACCACTTGAGAAACTATCGATCCTGGATCGGTAATTCTCGTCCACCGTGGCCACGGATTTATGGTGATGGCCATCCGTACACTATGCGACATCAACCCCCAATACCGGGAGAGACAAATCCCCGACGATCCGATCACTGCCTCCATGTGGCTCGGGACTGTACCCAACTAAAACATGTTTGCACGACTCCTTTGAGCCGTGGTAGGGTAGTAATCAAAGCATAGTGGGAACTCACACGAGATAAATGACGATCTCATGTCGACAGACTAACCTGTACACATGTCACCATGGAACTGCTATCTGACAATAGGTATAATACCAACTAGCAAGTTCCCGGCGAGTCCGTCCAGTGTACTCATAACCCAATGAGCACCTGTATACTATCTTAGGTGAACTAATTAACACCAATGGCTTGTGAGACCTGGCCACCGCCCCTCTTCGGGGTCTCGATCAGTATACACTAGTCTACACTGGAGTATCGATGCCCGGTCTCGATACTCCCACGACTAGGGACATTTAAGGATGTGCTTATAGATCCCCAGCTCCCACGTATGTGATCGCCATCACAATGCTGGCAGTCAAGCAAGAATCCTATGGGCTCTATCAACATGTACATGATGATAAAGAAAAACCCGATAGCATACTATCATCTTGAGTGAGACTGTTTTATCGGTATAGGTCCTCACTCAATCATCATAATCACAAGTCCGCGACTATGATAATTGCCTTGAGGGCACTATAGCCAACAGAGGCAATGAGCGATAGGAGGGGATTTGTCTCTCCCGGTATAGGGAGTTGATGTTGTGCTGTGTTCGATTGGCTATAACTGGAAGTCCCTGGCCAGGGCTGATATAGAGATTTACTGGTAAGTGTTACCAGTAGTTTCTCGACCCATTATGAGCCTCACATCGACACGACTTATCGGTTACTAGGGTCTGACGTATACCACCCCTAGACTAGATATGCGACATATCAGATGAAGAGACCGGACTGTACGGGAGTGTTACTGTTTGGATTCATAGAAGAATGTACAGGCTTGCTTGTTGATCTTCTGATCGCTCAATACCTGGGTGGCTGTTACGTTTAGCTGACCGCTTGCAGCTTGTGGGTGTTTGATATGATCATCACCTGCTACCGGCGTATTGACGATTCTTTAGAGTCCTACACAGAGGTTTCTTGACTCAGGCAAAACGGAGTAGCAGCACATATGTGATATATGCAGGACCGAGGATAATGCGATATGAGATACCGTATTATATTCTCGCGATATTTTGATATGAGCCGGGTCATCGGATCAAGTATTGATTCGATGAATCGGTACATGATATATTGGTCGGTTATATTCGATATAACCGGATTGTCGGATCAAGTGTTGATTCGATAATTTAATGTATAATAATATATATGATATATTTTATTACATTATCTAATATTGGCTCGCTTTATTGATTCATTTTCTCACCGGATAATACATTGATATATATGCGATATATGTTAATTGTATTATTTTCTTTTGTTACAAAATATATTATATATGTGATATATAATATTATAACTTGATATGATTACTAATGCAACATGTTTAGTGGAGATTAAACAAGGTTAGGGTTTGATTTGGGTTAGTTCTTTCTTGATGCTTCTAGAAAGATTTATTTTGTTTTGAGCTAAGATATTATGGTTGATATTTTGTAGTGACTCATTCTTAACCCAACCCAAACCCTTAGCCCTAGTTAAATCTCTACATGAGTTAGCCTTGTCATAGTTAACCATGGTTGCATTATTAATCATTATGATCTTTTCATTATTCATCACAAAAGGATTCAATTCATTCTTTTTCTTCTTCTTCTTCCTTGAGCTTTGAGAAAGCTTTCTAGGTTTTGAGTTTTGTGATGATTAGTATGAGAATTTGAAAATAAAAGAGAGCACAAATACTACTTCATCATCCTCATCTAATCTAGCCAATTAGATTAGGGTGTTCACCTCATTAGAGAGAGATAGCTTGAGTTATAGAAACTTCGAGGTAGATCATCGGAGAAAAGGAAGACTACAAGCTAGCATAGACTGTTCGAGTTGTGGAGCCTCTCTTGAGTCCGGGAGATCGTGGATTGCGGTGAAGGGACTTCTACTCGGAGCTTATGAAGCGAAGGAGCGGACAACAAAGGTTGTAATCCCTCACTCTTAGTTGTAAAGATGTTTACTTGCATGTTAAACCCTAATTATCTAGCAAAGATCCTGACTTTGGGTTGTTCGGCACGTCTAAATTTTTATTCGGGCATGGTTGATGCCTTATTAACCCTTTTAAGAGTGCCTAGGAACCCTACAGTGGTATCAGAGCCAAGCTAGAGCATTAGGCGACGTGTATACGAAGTTAAAACTCCGATCGAACCCCGAAACATCAAAAAATGACCCCCTCTCTGGAAATTTTGTAAAAATGTGATTTTTTCTGCATTAAAAATACTTTAAAAAATCAGCAGTGAATTATAAGAATTACTGTGGAAAACAAGCATGTAATTCGTACGGACCGCCGCGGAACCGCGGCAATACCATGCTTGCGCCGCGGATCCGCGGCCGTACAGTTGAATTGGGCTTTGGTTTTGGTACAGTAATTTCCGTAGCTGTTCCTGCATATTTCTGGGTATTTTTAATTGTAGGGTTCCTAGGCACACTAATGAAGTCTCACAAGGCATCAAACATGGCTAATTCAAATTTTTCCTTGTGCCTACAAACCCTAATACAGATCGTCAACTAGAAAACAAGGCGATGCAATGCAAATAAAAGAATTTATCTACGAGGAAAGGGGCTACAACCTTTGTAGATCCGGTCCACCACTTCCTAAGCTCCGCGATGATGTCCCTCCGCTGTCCAAATCGGATTCCGGACTCTAGCATCGGCTTCATCGAAGAAATGGGCGGGCTTGATCGTCGGCTTCGATGCCGAAGATGATCTACGTCGAGGCATCACTAGATCAAGCTCCCACTTCACCAAGTCATGAAACTTGTGAAGAAAACACCATATACTACTTGGCAAGAGGTAGATGATGAAGAAATAGGAAGTGGGTTCACTTTAGAATTGGATTTCTCACTCATTTTGGCAAGTTGCCATTAATGGTTGCAAGCTTTTTCCTTTTGTTGAAGAAGAAGAAGATGAAGAAAAAGAATATGATAAGTTGTTAAAATATAAAATAAAATGATACTTATCATATCTTTAACCTTAGTTAGGTGTAGAGAATTGACTAAGGTTAGTTTGAAGGGTTAGGGTTAAGCATGAAGACAAAATGGTCACTTAGTCAAAGTTTCATGAAGCTTCAACTACAAACAAATCAAGCCACCATTTTCTTTTCTTTTGCCAAAAAGAAAGAAATAAATAAATCAATAAATAGATAAAAGAATAAGTAAATAAAATGCAACCCTAACCATTCATATAACCATGGTCAATTCTTTACACATACCCAAGCTTGCATGTATCATCAAACATGATACAATCTTGTGCACAAAAGTATATCTCATATACAACTTGTGCATTTTAAGCGAGTAAATCCATTTAAAGTGAACCAATACTAGTTAATGCAAAGTAATATATCAAATATATAATTATACATTAAATCATTAAATCAACTCTTGATTCAATGATCCGGTCATGTCGCATGTAACCGGCTAGTATCCAATGTATCGGCTTATCGAATCAATCCTTGATTCGATAACTAGGTTATATCGCATACAACCATTCGACACATTCATCGCGAGAATGAAATACGGTATCACATACACGCATTATTCTCGGTCCCGCACATATCTCATATGCGCTCCTATTTCGTTTCGCTCGAGCCAGGAAACCTCTGTGTAGGACTCTAAAGACTCGTCAATACGCCGGCAGCAGATGATGATCATATCAAACACCCACAAGCCGCAAGCGATCTGCTAAACATAACGGCCACCCGGGTATTGAGCGATCAGAAGATCGACGAGCAAGCCCGCTCACACTCCTGTGAATCCAACCAGTAACACTTACCGTACAGTCCGGTCTGTTCGTCTGATATGTCGCATATCTCGTCTAGGGGTGGTAAACGTCAGACCCCAGTAGCTCGATAAGTCATGCCGACTTGAGGTCCATAACATTCGTGAAACTACTGATAACTCTTACCAGTATATCACTGCAACCCTGGCCAGGGATTTCCTGTTATGGCCAGTCGAGCATAGCGCAACATCAACCCCCAATACCGGGAGAGACGAATCCCCTCCTATCGCTCATTGCCTCCATGTGAATCGGGACTGTACCCAAAAACCACCTGTTTGCACGACTCAGTAGAGCCATGGTAGGGTGGAAATCAAAGCACAGTGGGAGACACACAAGACTCTATGACGATCTCGGGTCAACAGACTAAGCTGTACCAGTGTCACCAGAGAACTGCCATTTGACGTGAGGTATAATACCATCTGGGAGTTCTCGGTGAGTCCGTTCAGTGTACCCAGTCTCCACTGAGCACCCGCATACCATCTCCGATGTCAAACACCAATGGATATGGGATCATCCATCGCCCATCACATGGGTCGAGAAGATATACGCTAGTCCACTCTGGAATATCGATGCCCCGTCTCGATATTCCCATGACTAGGAACAATGAAGGATGTACTCATTGACTACCCAGGCCCCATTAGTATGATCTGCATCATAGTCCTGGAAGTCGAGTACTCATCCTAAGGGCTTTATTAACATGTAATCAGAGAGACAGAAAGCATACATGTTAAGACAAAGAGTAACCAGATAGCGTACTATCATGTCGAGCAAGAAAGTCCTACCTATATATGTCCCAGCATCCACTACAATATACATCCAATGTACAGTAATGGCCTCTAGGGCATACATATAACTAACAATCTCCCACTTGCACTAGGGCCATCTGTAGCAGTGGTTGCAGTATCACATACTCAACCATCCCCTAAAAGTCTCTCTTTGGGAAAAGGCCTTCGTGAGTGGATCCGCCGTGTTGTCCTCCGAGTCTACTCTCCTAACCTCGATCATCCTGGAGATCAACTATCTCCATGATCAGGTGATGCTGCCTCAGAATATGTCTGGGTCACTGATGGGACCAGGGTTTCTTTGGCCAAAGCCATAGTTCCATTGTCACACAATGGTAGGAACCTAGTTCATCTTATGAACCAATATACACCCAAACTGCCTCTTTGGTAGTATCTTTAATAGCGATGTTACCAGCCTTTATCGTCTAGTTTGCCACGGTATCTAGCTTGGAACTCTTCCAACATACCGTCCCTTTACTGAGGATAAAGACAATGCCTGTGACTGACATTCAGTCGTCTTTATCACTCTGGAACCCTTCCAGTGATTCTCCCCAGGATCGATTGATACCATCTCACTACAACTAGTGAGTATCCTAACATCCAATTAGATCTATCTCATAGATCCAAAGCTTAGGATTTAGTAGGTATCACTTTGATCCTATATGGAAAATCATTGTGATAAGCGGAGATTGATCGAGCGTAGCATAGGAAACTCCTTCCCTAACAAGAGTATGTCATCCACGTACTCTACGAGGATCGTCACCATACTCCTTACTACCTTTTTGTTTATACAAGGTTCATCTACCATTTTGATGATGTCAACTTCTTTGACTAATCCATCAAAACAGATGTTCCAACTCCGCGATGCCTGCTTTATCCTATAAAGTATCTTGCACACGTTTCCGCTGCTCCCATTGTCTACGAGGCCCTCTGGCTGTGTACTTATAGATGCACTCTTCTAAAACATTATTTAGAAAAGTAGTCATGGCACCCAACCACCAGATATCGTAGTCATGGTATGTAGCAATGGAAAGTAGGATCTAGATGGACTTAAGCATAGTCCCTAGAAAAGGTTTCATCATTATCCACACCTGGTTGATGACTAAAACCTTTAACAAGTCTAGCTTTGAAAGTCTCAACTTTTCCATCTACACCAAGTAATCTTCTCAAGGTATACTTTCTCCTGATGGGGATTTAACCTTTCAGATATAGCAACCAAAGTCCATACTTTGTTGGTGTATAAGGATTCCATCTCAGATCGCTAAGCATCCAGCCATTCTTACAGAGTCCCTACTCTCGATGGCCTGCTCGAAAATAGTTGGGTCATCATCTCATGATGCATTCCTCGCTCCCACTGTCATCGAGAAACCGAAGTTTCTCTCAAGCGGATGAGGAACCCTGCTAGATCGGCGTAGAGGGTGAGGTTCGTTGGATTCTATTGAATGCTTTGGTTCTACCAAATCATCAGCTTCAGTTTGTATAGCTGGAACATTTCCAGTTCTACATAACTGACCTTGCCTCGAGCTTGTCCGGATTTTGCATTTAGACATAGGCCGGATAACCCCAGATCTTAACTTACTTAAGAGATAGGCTCTTCCCATACCATATCTTATATGGAGTGGTAGGCACTGATTTGATTCGAACCTAATTCAATAGGTTTGCAGCTTCTCAAGCGCATAACTCCTTAAAAGGAAATAGGTAACTCAGTAATACTCATCATAGAGCACACGATATCTAATATTGTGTGATTGCTCCGCCCCGATACACCGTTGTGCTGTGGTGTATTCAGAGGAGTAATACTGAGAGAGAATCTCATTTTCCTTTAGAATAGTCCAAGGATTCCATGCACAAGTATTCTCCTCCCTGATCTCATCATAGGACATAATACTTATACCCGTATTTTGGTTCTCTACTTCTAACTTATATTCTGTGAATATCTCAAAAGGTTCAGACTTGTGTTTCAACAGGAATATATGTCTGAATCTTGAGAGATTATCAGAGAATATAATGAAGTATAAAGAACCAGTCCTGGCATGTGTAGACAGGAGACCTTACATACATCATCATGTATCAATCCCAAGAGTTCACTAACTCTTTCTTTGTTTCCAATAAATAGAGCTATGGTCATTTAATCTTTGTGACATTGTAGGGTTCCTAGGCACTCTCAAGAGGTCTCACAAGGCATCAACCATGCCAATTTCAAAAATTACGGTGCCGAGAAACCCTAGAATACGGATCGTTGGCTAGATGTCTAGGCGAAAAGCAAACTAGTTAACACTTAACTAAGAGTACGGAAATACAACCTTTGTAGATCCATTCCTCCACCTCCACGGCTCCGTGATGAAGTCCTCTCCGCTGTCCAAATGCAAGTCCCGGGCTCTAGCGTCGGCTTCATCGGAGGAAGAGCGGGCTAGGTCATCGACAACGTGCCGAAGATGATCTACGTCGAGGCATCGCTAGATCAAGCTCCAACTTCACCAAGTCTAGAAAACTTGTGAAGAAAACACACTTTACTACTTGGCAAGAGGTAGAGGATGAAGAAATAGGAAGTGGGTAGACTTTAGAATTGGATTTCTCACTTGTTTCATCAATCCACCATTGATGAAGTCAAGCTTCTTCATGTGAAGAAGAAGAAGAAGATGAAGAAAGAATTATGATAAGTTAATTCAAAATAGAAAATAAATTGAATACTTATCATAATGCAACCATGGTAAAGTGTAGAGACTAAACTAAGGTTAAGTGAATGGTTAGGTTAGGTATGAAGACAAAAATGGTGACTAAGTCAAAGCTTCATGAAGCTTCAACATATATCCAAATAAAGCCACCATTTTTCTTTTCATTTTCCAAAAATAAAATAAATAAATAAATGAATAAATAGATATGAAAATGAAAACCCTAACCATTACATAACCATGGTTTAAACTTTACACAAAACACAAGTTAGCATGCATCATCAAACATGATACATACAAGTGCACAAAAATATATCACATATACAATGTGCACAATCCAAGTGAGAAAATCCATTTAAAGTAAACCAATACTAGTTAATGTAAAGTGATATATCAAATATATAATTATACATTAAATTATTAAATCAACACTTGATTTAACGATCCGGTCATATCGCATATAACCGACTAATATCCAATGTATCGATTTATCGAATCAATCCTTGATTCGATAACTAGGTTATATCGCATACAACCATTCGACACATTCATCGCGAGAATAGAATACGGTATCACATACACGCATTATTCTCGGTCCCGCACATATATCATATGCGCTCCTATTTCGTTTCGCTTGAGCCAGGAAACCTTTGTGTAGGACTCTAAAGACTCGTCAATACGCCGGCAGCAGGCGATGATCATATCAAACACCCACAAGCCGCAAGCGGTCTGCTAAACGTGACGGCCACCCGGGTATTGAGCGATCTGAAGATCGACGAGCAAGCCCGCTCACACTCCAGTGAATCCAACCAGTAATACTACCGTACAGTCCGGTCTGATCGTCTGATATGTCGCATATCTCGCCTAGGGGTGGTAAACGTCAGACCCCAATAGCTCGATAAGTCGTGTCGATATGAGGTCTATAACAATTCGAGAAACTACTGGTAACACTTACCAGTAAATCTCAGCAACCCTGGCCAGGGATTCCCTGTTATAGCCAATCGAACACAGCGCAACATCAACTCCCTATACCGGGAGAGACGAATCCCCTCCTATCGCTCATTGCCTCCATGTGACTCGGGACTGTACCCAAAAACCACCATTTTGCATGCCCTCTTGGACGTGGTAAGATGGAAATCAAAGCACAGTGGGAACCACACAAGACTCTATGACGATCTCGGGTCTACAGACTACTCTGTACCAGTGTCACCAGAGAACTGCCATCTGACGTGAGGTATAATACCATCTGGGAGTTCTCGGCGAGTCCGTCCAGTGTACCCAGTCTCTACTGAGCACCCGTATATCTCCTCTGATGTCAAACACCAATGGATATGGGATCATCCATCGCCCATCTGTATGGGTCGAGAAGGTACACGCTAGTCTACTCTGGTATATCGATGCCCCATCTCGATACACCCACGACTAGGGACTAAGAAGGATGTACTTATGGACTACCATGTCCCCACTAGTATGATCCGCATCATAGTCCAGGTAGTCAAGTACAGATCCTAAGGGCTTTACCAACATGTAACAGAGAGACAATCAGCATACACGTTAAGGTAAAGGGTAACCAGATAGCATACTATCATGTCGAGCAAGAAAGTCCTCCCTATAGTCCCAGCATCCACTACAATATACATCCTATGTACAGTAATGGCCTCTAGGGCATACATATAACTAACAATCTCCCACTTGCACTAGGGCCATCTGTAGCAGTAGTTGTAGTATCTCATACTCAACCATCCCATAAAAGTCTCTCTCTGGGAACAGGCCTTTGTGAGTGGATCCGCTGTGTTGTCCTCTGAGTCTACTCTCCTGACCTCGATCCCCTGGAGATCAACCATCTCCATGATCAGGTGATACTGCCTTAGAATATGTCTGGATCACTGATGGGACCGGCGTTCCTCGGCATAAGCCATAACTCCATTGTCTCACAATGGTAGGAACGTAGTTCATCTCATGAACCAATATACATCCAGACTGCCTCTATGGTAGCATCTTAAGTAGCGATGTATCCTGCCTTTATCGTCTAGTATGTCACGGTACCTAGCTTGGAACTCTTCCAACATACCGTCCCTCTACTGAGGATTAAGACAATGCCTGTGACTGACACTCAGTCGTCTTTATCACCCTGGAACCCTTCCAGTGATTCTCCCCAGGATCGATTGATACCATCTCACTACAACTAGTGAG
The DNA here is from genome assembly GCA_030015575.1 of Agapanthus africanus. Lineage (NCBI taxonomy): Eukaryota > Viridiplantae > Streptophyta > Magnoliopsida > Asparagales > Amaryllidaceae > Agapanthus > Agapanthus africanus. Next base: position 6,721,596 of record JASDDO010000029.1, on the reverse strand, counting down.
AATCCTAACATCCATTTAGATCTATCTCATAGATCCAAAATCCAGGATTTAGTAGGTATCACTTTGATCCTATATGGAGAATCCTAGTGATAAGCGGAGATTGATCGAGCGTAGCATAGGAAACTCCTTCCCTATCAAGAGTATATTATCCACGTACTCCACGAGGATCACCACCATACTCCCTACTACCTTTTTGTTTATATAAGGTTCATCTACCATTTTGATGATGTCAACTTCTTTGACTAATTCATCAAAACAGATGTTCCAACTCCGCGATGCCTGCTTTATCAAATAAAGCATCTTGCACACGTTTCCGCTGCTCCCACTGTCTACGAAGCCCTCTGGCTGTGTACTTATAGACGCTCTCTTCCAAATCATCATTTAGAAAAGCAGTCAAGACACCCAACCACCAGATATCGTAGTCATGGTATGTAGCCGTGGCAAGTAGGATCTGGATGGACTTAAGCATAGATCCTTGGAAAAGGTTTCAACATAATCCACAGCTGGTCAATGATGCAAACCTTTAACAAGTCTAGCTTTGAAAGTCTCAACTTTTCCATCTACACCAAGTAATCTTCTCAAGATATACTTGCTCCTGATGGTGATTTAACCCTTCAGATATAGCAACCAAAGTCCATACTTTGTTGGTGTATAAGGATTCCATCTCAGATCGATAAACATCCAGCCATTCTCACAGAGTCCTACTCCTGATGGCCAGGTCGAAACTAGTTGGGTCATCATCTCATGATGCAATCCTCGCTCCCACTGTCATAGAGAAACAGAAGTATCTCTCAGGTGGGTGAGGAACCCTACTAGATCGGCGGAGAGGCTGAGCTTCGTTGGAATCTATTGAATCCTTTAGTTTTATCAGATCATCTGCTGTAGTTTGTATAGCTGGAACTTTTCCAGTTCTACATTACAGACTTTTCCTCGAGCTTGTCCGGATTTTGCTTTCAAACATAGCCCGGACAACTCCAAATCTTAACTAACTTAAGACATGGGCTCTTCCCTTTCCACATCATATATGAAGTGGTAGGCAACTGATTTGATTCGAACCCTATTCAATAGGTATGCAGCTTCTCAAGCGCATAACTCCCAAAAGGAAAAAGGTAACTCAGTAGTACTCATCATAGAGCACACCTTATCATATAGGGTGTGATTGCTCCGCCCCGATATACCATCGTGCTATGGTGTATACGGAGGAGTAATGCTGAGAGAGAATCTCATTCTCCTTTAGAACAATCCAGGAATTCCGTGCTCAAGTATTCTCCTCCTTGATCTCATCACAGGACATAATACTTATACCCGTATTGGTTCTCTACTTCTAAATCATATTCTGTGAATATCTCAAAAGGTTCGGACTTGTGTTTCAACAGGAACATATGTCTGAATCTTGAGAGATTATCAGAGAACGTAATGAAGTACAAAGAACCATTCTTGGAATGTGTAGACAGGGGACCTACATACATCAACATGTATCATCCCAAGAGTTTACTAACTCTTTCTCTGTTTCCAATAAACAGAGCTGGTGTCATTATATCTTTGTGACATGAATGGCGAGTTTCACAAGATGTAAATTCAAACTAATTTAAATATGCATCTTTATGTAACTCTAGCTAGTCGGGTCACATTGATCTGACCTAGTCTACAATACCTCAAGAAGGAATCGTTCAATTCTGAACTCTTCCCCTTGTGTGTGTTCCATATACTAAGAACTGCAGTTTGATTTAGAACATCAATGCTTTTAGATAGCGTGCCTGAACCGATCAACTTTTGATATAGGAAATGTTCAAAACATTATCCAGCAATACAAAATTTTATCATTTCTTTACTAATAAAGAGATTGATATGATTTTGTATATCAGGTTCGGTATCTAATAACATTCGTTCAGAATCAATGTATTGGTAATACAGGGTGACAGTGACCAACAGACTTGGCTGCAACTCTTGCCCCGTTTTCTGCCTCATGAAACTTATCACCCGTTCTCAGTTCTTTACCTTTCTGTAGCCCTATGTAACAGATTACATATTTGGGATCCTGATCTGGTATCACATACCCAGGACGTAAAGGATACTGAGAAACAGTTCTTTGTAACGAACACACCCGAAGATGATGCATCATATGCACTCTCTTCGTTTGGGCGGCACGGGAATTCTGGTATTCCCCAATTTCCTGCTCTGTCTTATAACAATTATAAGTTGGAGCGGGACCAACGTTCCCCAGCTCAGTATAACAAGCGGGTTCGGTCAATATTCCGTTTTATTATCTTGATTAAGGCGTGATATGGTCGCTACCTGGAGAGAGAGAGAAGAAAACACTCAGCGTGCGCTCTTGCAAGAATAGATTGGTTTTTATTTTATCTAATCAGGATGGCTCCCACTGCTTTTTATCAAATCTTCCTTCAAACCCTAAAAGGAAAGACTAGCCGGGATTAATTACACACTACAAGTTCGCCAATCTTTCAGCCAGGCCAGTGTCGGTACTTTGAGGGAGGTCCCCCGTGCTTTCGCACGAACCTAATTAATGTAAACCTCGTTTTCCCAGAGGCGTAACCTCGTTAACACCTTTCTAGACACCTACTTGATCGGCTAATTGTAATGTATAAAACTCTCCCAGGAGTAACACTTACTCGCAGCGGGTATCGGGATCCAACTATCTCATAGAAGGTATGCAATCTCATTGCAAATTTCAACACTTGAAATTCCCGATAATTTTGCCCCTAGCGTACTATGACCTTGACGCAGGCCAACAAACCATAGTCCGCTAGTCAAGTTTAACCCGTCATTTCCTGATTGAATTAAACCTACCCGCACGACCCTTGACGCAGGCCAACAAAGTCGCACGACTACCCTAATCCAATCACATCATATGCTTATGCAGATAAGCACCAGTTAGCTACCGCACACTATGCCTTGACGCAGGCCAACAAACGTAGCACGAATACTAACTACTACTTATCTGAAATGACGGAGGGCTACGACAGGTTTTTCTGAAAACCTATTGCGTAATGAACTTGATATCATTGTAGGATCGAATGATTTTTTGAAATGGAGTGTTTTTGAGGCTTTTCTAGTTTTGCTAAAGGAGTCACTCCCGGTGAAGGGATCGTCGGTCCTTTCCTTGTCGAATGAGGTGCGGGATATAACACATATATCACTGTGCAAAGCAGAACTCTTAAAAGCAATCAAAAGACAAACCGAGTGTGTAGCATCTGCCAGTTATTGCTAAAGGAGTCACTCTCGGTGAAGGGATCTCGGTCCTTTCCTCATCGAATAAGGTGCAGGGTATATCATATATACCGCTGTGCAAAGCAAGAACTATAGCTACCTGTTTTATTTTGAAATTCTATTCTACAACATCTTAGGTTTCTTTTATTTCATTAATCACATTAATGAAGTCCCATCATTTAAGTACCTAAACATCACAGATAAATACGACGTACACTTATGCCATCCGCATTCGCCTCGATGTCCCCTCGTGCATCGTTAGGTTAGGTAACTAACGGCAGAGCGGGGCAGGGCTAGTGCGGGTGTAAAACATAAGTAACATCTATATAATATATCATATATACTATATACTGTATCTATCACAGAACATCACATGATCACATCAAAGATATCGCAGCAGAAGAATCATATGAAATATTGGATATACTAGGACGTCCGTGTTTTCAATACGAGCCAGAATAAAACACGGATTCCACGGTCGTGATGAATAGCCAAACCCACACCCCTAGACCCCTACGAGAGCGGCAAGCAACCCTACCAATTCTAGAGTTAGGAGACCCGGACTCGACTCCTCGAGTTGGTCTCCCACTGGACTCCAGAACCCGGTTACTTGTGCTCCCCTCCTTGGGTCTATCCTATGCGGAAAAGTAAATAATATACAACAGGTGACAACTCCCGCAACCTGGAAGCGCCCCAATAAAAGAATATTACATACAAGTTTTTACATGAATGAAAATGAAAAATACTCATCTCACATAAAAACCCCCCGGCTATTCAAACACGACGATCCAATATAACATATCTAGCAACACATAACATCACATGTCATCATCGTAAGTAAATATGCGCATCCCAATTGTCGTTGACATATAGCAACGAAACCGGCGATATCACATATTACACTTACGGTCACAGAAAAGAAAGTGTAAAACTACAACAGTTGGAATCCGCAACCACCTCAGACATCACATGCCTGACCAAATGAATTCCTTAGACATCGCATGCCTAACAATTATAAACCCCGCATTTTAGTCTCATTATCGAAAACACTTTTCAATACCAAGTCGGGCAATTCAACAAGATTCCCGACATCCTGATCGAATGCTCGTCGCAAACTTCAGTAGGCGGCCGCACCCCCGACGCCGTCGACGAAGTGCACCAAGGAGGAACACCGCTGCCGCGAGCACCCTAACGGATGCTTTCGGCGACGGGGTTCTCCTACAGTCACTTGGTCGGGGCTATGAAGTGAGGCTGTCTATTAAGTTTACCCGGCGAGTATCCGCGTACGCTACGTGATTGCGACGGACTTTTGATCACATCAAAATTCCGTGGCAACCGATCAAGTGAGACTAAACCGCTAGATTTATAACATTCATTCAGTTATCTCATAACTTCTTGTGAATTCCAATTATTGTATCCCATTCCAGATAAAATAGAAAATGTTAAACTTTTCGATCGAACAATCGAACACCCAAGTTTTCCCGATACAGATCAACACATGAAATAAGTCTAACAACATTCAGTTCGTGCCTCAGTACTAACGGTCCAGCCGTAGAAGGGTCAAGCCAACGCCTCACATGTGGCACGCCGTACTGCCCCAAACCCGAAGGTTCAAAGGGCAGTTCAAGACGGTCACATAATCGAGTTAAGGTTTGTTGTCTTCTAGAGGGACCATCGCGTTACTTGCACTACTTAGAACGTCGTAAAACTACAGAAAAATCCAACACTTGAAAATTTCCCGACAGGGGAAAAATTGGGTATTTATATCCGGTCGAACTTTTTAACATATTCTAAAAATTATCCGGAAAGCCACACAGACAAAATTTGATACTCCGATCGAAACACCGAATCCCCAAATCAATCCCAGAAAATTCAACTCTAGAAAAAATATTAAAAATTCCCAGAAACATCAACACTGGAAACTAAGAATTACTGTGCAAAATAAATTAAATATTGTGGCCGTACGGCCGCGGATCCGCCGCATGTGCCTTGCTTATGCCGCGGAACCGCGGTGGGAAAGTTGAATTAGGTCCACGAAATTTACAGTAATTCCTAGAAAACCCTGCTTGATTTTCTGCATATTTTTAATGTTGAAAAATCCCAGATTTTAGAAAAAGGACAGAGAGCATGTAGGAAATGGGTTTTCGGGTTCGATCGGACTTCAAATTGCGTCTAGACTTCGCCTAAGGCTCTAACTAGGCTCTGATACCACTGTAGGGTTCCTAGGCACTCTCAAGAGGTCTCACAAGGCATCAACCATGCCAATTTCAAAAATTACGGTGCCGAGAAACCCTAGAATACGGATCGTTGGCTAGATGTCTAGGCGAAAAGCAAACTAGTTAACACTTAACTAAGAGTACGGAAATACAACCTTTGTAGATCCGTTCCTCCACCTCCACGGCTCCGTGATGAAGTCCTCTCCGCTGTCCAAATGCAAGTCCCGGGCTCTAGCGTCGGCTTCATCGGAGGAAGAGCGGGCTAGGTCATCGACAACGTGCCGAAGATGATCTACGTCGAGGCATCGCTAGATCAAGCTCCAACTTCACCAAGTCTAGAAAACTTGTGAAGAAAACACACTCTACTACTTGGCAAGAGGTAGAGGATGAAGAAATAGGAAGTGGGTAGACTTTAGAATTGGATTTCTCACTTGTTTCATCAATCCACCATTGATGAAGTCAAGCTTCTTCATGTGAAGAAGAAGAAGAAGATGAAGAAAGAATTATGATAAGTTAATTCAAAATAGAAAATAAATTGAATACTTATCATAATGCAACCATGGTAAAGTGTAGAGACTAAACTAAGGTTAAGTGAATGGTTAGGTTAGGTATGAAGACAAAAATGGTGACTAAGTCAAAACTTCATGAAGCTTCAACATATATCCAAATAAAGCCACCATTTTTCTTTTCATTTTCCAAAAAGAAAATAAATAAATAAATGAATAAATAGATATGAAAATGAAAACCCTAACCATTACATAACCATGGTTTAAACTTTACACAAATCACAAGTTAGCATGCATCATCAAACATGATACATACAAATGCACAAAAATATATCACATATACAATGTGCACAATCCAAGTGAGAAAATCCATTTAAAGTAAACCAATACTAGTTAATGTAAAGTGATATATCAAATATATATAATTATACATTAAATCATTAAATCAACACTTGATTTAACGATCCGGTCATATCGCATATAACCGACTAATATCCAATGTATCGATTTATCGAATCAATCCTTGATTCGATAACTAGGTTATATCGCATACAACCATTCGACACATTCATCACGAGAATAGAATACGGTATCACATACATGCATTATTCTCGGTCCCGCACATATCTCATATGCGCTCCTATTTCGTTTCGCTTGAGCCAGGAAACCTCTGTGTAGGACTCTAAAGACTCGTCAATACGCCGGCAGCAGGCGATGATCATATCAAACACCCACAAGCCGCAAGCGGTCTGCTAAACGTAACGGCCACCCGGGTATTGAGCGATCTGAAGATCGACGAGCAAGCCCGCTCACACTCCAGTGAATCCAACCAGTAACACTACCGTACAGTCCGGTCTGATCGTATGATATGTCGCATATCTCGCCTAGGGGTGGTAAACGTCAGACCCCAATAGCTCGATAAGTCGTGTCGATATGAGTTCTATAACAATTCGAGAAACTACTGGTAACACTTACCAGTAAATCTCAGCAACCCTGGCCAGGGATTCCCTGTTATAGCCAATCGAACACAGCGCAACATCAACTCCCTATACCGGGAGAGACGAATCCCCTCCTATCGCTCATTGCCTCCATGTGACTCGGGACTGTACCCAAAAACCACCGTTTTGCACGCCCTCTTGGACGTGGTAAGATGGAAATCAAAGCACAGTGGGAACCACACAAGATTCTATGACGATCTCGGGTCTACAGACTACTCTGTACCAGTGTCACCAGAGAACTGCCATCTGACGTGAGGTATAATACCATCTGGGAGTTCTCGGCGAGTCCGTCCAGTGTACCCAGTCTCTACTGAGCACCCGTATATCTCCTCTGATGTCAAACACCAATGGATATGGGATCATCCATCGCCCATCTATATGGGTCGAGAAGGTACACGCTAGTCTACTCTGGTATATCGATGCCCCATCTCGATACACCCACGACTAGGGACTAAGAAGGATGTACTTATGGACTACCATGTCCCCACTAGTATGATCCGCATCATAGTCCAGGTAGTCAAGTACAGATCCTAAGGGCTTTACCAACATGTAACAGAGAGACAATCAGCATACACGTTAAGGTAAAGGGTAACCAGATAGCATACTATCATGTCGAGCAAGAAAGTCCTCCCTATATATGTCCCAGCATCCACTACAATATACATCCTATGTACAGTAATGGCCTCTAGGGCATACATATAACTAACAGACATGACTGGCAAGTTTCACATGATGTAAATTCAAACTGATTTAAATATGCATCTAAAATGTAACTTCAGCCAGTCGGGTCGCATTGATATGACCTAGTCTACAATGCCTCAAGAATGATTCGTTCATTCTGAACTCTTCCTCTTGTGTGTGTTCTGTATACGAGGAACTGTAGTTTGATTTAGAACGTCAATGCTTTTAGATAACGTGCCTGAACCGATCAACTTTTGATATAGAAAATATTCAAAACATTATCCATCAATACAAAATTTTATCAATTCTTTACTTATAAAGAGACTGATATGATTTTGTATATCAGGTTCGGTATCTAATAGCATTTGTTCAGAATCAATGTATTAGTAATACAGGGTGATAGTGACCAACAGACTTGGCTGCAACACTTGCCCCGTTTTCTGTCTCATGAAACTTATCACCCGTTCTCAGTTTTTCTACCCTTTTGTAGCCCTATGTAACAGATTACATATCTGGGATCCTGATCCGGTATCATATACCCAGGATGCAGAGGATACTGAGAAACAGTTCTTTGTAATGAACACACCCGAAGGAGATGCATCATATGCACTTTCTTCGTTTGGGCGGCATGGGAATCCTGGTATTCCCCTAATTCCTGCTCTGTCTTATAACAATTATAAGTTGGAGCGGGACCAACATTCCCCAGCTCAGTATAACAAGCGGGTTCGGTCAATATCCGTATTATTATCTTGATTAAGGCGTGATATGGTCGCTACCAGGAGAGAGAGAGAAGAAAACACTCTACGTGCGCTCTTGCAAGATTAGATTGGTTATATATTTTATCTAATCAGGATGGCTCCCACTGTTTTTATCAAATCTTCCTTCAAACCTTAAAAGGAAAGACTAGCCGGGATTAATTACACTCTACAACTTCGCCAATCTTTCAGCCAGGCCAGTGTCGGTACTTTGAGGGAGGTTCCCCGTGCTTTCGCACGGACCTAATTACAGTAAACCTCGTTTTCCCAGAGGCGTAACCCCGTTGACACCTTTCTAGACACTTACTTGATCGGCTAATTTGTAAAGTGCAAAACTCTCCCAGGAGTAACAATTACTCGCAGTGGGTATCGGGATCCAACTATCACATAGAAGGTATGCAATCTCATTGCAAATTTCAACACTTGAAACTCCCGATAATGGTTTTTACCCCTAGCACCTATGACCTTGGCTAAGGTCAACAAATCATAGGTACTAGTCAAGTTCTACCTGTCATTTCGTGATTAATTAGACCCACCCACATGACCCTTGGCTAAGGTCAACAAAGCCACATGACTGTCCTAACTAATCGCATCATATGCGGTGTAGGAAGACATCACTTAGCTACCGCACACTACGCCTCGGCTATGGTCGACAAACGTAGCACGAATACTAAGTACTCTACTTCCTAAAATGACGGAGGGTTGCGAATGGTTTTTGTGAAAACCTTTAACGCTTTGAACTTGATCTCGTTGCGGAATCAAATGGTTTTTAAATAGAATGTTTTTGAGGCTTTTCTAGTTTTGCTAAAGGGGTCACTCCCGGTGAAAGGATCGTCGGCCCTTTCCTCGTCGAATGAGGTGCGGGATATATCATATATATCACTGTGCAAAGCATAAACTATAGAAGCGATCAAAATACAAACCGAGTTTGTAGCATCTGCCAGTTATTGCTAAAGGAGTCACTCCCGGTGAAGGGATCTCGGTCCTTTCCTCATCGAATAAGGTGCAGGATGTTCTATAATGAACACCGCGATGCAAAGCAAGAACTGTAGCTACCTATTTTATTTTTGAAATTCGAGTCCACAACATCAAATAGGTTTATTTTCTTTCATTAATCTCATTAACGAATATCCCATCATTTAAGTCCACCTAAACATCACAGATAAATATAATGTACGCTTATGCCATCCGCATTCGCCTCGATGTCCCGTCTGCACCGTTAGGTTAGATAACTAACGCCAGAGCGAGGCAGGGCTAGCGCGGGTGTAAAACATAAGCAACGTCTATATAATATATCATATATACTATATACAATATCTGACACAGAACATCACATGATCACATCACAGATAAATCACAGCAGAAGATACATATGAAATATTGGATATACTAGGACGTCCGTGTTTTCAATATGAGCCAGTATAAAACACGGATTCCACGGTCGTGATGAATAGCCAATCCCACACCCCTAGACCCCTACGAGAGCGGCAAGTAACCCTACCAATTCTAGAGTTAGGAGACCCAGACTCGACTCCTCGAGTTGGTCTCCCACTGGACCCTAGAACCCGGTTACTTATGCCCTCCTCCTTGGGTCTATCCTAGTGCAGAAAAGTAAATAATATACAAATGGGGACAACATCCGCAACCTGGAAGTGCCCCAATAAAAGAATATTACAAACAAGTTTTTACATGAATGAATATGAAAAACACTCATCTCACATAAAACCCCCCGGCTATTCAAACACGACGATCCAATATAACATATCCAGCAACACATAACATCACATGTCATCAACGTAAGTAAATATGCGCATCCCAATTGTCGTTGACATATAGCAACAAAACCGGCGATATCACATATTACACTTACGGTCACAGAAAAGAAAGTGTAAAACTACAACAGTTGGAATCCGCAAACTCTTTAGACATCGCATGCCTAGCCAAATGAATTCCTTAGACATCGCATGCCTAACAATTATAAACCCCGCATTTTAGTCTCATCATTGAAAACACTTTTCAATATCAAGTCGGGCAATTCAACAAGATTCCCGATATCCTGATCGAATGCTCGTCGCAAACTTTAGTAGGCGGCCACACCCCCGACGCCGTCGACGACGTGCACCAAGGAGGAACACCGCTGCCGCGAGCACCCGAACGGATGCCTTCGGCGACGGGGTTCTCCTACAGTCACTTGGTCGGGGCTATGGGGTGAGGCTGTCTATTAAGTTTACCCGGCGAGTATCCGCGTACACTACGTGATTGCGACGGACTTTTGATCACATCAAAATTCCGTGGTAACCGATCAAGTGAGACTAAAGTGCTTGATTTATAACATTCATTCAGTTATCTCATAACTACTTGTGAATTCCAATTATTGTATCCCATTCCAGATAAATAGAAAATGTTAAACTTTCCGATCGAACATTCAAACACCTAAGTTTTCCGAAACAGATCAACACATGAAATAAGTTTAAAAGCATCCAGTTCATGCCTCAGTACCAACGGTCCAGCCGTAGAAGGGTCAAGCCAACGCCTCACATGTGGCACGCCGTACCGCCCCAAACCCTAAGGTTCAAAGGGCAGTTCAAGATGGTCACATAATCGAGTTAAGGTTTGTTGTCTTCTAGAGGGACCATCGCTTTACTTGCACTACTTAGAACGTTATTAAACTACGGAAAAATCCAACACTTGGAAAATTTCCGGCAGGGAAAAAAATGGGTATTTATATCCAATCGAACTTTTTAACAGTTTCTAAAATATCCGGAAAAACATAAACGAAGTTAAATTATCCGATCAAATTAACGAATCCCCAATAAAACCTAGAAAACTCAACACTTGAGTGGAATTAAAAAAATTCACATAAAAAATTGCCAAGAAAGGACTTAAGAATAAATATATGAAATTTGAGGGACTAAGTCCAAATTTGGGCCGTGGAAGCGCCGCCAAACCCCTGGTTTGGCCGCGGTTCCGCGGTCTAATTATGGAATTAGGAGCCCAAACTTCACAGTAATTCTTAGTTTTTCCTGCTTATTTTTCTGCATATTTTTAATTCACAAAATTCAACAGTTTTGAAAAATGTACAGAGAGCGATTTTGCAATGGGGTTTCGGTTCGATCGGATTTCGAACTCCGTCTACGCATCGCCTAAGGCTCTAGCTAGGCTCTGATACCACTGTAGGGTTCCTAGACACACTAATGAAGTCTCACAAGGTATCAAACATGGCTAATTCAAATTTTTCCTTGTGCCTACAAACCCTAATACGGATCGTCAACTAGAAAACAAGGCGATGCAATGCAAATAAAAGAATTTATCTAAGAGGAAAGGGGCAAAAACCTTTGTAGATCCGGTCCACCACTTCCTAAGCTCCGCGATGATGTCCCTCCGCTGTCCAAATCGGATTCCGGACTCTAGCAACGGCTTCATCGAAGAAATGGGCGGGCTTGGTCGTCGGCTTCGATGCCGAAGATGATCTACGTCGAGGTATCACTAGATCAAGCTCCCATTTCACCAAGTCATGAAACTTGTGAAGAAAACACCCTATACTACTTGGCAAGAGGTAGAGGATGAAGAAATAGGAAGTGGGTTAACTTTAGAATTAGATTTCTCACTCATTTTGGCAAGTTGCCATTAATGGTTGCAAGCTTTTTCCTTTTGTTGAAGAAGAAGAAGATGAAGAAAAAGAATATGATAAGTTGTTAAAATATAAAATAAAATGATACTTATCATATCTTTAACCTTAGTTAGGTGTAGAGAATTGACTAAGGTTAGTTTGAAGGGTTAAGGTTAAGCATGAAGACAAAATGGTCACTTAGTCAAAGTTTCATGAAGCTTCAACTACAAACAAATCAAGCCACCATTTTCTTTTCTTTTGCCAAAAAGAAAGAAATAAATAAATCAATAAATAGATAAAAGAATAAGTAAATAAAATGCAACCCTAACCATTCATATAACCATGGTCAATTCTTTACACATACCCAAGCTTGCATGTATCATCAAACATGATACAATCTTGTGCACAAAAGTATATCTCATATACAACTTGTGCATTTTAAGCGAGTAAATCCATTTAAAGTGAACCAATACTAGTTAATGCAAAGTAATATATCAAATATATAATTATACATTAAATCATTAAATCAACATTTGATTCAATGATCCGGTCATGTCGCATGTAACCGGCTAGTATCCAATGTATTGGCTTATCGAATCAATCCTTGATTCGATAACTAGGTTATATCGCATACAACCATTCGACACATTCATCGCGAGAATGAAATACGGTATCACATACACGCATTATTCTCGGTCCCGCACATATCTCATATGCGCTCCTATTTCGTTTCGCTCGAGCCAGGAAACCTCTGTGTAGGACTCTAAAGACTCGTCAATACGCCGGCAGCAGATGATGATCATATCAAACACCCACAAGCCGCAAGCGGTCTGCTAAACGTAACGGCCACCCGGGTATTGAGCGATCAGAAGATCGACGAGCAAGCCCGCTCACACTCCTGTGAATCCAACCAGTAACACTTACCGTACAGTCCGGTCTGTTTGTCTGATATGTCGCATATCTCGCCTAGGGGTGGTAAACGTCAGACCCCAGTAGCTCGATAAGTCATGCCGACTTGAGGTCCATAACATTCATGAAACTACTGATAACTCTTACCAGTATATCACTGCAACCCTGGCCAGGGATTTCCTGTTATGGCCAGTCGAGCATAGCGCAACATCAACCCCCAATACCGGGAGAGACGAATCCCCTCCTATCGCTCATTGCCTCCATGTGAATCGGGACTGTACCCAAAAACCACCTGTTTGCACGACTCAGTAGAGCCGTGGTAGGGTGGAAATCAAAGCACAGTGGGAGACACACAAGACTCTATGACGATCTCGGGTCAACAGACTAAGCTGTACCAGTGTCACCAGAGAACTGCCATCTGACGTGAGGTATAATACCATCTGGGAGTTCTCGGCGAGTCCGTTCAGTGTACCCAGTCTCCACTGAGCACCCGCATACCATCTCCGATGTCAAACACCAATGGATATGGGATCATCCATCGCCCATCACATGGGTCGAGAAGATATACGCTAGTCTACTCTGGAATATCGATGCCCCGTCTCGATATTCCCACGACTAGGAACAATGAAGGATGTACTCATTGATTACCCAGGCCCCATTAGTATGATCTGCATCATAGTCCTGGAAGTCGAGTACTCATCCTAAGGGCTTTATCAACATGTAATCAGAGAGACAGAAAGCATACATGTTAAGACAAAGAGCAACCAGATAGCGTACTATCATGTCGAGCAAGAAAGTCCTACCTATATATGTCCCAGCATCCACTACAATATACATCCAATGTACAGTAATGGCCTCTAGGGCATACATATAACTAACATTAATCTGACTCAAGTGTTGAGTGTTCTGGGGTTTATTTTGAATTCGTTGATTCGATCGGAAAGTTTAATTTCGTTCTATTTTCCGGATAATTTAGAAACTGTTAAAATGTTCAAACGGATATCATTAACTCATTTTTTCCCGGCACGAAAAACTTTCAAGTGTTGAATTTTTCCTGAGTTTAAATCTTTCGGAAAAACGTGCAAGTAAAGCGGTGGACCTTCTAGAAGAACACAAACCTTAACTCGATTATGTGACCGTCTGAACCGCCTCTAAACCTTAGGTTTTGGGGCAGTACGGCGTTGCCACATGTGAGGCGTTGGCTTGACCCTTCTATAGCTGGACCATTTGTACTGTGACGTATTCTGGGACTTTTTGAACTCCGCTCAAGTGTTGAGCTATTTAGGAAATCTTGGGTATTTGATGTTGGGTTAACCTAGCACCTCATGGAGGGTTTGGAAGCATCACATGTACCAAAGATGGAATTTTTAGAGTGCTCAGTTAACAAACATAGAATCGTTCCTAGAAAAATTAGGGTTTCATAAACCACACTTCATCATATGAAAGAAATGCTAGGGTTTTGAGAGTACAACCTTTGTAGCTCCCTACGCTAGACTCCTTGGCCACTTGAGGGTTGGAGGAGGGTTCGCTTGAAGTCTCTTAGTGTCCACGACGATCCACCCGAAGCTCCTAGTCCAAGCTTGCAACTTCACTTTTTCAAGAGAAGAAATGAAGATAACACTCTAAACAAGTGGGCTAAACTTGTGTAGAATGATGTTGTGGTGGCTTTTCTCACTTCAAAAACCTAACTTGATGAGTATATTGCTCACTACAAAAGTCTAGAGAGCAAATGAGAGAGGAAGAAGAAGATGATGGCTATTCTTTAACAAGAGTGAAAAGAATAACTCTTGTCAAGAAAAATGAAAATATATGTATATATATTTTCTTATTCTCATCTCAAACCATGGTTAAACAATGAATATATTATTGAATTTGAGTTAAAACACAAAAGGAAAGTTTACCCAAGGTTAAAAGGTGGGTGAGGATGGTTAGGTCAAAAGAAGAGTGTAGAAACAAATCAATGATAACCATTTTCCTTTTTCATTTTTGTTTTAAATCAAATGCAATAAAATCCATATATAAAACCATGGTGTGTGTCTTATATTGCCACCATTTTCATGTATGTACAACCATGAAGGATGTATGTATGTATGTATGTGTGTATGTACATCCATATGTACATGAATCTATAAAGAAAGCATACATGCATGCATACATCCATCAAACTCAAGAAAGGATTTCAAGTGAGAAACTAATGGTTAAATGATAAATCAACACTTGATTTATCAATCCGACCATATCACATACGACCCCTACCAAAAGCAAGCCGCCCGATCAATATACGGTATCCTATACGCGCATTTTAATCGGGTCCATGCGTATATCGCATACGCGCACCACAACGTTTCGCCTGTACCAGGAAACTCCATTGTGGGACTCTAAGACTCGTCAATACGCCGGCAGTGGGTGATGATCATATCAAGCACCCCCAAGCCACAAGCGGTCAGCTAAACGTAACGGCCACCCGGGTATTGAGCGATCAGAAGAGAACAAGCGCACCTGCTTCAACTCCCGTCGAGCTAATCGGCAACACTTTCCGTACAGTCCGGTCTCCTCGTCTGATATGTCGCATATCAAGTCTAGGGGTGGTAAACGTCAGACCCCAATAACTGATAAGTTGTGCCGATGTGAGGCTCATAACGGGTCGAGAAACTACTGGTAACACTTACCAGCAAATCTCTGAATCAGCCATGGCCAGGGACTTCCCTGTTACGGCCAATCGAGCACAGCGCAACATCAACCCCCAATACCGGGAGAGACGAAACCCCTCCTATCGCTCATCGTCTCCATGTGACTCGGGACTGTACCCAAAAACCACCGTTTTGCATGCCCTCATGGACGTGGTAAGGTGGAAATCAAAGTACAGTGGGAATCACACAAGACTCTATGACGATTTCGGGTCTACAGACTAACCTGTACAAGTGTCACCAGAGAACTGCCATCTGACGTGAGGTATAATACCAACTGGGAGTTCTCGGCGAGTCCGTCCAGTGTACCCAGTCTCCACTGAGCACCCATATACCATCTCTGATGTCAAACACCAATGGATATGGGATCATCCATCGCCCATCTCATGGGTCGAGAAGCGTATACGCTAGTCTACACTGGTATATCGATGCCCCGTCTCGATACACCCATGACTAGGGACCTTGAAGGATGTACTTATGGACTACCATGTCCCCACTAGTATGATCCGCATCATAGTCCAGGTAGTCAAGTACACATCCTAAGGGCTTTACCAACATGTAACCATAAGACAGTATAAAGAGACAAGTATACATGTTAAGATAAAGAGCAACCAGATAGCATACTATCATATCGAGCAAGAAAGTCATCTCTATATATGTCTAAGCATCCAATATAATATACATCATCTGTACAATACTGGCCTCTATGGCATACATACAACTAACAATTATTCGATCGGAAAGTTTAATATTGTCTATTTATCTGGAATGTGATACAATATGTGGAATTCATATAGTTAGGCATGAAATGCGAAGTATGTGATATTTCGGATTTACGATGTCTAAAGTGATTGTGGATTCCAAATGTTGTAGTTTTACACTTTCTTTTCTGTGACCGTAAGTGTAGTATGTAGTTGTATTGCCGGTTTTCATTGCTATACATCAACGACGATCGGTGTATGCATACTTACTTATGTTGATGATATGAGATATTATGTGTTGCTATGATATGTTATATTGGATCGTCGTGTTCTGAATAGCCGGGAGTTTTATGTGAGATGAGGGTTTTATTTTCATTCATGTAAAATTCATTTGTATGTAATATTCTTTTATTGGGGCACTTCCGGGATGAGGTTGATGTCACCAGTGTATATTATTTACTTTTCCGCATTAGGTAGACCCAAGGAGGGGAGCACAAGTAACCGGGTTCTAGGGTCCAGAGGGAGGCCATCTCGAGGAGTCGAGACCGGGTCTCCTAACCCTAGAATTGGCAGTGTTACTTGCCGCTCTCGTAGAGGTCTAGGGATGTGGGTTTGGCTATTCATCGCGACCGTGGAATCCGTGTTTTATACAGGCTCGTATTAAAAACACGGACATCCTAGTATATCCAATATTTCATATATGTTCTTCTGCTGCAATGTTCTGTGATGAGATCATATTACTGCCTGAGATGAATGCTTATACTATATATATATGCTGATATATAAATATTACCGCTTTCGTTTCTACTGTGATGCTTAGGAAGCATAAGCTGATGGGTTTTATTAATGAGATTAATAAAAGAAAAGAAACCTAAAAGATGTAGAATCAAAACTTTATAAAAAGGGTAGCTACAGTTTTGCTTTGCATACCGATATATATGATATACCCTCCACCTTATTCGATGAGGAAAGAGCCGAGATCCCTTCACCGGGAGTGAACTTTTTAGCGAAATTGGTAGATGCTACAAACTCACGGTTTAGTTTTTGACAGCTTATATAGTTCTTGCTTTGCACAGCGGTATATATGATATACCCTGCACCTTATTCGATGGGGAAAGAGCCGAGATCTCTTCACCGGGAGTGATCTCTTTAGCGAAACTAGAAAATCCTCAAAAACACTCCTTTTCAAAATCACTTATTTCTACAACGATATCAAGCTCATTACGCTCATGGTTTTCTGAAAAACCTGCGTAGCCCTCCGTCATTTTAGATAGAGACTAGTTAGTATTCGTGCTGCGTTTGTTGACCTTAGCCAAGGCGTGGTGTACGGTAGCTAATTAGTATTTATATGCTAAAACATGAGATATGATTGAGTTAGGGTAGTCGTATGACTTTGTTGACCTTAGCCAAGGGTCGTACGTGTGAGTTTAATTCAATTGGGAAATGACGGGTTGAACTTGGCTAGCACTTATGATTTGTTGACCTTAGCCAAGGTCATAAGTTATTAGGGGTAAAAGCATTATCGAGAATTTCAAGTGTTGAAATTTGCAATGAGATTGCATACCTCCTATGAGATAGTTGGATCCCGATACCCACTGCGAGTAAGAGTTACTCCTGGGAGAGTTTTACACAGGACAATTAGCCGATCAAGTAGGTGTCTAGAAAGGTGTTAACGGGGTTAAGCCTCTGAGAAGACGAGGTTTATTTTAATTAGGTCCGTGCGAAAGCACGGGGAACCTCCATCAAGTACCAACACTGATCTGGCTGAAAGATTGACGAAATTGTAGGGTGTGATTAATCCCGGCTAATCTTACATTTTAAGGTTTGAAAGAAGATTTGATAAAAACAGTGGGAGACATACTGATTAGATAAGATAATAACCAATCTAATTTTGCAAGAGCATACGCTAAAGTGTTTCCTTCTCTCTCTCTCTCCAGGTAGCGACCATGTCAGGACTTAATCAAGATAATAATATGGATGTATTGATTGAACCGGCTTATTATACTGAGCAGGGGAACGTTGGTCCCGTTCTTTCTTATAAGAGTTATAAGACTGAACAGGAAACATGAGAATATCTGGATTCTCACGCCGCCCAAACGGAGAACATGCATGTTGATGCACCTTCTTCGGGTGTGTTAGTTATTGAGAACTGTTTCTCAATTCACCCTACGTCCTGGGTGTTGGAGATAGTGCCCTCAGAGTCAATTATTAGATCACAGGCACGTGATTGCAATGATTGAGGGAGGAGCTATTCCGGTAGGACAGTCTTACTCAAGATGATAGTATGCTATCTGGTTTACCTTTATCATCGTGTACTGCTTTAGGTGACCTGACAGGTCGCTATTACACGTTGATAGAGCCCCTAGGATTCTTGCTTGACTGCTAGCAGTATGAGGGCGATCATATACGTGAGAGCTGGTAGTCTATAAGCACATCCTTAAAAGGCCCCTAGTCGTGGTTGTTTCGAGACAGGGCATCGATACTCCAGAGTAGACTAGTGTATACAGTCGAGACCCCGACGAGGGGCGGTGGCCGGTCTCACAACCCACTGGTGTCAGTTGGTTCACCTAAGATGTATACAGGTGCTCATTAGGTTATGAGTACACCGGACAGGACTCGCCGGGAACATACTAGTTGGTCTTATACCTGACGTCAGATAGCAGTTCCCTAGTGACATGTGTACAGGTTAGTTCATCGACCTGAGGATCGTCATTTGTCTCGTGTGAGTTCCCACTGTACTTTGATTACTACCCTACCATGCTCAAAGGAGACGTGCAAACAGGTTTTAGTTGGGTACAGTCCCGAGCCACATGGAGGCAGTGAGCGGATCTTTAGGTATTGGGGGTGAGGTCGCGCTGTGTCTAGGAAAGCCATTACACGAAGTCCTTGGCCAAGGTAGGAGATTTACTGGTAGGTATTCCAGTAGTATCTCAGGGTGTTCTGGGCTACACTCCGACACGACTTGTACCGCTTTTGGGGGTCTGACTTTTACCAACCCCCTAGGCCCGCCATGCGATGCTCATAGACAAACGGACCGGACAGTATGGATATTATCACTGACAGGCTCAGTAGGGTGTCAGGATGAGTTCGCTCATCGACGTCCTTTTTGGTCAATACCTGGTAGCCCGTTACGTATAGGCTAATACCTTTGACGTGCTAGTGGTTAAATCCACAACCAAGGTGTTGACGAGTCTTTAGAGTCCCCCACAGACCAGTTTCTCAAGTTTCGGGCGAAACGCTGTAGAGGCCGTATGGAGATATGGCAGGGTTCGATCAGATACGTGCGGTATTGCACGGATCATGATCGGACGGATAATACTAGCGGGCTTTGGTTTAAGCCGGATCCTAGTATAGTACAGTGTAGATTTTGTCTCATTGCATTTGTATTTCGATCAGAATACAAATGCGGGTATGTATATACAGTAGCGGGATTTTCCTGTAATTTATTACGGGATCAGTTTTTTGGAGTTGCCAGTTTGTTTTCTGTTTCAGCCATATTTCTTTGTATCTTTCATTGGCTGAAGATTGGTGGAGGAGGGCTTATTTGCATTTGTACAAATAAGCATTTTGGAGGGTTGTCTTTGCACATTGTAGTGTCATGATGGTTGCACCATCCCTTGACTTCTTGACTTCTTCATGATGGCTTGACTTTGGGTGTGATGATTGGTTGATGGAGTGTGGGTTTGAGTTTGTGATCATTTCTTTTCATGATAACATTTTATCTCTCTCTTGGATTATTCTTGTGAGGCCCTCTCTCATTTTTTTTCCTTACTCCCATTCTTGCATGGCCGGCCAAGTAGCGGGGCTGTCCAAATTTTGGATGTGGGAATTGTTGTTCTTTTCATGCTACAAAATTCCCAAGTTCATCACAAATATTCACTTCATATCTTTTCCTCCACCAAATGGCAACCTCCACAACCCAAATGAGACATAGAGCACTACACGTATTCTACAGCAAATCTTGGGCACGTTGGCTCGCCAACTTTGTGCCCGAGTTGCCTCGGTCCAGAGGTGGGAGCCCGTAAAAGAAGCCGGCGACGTGGTGCCCTTCCGGCGAGGAGGTGGAGACCGGACATTCCGTGGGAGATCGGGACGGCGACGAGAAGACCGGAGGACACGGATCGCTCGGTATATCTCTCTTCCCGTTCTTTAGCTAGCTAGGACTAGATTAATGGCATGATCCGGGATTTTAGTGCACGGTGGTGCCGGTTACTTTTGCTTTGCATCATGGTATTCAGTTGGAATATCCTGCACCTCATTCTACGGGGAAAGAGCCGAGATCCCTTCACCGGGAGTGACCTCTTTAGTAAAGGTTTTCGTCACTATATTTTCTAAAAGGGCTATGCAGTTCCTTCAACAATATCAAGTTCATTACGTTAAAGGTTTTTCGCCAAAAACTACACGTAGCCCTCCGTCATTTCTTACAAGTATTACTTAGTATTCATGCTGCGTTTGTTGACTGTGTCAAGGCGTAGTGTGCGGTAGCTAAGTAGTGTTTGTTTGTAGCATATTAATGGGATTGGTTAGGACAGTCGTGCGGCCTTGTTGACTGTGTCAAGGGCTCGTACGGGTGGGTTTAATGCAATCCAGGATAATGACGGGTTGAACTTGACTAGGACTCTTTGATTTGTTGACTGTGTCAAGGTCACTTGGGTCCTAGGGGTAAGAATCACATCGGGAGTTTCAAAAGAACTGAAACTTGCCAGACATGCGCATACCTTCTGGAGTGTGATAATGTGAGTGGATTCCGTCACGTTGTCATGCGATGATAGTTGGATCCCGATTCCCACTGATGAGTTGGTTTACTCCTCGGGTGATCCCGACTAATTCTTCTTTTAGGTTTGGAGGAGAATTTGAGTTACAGTGGGAGGTTTCCTGATTAGATAAAGTGATAACCATTCTGATCTAGGTTATAGTGCACGCTGAGTGTTTCTTT
The DNA here is from genome assembly GCA_030015575.1 of Agapanthus africanus. NCBI lineage: Eukaryota > Viridiplantae > Streptophyta > Magnoliopsida > Asparagales > Amaryllidaceae > Agapanthus > Agapanthus africanus. The sequence continues at coordinate 6,700,369 of JASDDO010000029.1, read as the reverse complement.
TCTCTCTCTCTTTGGCAGCGACCATTGACCCGACCCTGGACTATGACTCAGTGACCAAGTTGACCGAACCTTCTTAACACTGGCTTTTGGATTGTCAGAGTTGCAGACCTCATTGCCACTCCTACTTTTACCCTTTTCTCTAGGACACCCCGTATTACTACGAACGTCCACTTCCATTGGACAAAACCATCGTATGGTTATATACGAACTCGAAGGACTTCGAGGATGGTTTCTGGTTCTGGAGAAAACGAATAGGATTATTCAGTTGTCTTTTCTTTTCACCTTCTCTCATTGCGAGTACTCCTTGGTTTAGGAGATAGTACACCTATTACGCAAATTGGATAGTCTTCTTCTAAACCTTAGGCAGGTGCCGAACGGTGGGGAATGAAGAAAACCAATTAGCATAACGATGGTGTGCAGAAGGTATTAAGTTAAGACAAAGCAAGGGATTAGTAAGAGGGCAAAGTAAATTGCGACTGCTATTCACGACCAAACCGAGTATATCTTCGCCAAACCTAAATCACCTTTGTATTTCTCCAGGACACTCCGTATCACTGTGAAGATCCACAGTTTATTTGGATACTCCATCGTATGGTTATATACGAACTCGAAAGGAACTTGTTCCAGTTCGGGGATGGATTCTGGTCCAGGAGAAATAGGAATAAGGTTTATTCGGTTGTCTTTTATCTTCACCTTCTCTCGCGTTGCGAGTGCTCCTAGGATTAGGACAGTACACCCATTATGCTTATTGGATAGTCTTCTTCCAAACCATAGGCTGGTGCCGAACGGTAGGGAAGGAAGAAAACCATTTGGCCTAAAGGGGTGTGCAGACGGTAATGACTAAAGACATATAAAGGGATTTGGACAGATGGCAAAGAGATATACGGTTACAGTTGTGAATCTGGATAATGGTAGAGGCATTACTAGGAATACCAGGATACCCTATCGAAACATTTTAATGTTTCAGTTTCAACTGTGTACTGTTAAAAGAAAACTAATTTCCCGATTGTTGGAGATAGTGCCCTCAGAGTCAATTATTAGGTCACAGGTACGTGATTGTAATGATTGAGAGAGGACCTATCCCAGTAGGACAGTCTTGCTCGAGATGATAGTATGCTATCTGGTTTACCTTTATCATCGTGTACTGCTTTAAGTGACCTGACATGTCGCTATTACACGTTGATAGAGCCCCTAGGATTCTTGCTTGACCACCAGCAGTATGAGGGCGATCATATAAGTGGGAGCTGGGGGTCTACAAGCATATCCTTAAAAGGTCCCTAGTCGTGGGAGTTTCGAGACTGGGCATCGATACTCCATTAGTAGACTAGTGTATACAGTCGAGACCCCGACGAGGGGCGGTGGCCGGTCTCACAAGCCACTGGTGTCAGTTGGATCACCTAAGATGTATACAGGTGCTCATTGGGTTATGAGTACACCGGACAGGACTCGCCGGGAACATGCTAGTTGGTCATATACCAGACGTCAGATGGCAGTTCCCTGGTGACATGTGTGCAGGTTAGTTCATCGACCTGGGGATCGTCATTTGTCTCGTGTGAGTTCCCACTGTACTTTGATTACTACCCTACCACGGCTCAAAGGAGTCATGCAAACAGGTTTTAGTTGGGTACAGTCCCGAGCCACATGGAGGCAGTGAGCGTATCTTCAGGGGTTCGTCTCTCCCGGTATTGGGGGTGAGGTCGTGCTGTGTCTAGGAGAGCCATTACACAAAGTCCTTGGCCTAGGCAAGGAGATTTACTGGTAGGTATTCCAGTAGTATCTCAGGGTGTTCTGGGCTACACTCCGACACGACTTGTACCGCTTTTGGGGGTCTGACTTTTACCAACCCCCTAGGCCCGCCATGCGATGCTCATAGACGAACGGACCGGACTGCACGGATATTGTCACTGACAGGCTCAGTTGGGTGTCGGGGTGAGCTTCCTCATCGACGTCCCTTTTGGTCAATAGCTGGTGGCCCGTCACGTATTGGCATATACCTCTGACGTGCTAGTGGTTAAATCCACAGCCATAGTATTGACGAGTCTTTAGAGTCCACCACATTTTCAGTTACTCAGCTTTCGGGCGAAAGGTTGTAGAGGCCGTATGGAGATATGGCAGGGTCCGATCAGGTACGTGCGGTATTGCACGGATCAGGATCGGACAGTCTGTACTATAGGCCGTATTGGTGTATGGCAGGGTTCGATCAGATACGTGCGGTATTGCACGGATCAGGATCGAACAGATATTACTAGCCGGCTTTGGTATAAGCCGGATCCTTGTATAGTACAGTGTAGTGTTTGTCTCATTGCATCTGTATTTCGGTCGAAATACAGATGCGGGTGTGTATGCACAGTATCGGGGTTTTCCTGTAATTTATTTCGGGACCAGTTTTCTGGAGTTGCCAGTTTGCTTTCCGTTTCGGCCAATTTCCATTGTTCCGTTCATTGGCCGAAGATTGGTGGAGGAGGGTTTATTTGCATTGTTGCAAATAAGCTTTTATGGAGGGGGTCTTTGTATATTATCATGTCATGATACTTGTCCCATCATTTGACTTCATATTTCATGATGGATTGACTTTGGATATCATCATGGTTGATGAGTGATAGAAGAGTGTGGTTTTCACCTTGCTATCATTGGTTCACATGATTGTTTTTCCCTCTCTCTTGCATGATTGAGTTTCCCCCCCATTCTTTGAGCTATCCATCTCATTCTCTCCATTCTATAGGTGCATGGCCGGCCACTCATTTGGGGTGGGCTGTCCAAATTATTTGGGGAGGTATTTTTGTTCATATCATGCTCCAAAATACCCCAAGCTCCTCCACACTTTGTTCTTGTTTCATCCCTCCACCAATGGCAACCTCCACTACCCCAAAAAGAGACACAAGCTCACTACATATTCTACAACGAACCTTGGGCACGTCGAGTAGCCGGCTTCGTGCCCGAGTTGCCTCGGCATTGAGGTGGGAGCCCGTAAACATAGTAGGCGATGTGGTGCACTTCCGGCGACGAGGAGGAGACGGGACCTTTCCGCAGGAGATCGGGACCATGACGAGAAGACCGGAGGACTTGGATCGTCGGTATATCTCTATTCCCATTCTTGTAGATAGCTTAGACTAGTTAATGGTTCGATCCGGGTGTTTAGTGCGCGGTGGTGCCGGTTTGCTAAGTCCGCAAAAATTTAAGTTATTCACCGCTTCCGCATTCCGGCGTCTGATTGACGGCCGGGGCGCCGCCGTGCACTTACAGTGGTATCAGAGCCTCGCCATTAACTTCGTCTAGCTTTGTGTAATGTGTTTGCATTTCCGATCGATCAAAAAGTTCCAAAACTGCATTTTAGTTCGCATCAGTTTCTGTTGAAAATTTTTGGTCTCGAAAAATTTTTCAGGTTATAAAATATTAATGTACTGGAAAATCTAAGAGTTCTGTAAAAATTTGACGAAGTAACTCCACAGTTGGAGCGCGGAACCGCCGCGAAAACCCCATTTGTGCGGCCCTTCCGCCGCGCACTATTCACATCACTTCACCATTTTTTTACAGAGGCCTTCTGGGATTAAAATATGGGCTTTGGAATATTAAAGTTGGGCCAATTGTTTCTGTGAGTGCTACAGTTTTCTTTGGGGCCCACTTGTTAATTGTTTGATCAATCGGAAATTTTTTAAACACATTTTTCACAGTATTTACATTATATCTGCGACCTTGAATGTCACTCGATCGGTAAATCCGGTCTAACTGCTATAGCCCGGTTAGACGGATTTGCGAACGTGACTTTCACGTTGATGTTCTATGTATTTGCTGTGATGTTGCGGATCGGTCGTGGGGGATAGCCTGGATGCAATGCTAGTACTGTGCTGTTGTATTATGTACATTTGATATTGCGGGGCGAGCGTCCGACATGTGGACTGCCGTCACTGCCTGATTGTATTATTATTTTGGGGCACGACCTGGTTGCGGTCGATGTACCCGGTGTATGTATATTTTACTTTCTGTACTAGGATTGCCCCGCGGAGGGGTGCACGGATAGCCGGGTTCTGGAGGGCAACAAGCCCGCATCTCATGGCATTGAGACGGAGGGGGCTTCACTCTAGGATTGGCGGGCTATTCGCCGCACTCGTAGGGGGTACAGGTTGACCCAGGAGGGGTGCCCAAGTTGCCGGATTCCGTGAAGTGCTGGGTGGTCCATTCACGGCGCTGAAGGGGGCTGCCTCGCTTCAGGTTTTGGCGGGTGACTTGCCGCGCCCGTAGGGGTCTAGGATTTCATTGCACAGGCTATCCACACGACCAGGGGAACGTCGGGTTTCAGCGGCTCTGTGAAACCCGGGGATCCCAGATATCTGTATTGTTTCTGTGATGCTGTTCATTTTCTGTGATGTTGCATTTTATTCACGCCTTGAGCGAAATATAATATATTGGTATATATATTAGTAGATGTTGTATATGTTTTGCATCCGCGCTAGTCCAGTCCCCGCTCTGTCGTTAGTAAGCTAACCTAACGGGTAATGACGGGACCCAGTGGCGAATGCGGATGGCATATACGTACATCAGTATATTTTCGTTCTTTTTGGTGTGATCAATTGATGGGACTGCATTAATTCGGATCAATGCAAGTTAAAAACAAACCTAATCTGATGTTGTTGGAACACTTTTCAAAAAGCTGTTATTGCAAGGACGTTCACTTTTGTTTTGCATCGTGATATTCAGTTGGAATATCCTGCTCCTCAGTCGACGAGGCAAGGGCCGAGATCCCTTCACCGGGAGTGACCCCTTGGACAAAAGTTTGCGTCAGGGCATTAACTTCACTATAGCCGATTACTTTTGCTTTGCATCGCGGTATTCATTTGGAATATCCTGCACCCCATTCTACGGGGAAAGAGCCGAGATCCCTTCACCGGGAGTGACCTCTTTAGCAACGGTTTTCGTCACTATATTTTCTAAAAAGCTATCCGTTCCTTCGACGATATCAAGTTCATTACGTTAAAGGTTTTCGCCAGAAATCATTCGTAGCCCTCCGTCGTTTCATATGGGTAGTCAATAGTATTCAAGCTGTGTTTGTTGGCCTTAGTCAAGGCACAGTGTTTGGTAGCTATTGGGTATTCATATGCTGCATAGATAGATGCGTTGGTTTGGGACAGTCGTATAGCTTTGTTGGCCTTAGTCAAGGGCTTGTACGGGTGGATTCAAATTAACCTGGATAATGACGGGTAGAACTTGACATGTGACTTATGATTTGTTGGCCTTAGTCAAGGTCATAAGAGCATGGGGCAAAAATCCACATCGGGAGTTTCAAAAGTACTGAAACTTGCCAGATATGCGCATACCTTCTGGAGTGTGACACCGTGAGCGGATTCCGTCACGTTATCATGCAATGATAGTTGGATCCCGATTCCCACTGATGAGTTAGTTTACTCCTCGGGTGACCCCGACTAATTCTTCTTTCAGGTTTGGAGGAGAATTTGAGGTACAGTGGGAGGATTCCAGATTAGATAAATTGGTAACCATTCTGATCTAGGTTAGAGTGCACGCTGAGTGTTTCTTTTCTCTCTCTCTTTGGCAGCGACCATTGACCCGACCCTAAGACTTTGACTCAGTGACCAAGTTGACCGAACCTTCTTAAACACCGGCTTTTGGATTGTCAGAGTTGCAGACCTCATTGCCACTCCTACTTTTACCCTTTTTCTCCAGGACACCCCGTATTACTACGAACGTCCACTTCCATTAGACAAAACCATCGTATGGTTAGATACGAACTCGAAAGAATTTATTCGAGGATGGTTTCCGGTTCTGGAGAAAACGGATAGGATTATTCAGTTGTCTTTTCCTTTTACCCTCTCTCAGGTTACGAGTACTCCTTGGTTTAGGGGTAGTACACCTATTACGCAAATTGGATTGTCTTCTTCCAAACCTTAGGCTGGTGCCGACCGGTAGGGAATGAAGAAAACCAATTAGCATAACGATGGTGTGCAGAAGGTATTAAGTTCAGACAAAGCAAGGGATTAGTAAGAGGGCAAAGTAAATTGCAACAGATATTCACGACCAAACCAAATATTTCATTACCACTCCCACATCACCTTTGTATTTCTCCAGGACACTCCGTATCACTACGAAGATCCACAGTTTATTTGGATACTCCATCGTATGGTTATATACGAACTCGAATGGAACTTGTTCCAGTTCAGGGATGGATTCTGGTTCAGGAGAAATAGGAATAAGGTTTATTCGGTTGTCTTTTATCTTCACCCTCTCTCATTGCGAGTGTTCCTAGGATGCGGACAGTATACCCATTATGCTTATTGGATAGTCTTCTTCCAAACCATAGGCTGGTGCCGAACGGTAGGGAAGGAAGAAAACCATTTGGCCTAAAGGGGTGTGCAGAAGGTAAAGACTAAAGACATATGAAGGGATTTGGAGAGGTGGCAAAGAACTATACGGTTACAGTCGTGAATCTGGAAGAGGCATTACTAGGAATACCAGAATACCCCATCGGAACATTTCAATGTTTCAGTTTCACTGTGTAATGTTAAAGGAAAACTGATTTCCCGATTAGATACTTACTCCAGGGTATGTATTTACCAGGTACGATTCTCACATCTGTATGGTTTTACAGATGATGAGTGGGAGTAAGTTATTGGGAATTGGGTGATTATCCTCATTATATCGGGATTCGTTGTAATCGGTGATATTTGAGGAAATCACCTGGGCTGTTTGCCGGTCAGCAAATATTTGGTTTTGAATATCCGCTGTTATGCACCAATTTCAAATTGATATATCTGTACGTCTATTTTCATAGAGTGAGATATACCTTTTTGAAATCATGTCGACGACATTTACCTATATCAGTGGATGGTTAGGTAAGGAGCATTAAACAGCGGTGTAATTCTTCTTAACCATAAGTACAGTTTTCAACCTACGACACACAGTGAATGAGTTATCAGACTCAAGGGACTTATACAGAGTATTGTATGTTGTCCAGTGTCCATTAGGACAGAGGGGTTGGTCCTCGTACTATATTCGGTTTACTTATGACTTCTCTAGTTTTTAGACAAGTGTTTCGTGGAAACACAGGGTCCGAATTTGGAGAAGTTATAGGTATTTGAATAGAGTAAAGAACCAGGTGTAGCAAGTATCGGGATTCTTCAAAGTGATCGAAGATGTAGATACTTGTATATGGTATTCAGTTGATAGTAGTGATTAAGAGAAATTGCTTCTTTTTCAGGTTACTCATAAATGGAAGCATTCCTAAGTTGAGTAACGCTGATCGGCCTCCTTCCATTTAGTTGACATGCACTGGAGACAGTTGCATGATTTGAATCTGGTTCAATTAAATCAGTGCCTCTGGTTCTATATATGATATAGAACAGTTCATATCTTAACGATGTTAAGGTACGGGGAGTTGTCCGGTTTATGATTAAAACCAGACACTGGACAACTCAAGGCACGTTTCTGTAATAGCTGTTTGTGGGTTGACCCAGGCTATGACGAGGGTTGATTTTCTACCATCTGGACGAACAATAGCGATATTGTTCTAGACTCGCCACAGTTTTATTAAAAATGGATTTTTTCAGAAAAACAGTAGTGGGAGTATGGTAGAACTGGAAGTGATTCCAGAACCACAAACGATTACTGAAGATTTGATAAGGAACCTAAAGATTCAATCTGAATTGACATTCCATTGGCCACTCCGCAGATAAGGTGGGTAACTTCAGGCACCCGAGAGGTACTCCGGTAGCCTCAAGGACGGTGACAGGGAAGTTCTTGTTTACCCACAATTACCATTGCTGTTGTTCCAGGCTGCGAGACCCGGCGGGAGGATGAGTATAGCGTCGTTCTAAACTAGTTTTAGAAGTGCACGTCTATATGACTCTGCCAGAGGGTTGTCGTAGTCAGTGGGAGCAGCGGAAGCATTGGTGGACAGGTAGCTTATGTCTATTTATAGACTAGAGCAGATGTAGTGGAGAAAGATCATCTATTTCTGACGTGACAGTCATGGGTTTGACTTCATCAGAATAGGGGATGGATCTGTTGAGAAGGTAGTAGGGTGTGATATCCTGGTATTTGGATGATATACACAGAGTAGGAAAGGAAACTCCTACACTACGATCGGTTATAGTTTGGTCGTCACACAGTTGTTTCTCCACAAAGGAAATGGATTTTATATCAGACATACTGGTTACTAGATCTATGGTCTTAGATCTAGATTTGGGTGGTTTCCCAATCAGGGTACTTGACAGCGTTCTAAGAGTATTTAGGATGGACGACTCCTGGCATGGTAGTGTACCTGCAGGTAATGGAGTCACCCTCTCCAAAGGTGTCTTACAGACTAAAGGGGAGAGGGACGGGCATGATTGGCAGATCACTTGCTCAGGCAATTGAGTCAATCGTGAGATGTCAAGTACCACACCAGATGTTGTTCTTGCACTAGATGCAATAAGTTGACATTAATCCAATTCTGGAGAAACAGTCGGAAGCAGTTTTAGAACATAAGTGGATGTTCTAGGGAGATGATAACGACAGCCTCATTCAGGAGACAGTTATCATTCCAGGCTTCCAAGGTGACATGGACGACAAGAAGGTTGTCAGAGTTATAGTTTTCCTTCTGATGAGGGGCAGTATTTTGGACAGGTGGTCCAAGGCAATACTGAGGGAGGCATGGCGCGCAGGATACTGATTAAGTTCAGTTGACGATACAGTCTAAGAAGTTTGGATTTGGAGTTCATTTATGAGCTAGGTCCCATCAGACATCCAGACATATTCTGAGATAGGTATTGCTCTTTTCGGGAGATGGTTTTCTCCGCGAACTTGAGATATAGAGAGACATAGAAAGAAACAACTTAGCGGATCCACTCACTGAGACTATTCCTCGAACGCAATAGTTCCGCAAACGAGCTTTGTGAGACTGACTAGTAGAGGAGTTGGGTGTTCGGTATCACACGGGCTGTGAGTATGCGACATCGCAATAATTAGCCTTGAGTGCAAGTGGGAGATTGTTGGAGATAGTGCCCTCAGAGTCAATTATTAGGTCACAGGTACGTGATTGTAATGATTGAGAGAGGACCTATCCCAGTAGGACAGTCTTGCTCGAGATGATAGTATGCTATCTGGTTTACCTTTATCATCGTGTACTGCTTTAAGTGACCTGACATGTCGCTATTACACGTTGATAGAGCCCCTAGGATTCTTGCTTGACCACCAGCAGTATGAGGGCGATCATATAAGTGGGAGCTGGGGGTCTACAAGCATATCCTTAAAAGGTCCCTAGTCGTGGGAGTTTCGAGACTGGGCATCGATACTCCATTAGTAGACTAGTGTATACAGTCGAGACCCCGACGAGGGGCGGTGGCCGGTCTCACAAGCCACTGGTGTCAGTTGGATCACCTAAGATGTATACAGGTGCTCATTGGGTTATGAGTACACCGGACAGGACTCGCCGGGAACATGCTAGTTGGTCATATACCAGACGTCAGATGGCAGTTCCCTGGTGACATGTGTGCAGGTTAGTTCATCGACCTGGGGATCGTCATTTGTCTCGTGTGAGTTCCCACTGTACTTTGATTACTACCCTACCACGGCTCAAAGGAGTCATGCAAACAGGTTTTAGTTGGGTACAGTCCCGAGCCACATGGAGGCAGTGAGCGTATCTTCAGGGGTTCGTCTCTCCCGGTATTGGGGGTGAGGTCGTGCTGTGTCTAGGAGAGCCATTACACAAAGTCCTTGGCCAAGGCAAGGAGATTTACTGGTAGGTATTCCAGTAGTATCTCAGGGTGTTCTGGGCTACACTCCGACACGACTTGTACCGCTTTTGGGGGTCTGACTTTTACCAACCCCCTAGGCCCGCCATGCGATGCTCATAGACGAACGGACCGGACTGCACGGATATTGTCACTGACAGGCTCAGTTGGGTGTCGGGGTGAGCTTCCTCATCGACGTCCCTTTTGGTCAATAGCTGGTGGCCCGTCACGTATTGGCATATACCTCTGACGTGCTAGTGGTTAAATCCACAGCCATAGTATTGACGAGTCTTTAGAGTCCACCACATTTTCAGTTACTCAGCTTTCGGGCGAAAGGTTGTAGAGGCCGTATGGAGATATGGCAGGGTCCGATCAGGTACGTGCGGTATTGCACGGATCAGGATCGGACAGTCTGTACTATAGGCCGTATTGGTGTATGGCAGGGTTCGATCAGATACGTGCGGTATTGCACGGATCAGGATCGAACAGATATTACTAGCCGGCTTTGGTATAAGCCGGATCCTTGTATAGTACAGTGTAGTGTTTGTCTCATTGCATCTGTATTTCGGTCGAAATACAGATGCGGGTGTGTATGCACAGTATCGGGGTTTTCCTGTAATTTATTTCGGGACCAGTTTTCTGGAGTTGCCAGTTTGCTTTCCGTTTCGGCCAATTTCCATTGTTCCGTTCATTGGCCGAAGATTGGTGGAGGAGGGTTTATTTGCATTGTTGCAAATAAGCTTTTATGGAGGGGGTCTTTGTATATTATCATGTCATGATACTTGTCCCATCATTTGACTTCATATTTCATGATGGATTGACTTTGGATATCATCATGGTTGATGAGTGATAGAAGAGTGTGGTTTTCACCTTGCTATCATTGGTTCACATGATTGTTTTTCCCTCTCTCTTGCATGATTGAGTTTCCCCCCCATTCTTTGAGCTATCCATCTCATTCTCTCCATTCTATAGGTGCATGGCCGGCCACTCATTTGGGGTGGGCTGTCCAAATTATTTGGGGAGGTATTTTTGTTCATATCATGCTCCAAAATACCCCAAGCTCCTCCACACTTTGTTCTTGTTTCATCCCTCCACCAATGGCAACCTCCACTACCCCAAAAAGAGACACAAGCTCACTACATATTCTACAACGAACCTTGGGCACGTCGAGTAGCCGGCTTCGTGCCCGAGTTGCCTCGGCATTGAGGTGGGAGCCCGTAAACATAGTAGGCGATGTGGTGCACTTCCGGCGACGAGGAGGAGACGGGACCTTTCTGCAGGAGATCGGGACCATGACGAGAAGACCGGAGGACTTGGATCGTCGGTATATCTCTATTCCCATTCTTGTAGATAGCTTAGACTAGTTAATGGTTCGATCCGGGTGTTTAGTGCGCGGTGGTGCCGGTTTGCTAAGTCCGCAAAAATTTAAGTTATTCACCGCTTCCGCATTCCGGCGTCTGATTGACGGCCGGGGCGCCGCCGTGCACTTACACCGATTAGACACTTGCTCCAGGGTATGTATTTACCAGGTTTGATTCTCACATCTGTATGGTTTTACAGATGATGAGTGGGAGTAAGTTATTGGGAATTGGGTGATCATCCTTATTATATCGGGATTCGTTGTAATCGGTGATATTTGAGGAGATCATCTGGGCTGTTTGCCGGTCGGCAAATATTTGGTTTTGAATATCCGCTGTTGTGCACCAATTTCAAATTGATATATCTGTACGTCTATTTTCATAGAGTGAGATATACTTTTTGATATTATGTCGATGACATTTACCTATATCAGTGGATGGTTAGGTAAGGAGCATCAAACAGCGGTGTAATTCTTCTTAACCATAAGTACAGTTTTCAACCTACGACGCACAGTGAAAGAGTTGTTAGACTCAGCGGACTTATACAGAGTATTGTATGTTGTCCAGTGTCCATTAGGACAGAGGGGTTGGTCCTCATACTATATTCTGTTTACTTTTAACTTCTCTAGTTCTTAGACATGTATTTCGTAGAAACACAGGGTCTAAGTTTTGAGGAGTTATAGGTATTTGAATAGAGTAGAGTACCAGGTGTAGCAAGTATCGGGATTCTTCAAAGTGATCGAAGATGTAGATACTTGTGTATGGCATTCAGTTGATAGTAATGATAAAGAAAAATTGCTTCTCTTTCAGGTTACTCATAATTGGAAGCATTCCTAAGTTGAGTAACGCTGATCGGCCTCCTTCCATTTAGTTGACATGCACTGGAGATAGCTGCATGATTTGAATCTGGTTCATTTAAATCAGTGCCTCTGGTTCTATATTGGATATAGAACAGTTCATACCTTAACGATGTTAGGGTACGGGGAGTTGTCCGGCTTATGATTAAAACCAGACACTGGACAACTCAAGGCACGTTTCTGTGATGGCTGTTTGTGGGTTGACCCAGACTATGACGAGGGTTGATTTTCTACCATCTGGAAGATCAATAGAGATATTGTTCTAAACTCGCCACAGTTTTATTAAAAATGGATTTTTTTCAAAAACAGTAGTGGGAGTATGGTAGAACTGGAAGTGATTCCAGAACCACAAACGATTACTGAAGATTTGATAAGGAACCTAAAGATTCAATCTGATTTGACATTCCATTGGCCTCTCCGCAGATAAGGTGGGTAACTTCAGGCACCCGAGAGGTACTCCGGTAGCCTCAAGGACGGTGACAGGGAAGTTCTTGTTTACCCACACTTGCCATTGTTGTTGTTCCAGGCCGCGAGACCCGGCAGGAGGATGAGTATAGCGTCGTTCTAAACTAGCTTTAGAAGTGCACGTCTATATGACTCTGCCAGAGGGTTGTCGTAGTCAGTGGGAGCAGCGGAAGCATTGGTGGACATCAGGCTTATGTCTATAGACTAAAGCAGATATAGCGGAGATAGATCATCTATTTCTGATGTGACAGTCATAGGTTTGACGTCATCAGAATAGGGGATGGATCTGTTGAGAAGGTAGTAGGAAGTGATATTCCTATACTACGATCGGTTATACTTTGGTCGTCACACAGTGGTTTCTCCACAAGGGACTTGGACATTATATCAGACATACTGGTTACTAGATCTATGGTTTTAGATCTAGATTTGGGTAGTTTCCCAATTTGGGTACCTTGACAGCATTCTATGAGTATTTAGAATGGACGACTCCTAGCACGGTAGTGTACCTGCAGGTAATGGAGTCACCCTCTCTAAAGGTGTCTTATAGACTAAAGTAGAGAGGGATGTGCATGATTGGCAGATCACTTGCTTAGGCAATTGAGTCAATCATGAGATGTCAAGTACCACACCAGATGTTGTTCTTGCACTAGATGCAATAAGGTGATATTGATCCAATCCTGGAGGAACAGTCGGAAGCAGTTTTAGAACATAAGTGAATGTTCTAGGGATATGATAACGGCTGCCTCCTTTAGGAGACGGTTATCACTCCAGGCTTCCAAGGTGACATGGACGACAAGGAGGTTGTCAGAGTTATAGTTCTCCCTCTGACCAGGGACAGTATTCTGGACAGGTGATCCAGAAAGATACTGAGGGAGGCATGGCGCAGGATACTGATTAAGTTCAGTTGACGATACAGTCTAAGAAGTTTGGATTTGGAGTTCATTTATGAACTAAGTCCCATCAGACATCCAGACATTCCAAGACAGGTATTGCTCATTTCGGGAGATGGTTTTTTCCGCGAACTTGAGATATAGAGAGACATAGAAAGAAACATCTAGGCGGATCCACTCACTGAGGCTTTTCCTCGAACGCAATAGTTTCGCAAACAGGCTTTGTGCGACTGACTATTAGAGGAGTTGGGTGTTCGGTATCACACGGGCTGTGAGTATGCGACATCGCAATAATTAGCCTTGAGTGCAAGTGGGAGATTGTTGGAGATAGTGCCCTCAGAGTCAATTATTGGATCACAGGCACGTGATTGCAATGATTGAGGGAGGACCTATCCCGGTAGAACAGTCTTACTCGAGATGATAGTATGCTATCTGGTTTATCTTTATCATCGTGTACTGCTTTAGGTGACCTGACATGTCGCTATTACACGTTGATAGAGCCCCTAGGATTCTTGCTTGACTACCAGCAGTATGATGGCGATCATATACGTGGGAGCTGGGGTCTATAAGCACATCCTTAAATGGTCCCTAGTCGTGGGAGTTTCGAGACTGGGCATCGATACTCCATTAGTAGACTAGTGTATACAGTCGAGACCCCGACGAGGGGCAGTGGCCGGTCTCACAAGCCACTGGTGTCAGTTGGTTCACCTAAGATGTATACAGGTGCTCATTGGGTTATGAGTACACCGGACAGGACTCGCCGGGAACCTGCTAGTTGGTATTATATGTAGGGTTCCTATAGCAGTTCCCAGGTGACATGTGTACAGGTTAGTTCATCGACCTGAGATCGTCATTTGTCTCGTGTGAGTTCCCACTGTGCTTTGATTACTACCCTACCACGGCTCAAAGGAGTCGTGCAAACAGGTTTTAGTTGGGTACAGTCCCGAGCCACATGGAGGCAGTGAGCGGATCTGCAGGGGTTCGTCTCTCCCGGTATTGGGGGTGAGGTCGCGCTGTGTCTAGGAGAGCCATTACGCAAAGCCCTCGGCCGAGGCAGGAGATTTACTGGTAGGTATTCCAGTAGTATCTCAGGGCGTTCTGGGCTACACTCCGACACGACTTGTACCGCCTTTGGGGGTCTGACTTTTACCAACCCCCTAGGCCCGCCATGCGATGCTCATAGACGAACGGACCGGACTATACGGATATTGTCACTGACAGGCTCAGTAGGGTGTCAGGATGAGTTCGCTCATCGACGTCCCTTTTGGTCAATAGCTGGTGGCCCGTCACGTATTGGCTTATACCTCTGACGTGCTAGTGGTTAAATCCACAACCATAGTATTGACGAGTCTTTAGAGTCCACCACACTTTCAGTTACTCAAGCTTTCGGGCGAAACGCTGTAGAGGCCGTATGGAGATATGGCAGGGTTCGATCAGATACGTGCGGTATTGCACGGATCAGGATCGGACGGTTTGTACTAGTAGCCGTATGGGTATATGGCAGGGTTCGATCAGATACGTGCGGTATTGCACGGATCAGGATCGGACGGATATTACTAGCCGGCTTTGGTTTAAGCCGGATCCTAGTATAGTACTGTGTAGATTTTGTCTCTTTGCATTTGTATCCGGACGGAATACAGATGCGGGTGTGTATGCACAGTATCGGGGTTTTCCTGTAATTTATTACGGGACCAGTTTTCTGGAGTTGCCAGTTTGCATTCCGTTCTGGCCGGTTTTCCTTTGTTCTTTCCCGGCCGGACTTTTCCGATGGAGGGGGTTATTTGCAAGTTTGCAAATAACATTTTGTGGAGGGGTTTATTGCAAAAGGATTTATTATGAAGGCATCTTTTCTTTTCCACCATCACTTGCATTAAAGAGAAGGGTATGGGTTTGATGTAAGTTTATCATGATGATGTTTGTTTGTGGTCACCTCTTGATTTATCCTACACTCACCTCCCTCTTGTATTTGTTTTTGCCCTCCACCATTTCCACAAAAGAGAATGGCCGGCCACATTTTTGGAGGGGGGGAGGAAAATTGAGAGGTTCATTTTTGTGAGAAGAAAAAATTCCTATCTCATTTTTTGCTACAAAACATTCTAGCTCCACTTGATAAGTTGATTTCCATTCTCTCCCTCCATCACCATGGCAACTAAAACCCAAGTGAGACATAGCCTATACACATTCTACAGCAAATCTTGGGCGCGTCGGCTAGCCAACTTCGCGCCCGAGTTGCCTCGGTATTGAGGTGGGAGCCCGTAAAAGACGCAGGCGATGTGGTGCCCTTTCTGGCGAGGAGGCGACGATATGGAGACATGACTTTCCGCGGAAGATTGGGACGATGACGAGAAGACCGGAGGACTCGGATCGCTCGGTATATCTCTCACCCCCTCTCTTGTTAGCTAGTATCGGTTAATGGTTTCGATCCGGGTATATTGTCCGCGGTAGCGCCAGTTAAAAGTTAAGAAAATTTTGATTCCGCATTTTGGCCTTGGATAGACGGCCGGGGCGCTGCCGTGGCGCAACAATAAGTGCATGGGGTAAAAATCACATTGGGAGTTTCTAAAGAAACTGAAACTTGCTAGATATGCGCATACCTTCTGGAGTGTGATAGCGTGAGCGGATTCCGTCACGTTATCATGCGATGATAGTTGGATCCCGATTCCCACTGATGAGTTGGTTTACTCCTCGGGTGATCCCGACTAATTCTTCTTTCAGGTTTGGAGGAGAATTTGACGGTACAGTGGGAGGTTTCCAGATTAGATAAATTGGTAACCATTCTGATCTAGGATAGAGTGCACGCTGAGTGTTTCTTTTCTCTCTCTCTTTGGCAGCGACCATTGACCTGACCCTAGACTATGACTCAGTGACCAAATTAACCGAACCTTCTTAAACACTGGCTTTTTGATTGTCAGAGTTGCAAACCTCATTGCCACTCCTACTTTTACCCTTTTCTCCAGGACTCCCAGTATTACTATGAACGTCCACTTCTATTGGACAAAACCATCGTATGGTTATATACGAACTCGAAGGAATTTATTCGAGGATGGTTTCCGGTTCTGGAGAAAACGAATAGGACTATTCAGTTGTCTTTTCCTTTTACCTTCTCTCAGGTTGCGAGTACTCCTTGGTTTAGGAGATAGTACACCTATTACGCAAATTGGATAGTCTTCTTCCAGACCATAGGCAAGTGCCGACCGGTAGGGAATGAAGAAAACCAATTAGCCTAACGATGGTGTACAGAAGGTATTATGTAAAGACAAAGAAAGGGATTAGAAGGAGGGCAAAGTAAATTGCGACTGCTATTCACGACCAAACCAAATATTTCATTACCACTCCTACATCACCTTTGTATTTCTCCAGGACACTCCGTATCACTACGAAGATCCACAGTTTATTGGATATTCCATCGTATGGTTATATACGAACTCGAAAGGAACTTGTTCCAGTTCGGGGATGGATTCTGGTTCGGGAGAAATAGGAATAAGGTTTATTCGGTTGTCTTTTATCCTCACCTTCTCTCTCATTGCGAGTGCTCCTAGGATTAGGACAGTACACCCATTATGCTTATTGGATAGTCTTCTTCCAAACCATAGGCTGGTGCCGAACGGTAGGGAAGGAAGAAAACCATTTGGCCTAAAGGGGTGTACAGAAGGTAATGACTAAAGACATATGAAGGGAATTGGAGAGGTGGCAAAGAATTATACGGTTACAGTTGTGAATCTGGATAATGGAAGAGGCATTACTAGGAATACCCGGATACCCCTACGAAACATTTCAATGTTTCAGTTTCACTGTGTACTGTTAATAGAAAACTGATTTCCCAATTAGACACTTGCTCCAGGGTATGTATTTACCAGGTATGATTCTCACGTCTGTATGGTTTTACAGATGATGAGTGGGAGTAAGTTATTGGGAATTAGGTGATCATTCTCACTATATCAGAATTTGTTGTAATTGGTGATATTTGAGGAAGTCACCTGGGTTGTTTGCCGGACGGCAAATATTTGGTTTTGAATATCCGTTATAATGCACCAAATTCAAATTGATATATATGTACGTCTATTTTCATAGAGTGAGATATACCTTTTTGAAATTATGTCTATGACATTTACCTATATCAGTGGATGGTTAGGTAAGGAGCATTAAACATCGGTGTAATTCTTCTTAACCAAAGGTACAGTTTTCAACCTACGGCACACAGGGATTGAATTATCAGACTCAAGGGACTTATACAGAGTATTGTATGTTGTCCAGTGTCCATTAGGACAGAGGGGATGGTCTTCGTACTATATTCAGTTTACTTATGACTTCTCTATTTTTTAGACAGGTGTTTCGTAGAAACATAGGGTTCGAATTTTGAGAAGTTATAGGTATATGAATGAAGTAGAGAACCAGGTGTTGCAAGTATCGGGATTCTTCAAGGTGATCGAAGATGTAGATACTTATGTGTGGTATTCAGTTGATAGTAATGATTAAGAGAACTTGCTTCTCTTTCAGGTTACTCATAATTAGAAGCATTCCTAATTTGAGTAACGCTGATCGGCCTCCTTCCGTTTAGTTGACATGCACTGGAGACAGCTGCATGATTTGAATCTGGTTCAATTAAATCAGTGTCTCTGTTTCTATATTGGATATAGAACAGTTCATATATTAACGATCTTAAGGTACGGGGAGTTGTCCGGCCTATGCTTAAAACCAGACTCTGGATAACTCAAGGCATGTTTCTGTAATGGCTGTTTGTGGGTTGACCCAGGCTATGACGAGGGTTGACTTTCTACCATCTGGAAGATCAATAGTGATATTGTTCTAGACTCGCCACTGTTTTAATAAAAATGGATTTTTTTCAGAAAACAGTAGTGGGAGTATGGTAGAACTGGAAGTGATTCCAGAACTACAAACGATTACTGAAGATTTGATAGGAACCTAAAGATTCAATCTGGTTTGACATTCCATTGGCCACTCCACAGATAAGGTGGGTAACTTCAGGCACCCGAGAGGTACTCCGGTAGCCTCAAGGACGGTGACAGGGAAGTTCTTGTTTACCCAGACTTGCCATTGCTGTTGTTCCAGACCGTGAGACCCGGCAGGAGGATGAGTATAGCGTCGTTCTAAACTACCTTTAGAAGTGTACGTCTATATGACTCTGCCAGAGGGTTGTCGTGGTCAGTGGGAGCAGCGGCAGCATTGGTGGACAAGTGGCTTATGTCTATTTATAGACTAAAGCAGATATAGCGGAGATAGATCATCTATTTCTGATGTGACAGTCATAGGTTTGACTTCATCAGAATAGGGGATGGATCTGTTAAGGAGGTAGTAGGGTGTGTTGTCATGGTATTTGGATGACGTACACAAAGTAGGAAAAGAAACTCCTATACTACGATCGGTTATATTTTGGTTGTCACACAGTATTTTCTCCATATAGGAATTGGGTATTATATCAGACATTCTGGTTACTAGATCTATCGATCTAGATTTGGATGGTTTCCCAATCAGGGTACTTAGACAGCATTCTGAAGGTGTTTTAGAATGGACGACTCCAGGCACGCTAGTGTACCTGCAGGTGATGGAGTCACCCTCTCTAAAGGTGTCATACAGACTAAAGTGGAGAGGGATGTGCATGATTGGCAGATCACTTGCTTAGGCAATTGAGTCAATCATGAGATGTCAAGTACCACACCAGATGTTGTTTTTGCAGTAGATGCAAGAAGTTGACATTAATCTAATCCTGGAGAAACAATCGGAAGCAGTTTTAGAACATAAGTGGGTGTTCTAGGGATATAATAACAACAGCCTCTTTTCGGGAGACAGTTATCATTCCAGGCTTCCAAGGTGACCTGGATGACAGGGAGGTTGTCAGAGTTATAGTTTTCCCTCTGACGAGGGGCGGTATTATGGACAGGTGGTCTAGGAGGATACTGAGGGAGGCATGGCGCAGGATACTGATTAAGTTCAGTTGACGATACAGTCTAAGAAGTTTGGATTTGGAGTTCATTTATGAGCTAGGTCCCATCAGACATCCAGACACATTCTAAGACAGGTATTGCTCATTTCGGAAGATGGCTTTCTCTGCGAACTTGAGATATAGAGAGACATAGAAAGAAACATCAAGGCGGATCCACTCACTGAGGCTATTCCTCGAACGCAATAGTTTCGCAAATAAGCTTTGTGAGACTGACTAGTAGAGGAGTTGGGTATTCGGTATCACACGGGCTGTGAGTATGCGACATCGCAATAATTAGCCTTGAGTGCAAGTGGGAGATTGTTGGAGATAGTGCCCTCAGAGTTAATTATTGGATCACAGGCACGTGATTGCAATGATTGAGGGAGGACCTATTCCGGTAGGACAGTCTTACTCAATATGATAGTATGCTATCTGGTTTACCTTTATCATCGTGTACTGCTTTAGGTGACCTGACAGGTCGCTATTACACGTTGATAGAGCCCCTAGGATTCTTGCTTGACTGCCAGCAGTATGAGGGCGATCATATACGTGAGAGCTGGTAGTCTATAAGCACATCCTTAAAAGGTCTTTAGTCGTGGGAGTTTCGAAACAGGGCATCGATACTCCAGAGTAGACTAGTGTATACAGTCGAGACCCCGACGAGGGGCGGTGGCCGGTCTTACAAGCCACTGGTGTCAGTTGCTTCACCTAAGATGTATACAGGTGCTCATTGGGTTATGAGTACACCGGACAGGACTCGCCGGGAACATGCTAGTTGGTCTTATACCTGACGTCAGATAGCAGTTCCCTGGTGACATGTGTACAGGTTAGTTCATCGACCTGAGGATCGTCATTTGTCTCGTGTGAGTTCCCACTGTACTTTGATTACTACCCTACCACGCTCAAAGGAGACGTGCAAACAGGTTTTAGTTGGGTACAGTCCCGAGCCACATGGAGGCAGTGAGCGGATCTTCAGGTATTGGGGGTGAGGTCGCGCTGTGTCTAGGAGAGCCATTACACGAAGTCCTTGGCTAAGGCAGGAGATTTACTGGTAGGTATTTCAGTAGTATCTCAGGGTGTTCTGGGCTACACTCCGACACGACTTGTACCGCTTTTGGGGGTCTGACTTTTACCAACCCCCTAGGCCCGCCATGCGATGCTCATAGACGAACGGACCGGACTGTACGGATATTGTCACTAACAGGCTCAGTAGGGTGTCAGGATGAGTTCGCTCATCGAAGTCCCTTTTGGTCAATACCTGGTAGCCCGTTACGTATAGGCTAATACCTCTGACGTGCTAGTGGTTAAATCCACAACCAAGGTGTTGACGAGTCTTTAGAGTCCCCCACAGACCAGTTTCTCAAGTTTCGGGCGAAACGCTGTAGAGGCCGTATGGAGATATGGCAGGGTTCGATCAGATACGTGCGGTATTGCACGGATCATGATCGGACGGATGATACTAGCGGGCTTTAGTTTAAGCCGGATCCTAGTATAGTACAGTGTAGATTTTGTCTCATTGCATTTGTATTTCGATCGGAATACAAATGCGGGTATGTATATACAGTAGCGGGGTTTTCCTATAATTTATTACGGGATCAGTTTTTTGGAGTTGCCAGTTTGTTTTCTGTTTCAGCCATATTTCTTTGTATCTTTCATTGGCTGAAGATTGGTGGAGGAGGGCTTATTTGCATTTGTACAAATAAGTATTTTGGAGGGTTGTCTTTGCACATTATAGTGTCATGATGGTTGCACCATCCCTTGACTTCTTGACTTCTTCATGATGGCTTGACTTTGGGTGTGATGATTGGTTGATGGAGTGTGGGTTTGAGTTTGTGATCATTTCTTTTCATGATAACATTTTATCTCTCTCTTGGATTATTCTTGTGAGGCCCTCTCTCATTTTTTTTCCTCACTCCCATTCTTGCATGGCCGGCCAAGTAGCGGGGCTGTCCAAATTTTGGATGTGGGAATTGTTGTTCTTTTCATGCTACAAAATTCCCAAGTTCATCACAAATATTCACTTCATATCTTTTCCTCCACCAAATGGAAACCTCCACAACCCAAATGAGACATAGAGCACTACACGTATTCTACAGCAAATCTTGGGCACGTCGGCTCGCCAACTTCGTGCCCGAGTTGCCTCGGTCCAGAGGTGGGAGCCTGTAAAAGAAGCCGGCGACGTGGTGCCCTTCCGGCGAGGAGGTGGAGACCGGATATTCCGCGGGAGATCGCGACGGCGACGAGAAGACCGGAGGACACGGATCGCTCGGTATATCTCTCTTCCCGTTCTTTAGTTAGCTAGGACTAGATTAATGGCACGATCCGGGATTTTAGTGCGCGGTGATGCCGGTTCAAAAATTTAAAGTAAATCATCGCTTCCGCATTCCGGCGTCGGATTGACGGCCGGGGCGCCGCCGTGCACTTACACTGGGTATTAGAAACCAGATCAGGATCCCACATATGTAAAATATTACATGGGCTACGGAAAGGTAGAGAACTGGGAAAAGGTGATCATTCCGTTCAAGTAGGGAATGGTGCAAGTATTGCAGCCAAAGCAGTTGGCGAATATCACCTTGTATTACCAAGTAGTAATACACTGATTCTGAATGAGTGCTATTATATACCGAACATGATGTGCAACATTATATCAGTTTCTTTATTAAGTAAAGAAGGATATAATTTTGTAGTACAGGATAATGTTATGAACATCTTCCTAGATCAAAAGTTGATTGGATCAGGCACGTTACATAATGGCATATTCACTCTCAATCAAAATACAGTCCTTAATATACAAAAGACACACAAGAGGAAGAGTTCAGAAATGAACGAATCCTACTTATGGCATTGTAGACTTGGTCATATCAATGCGACACGGCTTGCTAAGTTACATAAGGATGGATATTTGAATTCGTTCGAATTATCATCTTATGATACTTGCCATTCATGTCTCAAAGAAAAAATGACCAAAACTCCGTTTAGTGGACACGGAGAAAGAGTTACGGAACTCTTAGGACTGGTACATAGTGATGTATGCGGTCCCATGTCTACATATGCCAGGAACGGTTCTTCTTACTTCATTACATTCACTGACGATCTCTCAAGATTCGGACATGTGTTCCTGATGAAACACAAGTCTGAAGCTTTTGAGAAACTCAGAGAATATAAGCACGAAGTGGAGAACCAAACGGGCAAAAGTATTAAGATCTTTCGATCTGATCGAGGAGGAGAATACTTAAGCAATGAGTTCCTAGATTATCTAAAAGAGAATGGGATTCTCTCTCAGCTCACTCCTCCTTATACACCACATCACAATGGTGTATCGGAGCGGAGGAATCGCATCCTATTAGATATGGTGCGCTCTATGATGAGCAATGCTGAGTTGCCTATTTCCTTTTGGGGGTATGCGCTTGAGACAGCCATATACCTATTGAATAGAGTTCCAACCAAATCAGTGCCTACCACTCCATATGAGATATGGAATGGGAAGAGACCATCTCTTAAACGAGTTAAGATATGGGGTTGTCCGGCCTATGTTAAAAAGCAAAATCTGGACAAGCTCGAGGCACGATCAGTTCTTTGTAAGTTTGTAGGATATCCAAGAAATTCGTATGGATATCTATTCTACCACAGTGAACAACAAAAGGTGTTTGTTGCTCAACATGCCACCTTTTTAGAAAAGGAATTTCTTGCAAAAGAATTAGTGGCAATGCGGTACAGCTGGAAGAGGTTCCAGCATCACAAACTATAACTGAAGATTTAGTGGAACCAGATGATTCAGTAATTACCGACGAACCCCAGCCTCTCCGCCGATCTAGCAGGGTTTCTCATCCACCTGAGAGATACTACGGTTTTCTCACTGATGGTGGGAGCGAGGATTGCATCATGGAAGATGATGACCCGACTAGTTTCGAGCAGGCCATTACGAGTGGTAACTCTGTGAAGTGGCTGGATGCAATGCGATCTGAGATGGAATCCATGTACACCAACAAAGTATGGACTTTGGAAGTTGCTCTTGATGGGGTAAAACCCATTGGGAGCAAGTGGATCTTTAAAAAGAAAATTGGTGTAGATGGAAAAGTTGAGACTTTCAAAGCTAGGTTGTTGCAAAGGGTTTTCGTCAACGACCAGGTGTGGATTATGACGAAACCTTTTCTCCAGTGGCTATGCTTAAGTCCATCCGGATATTACTTGCCATTGCTGCATACCATGACTACGAAATCTGGCAAATGGATGTTAAGACCGCCTTTCTAAACGGTGATTTAGAAGAGTGCGTGTACATGACTCAGCCAGAGGGCTTCGTAGATAGTGGGAGCAGCGGAAAGGTGTGCAAGCTGCTCAAATCCATTTATGGGTTAAAGCAAGCATCGCGGAGTTGGAACATCTGCTTTGATGTTGTAGTTAAAGAGTTTGACTTCATCAAAAACGTAGATGAACCTTGTATCTATAAGAGGGTTGCAGAGAGTAAGGTTGTCTTCCTCGTATTGTACGTCGATGACATACTCTTGATAGGAAATGATGTTCCTATGCTGCAATCAGTCAAGCTCTTCTTATCACAAAGATTCTCAATGAAAGATCTAGGTGATGCCTCATGCATATTGGGAATCATGATCTATAGAGATAGATCTAAACGGATACTGGGATTGTCCCAATCCAAGTACATTGACACCATACTAAAGAGGTTTAGTATGGAAGAATCCAAGCGTGGGAACCAACCCACGATCTCTGGACTCACTCTTTCCAAATAGATGTCTCCTAAGACTGATTTGGAGAGAGCTCGCATGCAAGGGATACCCTATGCTTCGGCAGTAGGCTCTATCATGTATGCGATGCTATGTACGAGACCTGATGTAGCATACTCACTAAGTGTAGTGAGTCGGTATCAAGCAGATCCTGGAGAGAGTCACTGGACAGCTGTGAAGAACATTCTCAAGTACTTGCAAACGACTAAAGAGATGTTCTTGGTGTATGGTAACAGAGAACTCCAGGTAGAGTCCTTTACCGATTCCAGCTTCCAAAGTGATAAGGACGACTCTAAGTCGCACTCGGGATTTGTCTTTACCCTCAATAGAGGGGCGGTATGTTGGAAGAGTTCTAAACAGGATACCGTTGCAGACTCGACGATGGAGGCTGAATACATCGCTGCCAACGATGCTGCCAAAGAGGCTGTCTGGATAAAGAAGTTCATTAGTGAACTTGGTGTGGTTCCATCCATTGAACATCCAATACCTCTGTATTGCGATAACAATGGAGCTGTGGCTTTGGCCAAGGAACCCAGGTCCCATCAAAAGTCCAGACATATTCTGAGGCGGTATCACCTGATCAGGGAGATAGTTGATCGCCGGGAGATCGAGGTCAGGAGAGTAGATACGAAGGACAACACTGCGGATCCACTCACGAAGGCTATTCCCCAGATACAGTTTGAGAGATTATTCGGGATGCTAGGTATGAGATACTACAGCAGCTGGCCTTAGTGCAAGTGGGAGATTGTTAGTTATGTATATGCCTTAGAGGCCATTGTTGTACATATGATGTATATTATAATGGTTGCTTGGATATATATAGAGAGGACTTTCTTGCTAGTCATGATAGTATGCTATTTGGTTTTCCTTTATCTTAACATATTGAATTATATTAGTTTGCTGTCTACTCTCACATGTTGATGAAGCCCTTAGGATCTGTACTCGACGACTGGGACTATGATGAGATCATACTAGTGGGGCTACGGTAGTCGATGAGTACATCCTATAATTGTTCCTAGTCGAGGGTGTGTCGAGACAGGGCATCGATACACCAGAGTAGACTAGCGTATACGCATCTTGACTCATATGATGGGCGATGGATGATCCCATATCCATTAGTGTTTTGACATCAAGGATGGTGTACGGGTGCTCAGTGGAGACTGGGTACACTGGACGGACTCGCCGAGGACTCCCAGATGGTATTATACCTTACGTCAGATGGCAGTTCTCTGGTGACACTGGTACAGATTAGTCTATAGACCCGAGATCGTCATAGAGTCTTGTGTGATTCCTACTGTGCTTTGATTTCCACCTTACCACGTCCAAGAGGGTGTGCAAAACGGTGGCTTTTGGGTGCAGTCCCGAATCACATGGAGGCAATGAGCGATAGGAGGGGATTCGTCTCTCCCGGTATAGGGAGTTGATGTTGTGCTGTGTTCGATTGGCTATAACTGGAAGTCCCTGGCCAGGGCTGATATAGAGATTTACTGGTAAGTGTTACCAATAGTTTCTTGACCCGTTATGAGCCTCACATCGACACGACTTATCGGTTACTAGGGTCTGACGTATACCACCCCTAGACTAGATATGCGACATATCAGACGAAGAGACAGGACTGTACGGGAGTGTTACTGTTTGGATTCACAGGAGAATGTACAGGCTTGCTTGTTGATCTTCTGATCGCTCAATACCTGGGTGGCTGTTACGTTTAGCTGACCGCTTGCAGCTTGTGGGTGTTTGATATGATCATCACCTGCTACCGGCGTATTGATGATTCTTTAGAGTCCTACACAGAGGTTTCTTGACTCAGGAAAACGGAGTAGGAGCACATATGTGATATGTGCAGGACCGAGGATAATGCGATATGAGATACCGTATTATATTCTCGCGATATTTTGATATGAGCCGGGTCATCGGATCAAGTGTTGATTCGATGAATCGGTACATGATATATTAGTCGGTTGTATTCGATATAACCGGATTGTCGGATCAAGTGTTGATTCGATAATTTAATGTATAATAATATATATGATATATTGTATTACATTATCTAATATTGGCTCGCTTTATCGATTCATTTTCTCACCGGATAATACATTGATATATATGCGATATATGTTAATTGTATTATTTTCTTTTGTTACAAAATATATTATATATGTGATATATAATATTGTAACATGATATGATTACTAATGCAACATGTTTAGTGGAGATTAAACAAGGTTAGGGTTTGATTTGGGTTAGTTCTTTCTTGATGCTTCTAGAAGGATTTATTTTGTTTTGAGCTAAGATATTATGGTTGATATTTTGTGGTGACTCATTCTTAACCCAACCCAAACCCTTAGCCCTAGTTAAATATCTACATGAGTTAGCCTTGTCATAGTTAACTATGTTTGCATTATTAATCATTATGATCTTTTCATTATTCATCACAAAAGGATTCAATTCATTCTTCTTCCTTGAGCTTTGAGAAAGCTTTCTAGGTTTTGAGTTTTGTGATGATTAGTGTGAGAATTTGAAAATAAAAGATAGCACAAATACTACTTCATCATCCTCATCTAATCTAGCCAATTAGATTAGGGTGTTCACCTCATTAGAGAGAGATAGCTTGAGTTATAGAAATTTCAAGGTAGATCATCGGAGAAAAGGAAGACTACATGCTTGCATGGATCGTTCGAATTGTGGAGCCTCTCTTGAGTTCGGGAGATCGTGGATCGCGGCGAAGGGACTTCTACTCGGAGCTTATGAAGCGAAGGAGCGGACTACAAAGGTTGTAATCCCTCACTCTTAGTTGTAAAGATGTTTACTTGCTTGTTAAACCCTAATTATCTAGCAAATATCTCGGCTTTGGGTTGTTCGGCACGTCTAAATTTTTATTCGGGCATGGTTGATGCCTTATTAACCCTTGTAAGAGTTCCTAGGAACCCTACAGTTCCAGCTCACGATCTGCCCCCAGTTTCTCTGCATCAGGAGCTTCTCCATCATCTATTAATGAGTGAGAGATCATATGGCAACTTGCCACATAATCTTCAGACTCATCCGACGATTCTTATCCATTGTCATCATCTCCGTCCTCAAGGACGTGGCTGAGAAATTCTTGGAGTGTGACCGGGGTCCGCGCCTTCTGATTATATTCTTCCAGCGCGTCGATATGTTTTTGCAGGTCTGTGCGCTTGTCATCAGGCTTCACGGGCTTCTTGGTTTTCTTCTTCTTCTTCGAAGACTTTGACGGCTGGGTGTGGGCGCTTTGACTATCACCACCAGTTTTTGGAGTTGGGTGCGGTTTCAGCATTCCTTCGATGATCTCGGGTTCCGGTGGATTTTTCCACCTGATTGCCGGGCATGTTTGGAGATCTTTCAACATTCTTTTAGTCTTGGCTGAAAGAACGACCTCCCATGGAGCTTCTTCTACAAAAGAGCATGACGCCCCCGGTATGTCCGTCCTTTTAAGAGCGTGCAGCTGAGGCGGGCTTACTTTCCAATTCTCAGACAGTGCAAACTTTCCCTGTTGGTATTGGTCTTCGATCCAGCCTTTAAAGACGAAACAATGTTCAATTGGATGGCCTATCGTTTGGTGATAGGGGCAATAATTAGGATTATTAACCTCACCAGGTTGTAGTGGGCATTTTGGATCTGGCAAGGTGATGAGCCTATTGCGCACTGCCAGTTCAAATAGTCTTTTCGTTTTATCCTGGAGAAACGAATAAGGGCGCTTCAGGTTCTCGTTAAAGAATCGCTGCCTATCCTCTTGGCAAGCAATTGACCTTGGACCACCGGGTTGCTGCTGAGCATTGGCGACGAAGGTCGCTTTCGCTTTTCCCTTTTCATTTTGAGATTCCATCTTTAAAGAACAAGGCCTGTGGCCCATCTGGTCCATTTGGGCCAGTTTGTCAATCAAGGCTTGGAAGGTGGTGGGCTTGAAAAACATCATGAACCGGGAGATGGTCGCCTGTGGATCAAGAGTACCCATGAACATGCCCACTGTAGGCGCTTCTTCGATGCGCTGCTCGCACTTCGACCATAAATTCCGCCATCGTATCGCGTATTGGACCCAAGTTTCTCCAGGATTCACCCTGGCATTGATCAATGTCGTGATCGGGGTGCGCTCGCTAGCGCTTGCGAATCTCTGTGTAAACAGCAGCTCCATCTCCACAAATGTCTTGATAGAGTCATTTAGAAGTTCAGAATACCACTCGAACGCCATCTCCGACAAGCTGCCAACAAATTGGCGGAGCAGAAGTTTATCATCACCTCTAGTGTTGCCGCACAAGGCTCTGAATTGAGCGACGTGCTGATGCGGATTTCCCATCCCCTTATATACATGGAATTTGGGGATCGTATATCCTGGCGGGTACCTTATTTGGTCATACCAGCCCGGATAGGGTCGTCCAGTCTTAACGATCTGCCCAGCCGCTTCATTCTCCTGGTGAGCTCATATTTGCTGGGCAATGTAATAATCCAGAGCGGCCTTGGAGATGGTCTCCTTCTTGGCTGCTGAAAGAGCCGGAGGAGGGTTCGATGTCTCCCCTCTGTCATCTTCAATGATAATCGGGGGGTCTTCAGCTGGAGGTTCCGGCTATAACATCATCCCAGCCATGTCTTGGAACAAAAGAGCTATTTGTTTTATGTTGGACGCCTGTTCCGCGACCTAATTTTCTTTCCTCCCGAGCATTCTTCGGAGGAATTCAGCATCAGTTTCTTATTCCTGACGCTGCTCTGAGGTCTCTGGATTTTCTTTCGGCCCAGTGAGTGCGGCTATTGCAGTCATCATCTCCTGAAGTTTTTACTGCTGTAGCTCCTGAGCCTTTGTTATCGATCGGGTAAGCAGTCGATGACCCGTAGAAGCACGGCTTTCCTCTTTACCGGATTCCTTATAGATTGTATGCACCACCATTTCCCCAGACTTAGGGCGTTTAGGCTCAGTGGTCTTGCGATTCGTCGCAGACCCAGAGATTTTCTCCGGCCTTCTCCTCTTGTGCGCGGTCGAAGTTGAGGGGGCCGTTGCAGTGGGCACCCAAGTAGCTGTCGCCTTTTGTGGATTGACAGGATGGTCATCTTTTCGCTGAACTTTCACCTTTTTCTGTCGGCGAGAGTAATCTTGATCAATCACCGAGTCCTGAACCTGTCGCCAAACTTTGTAAATTTCAGAGGACAGCCGCTGAGGGGGCTGCTCTAGCTTCACTTTAGTAGCGTTCTCCATGGGTGGAGGAGATCTCTTCAGCACGGCAGTCGAAGAGTTTTTACGCACTCTCCTTAGCGGTTCAAACCTGTTCCCAGTTGGAACAGCAGCATCGATTTCCACTGTTGGAGCCGGCGAAGTCAGTCCAGAAGAAGAGTTGCCCCCGGCCTTCCTTACTCGGCGCCAGTGGCGACGTCGAACGTGTCGAGCCGTTGGGATTATCTCAGCTGTAGGAGTGACTTCCTCATGCCCCCTGTGTTGGTCAGAAGTTGTCGTTGTCAGCCTATTGAAGACTGATGTCCGCTGAGTGGGGATTGCCAACCTATCGAAGGCAGACTTCCGAGCAGGGGAAGCAGCCTTGACGATTTCGCCTGAAACGGGAGCTGAAGCAGTCAATCTTGTGAAAACCGACCCCTTAGCAGGAGAAGCCACTTTGATGACTTCGAGAGCAGGAATGGCTATCCTTTTTGGGATAACCCTTTCTGGTATCGCAGGCTTCTTCACGGGCCCACATGAGCTTTGGCCCAATCTGTCAAAGACTGAGGCGTCGAATTTGGGCGACCCGTTGAGAGGGGCCGCAGTAGTGGTAAGTCGCTCAAAGACCGACTTCTTTGGGGCTTCTTGCGACAGCAGCGGGGCATTGAAGCTCATCGATGGGATCATGATCCCAAAGAGCAGCCGAGTGGTGGCCTGAGTTACTTGCTCCACTGGCATCTTAAAAAGGGAGGCCGCTTGAGGCCCGTAGGTTATACCTCCAGATGAGGCGGAACGGGAGTTACAGTTGCAGCTGTAGCAGTTAGAGGCCATTGATGTTCTTTTTTCTGCACGCGAGCAAAACCAAATCTTAGTACCTCGAACCCAGGGGCAACCATGTTAAACCGCGATTCGTTCGCGAACACGACACACGAAGTGTGGAGTGGAAAGAGGAAAAGGTCCCACCGGGCGTGCCAAAATCTGTTCTCCTCCAAAATACGGAGACGCGACCGTATAGGTCCGTCTTACCTGAATTTGGGGGCAGATGCTAATTGGTGCTATCCGTTCACCTCTCCGAAGATGCCAAGTTGATTTATGGCACCATGTATCGATGGTTTAAACGGATGCGGCCGTTGTATCAGACTTCGTTAGATTCCCCCTCGTTGAGGGGTTTTTGATTGTGGGGACGCTCTTCCCTGTAGGCGCAAGCGCCTGCAGTTAATTACGCTACCGCATCGCGATAACCACTTTCTCCTTCTCCAGATGGTCACTTCATGTCGTGGGTGTTTGTTTTGTTTTTGGTTGCCCGTGGATTGTATACGGAGACTAATTTATGTTGTCTCCCGTAGGGCGTGGATTAGTCCAAATCCGTATTTTCTTAGATTTGGGTTTGGGGGTTATGTTAGAGGATACGTTAGTCTCATTTGAGACTAAGATCGACTTAAACGCATTTAAGGATACGTTAGTCTAATTTCAGACTAAGATCAACTTAACGGGATCGTTTAGATCCAACAAAAGAGCGTTTGGGCTCTATTGTTTAGTTTAGGGACATTGCGGTCAATTACCAGTTTAAGGACATGGTGGTCCAATGTTAGTTTAAGGACATTACGGTCCAAGGTTAAGGACATCATAGTCCATGGGTTTAAGGACCCCACAGTCCGAGGTTAAGGACATCATAGTCCATGGGCTTAAGGACCCCACAGTCCGAGGTTAAGGACATCATAGTCCATGGGCTTAACGACCCCACAGTCCGTAGTTTAACGACGTCATAGTCTATAAAGTTTAAGGATATCATAGTCCATGAGTTTAAGGACCCCACAGTCCATGGAATGATTGGTTATCGGGACCCGTCACCTCTTTGAAGACGTTGAAGGATTACAACGATAAATCTCAAAGGAGTGAAGAGATGTACCCTTGAACCAAAGTTGATTGGGAAATCTGTAGTCCAATTTAGGACTAAGATCAATTAATTAGATTACGAGCACATGGGCTCAGTTGAATCTGAATTGAGGACTTATGGCCAACTTGGGCTAAATCCACTTAAGTTTGAAATGTTGGCCCTTTGTTGGACAGTTGAACATTTGTCTGGGTTCAGCCCTCCCATTATTTAGCAATGCTAAACAGGGGTTTGGGGCTCTGACAACATTTTTTATTTGGCTGAGCACTAACCATTCATTATAGCTCTGGATTTTAAGGTTCATTTGAAGGGGAAATTTGCTTCTGGAAAACTTAGCCAATTTAGGCTAAGCTTGGTTTTTAAAATAGTGTTAAACACTAAAGGATATTTGGCGATCACGCGTTCCCACGTGATGCGCTTAAAATAGTGTTAAACATTAGGGACAAAATGCTCAAAATAGTGTTAAACACTAGAAATGAGGTGGTCACGTGGGGACACGTGAGGCATCTGAAGATAGGGCCAGACTTCCTTTATTTTCTTTCAAGAATATTCAAATAACTGTTAAACACTTTTAGTCTTTAAGGCCGTCACGTGTGAGCATGTGATGGGCATCCATCCACTAGATATTAAAGGGATTTGTTAGGGGTCACGTGGGGACACGTGAGGGCGCCCATAAATTGGTACTGCCTTTGGATTTGTTGTCTTTTATTTTGAGGGTCACGTGTGAGCACGTGAGGCACTGCCTCCAAGTTTTTTCTTTCTCATTTTGAGGAATCTGTTTAGGGGGTACGTGGGGCACGTGACCATGTCTCGTTCGTTCTTTTCTGATCATTGAAGGAAGGGTCACGTGTTGCCACGTGACCAGATTTACGTGCATGGATAATTTAAGTCCTTTGTTTGAGAATTAAATTCTTTGGTAGGGTTAAACCCTGATTTTGTTTTGAGGAATTAAATTTCTATGTATATGGAAGAATTAAATTCTTTAAACTTAACTCTCCCTCTAAGTTTTGGATCTGCATAGCAGAATCTCCCCGATGAGAATTAAATTCTCAACTTGTGGGGAGATCTATTTCTGAAGATCTTCAACCATGAAGAAGAACTAAGTTCTTGTTTTAAGGGTTAAACCCTGTTTCTGTTGGAGGAATTAAATTCCTAAGTATTTGGGGGAATTAAATTCCTTAAACTCAAATTCTCCCTCTAAGTTTTGGATTTGCATGGCAGAATCTCCCCGATGAGAATTAAATTCTCAACTTGTGGGGAGATCTGCTCTTGCAGATCTTCAACCAAAGGAAGAACTAATTTCTTATTCAGAAGAGTTAAACTCTTAATTTGAGAATTAAATTCTCTTTGTTTTATGGAGTTTAGATCTCTTTCCCCTTTCTCACCTAGGGTTTCTTTTTTCTTCTGAAGAAATCTTCTTTTCTCTCTGGAGAATTAAATTCTCTTCGGAGAATTAAATTCTCTTCTTTTCTCTCTCTTTCTGTTGTATTTTCTAAAAAATTCCAAGCATCCTTCTTTTCTCTTCTTGGGTCCTATTTATAGGAGAAAGAAAAGAATCAGTTTGTTTAGTCAATCTTTCATTGAAAGATTTTAATTGATTTCGTAACCAACATGATCTTTTAGATCACTCAGTGAATTTTATTCACCATTGGATTTTTTAATCCAAAAGATATTCTGTTTGTTATTCTTGGTGAATTTCAGGGAAATCTTTCCTTGTATAGAATCTTTCTATAAATTGGTGATTTTTAATCACCATTGGATTTTTAATCCAACGATGCTCCACTTTACATAGCACAATCTTTTTTGTTTGGAAAGATTTAGAGAGATATTTTTCCAGTTAAGGTTCTCGATTCTCTCTTAATTAGAATTTAATTCTATTAGTTCAGAAGGCTCAGGAGCTTATCACGTGTTGGCACGTGACCCTCCTGATTAAACATTTTAACCAGAATTTAATTCTGCTGTTTTAAAGAACTAAGGAATCATCACGTGTTAGCACGTGACCCTTGGTCACGTGTCAGCACGTGACCCTTGGTCACGTGTAGACACGTGATGCCCCATTGGGATCTTTCCTCGTTATTTTATTATACTTTTAATTCTTTTCAGTGGGTTTAAAGGCCCATCACGTGTGGGCACGTGACTCCTGTTGATTAGAATTCAATTCTACTATAACAGAGTCCCCAGGAAACCATCACGTGTCAGCACGTGACCCTTGGTCACGTGTGAGCACGTGATGCCCCATTGGGGTTTTTCCTGATATTTTTATGAGGGAACACGCGACATATTTACGATATGATACTCCACTTAAGAAACCTTAGGATGTACATATTTTGAGACTTATGATTCTCTTCATACCCATGATTATACATCCATCTGAGATCCTTGATTCTATTTGTTTCCATGATCATACTCTCATTGTTGCTATTCTTTCTTATGATCATGTATCCATTCTGGATCTGTCGTTTCCTTTCATGCCTTTGATCTGTTTTTATCGATACTCGATTGAGGTTCCGGTCACCATGGTTTGAGCGTAGTTTGAGCTGCTGCTAGTGTTGCGGTCAGGGCGAGCTCGTTTGGTACGAGGGTTGACCATTGTGTTTTCTGACATGGGAACGTCTCGATGTAGTGTTTATGTTATGACCTCTTATTGAGGCGAGTGGTTGGTTTCGCACCAGATGATCGGGCCATTGTTAGAGCTGCCAGTTGCGAGAGGACCGTTGATGTAAATCATACCTCAGAGATTGTGATGTCGCCTACCATACAGACAGATGACCCAGTTGTTGCTGAGATTGATAGGATGTCGCTTCCAGAGCTTACGAGCTGAGATCGCCGGAGCTTCCAGGCAGAAATATGACAGTTGATAGCTAGTCTACCTCGAGTTGAGAGACAAAGGTGATTCGTCAGATTGATGGGCCGACGCAGGCCCAGTTGAGTTGATGATTTCCAGTGTGGAGAGTCTTACTCAGATCCAGAGATGACCGTGATGTATCGTCTTTCCTGGAGGATTGAGGTGTTGTTTAGCATGCGGACGAAGGGTATTCACATGTTGTATAGGCGAAGTTAAAATGTTCGAACGAATGTCAGAAAACCCATTTTTCCAAGTTTAAAGTATTCGGAGGAACATGCAAATAATTCTGTGGGCCCTCTAGAAGAATGAAACCCTAACTCGACATGATGACCATGGAACCGCTTTTGAACCTTAGGGTTTGCGGCAGTTTAGCGGCGCCATCAGTGAGGCTTGGGTTTGCCCTTCTACGGCTGGTCCAGAGGTACTGTGGTATATACTAGATATTATTAAACTGTGCTCAGGTGTTGAGCTTTCGTGAAATTGTGGGACCTTGATGGCTCGATCGAAAAGTTTAGCATCGTCCGGATATCATGTGATAATAGATCAGCAAGCTGACCAGTTTCGGATAGAGGACCTCACTCAGATGCGTTGTGAGTTGATCGAGAATGGACGAGTATTGAGTATTCCTCCGATGGTTGGGATGAGTTCCCGAGGACGTGTTCGGCTAGAGATCTTCTACAGAGTGATGAAGATACCGAGTTCGTGATTTCGAGTCCATGTGAGAGACTTTGGATTGACCGTGGCCGAGAACAGTTGCAGTGCGTAGATAGTATGACGTGGCGTCGAAGTGGACGATGATAAAGACGAGTGGAACAAGAGGTTCATGCGAGATGCCGACGAGCTGTTGCTACTCCCCGTCGAGATTAGAGATCTGATATTCATACAGAGGCGTGAGGTACGACCAGTTCCCGAGGAAATGTGTGCAGAAACGCAGATGTCCAGAAAACGAGAAAAGATTATGTAAGAGTACCAGCCTCCGTATAGTTCGGCATGGGCGAGATCAGAAGAGACCTTGAGCAGGATTCCTTCCAGGACACTGCTGCGATAAGATTTGCACCCAGGATCAGATGTGTAACGTGTATTCAGAGGACTAGAGGCCGACGCCAGTAACGTGCTGCTTTACGGGTGGTCGTGATGATTGGGCGAGAGATGACCAGAGAAGTGCTAGAGTGGAATCGTTCCCATTAGCACACCTGACCGAGCCGATGAGCCAATGGATTGCGAGATTGGTAAATCCACAGAGAAATGAGGACCCAGAGACAGAAGATGCCAGACCGTGAGCAGGAGGCAAGCGGATATTCTTGTTCTGTAGGTTTTAGGCGTACCGATTTATTTTTCGGTATTGTAGGAGGTGTACCTCAATGTCATTTATTGCGATTTGCGTTTGTGATCCGAGTATCACGCTTCATTCGCTTGGATTTGAGTTTTGATGATTGGGTTTCATGATTTTGGTTTTCGTGCACCATGGCTGCACCTACTGGGTATTTACATTTTGCGTGTAGTTTTCGCACTTGATATATATTTTATATACCGTTGTGTTGATTTGCGATTTGTGCATATCCATTGCATTTGATGTCGATTTTGTACCTTCATAGCATGTGTTTATGATTTCGTGGATTTCATACGGATGATGTGATTTTTGCACTCGGTATAGCTCACATGTGGTTGCAGTGCATTGATACGGATATTGTGCACCTAGTTGCACACGTTTTTGATTTATACACCTTGGTGCCCTCGGTGTTTCTTTTATGCGTTTGAGTTATTGATTGTATTTCGTGCATTTGATGTACCAGAAGTTGTTTTCGTGCACAATAGATGCGCCAGATGTGTTGTCGTGCACACTCGTTGCACTGGACAGATGTTTTCGTGCACACCTATTGCACTTAGTTTTGCATATGTGCATATTGTGGCACCTGTGTTTGGATTTGGATTCCGTGCGCACAGGACGCACGTAATCGTTGGATACGCCTTTTGAGGCTGATTTTGCTTTTGAGCACCTTGTTTTCATTTTGGGCACCATATTATTTAATGGCCAAACGGGACTGATCTGAGAACAGTACCTGAGTACTTTGCATGCATTAAAAGTTTACCAAGTGGTTTTTGAAAAAGAGCTATAGTCTCGCTATTTCCTACGTGTCTGTGAGCGACACGAACGTTTTTAAAGGAAAACCTTTTGGGATATTTTGAAAAGGCGGAACGCATATTTAAGCAAAGACATGTATAAATACATTTACTACTTTACAAATGAGCGTCCTTCAGTTATACCGTGAGTTACGCATCACACGGCGATTTAGAAAGGATTTTGCATGTGTTTTATTCAGTTTTTGTAGATTGTAGGATGCGTACTATATATGTATCATAATATTTGATTAGTGTATTTTGGACTTCAAGATCTGTATCTCCATTGTAACTCCGATGATATGCGTGCGAATCCGATGATTTGCGTGAAGCTTGACGGAGTTCAATTTTGAGTTTTGTACTCGTTTTTCAGGCACACACGATGCGCTGTAGTGTTTTTATATCTTCCGTGATTTCGGAGCCCCGTTGATTTGAGCTGATTATTGAAATGTTTTAGCATTTGGGTGTTTAAATTTAAATTCGGGGACCGAATTTATTTAAGGGGGGAAGATTGTAACATTTCAGAAAATATAAAATAGTATTTTTGGAATTTAATATTAAAATAATATATTTCCTGAAAACTGCCCGATTTGCGAAATTGGGGTTTTTCGAAAAAGGGTATAAATATATACCAATAATTGGGAATTAAAATGATTTATTC
Source organism: Agapanthus africanus (assembly GCA_030015575.1). Taxonomy (NCBI): domain Eukaryota; kingdom Viridiplantae; phylum Streptophyta; class Magnoliopsida; order Asparagales; family Amaryllidaceae; genus Agapanthus; species Agapanthus africanus. The sequence continues at coordinate 6,663,724 of JASDDO010000029.1, read as the reverse complement.
ATTTAAAAATATATTTAAAGGATTTGGCATTTTTAAAATCAATTATATGCTGTTTAAATAAAAACCCGATTAGTGCACGGCTAATCGCGATTAGGCTAAATCCGTGTTTCTACAGTTTTTCATGGTTAGTGCACCATGACATGTTTCATTTGGTTACATGTTCATTTGTGTTGTTTATGTTATGGTTTTATTAAGATGAGAAAAGAAAGAAATGAGAAGAATGATTGATGAGAGAGAGAAAGGGGACATAATGATGAGAGGTAAGCATGCTTGGAGAGAGAGAGTGTGAGAATAATTGAGAGAGAGAGAGAGGGGGGACTGCCTCAATTCTTTTTCCCCCACCATTTTTTTCATCTCCTTCTTCATCTTCAAACCCCATCTTCGACCCTCATGACCCATATCAAAATATTCACTAAAACCCTATACCCATTTCATTAAAAACATGCACAAGCTCAAGGGAAGCACATTGAACCAAGAAAAATCGAATTTTGAAGACTTTGGGCAACTCAAGAATTTTCTTGAGTTGCCAATTTAGGTAATTTCTGCACCACTAGCATTGTATTTCCATTTCATTAGCAACCATACAAGTTTAGAAGTGTGTTGATGCGGTTTTGCGAGCTTTGAAAATTCCTAGAGAGGGTTAGGGTTTGATTTGAATTGGGATAGTGTAATTGAACCTTATTGGTGACCTTAGACCTCCCCATGATGTTAGAAATCCATACCAAGCATGAACAAAAACCCGAAACCCAAAACAGAAACTTTTCATGTCGGTTTGAGGATAAATTAGAGGGTGCAGGGAAATCTGGAGTGATCTGGAGCATTTCTGAGCTTAGCAAACAACTCCAGGGACTAAATTAGGGTACTAGGAGACCACCTTGACGAGACGGACCCCATCTGAGCAGGGGGAACCGAGCTCACCGGATTTTATGGCCTTGTGGCCGGCCACATGGAGGAATTTTGGGTCTAGGTTGCTTCTGTAGGTCATATACCCTATATACATCATCCCAGTATTTTTTGTTCATCCTATTTTCACCTGAGTCAAAATCTGGGAGCACTTTGGTGTGGTTTTTGGTTATGTTTTATGTATTTTGAATGCTAAGTATTTCTATTTGGATTTGAATTTGGTTGTTGGATGTTTATACATCAACAACAAGGGTTGTTAGGTTGATTTTGCACGCGTAAGCTATAGGTTCTAACCTATGAGCAATGCGTGTGCCGTATTGGATTTCAGAACTTGATTTTAATAGCGTTGCGATATGTGTTATTATTGTATGTACCTTCGCGTGGATTCCGAGGCGACGGAGCGTGGCGTTATCAACTTCAGCAAGCGAAGACCACGGTGAGTAGATCTATATCTACGGAAGAAGTCGGGTGGATGGCGTATATCACCCCCGCACATTTTGATGGAAACCGATTCATAGTATATGGTTAAGGAAACCTTTAATAGAAAACTATAGATAGAGTTAAAAGATAGTTAGAGAATCTATATTAGAAACTAAAGGATAGTTAGAAGTGATATTATACGACTAGTATGTGATGACGGAACTTGAGGATGATATTTGATGATATTGCTGTTTAGGGTACTATAGGACTAGATAGTCGACGTAGGCGTGTCATCCGAACCATGCCTATTTCCAAACTGAAGAATCGTATGCATATTTTAAACAGATACCTTGAGGGACGTTATGGATTTTCAAATGATACATTTTCTTTAAAAACACCATAGCCCCTACTTTCAAAACTACGATTCGCATCTTTCAAAAACTGTTTGTATGGTTCGGGTGTGTATGTTAGATTAGATACGTATGCTTATAGTAAAGGTAGAATGTATTTGTAAAATTGACTTGATGTGGGATATAAATGCGATGAAAAGAATATATGACGTGATATGATGATTTGATGATATGTTGGTATACGGATGCGAGTCGATTGAGATGATTGATACACTGCCGGTCCCCTGATATGAGATTGTTGCGGATGTGACCTGGGATATAGGTATATAGAGATATTTATATGTGTTGTGAATCGCGAGTGTTAGCCGTACGTGACGTTAAGTCCGTACCCTCCTCGTCTTATAGGTTGATAGGATCCATGATAGCTTAATGCCGCCGTACGATGATTTTCCGTGCGTGATGAGTTTGACTTGATGTTTGATCCATACCCTTGACTAGAGGATGCCGTACGATGGATTATACCGTACGCGATGTTGTGAGGATGGATGTCGATTGATAGATTCACCGACTCGGTCTTGTAGACACGTATACCTTATAGTTTTTAGCTGACGATTTACCTTATACTGCATTCATGTTATTCGCATTGCATTACTTATACATGTGCTAGTATACCTGCACCATTATCGATGATGCGTATGTTGCACTTACACAGATTTGCCGGTTCACACACTTCATCATCGATAATTGCCATGTCACTACACAGTAGAATCACTGCATCAGGATATACCACTTGTACACTCATACTTGCGTATATACCCACTTGTACATCCATATTGGTGCATATACATATTGTACACTCATACTTACGTATATACCCACTTGTACATCCATATTGGAGCATATACATATTGTACACTCATACTTGCGTATATACCCACTTGTACATCCATATTGGTGCTACAATCGGTGAACCTATTCTTGACACAACGGTTCTCCATGAAGGACCTGGGTGATGCCTCGTACATTCTGGGGATCAAGATCTACAGAGATAGATCCAAGAGACTACTGGAACATTCGTAGTCCAGGTACATAGAGACCGTACTAAAGAGATTTAGTATGGAAGATTCCAAGCACGGTAATATACCCGCATTGCATGGAATCACCCTCTCCAAGGAGATGTCTCCCAAGACTGACGAGGAGAGAGTTCGCATGAGCACTATACCGTACGCTTCGGCGGTAGAATCTATAATGTATGCGATGCTATGTACAAGACCAGATGTAGCTTACGCGCTGAGCGTGGTGAGCCGATATCAGTCAGACCCAGGTGAGAACAACTGGACGGCAGTGAAGAACATTCTCAAGTACCTGAGAAGGACTAAGGAGATGTTCCTGGTTTACGGTAATGGAGACCTCAGGGTCGAGTCCTATACCGATTCAAGCTTCCAGAGTGACAAGGACGACAACAAGTCTGTCTCGGGTTTTGTGTTTACCCTCAACGGAGGGGCGGTGTGTTGGAGGAGTTCCAAACAGGATACCGTCGCAGACTCGACGATGGAGGCTGAATACATTGCTGCAAGCGATGCCGCAAAAGAGGCGGTCTGGATGAAGAAGTTCATTAGTGAACTTCAGGTGGTTCCGTCCATTGTTGACCCAATACCTTTGTATTGCGATAACAATGGGGCTATAGCTTTAGCGAAGGAACCAAGGTCCCATCATAAGTCCAGACACATCTTAAGGCGGTATCACCAGATCAGGGAGATCATTGATCGCCAGGAGATCGAGGTACGGAGAGTGGACACAAAAGACAACATGGCGGATCCATTCACAAAGGCCCTCCCTCAAACACAGTTCGAGCGACTTTTTGAGCTATTGGGTATACGGTACGCCAGCAGCTGGCCATAGAACAGACGTTGGGTATGCGGTACGCCAATTACTGGCCTTTAGTGCAAGTGGGAGATTGTTGGATACGTATGCCCTAGAGGCCATTATTGTATAGTACTAGTTTGTATATTACATTTTGGAAGCTTGGGATATATACGGGTTTGCGACAGTCTTGCTCAATATAGTAGTATGCTACTTGGTTTGTTTCTATCTTAATATGTGTATATGTTTCTTTTAACATATCGCTAATACATATTGATGGAGCCCTTAGGATCTTTGCTTGACTACCGGCGTTGTGATGGCGATCACACTTGTAGGGGCTGGGTAGTCTATAAGCACATCCTTATTATGGTCCCTAGTCGCAGGATTATCGAGACAGGGCATCGATACTCCAGAGTAGACCGGTGCATGCGCTTCTTATTCCAGCAGGGGAGATGGTCTGTCCCACAGCCATCAGTACGTCGTACTGGAGATAGTATGCAGGTGCTCGTTAGGTTACGAGTACACTGGACAAGACTCGTCGGGAACTGTTGGTTGGTATTATACCTATCGTCAGTTAACAGTTCCCAGGTGACATGGGTACAGCTTAGTCCGTTGACTTGACACTGTCACTTCGCCTCGAGTGTGTTCCCACTGTTCTTAGATTACTACCCTACCACGGCTCTATTGAGTCGTGTAAACAGGTAGTAGTTGGGTGCAGTCCCGAAGCACTTGGAGGCAATGACGGTTATGTAAGTCGATGTGCAACACCCCACGACTTGCGGGGAGGCGGAAATATGAAAAACGATCTTGTTCTTTGCTAAAAAATCGACTAACAGCATGAATCGAAGCTAAACGATAACTAACAACTATCATAGAAGTTCTAAACTACTATGTGAAGTGATTATACCTAAAGAACCGTGTCCTTCGTCTTTACGTTCTCCACCTCCTTCTTGGCCTTGTCCAAGTACTAGACGATCCACCCGAGAGCTTTGCTTCAAGCTTTACCTCAAACTAGAAGTAACTAGGTTTCTTAAAGTGCTAATCTAAGTAACCTAGGTGATATAGAGAAGGGTTATGGATTAAGTAGTTTAATCTAATCCTTGATCCCAACACATGAGAGGGGAGGATTAGGGTTTGAAGAGAGAGAGCTTGAGGAGAGAGAAGGTGAGCATAAGAATGAGATGAGATAATGATCTATCATAATATATATCAAGTATTATCATTTATCCAATAAAAGAAAATAAAGGATTTACAACCATGCTTGATAAATATCAAAGGGTGATTCATCTCCATGAGTCATTAAGCATTTATGATGCATTAATAACATGGATGAATCACTCATATGACTCACTAATCTCATTTAATGCATATGACACCTACACCCCCAAGTCATCATCTTCTAGAAGCATCTCGTAAAATTACGAGAACGCCCCTCCTATCCGTGAAAACACGGAAAAACTTTAGACTGTATAAATCCAATATCCCGATACTAGAATCTGGCTTAAACCAAAGCCTACTAGTAAAAACTGTCCGAAAGTCATACGTGCGTAAACACATATGTGTCCGAACCCTTGTCGTAAAACCATACGACCTCTATATCGTTTCTCCTGGAGCAGGGAAACTCTCTGTGTGGGACTCTAATGACTCGACTACTATGCTGGCAGTGGGTTTAACCACAGACCGCAAGCGGCACTAGCTGTACGTAACGGTCCCCAGGTAGATATCGATAAGAAGGCTGATGAGGAAACCCATCCGAACTCCTACTGAGCCTGATGTGACAATCTCCGTACAGTCCGATCTGTTCGTCTAAGACTATCGCATATCGGGCCTAGGGGGCGGCAAGCGTCAGTCCCCAAATAGCGGTATAAGTCGTGTCGGAGCGAAGCCCATTACACCCTGAGAAACTACTGGAACCTACCAGCAAATCTCGCTTGCCCTGGCCAGGGACTTTGCGTAATGGCTCTCTGACACAGCGCGATACCAACTCCCAATACCGGGAGAGACGAATCCTGTCTAACCGCCACTGCCTCCAAGCGCTCGGGACTGCACCCAACTGCTACCTGTTTGCACGACTCCTTTGAGCCGTGGTAGGGTAGCAATCTAAGAACAGTGGGACACGCTCGAGGCGAAGTAGCAATGTCAAGTCTGCGGACTATGCTGTACTCATGTCACCTGGGAACTGTTAACTGACGACTGGTATAAAACCCAACCAACAGTTCCCTGCGAGTCCTGTCCGGTGTACCCGTAACCCAACAAGCACCTGTATACTATCTCCTATACGATGTACTGATGGCTGTGGGACAGACCATCTCCCCAACTGGGATGAGAAGTGTACACACTAGTCTACTCCGGAGTATCGATGCCCTGTCTCGATAATCCTACGACTAGGGGCCTGAATAAGGATGTGCTTGTAGACTACCCAGCCCCCACTAGTGTGACTGCCATCATAACGCTGGTAGTCAAGCAAGATCCTAAGAGCTCTATCAATACGTATACTCACATATTAAGATAGAAAAACCAAGTAGCATACTACCATGTTTAGCAAGACTGTTATATACATGTGAATATCCCAAGCTTCCATTAAGTAATATACAAACTAGTATGATACAATAATGGCCCCTAGGGCATATACACTAACAATCTCCCACTTGCACTAGGGCCATGCACTGGCGTATCGAAGACCGATGATCTCGAGTAGCCTCTCGAACTGAATCTGAGGTAGGGCCTTCGTGAATGAATCAGCAATGTTCTCTTCAGTAGCAACTCTCCGAACCTCGATCTCCCGACGATCAATGATCTCCCTAATCAGGTGATACCGCCTCAAGATGTGTCTGGACTTCTGATGGGACCTTGGTTCCTTCGCTAAAGCTATAGCTCCGTTGTTGTCGCAATACAGAGGTATTGGATCAACTATAGTAGGAACCACCTGAAGTTCTGTTAGGAACTTTTTCATCCAGACTGCTTCTTTTGCGGCATCGCAAGCAGCAATATACTTCGCTTCCATCGTTGAGTCAGCAACGGTGTCCTGCTTGGAGCTCTTCCAACACACCGCCCCTCCATTGAGGGTAAAGACATAACCCGACATGGACTTGGAATCGTCCTTATCACTCTGGAAGCCAGAATCAGCAAAGGCCTCTAACTTGAAGGCTTTTCCGCCGTAAACCAAGAACATCTCCTTAGTCCTTCTCAAGTACTTGAGAATGTTCTTCACTGCTATCCAGTGATTCTCCCCTGGGTCTGACTGATACCGGCTTACCACGCTCAGTGCGTAAGCTATATCTGGTCTGGTGCACAACATCGCATACATTATAGAGCCTACCGCAGAAGCGTAGGGTATAACAGACATGCGTTCGCTTTCCAAATCAGTCTTGGGAGACATCTCTTTGGAGAGGGTGATTCCGTGACAAGCCGGTAGATTACCGCGCTTAGAATCTTCCATACTGAATCTTTTCAGTATAGTGTTGATATACCCGGACAACGAAAGTCCCAATATCCTCTTGGATCTATCACGATAGATCCGGATCCCCAGAATGTAAGTAGCATCACCCAGGTCTTTCATGGAGAACCTGTGTGACAAGAATCCTTTAACAGATTGTAGCATAGGAATTTCGTTTCCTATCAATAGAATGTCATCCACGTACAAGACGAGGAATACGACACTTCTGGCCACAACTTTACTATATATGTATGGTTCATCTGGATTTTTGATAAAATCATATTCTTTGACTGTTTCATCAAAACAGATGTTCCAACTCCGCGATGCTTGCTTTAGTCCATAAATGGACTTAAGCAACTTGCATACTTTCCCGCCGCTCCCACTCTGATTGAAACCCTCTGGCTGATCCATATAGACGCACTCTTCTAAATTACCATTCAGAAAAGCCGTCTTTACGTCCATGTCACGACCCGAAGGTATGGAACGTGACAGGCACTTAGATTACGAGACGTCTAAAGGCGTACTGTAACCTAAGTCAGCCAAAGCCCAGAAGAATCTAAACCAAAATCAAAAGAGAGTGAAGGAAAACCTTACATGAAAACGATTTGTAAATCAATTAAGTTGCATTGGAACCCTTTTTAAAAACATCAAAAATTCCCGAAAATTTCGGCAGAGTCTCTCTTGTATTTTCTATCCCCCAAAATGGGTACAACAAGATATATAACCTGTAATCACAAAATGGCATCCCCAAGCGGGAGCTAGCTCTTCGCCCAAGGCGGATCACAACCACACGCAATAAATAAGTAATATCAAGAAAAAGAGTATAAAAGAAATGCAAAATATCAGAAAACACAACGTCGGCTCAAGTGAGCTCGACCCAAAAGAAACCACATATACACAAATCTCTCAGTCTCATCACTAGGTCGCATATACAAATAAAAAGTGGTAGATGGAGAATACTAGATACAATGATAGAGCAAAAAGGAATAAAGTGTGCTCACAACCCACCTACGAGCAATATCGCGAGTCTGAGCAAAAGGAGCTGATGATAAGATAGCCCGCCGCTACAAAGATGACGGGTCCGACCTGCAAGGCACTGTGGCACAACGGGGGTGAGTTGCCAGCTCGTGAGTAGAATATAACATCTAGTAAGGCAATCGTAAGAATGCACGCAAATGCGTCACAACATGTATGTCCAGATGTGATGTAATACCTCTAGTATGCATGCACATGTATGCAATGTCATTACTAAATATTTAAGTGTTTCAAATGCTAAGAGTTCTGCATTCCAATCTTTAGAAAAAGAATATCTGTATAATAGCTAAATACCATCAAGAAATCATCTGAAACCCGTGTCAAGCATCGACACCAAATATGAAATCATATCTGTCTCAATGTCTCACTGTATCAATGTCTCAAAATATCGGGCTCCGTCAGTCCGGATCGGCCCATATCATCAAATCTCACGACAACGGTCGGTATCCTCCGGATATCCGCCACGCCAGACATCACCGGTAGGTAGTCTTCCCCTGCCAGGCTCATCGTCTACAACTCGATCTTCTTGCCCCGGGGTACCATACCGGGCCCACCATGTACCCGAGACGGTTCATCCACTCCTCGAATCGGGTCTCGAAATCCAACAGAAAATATGAAAACTCATGGTGGACGACACATACATCACGAGAAAACCGCAACTTTGTTTTAAAATGATAAATATAAGCTTTTGTTAAATTCTTGCGGTTTTCCCTAAAAATCCAGGAATCGCAGCAATACTGAAATCCTCAAGAAAATCATAATGTCCGTCATGTTGTATATGATAAATGTCTATGATATCAAGGTATGCGATGTGAATTGTGGCTAGAAATCTATGTAAGTATGATGATGATGCAAGGTATATACATGCTATGCGATTTCATATATCATGTATGATGCAAGTGGTGACACTAAGCTAAACAGGTTCTATGGTGCTCGTGGCATGGCAATTACCAAAGGCGTGTGTGTCACATGAATAGTGCGCGTGCAACAGATTCCAATGGTAATGGTGTTCGTGTCCTGCGAAGTGATATCGCATATGTGTATATGAATGTTATATGAATGTCCATGTAATCTAGTATACGGTTAGCTGTGAGGGTATGCAATGTAAATAAAGGGGTAAGCTAACTAGCAATACAAGTCTTGCAAGAAATAGGATAATCCTAACTAGGGGGCGCCTCGCGCCATCCAGACAATTCCCCCATAGATGAATACATCTACTCACCTGAATGCCTCGCTAATCCGATCCGACCACCGCCTTGCCTTTACGCGCCGTGTCCGATGTTTCCCCGACCGATCCTAGCATTGCATAACACACAATATAAGATTACATACCCTTAAAACGACACCAAGTCAATATAAAAAGATTGACGCTCTTGAATTAAACATAACGTGCAGTCGGTGCGCGGAAAACACACGAAAATCGCTAAATCTTAACTAGAATCGTCATTTCGGGGAAATCGACAAAACTAAAACCCGACTAGACAAAACCCCGTATTCGCGCACACTAATAGTCATAAATGAAGCTAATTATATCGCTAATATAACGCAATTAGATCACATCCTAATTTTTATAAAAATCTAGTAAGCAAATAGCATACCGATTCGATGCAAATATCGCAATTTTATCGATCTAGCGAGCGCAACATCGCACAATTAACCATTCTAACCAATTAGATAACCAAAACCGTAACTTTAATCCATCAACCATGCTACAAACCCTAATTCAAAATCAAATCCCTTACTTGAATTTCATGAACAAGCAATAACTATTAAATTAATACTTCAAAGTTCCATTTTTAGCACATTCAATCTACAATTTAACAACTAGTTTAGAATTTTCACCTCACAAGTTGAACCCTAGCATGCTCAAGCCACCAAAGATGCCTCCTTTCTTCAAGTTTTAAGCTAAATTGGCTTGAGGAGAGAGTGGATTAGGGTTTTGTTTTTAATTGGAGAATGAATTTGTGAATTTTTAATGGATTTTGCTATGAAAATTGTAGCAAAAAGAAGTGAGGAAATGGAAGGGGGAGCTGCTGCAATTCTCGGCCAACAGGAAGAGGAGGAGGGTGTGGGGGTTGTGTAGATGATTCTAGGTCAAAAAAACCCTTAAATTCCCATTTAATGCCTTTCACATCAAGCTTTTTACAACAAAACCTCATTTTACTTCATTTTCTTCATAAATTTCACACCATAAAACTAAAATCTTACAAGGTCATGATACAATTTATTAACACTCTATTTTAGTTTATAAAGATTCCTACTTATGAAATTTACCTAATTAAATTTGTATTTATCACTAATTTAATGTATTTTTAAAAGCTTAAAATAATATTAAAAATAATTAATTACGATTTTTTTTATTTAACTAGAAAATTTTAAGTAACATTTTAGTGACCAATTTATAGTAATATCTTATCTAAATTTTTTATAATTAGGTCTACGATGAAAAATACCTATTTTGACTTTTTACGGAAAAAGCTGACATTTTAGCCGAATACCGAAAAACTGCCTAAACGATTTTCGAAGGGTTACAATCTTCCCCCCTTAAAAAAATTCGGTCCCCGAATTTAGAATTTAACTACGCGTACCTTCAAAAAGATGGGGATATCTCTTCCTTATCTCGACCTCGGTCTCCCAGGTGACCTCCTCGCTGCTCGGGCCACGCCAAAGGACCTTTACGGACGGTATAACCTTCGACCTCAATTTCTTCACCTGCCGATCCAGAATGACCACCGGCTGCTCGGTGAATGAAAGATCACGCTCTAGCTGGATTGTCTGGTGCTGAATCGCATGGGAAGGATCATGAAGGTACTTGCGGAGCATCGAGACATGGAACACAGGGTGAACATCGGGGAAGCTGGGCGGAAGAGCTAACCGATAAGCGACTGGACCAACACGCTCTAGGATCTCGAAAGGACCAACATATCTAGGACTCAGCTTCCCTTTCTGCCCAAATCTCATCACACCTTTCATCGGAGAGACCTTCAGGAAAACATGATCGCCAACAGCGAACTCGAGTCGGCGACGGCGCCTGTCAGCATAAGATTTCTGCCTGCTCTGTGCCGCTCTCATCCTGTCCCGAATCAGTTGTATCTTTTCGGTCGTCTCCTGTACGATCTGCGGCCCCAAAATACTGCTCTCCCTGAGCTCTGTCCAACATACCGGCGATCGACATCTCCTCCCATATAAAGCCTCGAAAGGTGCCATCTGAATCGTCTCCTGGAAGCTATTATTGTAGGAAAACTCGATCAAAGGCAAATGACGATCCCAGCTACCACCGAAATCTAAAACACAAGCTCTGAGCATGTCCTCAAGAGTCTGAATAGTACGCTCCGACTGACCGTCAGTCTGCGGATGAAAGGCTGTGCTAAAACTCAATCGGGTGCCCAATGCTTCCTGAAGTTTCTGCCACAATCGGCTGGTAAACTGGATGCCCCGGTCGGACACGATGCAAGTCGGAACACCGTGCAGTCGCACGATCTCATCAATATAAACCTGGGCGTACTGAGAAAATCCAAAAGTGGTCTTCACTGGCAGGAAGTGAGCCGCTTTCGTTAGTCGATCCACAATCACCCAAATAGAGTCATACCCTCGACTGGTCCTGGGTAGACCCACAATGAAGTCCATGGAGACCTGCTCCCACTTCCACTCAGGGATGGGCAAAGGCTGTAACTCGCCGGCGGGCCTCTGGTGCTCGGCCTTGACTTGCTGACAAGTCTGGCATCTCGACACAAAGTCTGTAATATCCTTCTTCATCCCGTCCCACCAGTAAACCTCTCTCAAATCACGGTACATCTTGGTGGAACCTGGGTGAACACTGTATACTGATCTATGTGCCTCCTCGAGAATATCACGCCTCAGTCCCTCAGAATCTGGTACGCACAGTCGAGTCCCAAATCGAAGTATCCCCTGATCATCAATCACGAACTCAGAAACTCTGCCCTGCCGAATCTGCTCAATAATCTCTAAGATACGGGCATCGCCGGACTGTGCCTCGCGGATACGGTCAAGTAACTGTGGGCGTGCTCTGAAATGGGCCAGCTGTCCCCCTGTAGGAGTAAACTTGAACTGCACTCTGCTATCACATAAAACCTGCCAATCCGCCGTCCACTGCATCTGCACTGCGCTCAAACAAGATAAGCTACCTCCGGGCCTTCTACTCAAAGCATCTGCCACCACATTCGCCTTGCCCGGATGGTATAGAATCTCGCGGTCATAATCCTTCACCAACTCCATCCAACGGTGCTGTCTCAGGTTCAGATCTCGCTGCTGGAAGATATATTTCAAACTCTTGTGGTCAGTGAATATCTGGCACGACTCACCGTATAGGTAATGTCTCCAGATCTTAAGTGCAAATATCACTGCAGCCATCTCTAAATCATGGGTGGGGTAGTTCTGCTCGTGTTTCCTCAGCTTCCGAGAAGCATACACGATAACTCTGTCGTGTTGCATCAATACACAGCCCAGCCCCACTCGAGAAGCATCACAATATACCACGAACCCGCCTGATCCTGAAGGCAAAGCTAACACTGGTGCAGTAGTCAGACGAGTCTTCAACTGCTGGAAACTATCCTCACATGCCTGGGTCCAATCAAAAGGAACCCTCTTCCGGGTCAACCCGGTCAACGGTGCAGCAATGCGGGAGAAATCCTGGACAAAACGTCGATAGTAGCCGGCCAGACCTAGAAAACTGCGAACCTCTGTAACTGATACTGGTCTAGGCCAACGCTGAACTGCCTCGATCTTCTTCAGGTCCACACAAATA